>OY720344.1:29419906-30690670 GCA_963082975.1 Labia minor | reverse complement strand
AATAAAAAAATGATTGCCTTGACACTAAATTCTTGTGACAATTCTAAAATGAAAGTTAAGTATTAAAAAAATACATTGAATTATTACAGAAATAAAAATATTTCCAGAAATAAATAAAACATTGATAATTAAAATTCATAATTACTGTGTAAAATATTCCTAAATTATTTGAAAACACTATTTTATTTTATACAAATTTTTTTTAATATTTATTTTTTTATATTATTTTTATATAAGATTATATATACACTAAATTTTAATAAATATTGTTTTCTTCTTACTTTTAAGATAATATTTTTTAGGATTATTTTTATAATTTCAATAAATTTTATGAAATAAATATGTTTGATAATCAATTTTCAGAATAATATTTGTTTAATCAAAATTTTAATTAAACATGAATGAATTAACTTTGATTTATTTTCACTCTTAATAAAAAAATAGAAAAAGTGAATTTTAATTTTAAAAATCTAAAAAAATCATAAAAATGGATTCTTAAATTAAATTTATTTAAAAAAACAAAATATTAAATAAATAGATATTCTTTTTTTAAAAAATAACAATATACTCGTATGTATTGAATGGATGTATTTAGTTGAAATTAATAATATAAAAAACTTAGAAGTCCAGTCGTGACTTGAATGAAATAAAAGTTTGTACATAACGGAAGATAACAGTGAAACAAATAAAATTGTAACATTCTTCGAGATTAATTAACTATTTTCTTATAGTACTCTTAATCAACACAATATATTCACTTATTATGATATATATACGAGGCGTGTCTAAAAAGATCGATGAATGGTATGATAAAAACATAAAAAGAGAATGTTAATTGTAAATACCTTTATTGACATTCAAAATACTCTCCAGTAGCCACAATACACTTCTGACAACGTTCGTATAACCCTTGAAAACTGTTGGAGAAGTCTTGATGTGGAATCGTTCTCAGAATAGCCGTCACAACGTTCAGGCTGGCAATCCACAAGCAGGACACCAGAAAACTCTGAACTTGTACGAGAGATGCTAACAAAAGATCGGCGATTGACTCTGCGACTAATATCCTAAGAATTGGGTATTAGCAAAGACACAGTAATTAGTATTGAAGTAGGGTGACCCAGCCAGTAGTTGAACAAATAAAGCCAGTTTACCACGGATCCTGTTGTAAGTTCTATACTATTAGCCGTAAAACTAAGCTAATGGATTTTTAACAAAGCTTTATTATTGTAGTTAATAAAAAAAATATTAAACAGTGCTTAACTGAAAAATAAAAAGCAAAAAAAAATTCACAACATTTTTTATGATTTTATCCCAGTGGTTGAACAGACATGTCCAGTTTTTGAACGCTCGATATTCCAGTAATTGAACACCCGTTATTTCATAGTTTTTTTTATTTTAAGTTTAGGTACACATCCAAAACGACTTAACAAATATCTAGGCCTATAGCTTGAGCACTCATAACACAATACAAGGCTGATTCACATTCCAAACATTGCTCAATGTTTAAATTATAATAATAATAATAACAATAATACATATATTTATTTATTTATTTATTTCATACAAACACCAATCGGCAATATACACATAAGATACAAAATTAAAAATATTTTTAAAATTTTTTAAACTTTTGATACGAAATTGCTTTGGGAGTCGAGTCCCGTTACTGCATACAGATTCCTGGTTTTACTTTACTTTACTTTAGGCGAGTCCGTTTGCCTTGAAAGTGTTGCTTGGATTGCACTAACATTCAATGCTGAAGGTGAGGCATCAAAATTATGATTAATTTCGGGCTCTTTTTCAATACACTCAGACAAAAGGCCATTTGTCTGAGTTTCATTAAGACATTTGCTCCGAAGCCTTTTCTAAAACTGAAACAGTTCACGGGCCTCAATATTACCCTCCCACTCTTCCCCTGCACTTTTCTAAATTCTTCAGGCCTACCCTTGGGGAAGAGGGATTCAAGGTATAAGAGGGATTGAACATTCACAGTCTGGTGATCTTCGATGGCGGGCAACGTTCACCATTGTTCAATTACTGGAATTTGTGCATTTTAACAGTGCCATTAGTTGAACAGTCAGTTTAGAGCTCTAAAAAATAAAAAATATCTATACCTTAATATCATGCTTCAAAATGTAGTCCTTTAGCTTTAATTTAAGACCAATTCGGTAAAAATATCTCTAAAATTGACTAGGATGCACGTGGATTACTTTTACTTACCGTATTTTCAGTAGACTAGTCGTGAATGCAAAAACAACCATTTCATTTGAGAAAAAAAATAATATCTCTAAGTACTTAAGTCACGTGAAGCAGACGATAGGTGTTTCAGTTGTGACAACATAAGAACTTAAAAATAAAATAAAATTTCACGTTCCAAGCATGTTTCCTCTTGAGATTTTGGCGGATTTTTGGTAATTTGTTCAACTACTGGAAGGGGTTCAACTACTGGCTGGGTCACCCTAGTAGCCTGAACGTTGTGACGGCTATTCTGAGAACGATTCCACATCAAGACTTCTCCAACAGTTTTCATGCGTTATACGAACGTTGTTAGAAGTGTGTTGTGGCTAATGGAGAGTATTTTGAATGTCAATAAAGGTATTTACAATTAACATTCTCTTTTTATGTTTTTGTCATACCATTCATCCATCTTTTTAGACACCCCTCCTATATATATATATATAAATCATGACTATTAAATTTTTTTCTCATGACTGACAATTTAAAATTTGTCTTAATATTTGCAATTAAATGTGTTACTATTGAAAATGAATTTATTTATATGAGTCTGTTATTGACTAAAAACTACAAATTTGGTGATTATTTGTTATCTATTATCTATTCTTTATAAATATAATAGATTATTATAATAATATTATACTAATAATAATATTCATATGAAATCATAAGTTACCTAATTTGAGGCATTCTTAATTTATATAAAACACTGTTAAAAGTATTTTTATGCAAAAATTTTAAATTATTCTATTTAATACCTTCCATCAACTCCATTGGATTTGAGATATAATATATATTAATTTAAATTTATAGTAGATAAATTCATTTTAAATAGGAGTATTATAAGAGCAGTGTATTACAAGAAAAACCAGTTGGTTTATTAAAAGAAAAAATAAATTCTTTTAAAAAAAATTGATAATAATAGAAACTGTTCTTTACAATATAATATTAACGTAAATATTCTAAAGAAGCTCCGTTCTTATGTCAATGTTTCTTGAATTATGAAGTTCTTCTTTCTTCTTCGACAAGAAATCGCCTCGATGATTTGCCTTGTCATTGGCAATTCTTGGGAATGCGCTACTTAAGAAAGGTTCAAGGACCAATCTTTCCTATCCAGTTCTTATCTCATCGTAAATGCAAATTTTAATTGTTGTTTGTATTTAATTCATGATAAGAAATTAATTGTTTATAGAAAATTAAAATAATTAAATTAATAAAAGATTCATCTTTATTTAATATGGGATCTCGATTTATTAAATTATTCATAAGGTATTATTTAATTAAAAAAAAAATTCAATTTTGTCTGAAAAATATTTAAAATATTAAACCTATTATTTCCATAAAATGTTTATAAGTAATTATTATATGGTCCTCACAAAAAACTATAAATAATTATTTCTGACCCAAGCCGCTCACATAAGAGACATGCTTTTAATCTCAAATATTAAACTCGATCTTAAAAACAACCATCATTTAAATTATTATTCAATTTAATTGTTAACCAAAAAATATCTTTAGAGATTATTGAACTTTCTTCGCTGGGACAGAGCCAGATAAACAGAGACTAAAAATTACTATTTTTATACCAGAATCAATTCCTATTAACTATAAAAAAATAAATAAAATAACATATAACATTAATGGAGAACTGTAAAGATGCCTACATTGATCTTGACGGGAAATATTCTTTTTTATATAAATTATTAAATATAAAAAATATAAATGAAATAATTGTTATCTAGCATATTTTATAATAATATGGAGAAGAAGTTAAGATGCTCCTCTCTTTCTCCAAAGTATTTTGGAATATTTAAATTTGGATCAAGTTATTTAAATTTTCCTCACAATGGAGCCTTTTCAATTATCATCCTAAATAAACAAGAAAAAAATAAACAAATTTTGGGCATTTAATTCCTAATTTCTTAATATTTTCTTAGCAAGTCGACAGTTAAAAGGTATTAAATAAAAATCACCACGATATTCATCTCTTAATTACTGGTTCGTTGGTTCTCATTATTTTGAATTATTTAATTATTTTCCCTTCCGACTAAATCTACTAATCGACGTTTATGTCATTAAATGCCATTTTGGAATCCTTTCGAGAAGTCCTACAACACTTTTAGACAATTCCAGGAGAGTTGTCGTCTTTTCCCTCAATCCAAGTTCAATGTCCGCTTTTACGGTCCATTAACTGGAAGTCTTTAAGTCCATCGACAATATAGAGCAATTGTAAATAAATTGTAATAAAAAAAGTTAATATAAAGCTAATATATTAAAAAAAATTATATAAAAATTACTTTTATATTTTTTTAAAATCCTTTAATATTTTCTATTTATTATAATTCAATAAATTCATATAGTAATATTATTATAATATCAAACTTTCATATGTTGTCCTATGTTTTATATGTGCATTTCCATATAGGTAATCATTATAAGAATGTTTCACTTTTGATAGGAAATATAAATTATAGTTTTGGATTTACATATTTTTGTTTTTTTGATTTCGAAAATAATATTATTTATATATTTATAGTTTTTGCTTTTAGTTATTAAATTAAATTTTTAGTTAAGTTACAACAAATATTAATACTAGTTTCGGTTTATTTTAAGATTTAGAGATGTTCTCTTCAAAGATTAATAAAATCATTCAATATATATATATATATATATATATATACAATTATATTTTAATTTTATATATTTTATATAAATTTAACCACATATTTGTTTTAGTTAAAATATATATATATAAAAATAAAATTTAAATTATAAAAATATATTTAAGCTAAGTAGATAAGAAGTAAAATTATATATCCTTAACAATTTATAGCAAATATTATGATATACATAAATAAAATGGTTTCATTTCCTAATTAATTATATAAAATTAAGGTTTATTTTTTAATACATGTTAATATTAATTTTAAACTTATTGGGACTTTTACTAAAAGGTGTTGTTATTTTTATCTACCCATATATATATATATACATGTACGAGTATATTGATGTTATTTGATCTTCTAGAAAAATTCATAAACAAAATTGATGGTATTTATTTACTTTAAACTATTATGCCATAACAAGACATCTTATTTTGAGGTATGTTTTGAGAAACTTACTATACTAATTATTTCAATTAAGGATAAACAATTGAAGCTGGGTAAAAGAATGAACACATAATTTTGATTACTCGGTAGACATTCATATATTACCCATATTTTGTTATTTGGGTAATTTATTAAATTTGAAAAAAATCAATGATAATAATAAAGTAAATATTGAGTTAAGATATAGTTTTTTGCTCTTATAAAGGAATTTAAAAAAGAATAATGTTACTAGATGCAAAATGGAAAAAGTTATAGATAAAAGTCATGAATATTATGATTATGAATTGGTTTTCTTTTCATTGAAAAATTCCAAAATAGTTTCCAATCTATTAATTATATAATTATAATTTATTATTATCTGATGCAAATAGAAGAAGTGACATACCCGTTTGTAGTTTATTTTTTGATTAAACTTTTCTTTACATATTTAAATTTAATGGTAGAAAGTTAAATGCTAAAAAGTTATTTATAATTTTTTTTAAATAATATAAAATTCAAAATATAAAAAAATAATTTTTTAAATTTGTTTTTCTCAATAGAATTAATTTTAAAATAATCTTTATATTATTTAGATATTTTAACATTTATTTACTAAATTCTTCATTGAGTAATTAATTATTTAATATTTCCAACAATTTTCCAATTATTAAAAATTCCCATAAAGATTCAAAACAAAATGTGAATTTAAATCAAAATCCACTTCACATAAATTAATCATATAATAAATCAAAGACTAGGACTATTTTTAATAACATTGATGTTTTCACTCGTAAATGTTCCACCTAAGGCCAATAGCTACTAGACTGATTCATTAATGACACCATTCGCTTTATAATAAACAAAATGTAAATAGCTGTTCAAAATATTCATAAAAAAAGAAGGCCAATAGATCCGTTATTTCCTTTGAACAGCTTTTTACTACCAGCCTTTACTATTAAAATACCTTTAATAGATAAAATCAAAAATCATAAATCCTTTTTGATAATTGAATTTATTTATATAGAATTACTTATAAATTAAAAATACAAGCAATTTACTGCATTAATCATTCGATTTTCTAATTTATGATTAATCCAATGATCAAATAGTCTCCAAATTATGTAAAATTCATGTCAATGATTAAGCGTTTCTATCGTTGTGATCTTTTGAAATAATTTAATAAATTATTTTTACACCATCAATTTACACCATATATTTATAATGAGATGACTTGTCCTTTTATGTGATATAGGATGAAATCTCTTCTATTTTATATTATTTAGGTATCTGAAAATGTTAAAAATTGCATAAAAAATCAGAGAAATTTAATTTAATGAAATTAAAGGTTAAACTACTTTAGATGGCTAGACCATAATAATAATGATGTATGTGGGTGCAATTTTCATAATAAACTGGTATAAGTACAATTCAAAACTTAAGATTTTATATGTCCAAATTGAACCTGATAGAGGGCAGATTTTTGAATCCAACTCAAGATTCAACTTACTCCTCCTTTCCCCCCACCCTCACAAAAAATTCTAATTCCATTATCAAACTTTATTACAAGTAACTCCTAATGATTACTTATCATTGAAAATTATTAACAAGAACAATATAAAAACAATGTTTGTTATATTGCTCCAAGTCGGCAACCAACATTACAAACACAATATTTTTATTCGCCAATTAACTAATTTTTAAATATCATATGTGAAATATTTAAATAAATTATTATAAAACTTCAAAAATTTAGATATTTATAATTTACAATAAAATCAAGTCTTCCTCTTCCACCTTCCCACCACTATAACACTTCTCTAGAGTTAAATTTCTATAAACATGAGTGGGAAAATTTTAATAATAGTTTATTTTAGATTTTTAACTTAAGAAAATTTTTTAAAGAATTAATTGAAAAAACATTGCCGATTTTTGTGCATATTTTGATCAGACAAAATAAACCTTTATTTATATAATATATACTATTTATAAAAATAAAATATATATTTTTCATATATTTGTATATACTTTAGTATTATAATATTAAAATTATAATTAATATTTGTGTTTGTTTTAGAGCGGCTCTGATGGCGGCGAAGGCAGCCTTCGCCGTCATAGCTGCGACGTTCCTGTTGGCGGCGACCGGAGCATCAGCTGCCGCCCTGAAAGCATCCGAGGAGGAGGATGACCGGATCCTAAGCAGCAGGTCAGCCATCTCACTTGTACTTTCTTTATCATTTATCATTATCAGTGAGATCGAAGAAAGTCTTTTGTCCTTTACTTTCAAAAACAAATATAAATCTCTAAATGATAGAAATTAATAATGATGAAAGAATTATACATGTTTGTATCTATGTTCTTATTTAAGGAAAACAAGAAAAAAATAAATAAATAATAAGTTGACCTGTGGCCAGGTCCGAACCGACCGACGGTTTGAAATAAATTAATTTCCAGCTACAGAAACAATTTCAAATAATTTTCATATATCTATTAATGTAATAAAAAACAGATATGGATACATAAATAATAAATATAAACATTTTTAATTTTATTTTATTTATAATATATATGCAAGACCAGGCTGTGACGTCATGCATGGCTGGATGACGTCATATAATTTTAAATCAAGAAAAAACTAATAAATATGATTTTTTTCGAGGATAAAACCAATACAAAATGCATGATTCGTGGTGATATATAAAAAAATCTCCTTTGGTGTGAAAATAACCCTTTCCTTCCTATCGTCGATCGCTAATACTACCACTTCCGGTTTCCGGAATTGCACCAAAAGTTGATCAATTCATCCCACTGATGCATTAAGTAAATATACCAAATTTCATCAAAATCGGTTGAGCCGTTCAGGCTGTACACATCTATACGGACGGACAGACGGACGGACAGACGGACAGACATCATGCTAAAAATACTTTTTTCTGTTTAGAAAATGCATGATTCGTGGAGATATGTAAAAATCTCCACATGTGAAATTTGGTGTGAAAACAATACCTCCCTTACTATCGTCGGTCGGTAAAAATTATATAGAAAGGGTTACTGTTTATGCTGTTTCAATTCTTTTATAACTGAAATAGTATATAAAAACAGCTGTAAAAAGAATTGAATTATAGTTTTTCTATATTTTTTTATATAAATGTATTAGTTTATAAAATTAATAAAATTTTGTAATTTATTATATATATAAAGTTTTATCACACCTTTTCTTTTGTTACATATGATTATAAACAATATATATATATATATATATATATATATATATCTTGGATTAAATTATAATAAAATTATTAAATTAAAAATTTTTTTAGATTTAATGAGAGTCAATATTTGTTTGTGATAATTCTCAACTAAATAATTTCAAATAAAAATGAATGCGTTTTAAGATTAAAAATGCTCAAAATATTAGTTTTACTTTAAATTAGAAATATTTATTTAAAGGTTTTATATAGTAGTGGTCGTATATAGGCTGGTTAAAACCTGGATTGGAATATTTTATCCAATAATAATAATCTTATTAAAATTTAATTAATTTATTTTGAAAGCTTTATTCTCTCGAGATAATTTTAATTACTGTAGAAGAAGAATGAGCTCCTCCATTAATTTCATTGGTATAGATTTTGTTTCTACTCCCTAAAGCCTAGTTTACACGGGCTTAGTTTTTGTCATTAGTTCAGGGGTGGATAAATACTTTTAAGCGTGGGTCTTTTGAACGCCCGCCGGCCCGTTGAAAAAGTTATTTTGATTTTTCGTTCAATATGTCTCTAAAAAAAAAAAAAAATTTATTAGTGTTTTCGAAATATGGTCTTCCGGCCCGGAATACATTTTTAAAATTTCATTTTGGTCTGCGCTTAAAAGTATTTGCCCACCCCTGTACTAATGACAAGAACTAAGCCCGTGTAAACTAGACTTAAGGGATGCAAGTAGGTTCCATCTCCAATGGATTTGACATCGTTGATGACTTTATAATCCATTTGGTTTGCTTATTATGTATTCCGCCTGAGTATTCAAGCTCAAGTGCTCCTATTGTTTCTGATACCCCACCAATGAAAGAGCTGAATATTTAAACATTGCTATGATTAATGATCAAGAAAAAATCGGACATTTAAAAAAAGGAAGTAATTTTTAAAGGGTTTACAGTGTTTTTTTGGTAGTTAGATAATCAAATGATCGTAAATGGGATTGATAAAGAGTTTCTTGTTTAAAAATAATTGCACTACCATGATATTTTATTTAAAAATAATTCATAATTATATTTTAATCCATAAACAAACCACAAACCTCTCTTTTCTTGATTTATTTATTTATCTCTCGCTTTAAACTAATTAATTCCAATAAATTATTACTTTATAAAACCTTAATTATTGTAAAATAAACACAGTGACATGTAAAACAATTCATTTGATTTGAATAAAATAATATATTATTAACTATATAACCGGGATGGAGAAACTTTGAATGTCCGTGCCACAAAGTTATAAACAGAAATTATGAAGCAATTAACGTGCCACAATAAAATTGTTTTCATTATCGAGAAAAAACTACCCTTTCTCCTCAAAGAAAGAAATAAAGTGTAAAAAAAGGATGTAGAAAAACTAAAATTGTTATGCTACTCCATAAATTTGTCATTCATTCAAAATGTCATTTGGTAAAACTATACATAGATATCTAAGTAATATCTATTAAACTAGAAGTAATTATATATATAATTAATTATGTATATATATGTTAACTGTGAAACCGGTGTCAGAAATTTACCAAATTATTGTGTTGGAATCAAGATATTTTGATCGGTTTGAGCTTCGGTTCCAACCCCAATCAAATTTTAAATTTTAAAGGAGATATTTAACATTATTAAATTATTAATTAATTAAATAAATGTTGCACGACTCCAAAAAATTTTGAACATAGATATATCTCATGTTCAAAAAGTTTGAAAAATACTGATATACATAATTTAGGTTTACATGTACCTTACAAATAAACTGTAGAGTCTACAATCAAAATGTACAATTTTTCGGTTTTTGTTAACCTTCTAAGATAAATATTCAGTTCTGTGAAATTTTCATTTCTATTGAAAAAATTAAAAAAAAAAATTCTAAAAAAAAAAGTTTGCATAACGAGGAATTCCATGACCTCTATGCATCTCCAGATATAGTTAGAATTATAAAATCGAGAAGGCTACGGTGGGCAGGACACGTGGCTAGAATAGGAGAAGATAGAATGGCAAAAAATATACCGAGTGGAAAACGTCCACTTGGAAGACCAAGGACACGGTGGGTGGATAATGTGGGAAAGGATGTGAGAGAGATGGGAGAGGTTAGGGACTGGAAGGTTGTGGCTCAGAATAGGAATACTTGGATGGGTGTGGTTGCTGCGGAAAAGAACTTTCGAGTTCCGTAGAGTCACAGAGATAGATAGATAGATAGATATTGAAAAAAATTAGAATAATTAAAAAACTAATTTTTTCTTTTTACGTGCCGTTAAATTTTTCAAATATGCCATAGGTTGGCCATTTCTTCTATATAACATATTTCATAAAAAAAACTAATAAATAAATTTAATATTAAATTTCATATAAATAATTAATTCTAATAATTTATTATTATACATAATATATTTTAAAACTTTTCAAGTTTAATGTATGATAATGGATATTTATTTTTGTACTCACTAAAATAATTGGTTAATTTGATTGATTATCAGTGTGGTAACGTCAGTCTCCGTAGTGATGGATGAAGGGGCATATTTGGCAGACCCTTTAGGGAGGCCTCAACCATCGAAGAGTTCTTCATCGTCGGATATAGCATCCCCGGCTGCCCTTGCAAGACCCGATAAGTTTGAATTTTGGGCATGGTCTCCAGAGGGTGGGCTTCGGCGACAACCTCTAAAACCTTCTCAGCTTCTAGCTGCACCTTCCTTTTATCATAGTGAGCCAAGGTATGACTGAATCTTCTTAATTTAATATTCTTTATTGATGAACAAATATTCATTATTAAATTTGTTTTTTAGTTCCTCAATGGCTGCAGCTGAAGTTGTTGCCTCTGTTGGAGCTGTAGTTGAAGCTGCCCGACGTCGACCACCACCACCACCACCTGTAAAAAATTCTGAAATTTCTAAACCCGGAGTAGCATCTTGGAATAATGTTATTGGATGGGGTAGTAATTCAGACACCAAAAATACTACTCCTGAACCCACAATAACTACGTATCGACCTTCAACAACTTCTAAACTATCTATATTGACAACAAGCACTGTGACAAACGACATTCAAAAAAAATCAAATTCGTCATCTCTTCTCCAAAGCTCAACTTCAAATTCATCCACTGAAAAAGCTTCACTGACAACCCAATATGTAGTGTCAACAACAATTGGAACTGAAAATCTTCCTTCAGAAACAATTACAACTGAAAAAACCTCACCAACAACAATATTAACTGAAAAGACTTTGCCAACAATAAAAGAAACCGAAACAACTTCACAAACAATACCAATTGAAAAAACTTTACCAACAACAATATCTACAACTTTAAAAACAACAACTACAACTGATATACCTTTAACAATAAAAACAACTACAACTGAAAAACCTTTAACAATAAAAACAACTACAACTGAAAAACCTTTAACAATAAAAACAACTACAACTGAAAAACCTTTAACAATAAAAACAACTACAACTGAAAAACCTTTAACAATAAAAACAACTACAACTGAAAAACCTTTAACAATAAAAACAACTACAACTGAAAAACCTTTAACAATAAAAACAACTACAACTGAAAAACCTTTAACAATAAAAACAACTACAACTGAAAAACCTTTAACAATAAAAACAACTACAACTGAAAAACCTTTAACAATAAAAACAACTACAACTGAAAAACCTTTAACAATAAAAACAACTACAACTGAAAAACCTTTGACAATAAAAACTACAACTGAAACACCATTATCGATTTCATCTTTAACAGTGACTGATAAAATTATCCCAACTACTACAACAACTACGGAAATCTTATCGACAATAATTAAGGATGATTCAAAATATACTCTAAGCAACTCAACTTTGACACAAAGTGATTTTAAAACAAGTGAATCTCCGTTAATAGTAAATACAGAAAAATTGACAGAAGTTGAAAATTTGCCAATATCAACAGAATCTATATCGTCTAATCCTACAGAAGAAGAATTAACTTTAGAAACTACTGCAATTAATCAAATAAATTTCAACAATACTACATTGTATAGTGAAAATGAAAATTTAGAATCTGTTAGCGAAAACAATTTAGATGAAAAATTAAATAATATTTCTAAAATATCATCAACTTCAGGAGAAATGTTTGGAGATGAACCAGCTCCCATTGAAGCAATGCAACCAACTATAACAACATCTAAAGAGGAAGATCCTACGGAAACAAATTGGGGCACATCAACATCGAAATCAGAAACTATTATAACAAGCACTCAAATACCTATTACTATATCTAGTGAACTTCCTACTACAGTAAAAACTGATGTAACAAACGATGAAAATTCAGAAATTTTATCTGATGATTTTGAAAATGAAAATGACAATGAAGATATTAATAATGATAGTCAAACATCTACAGCACCTAAACAGAATTATCAATCAAGTACTGTTCATCAACAAGAATCAACTACGGAAATAACCACTAGCAAAAATATATTAGAAAATTCCAGTACAAATATAAATAAAATTGAAACACTTACAGAAACGGAAAGTCCATTAGATCAAACAACAGTACCAGATATGACTAATGATTCAGAAAAATCGGAAATTTCACTCTCTACTGTTACTGAAACATTTTCATCAAGTTCTCCTGAAAGCATTACTGTAGAATTGAATAATTTTGAAGCTAATGATGTTAATAAACTAAGTTCAACACAAAAAATTAATCATGAAGAAATTATTGACTCTGAATATGAATCAACTGAAAAATTATTGGAAACAACAGAACAACCTTCTCTTGGAACTACCGATAAAATCACAACTATTATTAACACATTTTCATCAATATATGAATCAGATAAATTAGAGGATTATTCCACTACTAATTCTCCTATTGATTCATATATTGATTCTAAAGAAAAATATGATTCCACTGATAAACTTGCTGATATTAAAAATGAACCCCAAAAAATCTTTGAAGAAAACATTTCTACAATGGATTCAATAAAAGAAAACGAACATACTTCAACTGATATAAGTTTAGATTTATCAGAAGAAAATACTTTAAATAAATTAGATGACAATATTATTATAGCTGCAGAAAGTAATCTTGCTTCAATCTCAAATACTGAAAGTATAACTCCCAATTATGAGGAAACAACAATTTATAATGATAAAGAAACAACGACTGAAGATTCAGTTAAGACAACAAATAATCTAATCTTAAATCCATCTAGTCAAACGTCAACTGAAAATGTTTTAACTCAAGAATATGTTTCTACTACTATAGTTCCTGAGAAATTACTTTTAAATGAAAATGAAAAAGATATAATTACAACAGAAGAAGCCATGAGTTCAGAAAATTATAATTATACATCCACCCCTTATTATACTACTTTAGATATTTTAGAAACCACAATCCATGAAAATATTACTTCATCTGAAGAAGATATGGCTGAAATTCAAACATGGCAATTATTAGAAAACGATGATATAATCATAAACTCAACTACACCTCTTTGGGAATATATTAATAATAATCTAAATTCTAATACTTCTCTAGAAGAAAAATTAGATAGCACAACTACAATTTCAACTTTATTAGATAAATTCAATTCAACAGAAGTGTTGACAACTTATCCTCCTATTGAACAATCTGAGTCTTTTGATGAATCCTCCTCTAGTATAGAAATAAAAGATTGGCAATTGTCTGAAAATTCAAAAGATAAGGAAAATAATTTTCTCGAAACTGATCCTGCATTAGCTTTATTAAATTCTAATCAGCTTTCAGATACGTGGGTAATTGTAGGAAATGCTTCCGACTCAGACATCATTCACTTAACTGTTTCCCCACCCCAAATTCCAGAATCAGATGCACTTATCAATTTAAACAGTCCAGATAATAAATCTACAAGTATTCAATGGGAGCTTATTGGATCAACAGAAGCAACAACAACAACAATAGACAATGATGAAAATTCTTCAGAAAAGAATCAGGATTTAAAAAAGAAACTTAAAAAAACTGAAGAAGAAGAAAAAACTACCGAATCGTTTGAAGACGTAGAATACACAACAGATAATTCTAGTCCAACATTTGAAGAAAATCAAGATGATGATGAAGAGAATCATACTGAAGAATATACATCAACAATAAAAGATTTAGAAGAATTGCCAAATATAATTACCTCTACCCAAGAGGCGATTACTTCATCAATAAATGAAGGATTATCAGATGAATTAGTTAAAAATGATAATTCAAATTCGAAAAATGAAATGTCTACAATTATTAATATGGAAATTACAAAAGAGGCGAACACCATGTCACAAGAAGATTTAGCTATTCCAACCACCATTCCCCCAGAACCTGCAATTGCTTTAGATTATCCAGGGGATGCACCAGCAGCAGCAGAAGAAACTGATGCATATAAATTTGCAGAATTATGCAATGAATTAGCCTGGCGAATATGGCGTAGTTTAGATGTTACTTCAAATAAAAATAAATCCTTAGTATTTTCACCATTTGCAGCTACGTCCCAATTGGCTTTACTGTTTCTAGGAGCAAGAGGGCCTACTTCAGGTCAAATGAATAATCTATTAGGTCTGGATGATGTGCATACATTTAATCCACATGCAGTTTTTCGGGAAACAACAAATTTGATTACAAGTGCTGGGCCTAAACAGGGGGTAACCAGAGCAGCATTTGTACGCCAGTTATACACAGACAAGGTGAGAATAAATAATATTAATTAATTGGTAATTGTGTGATAATCATTTTACTTTTATTATTTTATTTATATTTATAAGAAGCAATATGATGACTGAGTGGGTAACTTTGGAACTTACTATTCATAAATTAGTTTTTAAATATTTATATAATGATAATCATTCATAATGAATAGTCAATAGATTAATTGAAAAATGTCTAAAAATTTGAAAAAATCTAAATTAAACATTTACAAATTTTTTAACAATCAAGAAATAATTGATTTCCAACAGATTTTTATGAATAAATTTTTTTTAGTTTAATTTTAATTAAAATATATACAGGAATGATATATGTATTATAACTATGGCAAAATTAATTTTGATAAATAAAAGCAAATTCAAATCTCTGTTTATTCTATTAAAAAAAATCAATAATAATAAAAAATTATAAATAAATTTGAAAAAAACAAATAAAAATAGAATAATGTAATGATACAATATGTTTTAACTTTGGTTAATATTCTTTATTATAGGATCAAGGAAAATTACTTGAATTTTACAAGAATCAAGCCCAACTTTTCTATCAAGCCGATGTCTCTGAACTTTCTGCTTCTGAATGGCCAACTTCTTTGCCAAATTTACTTCATACATCAACCAAAGCGTCAATCTCGGAACAAACTGGAGGAAGTCTTTCTTCATTAAAGACAAAAGAATTCTTGCCATTAAGTCCACCACTTGCTTCTTTTTCCGCCAGTTTACTTCATGGATCATGTGGTTCATTTTCTACAAATGGTGATGATGGTGTTATGTATGTACCAAGCACGATTGAATCTGAAAGAAGAAGAAGGTATAAATTTAAATCAATTTTATTAATTATTTTTATATAAAATTAATTCCTTAACATTTACTGTTCTGACAAATATCTTTTATTTTCTAAATTATTAAATTGGTGATTAATTTTCAAATATTTATTTAATTTAAATATAATGTAAAAATTTATATTTATAATTATTTTGAAATCATACATTTCTTTTGATGTGTAAAATTATTTTAAATTTTTTAACTTGAAACATTCTCTTCTATTTTTATGATTTTTCTAGATTAATGGCGATACCTGCACTTGTATTGAAATCTGGATTCTATGTTGGACGAGATGAAGGTATTCAAGCCACTGTTGTTTCTCTTCAAGCACCCAATTCGGATATTAGTACAGTACTGGTAACTCCTTGGGGAGATGGATCCCTTCAAGAACTAGAATCACGTCTTTTTGGACCAGATTATCGGTAATATAAAAAATTAACAAAAATATTTAAAAAGATAAATATTTTGGATAAATTTTATATATTATTTATTTATTATATAATATCGAATCACATTATAGGTAAAAAAATGATATATTTGATGTATTTGTGTTGTACCAAATGAAAACTTTTTCTCATATAGTAAAATATCTTATAATAATTATAAAAAAATTTTAACTGGAATTTATTATTAAAAATATTTTTTAATATTTTGTATAATTAATGAATATAATTTATAATAGATTTAAATTTAGTGAAATACAATAATATTCAATTTCTACTTATTTTAATCATAAATTTAGTAGTAATTAAATTAGGTATTGAGAAAAAAGTATATTTTTCTAATAATAAATTAACTGAAAAGGTTTATAATTGTTAAAAATTCAATAAACGATATTTTAGGCAATATCCCCCTTTTAGAGCTATTTGTATATCAAGTTTATTCTTATATATTTATAAACTGATCATTGGACAAATTTCAGGCAAGGAGCATGGAGGCGACTTCTAAGATCCTTGAAAAGTCGACCGGATCTGGAACTTCAAATTCCACGAGTCCACCAGACAAGTGAAGTTAATGCAACAAGTCTTCTTCTTCGTTTGGGACTTCGTGATCTGCTTGATTCTTCTAAGGCTGATCTTCGAGGGCTTAGTGCTGCCACAGCTACATCTCGGCCTCTCTATCTTTCTGATGCAGTGTTTCTTGCTGAATTTGAGGCGTGTTCTGAAGACAGTCCTGTGTTAGAACCTGTGCCACTACGTGCCAAGAAACTCCAAACTCTGGATCTTGAGCCAATTCCCCTTCGATTTAGAGAGCGTTCCACAGTCAATCCGCCCTCTCCCGTCGCTATAAGAAGACTTCGTTTTGATCGACCATTTATTTATGTTGTCAGACATAATCGGTCAGGATTTGTCTTATTTATTGGACGATATTACCCTGCATAAATTCAGAAAAACATTTCATAAATTTAAAATAACTGACTGATCAAGTGTGGTTGATAACTAAAACTGAACATTGAAACGTTTTATCGTGAATTTAGCTAATATTTTTATGAATTCGGTTTATTAGTATCTGATCGAAAGGCTTCCTGTAATATTGAACATTTCCTATTAAACCGAATTCTATCAATCGACATCTGCCATTTAAATATCATTCTCATTGCAGTCTCCTCAGAAAAATTTAGCCTGTGGTTGTTCCCATCGTAGAACTTGCAATGGAATTTACTATATCATCCATCGAAAGTCGCTGACCCCTCCACTAACAATTCGTGAAGATTTCGGCGTCTTTCGGGGACGATTGTAATTATTTTTTTTTTTAGGAAACAAAAAATCATTTTATATCATTTTTTATTTCATTCTCTCATAGAAAACCCGTCCTGAAATTAAAATAATATTAAAAAATATGAAAAATATTTAATGATGTTTACAAAAATTAAAAAAAAAAAAAAAATCTAGAAACTTTCTAAATTAATATTTATCATCTCTACATTGGTGCCATTCATTCATCATTCATATGAAATTTGAATATTCATTTCAATAAATTAAAATAATTATTTTAAAATAACTATATAATAAAAATTTTACAAATATTTTTCTTTTTTTAATTATAATTTATATCATTATATTGTTCATTTATAAATTTAATTCAAAATAAGGCAAAAATTATCTTATATATTTGTATATAGAAATAAAATAAATAAATAATTCATAATATGTTGTTTAGTGAAAGTACATACATTATATATTTTATATTCATACTATATGAAATTGACTTATTTGAGACATTTATATCTTGGGAATTTATACTAAATCTAATCTAAGAATTGTAGAATCTCATATCATTATATAGTTTGAAAGAATTATCAAAGTTGAAGTCTAGTTATTATTTTTTTTATAAAAAAGTATATTTAAATAATTAAAAAATAAATAAAAATTTAATTAAGATAGAATAAGTATTTTTTTTCTTATGATGTGGAATTCTCTAAGCTCGAAATAACTTAAAAACTTGTAAATAAATGTAATTTTTTTTTTATTTTAATAAATTGTTATTTTTAAGTTTCTTATTTTATATTTTTAAAAATAAATATATATCTAGAGAAAGTGCATTAGTGATCGATTTTAAAAATGCTAATAAATAACAATAAAAAAATAATTAATAAATAAACATTCATATTTTAAAATGCAAGTGAGTCTCTTCATAATTTTACTAGTTGAAATCATAATAAAAAAATAAATATTTTTAAAAGTTTAATTCCAGAGAAAATCGAATCTAATTTCTTCGCGAAAGAAAAATTTAATGATTAATATAAATAGAGAGGTAAATGAAAAGGAAAATAATAACTTAAATGTGTTATTAAAAATATCTTAAAACTTAAGGAAGGAAACTATTTTTGTTAATAATTGAATATTGGAGGAAATATAAAAAAAACATAACTATTTAAGTATTATCTAAACTTAATTTAACAAAGTTTTAAAATGTATAAAATTAAAAAATAAATTTATTTAGTCAGTCTTTTTACTATTAGGCCGATGTATAATTATTGTTATGTATTGAAAATCATTTCCCTATTCGTCATATTATGTTATACCACTTCGTGAGTCATTTTTCGATCTCAACAAACTTTTCGATGAGAGAATAATCAGCAAAAGCCAAATTGAAAGATGGCTCAAGAAGTTCAAACTCTGGAAAATGAAGAAGGAAGAGGACATAATCGGAGTTCAACCATCAGGCACTTCAAGCGACTCTGAAAGAAATTGAAAGTCTGACAACTCGAATAATATAACTTCTGATATTGAAGTAGTCGATCGATTGAAAAAGCGATCTGGTTCAACATGAACGATTATATGACGAATATAGAGATGATTTTCAATAGACATTTCTGTAAATGAAAGAGAGATGATTATTTTAATGAAAAGATATAAATCAAAAACTCCATATTTTTCAAGAAAAAATGCCCGAAAAAATACTCAAATAATTATGCATCAACCTTTTATTTATTAAATTAATTTTTAAAGGAATTTTTATGAATAATAAATTATTGAATTTTAGGTGTGCATTTCAGAGATTTGGCATTAATCAACTATTTCTTTATTATTTCTTTCTTTTTTTTAAATTATAGATTTATTTACTTTTTCAAATATTTATACTACGTGATTATTACAAAAAGTCTCTTTTAAATCTTACAGATTAGAATATATGTTTTTTTATGAAAATCATATTAAATTTTAATAATTTTTTTAGCAATATAAATTCCAATTAGTTTTTTATATATCATAATTCACTTTCATTTAAATAATGAATCATGTAGCTTTTTGTATATATTTTCAAGGTGTTCTTTTCTATACGCATTATAGAAGATTTATTTCATCTTATCGTCCGTAAAACCGTACATCACCAGATTTTCTATATGAATAATAAAATAAAAATATTTATTGATATTATTTTCATTACTTTCATTATCGAACTTCTTTTCTTGTTTGTTTGTCTGTTAAAAGAGAAAAAATTAAAATTGTTTAATAATTCAATAGTCATTTGGTGGAAATAATCTAAAATCTTAAAAATAAAATCAAAAAAAAAAATCTAAACCTTATAAATTTTCAACAACTTAGTTTAATTTTCCCGAATATATTTATTAAAACTTTTGTGATTTTTATAATAATTAATTATTAAGTTAAATAAACGTAAAAGTTGTACGTTTATTTAACTAAATAAATAAATTATACAAATTTGTGGTGTTTTAATAAAAATCCCTTTAATAGTTTAATTTTATTTAGGTTTTAGTAGTGATAAATTACAGTTTAATTATATAGAAAATATCTATATAAATCAATTTATAGATTTTTTTATTTATTCTTTTAAGAATTTAATAAAATTATATTTCCTTCAATATATGCAACCAACTTCAAAATCGAATAATAAATAATATCGAGTAGAAAAGTTGTAAATTTATAACAATAATAAAAATGTTAAAAAATAATATATAAAAATGTCTAATATAGTGAAATACGAATTATCACTACCAATACCACCCCTTCTCATATTTGTTGCGAAATGTAACCAATTCTTTCTTATTCCTTCCCAACAAAATTTATTTTTAATTTGTAGATTTTGTTAATCATTTAAATTATATAGGTTTCTTATTAGATTATTTTTTATATAATTTTCACATTATATACTCATTGCATTTTATTTAAACTCATATTTTTTTAAATTAATTTTTATATATAGTAAATTTTAGAAATTCAATTTCAATTTCAATATAAATATTTCCAATTAATTTAAGTGAATTGGTTTACATTCAATGTTCATGGTATTTTTTTGCAAAAACTAATATATTACTTTGTGAAGATTTGATCTTTGCGCCAAATACTTACTCTAACTTTTATAATGATTTTACTTATGTGATATATATTTTTGCTTTGTCATAATTATAATGAACACTTGTTACTTTTATTCTTTTAAAACTTTATAACTCCACATATATTAATTTTATAGATTTCAATAAAAATCTCAACAGGTTATGGGCCCAGGCCATAAGTGCTGCGCTGGATATTATTAAAGATTGTTTTCCAAGATTGATTTGTTTTAAAGAAAAAGAAAAAGAAGAAAAATTATATACAGTAAAAGATGGCGACATTTGTGCGGAATATCGAGCAATTGAATACGAACAATTATGAATATTGGAAAATTCAAATGAAGTATTTATTAATTATGAATAAATTGTGGAGTTATGCCAACGGAAGCCTAAAAAAATTAAGTGAAAATGTCTCATGGTCTGAGCATGATGAACAGGTCCTCGCTCTTATTTCATTAAATGTAAGTAAAAACCAATTGTGAATTACATTAAAAAGGCAACTACTTCTAATGAAGAGTGGGAAAATTTAAGAAAATTGAATGAATCGACTGGACCAGTTAGAAAAACTGCTCTTAATAGAAAATTAATTAGTTTAAAAAAGAAAACTGATCAATCTAGGAGCGACCATTTACATAATTTTAGTGATAATATTGAAAAATTAAATGAAGTTGGTATTAAAATTCAAGAGGATCTTTTAGCCATCATGTTATTGAACTCATTGCCGAAAGAATATCAAAATTTTATTACAGCTATAGAAAGCAGAGATAAATTACCCGACATCGATACGCTTAAAATAAAAATTTCTGAAGAAGAATCCAGACGAGACGAAGCATTTTCAAGAAATGGAACGAAAAATGATTTAAAAGATGAAGAAGCATTTCAAACTAAAAATAGTAAAACCAATGATAATTATAAATTTAAAGGTAACTGTTTTAAATGCGGAAAAAGAGGTCATAAATCATTTAAATGCAAGTTTCAGAAAAATAAATTCAAAAAGGAAGATAATGCGAAATTTGTAATGATGTCGACCGATGATAAAAATAAAATTAATTTTAAATGGAATACATGGTAAGTAGACTCTGGAGCTTCTAAACATTTTTGTAATAAAAATGCATTTTCAAATTTAAAGTCAAATTTTAACAGCTGGAGATGAAAAAATTCAATCGAATGGACGAGGTGATGTCGAATTAACTGTGAAGAAACAGGCGATAAAATTAAAAGATACCGTTTACGTTCCTTCGTTCAAAAATAATTTGTTTTCGGACTCAGCAGCTACTGACAAAGGCTACACGATTACATTTGATAAAAATTATGCAACTGTCTACGGAACAAATAGAAAAACAATAATAAAAGCTCGCAGACAAGGCCAGCTCTATATATTTGGTGAAGATGAGAAATATTAGTATATATATTAATATATGTTGATGATATTTGAATAGCGTCTAAAAGTTTATCAAAAATTCAAGAAATAAAAAGAGAATTATCACAAAAATTTAAAATAAAAGATATCGGTGAAGTAAACGAGATATTAGGCATGAAAATCACTAGAGAAGAATCAAAAGTAAAAATAAAAATTTCTCAAGAAAAATTTGGAAAAGAACTCATAGAAAAATTTGGTTTGAAAGACACAAAACCAGTAAATTTGCCATTGGATCCAAACGAAAATTTACAAAAGATTTTGGACCAAAGACAGAAGAAGAAAGAAATTTTATGAAAAATAAACCTTACAGAGGGCTAATAGACATGGCCAACACAACGAGGCCAGTTATTGCTTACTCAGCGAGTATATTAAGCCGATTTTGTAACGATCCAGGAAAAATACATTGGAATGCTACAAGAGTATTGAAATATATAAAGGGCACTTTAAATTACGGAATTACATATTATAAAAACGACCTATAAGACCTTTGAAACCATTCGTTGACGCCGACTGGGCAGGAGATATTGACGACCGGAAATCTACGACAGGTGAAATCTTTTTACTTGCTGGAGGACCAATAAGCTGGGGATCACACAAACAGAAGAGCGTCGCATTATGTACAATGGAGGCAGAGTATGTGGGACTCTCGGACGCGACTAGAGAAACAAACAGACTATTATCACACTTAGGCAAGGAAAAATTAGTTGAAGACCCCACAGACATTTACTGCGATAATCAGTCAGCGGTAAATCTTTCCAAAAACAACGTATACCACGGAAGATCCAAACATATAGATCTTCGACATCATTTTACAAGAGAAGCACAAGAAAAGAGAGATTGATTGAAATAAAATATATCCCAACAAATTCGATGGCAGCAGACATTTTAACCAAGGTTTTAACTGGAATAAAACATGAAAACTGTGTATCCATGCTGGGCATTAACATTTAAGAAGATTAAGGCGCTTCGATAGAGGGAGTGTGAAGATTTGATCTTTGCGCAAAATACTTACTCATATTATCAGTGTTTCTAATATAACTTTTATTATGATTTTACTTATGTGATATATATTTTTGCTTTGTCATCTTTATAATGAACTTGTTACTTTTATTTTTTTAAAACTTTATAACTCCACATGTATTAATTTTATAGATTTCAATAAAAATCTCAACATTCTTCAAAACATAAAATTTCAAATCATATACTAGAATTAGAATCGGAATATTATAAAATAAACAAATCTGCAGTGTCTCCACTCAACTATCTCGCAGATTTTAATTGGATTAATTAATTAAAAAATTTAAATTTACACAGTATAGTATTTTTATTCAATTAAATTAATTAAATAACATATATTAAATTTAATTTTAAATCCTTTATTTTAATTTTTAAGTGAAAATTTAAAAAATTAACTCCGCTCTTTAGTCGATTCAACAAGCTGAAATTATATATATATAGCAGTTTTATACAATTTTTAATCATGTGAAAAACTATCAAACATATTTTTATTTTTACGGTCAGTATAGGAAAAAAATGAAAACATGGTAGATAGGCCCTCTTCCGAATGAGCTACATTTTTCAAAATTTGATTGAAAACTACGAATTTTGAATGATGCTTGTGTACCAAATGTCTACACACACAGAGAGACAGAGACAAAGACACATACATTTTTCTCAACCTTACAATTAGTGAAAATGACTCATGGGCCTTCAAAACGTATAAAAACATCAAAATCTCAACATCGAAAATTTTCGTGATAGCAATACTATTAAAAAATTGATTTGAAAAATCTCTGTTTCCTATTATGCCCTCATTTTCAAAATGTTTGTTTAACTGATTCAGATAAGTTATTTTGATTTTTTTTCTTTTATTTATTTAAGTTTTACTTATAAAAAAATATGCAATTTCTTAATTATTATAATCATTTTAAGTATTAAAGAAAGGACTGAAAATTAATTTTTTTTTGTATGTATTATTATTAATTTATAAGAAAAAAGAAAAAAATTATATTATAGCTCCATAAATGGAATATCTTAGGAAACAAACTTAATTATATTCCCCCCCAAGTTTGAATTCACCCTCCTCCCCTGAAAATTCTCTTATGCAACCCCCATAAGTTCACCTGGTTATGTCAAAAATCGACTCTTCTATGTGAGTAAAAGGCTCCCAGGATGACGTAATTCCCTCCCGTGTGTGTAATAAGAGTTGATATCTTAATGCGTTGCAAAGAGTCGATAAATTATTTGGAGCGACGCTTCGGGCGAATGGGCAAATTTTCTTCAAATAATTACTCGGACTCATGAAACTTTCACCTTCAATGTATTTAAAACATGGAAACGATAAGAGGAGGGGGCACCTTGTTTCCTTGTTCGTCTATTTATATTATAAACAGCTTATTCTCGGTTGCCCAATTGAACCTATAAAGCTCAAATCAACAAGACAAACACGGAGAGAATCGGGCATCCACCCACGACGGGATAAAAAGAAAGGACATCGAGAAAGACCTGCCACTGCCAATGGCGCAATTTTATTATCTATCCTATGCTAAGCATATATTCGTGGAATCATACGACAAACTGTAAACGAGTCATCGAATGAGAGATACAATTTTGTGATAATATTTTATATTGAGAAATCAAATGTTAGCAAATATATTTGGATTTAAAAGAAAAAAATCAATTTGCTTCATCAATAATCTATGATAAACAGATAAATTAGAAAATTATATAATTTATATATCTCTCTCTATTTTGTTTTGTTGTTAAAAATGAATGAATATAAATCAATGGTTAGTTAATATCACAATGAACAAATCCAATCGACGTTTAATTTACAAATAAATTTATCTTAATTATTAAATGGTATAAAAATATTCAAAATTACAAATTTATTATTTATACATAATACATAGAATGTTCTTCTATACCTGTGTTCAATTGACAAGGATTTTATAAAATTAATAATTAATTTATAATTTGAAAAATTATATAGATAGAGGAAGATTCTTTTCGATAATATAGCTTCAATTGAATACATTATTCTCTCTGAAATAAGAAATAGACTAGCTCTTAATTAAATATAAATTTTTGAAATTAAATTTACTGCCTAGAATTATTTTTTATAATTACTCATAACTTGCTTAAATAACGCAATTGAGGAATTAAAAACAATTATAGAATCTGAAAAATTTATTTATGGATAAATTTTTTGACTTCATTTTGTAATAGTTGCTAATTAAAAATAAACATTTACATAAATGAGGGAACGCAAGAGAAAATCGTATGCTCATGATGATATACATTAGATTATAGGACAAAATAAACAGCTAAAATCCCACTCGAATGTGTGTGGCTGCCTACAATGCAGGTGCAATTATACATTAGAATAACTTTTAAAAATAATTTATTTTATAAATCTACATACCTTAGAGAATTTGAATAATTCATTAATAAAATAAATATGAGTATTTAATTTCAATCGAAGTACGAAATAATAATAAATAATATTATTTATTTATTTATAAGTTGTTTTTTTCATAGTAATAATTTTATTATTTGGTAATTGAAATTTTAAAAAAAAATGTTCTATTAAATACCACTAGTAATAGTTTCTCGTTTTATAAAAACGATCAATTAACTAAATTTATTTAAAAAAAATAAAATCATTAACAACTATTAACAAGTATAAACTCAATTAAAATTTGTTTTTATTTGTTCAAGTCTTCTTATTTTTAAATATTGCGTAAAAACATTAAATAAATAAATATTTTTTTATTTTATAACTAATATTGGTTAAAATAAATAAATAATTTAAAACTATTTGGATATAGAAATAATTTTTAGACCACAGGTAGGAATTTTTCTATTGAAATAATTAAATTCGAAATAATAAAGATAAAGAATGATAATATCTCAAGAAAATGTTGTTTGTTGACTATTAATTTCTAATTCCATTAAGTTATTAAAATAACATTTTAAAATATTTTCTATTTGACTTTAATATTTATTTAAAAAAAATGTTTAGTAAATAGATAGGATATTTAGTGAATTTATCTTATCATTTCGGCAATCGGAATAAAATTTATAGTTAGTATAAAAGTTACAGTTGTTTCTTTAATTAAAATTATGAGGCTAGGACCAATCTCCTGATTTTCTTAATCAATATACTTCAATAAAACTTTATCTGCTAGATCATTTAGGCGACTATTTTGTGCCCATTAACGTTCAAATAGCGATAGATATTTTTTATATTTAAATTAATATAAATTTAACTTTGTCATATGAATATCCTTGGTTATTTTTGCAAAACATTTTAATAAATGTGTCCAGGAGATGAATATGTAAAATAGGCATCGGTGTTAAAAATTTTACAAAGCTATAAATAAATTTTTATCTATCATCATTGAAATCAATGTTTTGTTTATATTCATAAAAAATTCAATGAATGTTTTGATTTTTATTTTCAATTTTAAAAGTGGAATATTTTTATTTGTTTAACAATAATAATTTTAAAACATAATTAAACTTTTTAAACTTTATAATAATTGATTTTTGCAATGTTTGGTTTAGATAAGTTAATAATTATTAAATAAGACTATTATAAAATTTTAGTATCGATTATAATATAAGATCAGTAAGAGATTTTCATATTTCTATACGTTTCAATCTCCCATAAATCTTTTTTGTTTTTATAATATTAAGATTAATTTTTATAAATGTCTGTTGGTAACTGGTCTAATTTAATAACACTTTTTGATCAATAGAGTTCAAATTAATCTTATTTTCTAAGCGTCAACATATATATATATAACGTTCCTTGTCTTCCGACAGCCAAACGCCACTGATTGCGGTTCAAACACTTCCTCTTCTATATTTTTGGCCATAAGCGCGTTAGCAATTTCCACTCTCCAGCTGGCTCTTGGTCTCCCTCTTCTTCTGCTGGGAGAAGAAGGTAATTTTTCCCGGATTATTTTAGTTCCCGGGAACCGGGAAATTTAAAAACACATTCCCCGGGATTGAAGTAAAATTTTTAGGAAAAAGTTAAATAAATGTTGTTTTTACAAAAAAATAAAATAAATTTAATTCAAAAAACAAAATACGGTAAGATATAATACATATAAAATCATCAAAATATAATATAAACATAATTATTTTCTTTTACTTGTTTAGAAAATAATATTTTAGAAACGAAAGGCAATCAAGGGAAATGTCGCCTAAAACGGAGATCCTTCATATTAGAGGAGTAAGGATTAGTTATTCTTTTTTCTTTTTTTTCTTTCTTTGTGATTTTTTTGCATTATGTTCGATTTATTTATTTTTATTTTTTGGCATTTTTTTTTCTTATTTTGGTTTTTATATCTATCTGGTCTATATATCTAAAAAGATGGAAAACTGATACTCTGAGCCTGTGATTATGTGTGCCCTCAATTAAAGACATTTATGATCGTTGATTACAGAGTGTTAGTTATTATGTAAATATGTAAATATGTTTTGCTTGTTTTTTGTTTTTGTTTGCTTTTTGGATGTTTTTGCTATTTTTTTTGTCACCACCCAAAAAGGTGGACTGAAATAACATACAGAATGATTGTATATATATTTCTTGAATAAATAAATAATAATATTTATTTATTTATCAAAAAATATAATTATGTCTTTACCTTACTTGCTCTCAACGACAGCTTATATTAATTTAAGTTAAGGTGTTAAGGGGTTATTTTCATGGGTGTGAGAAGAATTACTTTCTTTCCAAACGGTCAAGTGCAATAGTGTATTTTATTATTGTTACTTGTTCAAGAGCCATTTTATATAGAAACCTTACCAAGGGGTCAGGTATGGCAATTAAAACAGACCCAAGCTTGTGAAATCGAATTTTAAGTCTAAAGTTATAAGTTATGCCAATTTCTATTACACGTGCAGACATATATATATATAAAAGTTAAATACAAAATAATTTTGTAATGGCAACTGCCGTCTGCCCGAGTTCACTGTAAAAAAACTCAAAAAATAGACAAATTATAAAGAAAAATTAAAGGGAGAGAAAGAAAGAAAAGGAAAAAAAATTCTAACAAATGACAAATATATGTATGTACACTTGTATTTTATATTTATTACGAGTATTTCAGTTAACAAACAAAGATTTTGGTATCGGTATCATAATCAGCATGAAAAATAATTTGTTTTTTTTTCCCGGGAAATGTTTCGTTTTTTCCCGTTAAACGGGAAATAAAAATTCAAGACTTTTCCCGGGAAATCCCGGGAATAATCCTCTAGCTGGGAGGTTGCCATTTTAATACCCTTTTGGGGATTCGGTGGTCTGGCATCCTTTGTACATGACCAAACCACAACAGTTGCACACACTATGTTATCTTCCGTCATTCTAATTGGAACTCTCATTATCTCCCTTATCCTGTTGTTCTCGAAATTCTTTCCATATAGTGCAAATATGTGATCTATTGTCGATCTACCTACTCTGAAATGTCAAGATTGAAACATATTAATGCTAATCAATAAGATCTAGCTATAAAACATAACAACACATTACTTACAACATTTACTTTTTTTTAATTCTATAAGTTTTCTATAAAAAATCAAAGAATATTTATTAACCTTAGATAAGGATTAAAATAATCAACTAAAATCTTAAAAATATTATTTATATATAGGGTGACCCAGCCAGTAGTTGAACAAATAAAGCCAGTTTACCACGGATCCTGTTGTTAGTTCTATACTATTAGCCGTAAAACTAAGCTAATGGATTTTTAACAAAGCTTTATTATTGTAGTTATTAAAAAAAATATTAAACAGTGCTTAACTGAAAAATAAAAAGCAAAAAAAAATTCACAACATTTTTTATGATTTTATCCCAGTGGTTGAACAGACATGTCCAGTTTTTGAACGCTCGATATTCCAGTAATTGAACACCCGTTATTTCATAGTTTTTTTTTATTTTAAGTTTAGGTACATATCCAAAACGACTTAACAAATATCTAGGCGTATAGCTTGAGCACTCATAACACAATACAAGGCTGATTCACATTCCAAACATTGCTCAATGTTTAAATTATAATAATAATAATAACAATAATACATATATTTATTTATTTATTTCATACAAACACCAATCGGCAATATACACATAAGATACAAAATTAAAAATATTTTTAAAATTTTTTAAACTTTTGATACGAAATTGCTTTGGGAGTCGAGTCCCGTTACTGCATACAGATTCCTGGTTTTACTTTACTTTACTTTAGGCGAGTCCGTTTGTCTTGAAAGTGTTGCTTGGATTGCACTAACATTCAATGCTGAAGGTGAGGCATCAAAATTATGATTAATTTCTGGCTCTTTTTCAATACACTCAGACAAAAGGCCATTTGTCTGAGTTTCATTAAGACATTTGCTCCGAAGCCTTTTCCAAAACTGAAACAGTTCACGGGCCTCAATATTACCCTCCCACTCTTCCCCTGCACTTTTCTAAATTCTTCAGGCCTACCCTTGGGGAAGAGGGATTCAAGGTATAAGAGGGATTGAACATTCACAGTCTGGTGATCTTCGATGGCGGGCAACGTTCACCACTGTTCAATTACTGGAATTTGTGCATTTTAACAGTGCCATTAGTTGAACAGTCAGTTTAGAGCTCTAAAAAATAAAAAATATCTATACCTTAATATCATGCTTCAAAATGTAGTCCTTTAGCTTTAATTTAAGACCAATTCGGTAAAAATATCTCTAAAAATGACTAGGATGCACGTGGATTACTTTTACTTACCGTATTTTCAGTAGACTAGTCGTGAATGCAAAAACAAGCATTTCATTTGAGAAAAAAAATAATATCTTTGAGTACTTAAGTCACGTGCAGCAGACGATAGGTGTTTCAGTTGTGACAACATAAGAACTTAAAAATAAAATAAAATTTCACGTTCCAAGTATGTTTCCTCTTGAGATTTTGGCGGATTTTTGGTAATTTGTTCAACTACTGGAAGGGGTTCAACTACTGGCTGGGTCACCCTATATATATATATTAAATTGTTGTTTAATGAAATAGTAATTAAATTAAATTATTTTATATTATATTTATATTATAATATTATAATATATATAAAAGGCAATGTCTGTGTGTCTGTGTGTCTGTCTGTGTGTCTGTCAAATTCTCAAAAACTACCCGTCCGATTACGGTGAAACTTTCAGGGATTGTTATGGGCATCCCAGTGAAGGTTTTAATCTATCTATATATATAAAAGGCAATGTCTGTGTTATTGTTTTGTGTTTTGTACATATATATGTAAAATAAAGAACAAACAGAAATAAGAAAATAAATTTTAATTAATATAATTTATAAAAAAAAATAATGTTCATAAACTTAGAATATTAATTATTTAATTAATTAAAATCTACTTAAATAAATGCAAAGAGCCACAAATATATTAGTAAATATATAAATAATAATATGAAATAGTCAATAAATCTTACTTATTATACTAGGAAAATTTGTTATTGCTTAAATTAAAATATATTTTCCAAGAAAACAAATATATATCTTATCTACTTATACTGATTGAAACAAAATGGATGAAAACCTTTTACATACAGACTTTCAACCAAATACCATGTATCATTCGGGGGTACAGGGGGCGGATCCCCCGTCTAGGGGTGAAGAGCGCCTGGAAGGCGCTCGGAGCAGCTAGTATTATAATAATATGATAATATTGTTGATATGAAGTTACATAAAGTTATGTTCTAAATGGTTGAATACATCTAACTCTTCCAACTTTACAGTGACAATTAATAAGAATTTTGAAGTGAATTTAATTTTAAAATAATCTCCAGATTTTTCTTATATAGATTAATTTAGATGTTCATAGATATTATACATTTATTTATGACGGAGTAATATTCTTTTTGTTTGTTTTAATTATTAATTAGTACTATTTTTGTTAAAATATTAATTAAGATGTTATTTAATTTTTAAAATTGCCAATGGTTGCTTTTGAAAAATTAATTTGTATTTAAACTGAATACTTAATTAGCGATTGAGACGGTTGATTGTCTGGCGATCGGGGAGGCAGATATCATGAAACTAATTTCAACGATCCTAATTAAGTCGCTTGAAAAATTAGTTAGGTATTTTTTTTAATGTAATATTTTCATAGATGTAAATAGATAACGGACCGTGTAAACGGAAATTAAACATTTATAAACAAAGTTGCAGATTGAGAGAAATAAAAAGAAATAATAAAAAAAAAATGGAATTAAAAATGTCTTCTGAAAAAAGAAACATTTTCTTAAATTAACTTAATTAATGAATGAATAATTGAATAGTATAATCATTATAATTAGGTTTGATTTTGGTAAAATTAAATAATAATAAAATTATATCATCATTGTTTCGAGGGTAGGTCAATAATTCCGTCAGTCAAATCTCTTCCCAACGAGCCATTTCTTCAGGTTTGGAAATAGTCACTAAATCCGGAGAATGGAGCGGATGAGGGACCTCTTCTTATCTCAATTCATAGATGTTCATGCAAATTCACTTTTTTCCATTTTCTTCTTAAATCCCGAGGTAGTCTGCTATTAATGGATGTCAAACAAATACTAAAAGACCCCGCTGGTTCAAATTTCGACACGAATCAGCTGCTGCTAAGAGCAGTGTTTCCATTTCATTTAAGAGCCGAACAATTCAAAAAGTCACGGACTTATTAACCTGTCCACGTCTATTCTTTCTAGTCCTCGCAAATTTCAATCATTTAAAATAAGGATTGAGTAAATATATAATGTTAAATAATTGTGAATTCTGGTTAAATTAATTTTTAGATATTGAAAGACGATAAAATTAAATAAATAAAAGAGTAACAATAAAGAAGATATGTTTAACTCAATGGATCTGATATCATTAATACTTGAAGGAGGTGGTATAATAATTAGAATATGTACATATGCACAAACTTTGTTACTCCATTTCTATAAATTTTAAATCACAGAGAAAATTCCAATGGACGTTCACCTTTTATTTTTTATAAATAGAAATTTATTTTTGTTTTTATTATTATTTATATCTTGAATAAATCAATTATTATTATTTTTTAATATACTATATTTATATTTAAACATGCTTATCATCTAAATCAATAGATTACCTATTAAAGGATTTAATTTTCAATTGTAATTTAGATTAAATATTATCCAATTTTCTATTCTATATTTAGGAATTTTTAATCAAATCCAATTCGTTTCAAACACTTGTCTTGTTTATTCAAGTCAGATGATTGTCCAAATCCTGCTGTGATTACTTAACTTTAGAGGTCTCCTTGCATCCGGTAATTTAATCAAAGCAAGGCCGTTGACTCGGATAATTTTATAGATTCATTAGTCAACCGATTATTTGCTAACTTTTATTTTGATGCGAAATTTTATTATTACTTCTAAATGGAGTTTTTTTTAATATCGCCTAAGGAGAAAACACGAAATAAAATTAATTAATTAAAATATTTAATAATAAATTAATTATATGCAATCAAAATTACTTGAATTTTTAATATAGTAGTAACAAATATAATAATCGTCTTATCACTAAATTATTATTATTTTCCTAGATATATATTTAAAGAAACAAAATAATTGAAGTTAACAAATGTCACCTTGATATTGTTTTTTCTTTAATTTGTTTTTTGAACATTTGGAATACGTCTGTGATATTTTTAAATTCGAAAGTACTCATTTATATCGATTTATCTGCTCCCATCTCTATTCAACTCCAGTCTTCAATTCATTAAATTTGAAAAATTATATTGTTTTAAGTGATTGAAGAGTAGGCGCGTTCAAACTCCTCTTGAATTTATTGGCCAAAATCTCCCTGAAACGGTTTATAGGATGTTCAAATAAATCCATTCTAGACGGAGCAGAACAGGTATATGTAACTCTCACAAACACTGAAAATAAAAATAATTGTAAATGAATAAATTAAAATATTTTAATACAAAATATACCAATATGAATATAAAATTCAAGTATAAGTTTAGCCGGGACGAAAATTTTATGTGCTAGGAAAAAGATAAATCTAGTACGGGTTTTATTTAACTACATTAAACTGTTTTTCAAAATAGTTTTAACCAATTTGACTAATATATTGTAATTTTGAAATCGGACCAATTATGTTGGTAACTGTGGTGATTTCAACCACAATTATTAATAATAATATTATTATAAATTTTGTAAATATAGAACAGAACATTTTATATGTATATTAGGTAGTATTTTATGTTAATTCCTATATTTTTAATCTAATAATTGAATATCCTTTAACAAATGGATGTGATTAATAGTAAAAATGATATTATATACATAAACTTTAATCAGAATCAAATATTACCTAAGTTGTAATTATGAATCCTTTGGTCAAACAGCATATTTCATTTACCAGTTATACAAGCGGCCTCAATCAAGATTTTTTTACTCCAGATCTACTTTAAAAAATGACTGCAATCCTTGACAAATAAATACATTAAAGAATTAGTTAAATATCAAAATAGAAATTTCCTTACCCGATCAACTAGAAATTTGATTCATTTTCTTGATAATACTTATCTTAGTTTATTATAGATATTTTAAAAGCGATAAAAAAGTATAAAGCAAAATAAAATCTCACTCTATAATTTCAAGTTTTCTGAAAATTAATTTCATCTTTCACTTTCTTCCTTTTCTTTTTTGTTTCGCTTCATTTAAAGTTCATAAAAAGGTCATTTAATGATTTGCTGTTTTTCATCAGACTTAATAAGTTGATCTGTGGCCAGGTCCGAACCGACCGACGGTTTGAAATAAATTAATTTCCAGCTACAGAAACAATTTCAAATAATTTTAATATATCTATTAATGTAATAAAAAACAGATATGGATATAACATAAATATTTTTAATTTTATTTTATTTATAATATATATGTAAGACCAGGCTGTGACGTCATGAATGGCTGGATGACGTCATATAATTTTAATTAAGAAAAAACTAATAAATATGATTTTTCTCGTGGATAAAATCAATATAAAGTGCATGATTCGTGGTGATATATAAAAAAATCTCCTCATGTGAAATTTGGTATGAAAATAACCCTTCCCTTCCTATCGTCGATCGCTAATACTACCACTTCCGGTTTCCGGATTTGCACCAAAAGTTGATCAAATCATCCCACTGATGCATTAAGTAAATATACCAAATTTCATCAAAATCCGTTCAGCCGATCAGGCTGTACACATCTTTACGGACAGACGGACGGACGGACGGACGGACAGACATCATGCTAAAAATACTTTTTTCTGTTAAGAGAATGCATGATTCGTGGAGATATGTAAAAATCTCCACATGTGAAATTTGGTGTGAAAACAATACCTCCCTTACTATCGTCGGTCGGTAAAAATTCATTTAAATGAGAAAACTACGTGAATTTGAAGATGTTAGATATCTAAAATATATAAACTTTTAATACATTTTTTAATTATTCAAAATTTTAATGGATTATTAAATTTAAAAAGAAAAAAAAACAATTTACAAAGTTATCTTAAAATATCTATAAATATTGAAGCAGATCTCCACAAAGCTATCAAAATTTAAATTAAATTTACTAAGAATGAAAATTGTTTCTAGATTACTTCAAATTAAAAAATAATAATTCTATTTTTGATTTATTTTTTTCACTAAAATAAAAAATAAAATTTTAAGAGACGGGCTTAAAATGTGTTTAAATTCTAATATAATACATTTTCGTTTTTTTTTATTTTAAACAAATAAATAAAATTTTAAATATTTTAATTATTTTTAAAAGTACAAAAATTTTATATCTTTATATAAATTGAAAAATAAATTTTTTCTAAAGATGAGAAAGAATTTAATTATTAATTAATTAAATAAAATTCTTATATTCTTATTATTCTTATATTAATTATATCTGAAAGTTGATTCGTTGTATTGATTGATTAGACTTGAATCCAACTCGATTCGATTGAAGTGACATAAGAGTGGTAAGGATTTTTTTTTCATTTCTTTCATTTCTTGTTTCACTTATTTTGAATTGGAAATGCTTGTAATCCTGAAAATGACATTTTATCCTTGGTGAAACAAATCGAATGCCTTGGGTGAGCATCTATCTTAGCCAGTGAAAAGTGACGTTATGTCAGCCGCAGTCTGGTATGCATATATTGGCAGACAGGTTTTGATATTGTCCTGGAGCTGCCCCGAGGATGGAGCGGTCAGTTCGCGGACCCTTCCGGCTCCCAGGCGCTTTCTCCAGCCTGAGGAGGGGCATCGTGGTCACTCCAATTTGGTCAAAATTTGTCTGGCCTACTCAGGATTATCATTACGAATTGCAATCGACACCATCCAAAAGACAGGCCTGGAAACTGTCAGATAATATCATTTATCCTTAATTTGGAAATAAGATATGTTAGATGCATTAATCACCAACCATGGACAGCATATATATTTATGGAAACCCATCACATCGGTTACCACAAATCCCTTAAACTGATATTAATAATAATTATTTGATTCACGTATACGAAAATATACTAATAATAAAATTTAATTAATAACCCAAAATATTCTTTACAAGAAATATCATAGAAAAAAATATATTTAATTAATTTATTGAATTTTTAGAATAAAATCAATTCAAATTTTTAAATAATTAATTTTAATTTATTTTAAAAATGAATACAGCATATAAATAACATGAAAAATAAAAAAAGAAAATCTTTATTGGCGTAAAGATGAGAGAGTGAGGAAAAAGTGTTAGGAGGAGAAAGAAGGGGAGGGTTAAGACAAGTCAATACACATGTTTTTATAATTTTAATAAAACATTTCTATACACATTTTTTTTTGCATTTTAAAAATAAATAAAAAATTTCTTAGAAAAATGATTAAAATTTTTCTTTTGAGCCTCATTTTTTAAAATTTTTTTCTTTTAATTGTTTTCCTGAGAATACATGTCTTATTGTTAGTAATATCCATTGAAATTAATTTATACATATAAGTTATCAAACCATTTTCTTCAAAATGACTTAATATTGCTTATATATTCAAATAATATTCAAAAATAATACAAATAGTCAATCATTCTTATCTGTTTTGCTATTCTATTGTTATTGTTCATAAATACTAAAAAAAGATGATTTATTATATTTATTGTAAAAAGTAATTTAAAAAAATTAAAATAATTATTATATATTATATTATTAAAATATTATTATATAAAATATTTTAATAATTAAATATGTATTAACATAATATAAAAATTTAAAACTCGAATTTGATTTGACAATTGGAAGATAAAAGAAATCTATAAATCACTTTTTAAATTCACTTAATAAATAAATATAAGAATAGTATTTTTAGAGATGAGTCATTAAACAGAATCACAGGCAAACACTAATCATTAACCAGGTAAACACTAATAAATCGCAATTATTTTTACAAAAGACCAGCTCAGGGCTGTTTGCCACATTTTTGAATCTACGAGGACTGGTCAATAAGCCCGTGACTTTTTCAATGAAACAGTTTTTTTTTTTGATAAAAAATTATTTTATTTTTCAATGTACTCTCCTTTGAGCTCTATACACTCCGTTCAATGTTTCTCCAATTTTTTATCTCTTCCAAAAAATAAGATGTGTCGACGACATCAGAATAGATTTGTTTGTGAGATGATTCCATCGCTGGAGTCAAAACTCTTTATGCCGAGCCATTTCTTCAGGTTCGGAAATAAGAAATAGTCACTTGGGGATAAATCCGGAGAATAGGGCGGACGAGAGAACAATTCGTATCCCAATTCATGGAAATTTCTTTTTTCTATTTTCTTCTTAAATCACGAGGTAGTTTGCTATTAATGGATGTAAAACAAAAACTAAAAGACCCTGCTGGTTCAAATTTCGACAGTAGTCAGCTGATAGTTGGTTGCTGATAGCAACAGTGTTGCTATTTCATTTAAGAGCCAGGAAATTTAAAAGGTCACTAATTGACCTGCCTTCCTAAGGTATTGTTCTCAAGACATTTCTTTCATTTAGAAATTATTTATCTTTATTTTACTAGATGTGAAATTTGTCAAACTTTTATATTTATACTAGTAGGAGTATTTTATTTACAAATTTAAAAACATTATTATATTATTATTATATTATTCGATCCCTTCTTTTTAAATTTTAAGAAACATAATAATAAATTCTTCTATTCTTATAAATAATTAATTACCAGTTCAGACAACTTTTCTATTAAAGTATTAAAATATTTTAATAAATTTCAATTATTAGAGAATTGATGATCGATCAAATTAACATATTGATTTAATACAATCTAAAGTTTTATGTTTTTCAAACGTTTTACATGATTTACAAATTGTTAACATAGATATTGATCTAATTTATAATTTTTCTAGTTTTCCTAATGTTAATTCATGTTTAATAAACCATTCAGTTGATGAAATTAAAAAAAATATTAATCAAAAATTATTGAGACCGTTGAATACAATTATTTATTTATTAAATGTTCATTTGTTGGTTTTAAAAAAAAAACCGGAAATTTCTGATTAACAACCGTGTTGTTGTTGCTTAGGAAACATTTTCTTATGATAATCATTTAGAATTTTTTTTTATTTATTTTCATTTCATTTGATAATTTATATCAGTTTTTAATAATGAGATTGGAATGTTAAATAAGTTATTTAACAAAGAACAAGAATTAGATATAGAGGTGTATATAATTTTATTGGAAAAATTCCAAAAGTTTTGGCCAACCGGGGGCGTTTAGATGCATAAATTAGAATAAAATATTGCCGTTCACAAGGAGGCCCTTTTGAACCGGATCAATTAAATCGATCGATTTATCTTGAATACCTCTTTCTAAACCGGTAATTGCTACCCAAATAATCTTCACTCAGCTCCTGAACGATTTTCATACCATCCTTCATGAAATTAAGTCTTTCGTTCATTATTCATTCGATTCAATTGATAAATTTGTGAATAAAGCATCTCTTGGTTGTTAATTATAACATGAAAAATGAGCTTTTCTAATCAAGGTGTGTCCTTTACATAAAATCAGAGAAAGTTTTACAGACGAACGCCGTATTATCTATCATATTAAAATTAAAAAAAATAGTTTAATTTTCATATTCATTAAATCCTTAATTATTATTATCTATTAATTAATTAATTGATTCAAAATATAGAAATAAGACAGAGTGACATTTTTTAAGGATTCAAAACACCAATCTCTCTCTTTTAAGCTATTTTATATTTTTCTAAATTTATTTTTGAAATTGCTATTTTAGCTCATCCGAATTCAATAATCAACTGAGAAAATCCCTATATTATACGATTATCTCTTCATGAATTGATTTTACTTATAAATAATTCTGAAAACTTAAATTTTTCAGATATTATATTAAATGTTTAAATTTTTATTAGTATATTTTTTATATGATAAAAATGTTTATCGGACTGAATTATTTAAAAATATTTTGTATAATTAGTTAAGTATTTCCTGAATCATTTTAATTTCCTAACAGAAATAAAAAAAAAATAATAATTTAACATTTTAATTCGTAAATATAAATGTAGTTTTTTTTTTACAAATTCTTATTTAAATCAAGGAATTCATTAATAATGAATCCCTTAAAATGTTTTGATCTATTTTTCGAAAGTGTTTTATTATACAACAAGCTTCCAAATGATGTAATCAATACTCCTCCTATCCTTCTATCATCAGCGAGACGGCTTTCCAATCTTACGCACCTTCAAGAGCGCCTGCAGGCGACTGGCTGTCTTTCGAACTTGAAAAAATGATCACTCGATGGGGAATGTCAAGAAAAAAAATACATATCACCGATTTATATATATTTAATTATATTTATTAATCAAAAATATTTATATTTTTTACAAAGTATATAAACTATATATATATTACATGGATTTATATGAAAAAAATAACATTCTTTATCGATAGAAAAAGTGAAGGTGGTGGTGAAGGTGATGCAAAATGCTTCGTGAATTCTTTCTTTCTTTTTTTTTTGAAATATGAACGACTAGGTATATAATTAAGAATAAAATAGAAGATCGATGAAATTTTGAAATTGCACTCACCCAAATTGGAATTGCAATTAAAAAAAAATGAATTGAAGTGAAATGAAAAAAGAGATCAAGGAAGAGAAAAAAAAATGAAAGACAGCGAGGGAAGAACTAAATTTAATTATATACAATTTAACTTAATATTTAAAGAAATAAGGAGGTTTAGCAAGGAATTCATGAATCTCTTCTGGTTAGAAGCAATCATGAATGATGCCGATGGACATTTCTCAAGTCTTCTTGTCATTAATACGAAGAACTCCTTGAGGGATGTCCCAGCTTAGGCCTTTCGTTTAGCGATGACGGCGACTGGGGCTGCAGCGACATGACCTGATGGATGGACATTTGGTCCCGATTTGCTTACAGTCGCGTGGAAACCGGTTTCCCAATCTGCGGTGTATTTCACTGTGCGAACACTGCCATCGGGCTCAACCAGAGAGTACTCGCCGTTGACCACATCGCCATCTCGTTGCTCCCACTGCCTCTTAACATCTCCGGTGTGTTGGTCATTTACTCCATATTCAAACGCATATCGAGGATGATCATCCTTTCAAAATAATAAATAAATAGAATAATATTAATAAAATTATATAGGAAAATAAATAAAATAAGAAATTAAATTTAAATATAAATTTAGTATTATTATTATTTGCGGATGGACTCTGAGGATCACCCAGAGCTTTAAAGAAAAATTATTAATTATTTAATTTCTCTAGGCCGGAATTCGAATCTTCAGTGTGGTAGACTGTCGTGCTAACCACTAAACCACTGAAGCGTATAAATTTAAATTAATTAATGAATAAAAATTAAGAGTATATTATTATTTTATACAATAAGAGAGATTGGATTGTTTTATTCTCCTTATTATATTATTATTATACTATTAAAATTGATCTTTAAATATTGCATTTCTAAAATTCCAAACAAATTCCCCTCTGGCTCTTTTCAATACAATATGACCATTATTTTGAAGAAAGTGACTTATATTGTTAGTATATTTTGGAATCAGAACAAGTCTTAAAATTCTAAAATAATTTTTATTAGTTTTACTTTACTTTCTCAAACTCTCCAGTCATAAAAAATAGGTATATGTACTTCATACAAGTTATTTCCGTATTATTATAATAAATATTATATAAATACAAGTTTTTGTAGATTTTATTTTCTTCTAAGTAATTAAAATGAGATAAAAATTCCCTGTTTAATTGCCAAGCAATGAAATTTCTTCTGTTTTCAATGAACATTTATTCATTATTGATTTTAAAATGTCTTACATTAGATGGAATACTTTTCCTTTTATTAATATTCCTTTTAATTAATTTTTACTAAAAATTGAAGATATAATCTAATTTTATAGTTAACACTAAATGTAATTCATTAACAATAATAAATATATAAATGAATGTATAATAAGATCAAGTTTAATAAATTTTATGATCGTTCTACTAATTATTTAAATAAAATTTATTTAAGTTTAGAATTTTATATTACTTAGAGAAAAAAAAGCTTAAATTATTATTTAAATAAAAATTAAAAAAATAAAATTATTAATAGTGACTCACATAATATTCAACGTGTTTGGTATGCACAGGTTTTAGTGCAGCATGAGCAATAGGTACAGCTGCTACCGATTTGACCACTTGCACTGCTGGAGCTGCTGCTGCATATCGTATAGGTGTTGCTACATTAAGGGCTCCATGAGAAACATAACTTGATCCTCCATGAGCATAACTAGCAACAGGTGCAGTAGAGATATATGTTGGTTGAACGTGAACAGGAGCAGAAGCTACAAGTGTTTTTACAGCGGCTCCTTGGGTATAACCTGAGATGCCTCCATGAGAATAGGTCGACACAGCTGGAACAGCAGCTACTACACTCTTCAAAGCATGACCCTGAGAATAGGCTGAATGGCCTCCCTGGGAAATGGATGTTGTGGAAATAGCAGGAGCTGCTGAAATGACTGTTTTGAGAGTAGCTCCTTGATTATAACTTGAAAGGCCTCCATGAGAGTAACTAGCCACAGAAGCAATAGGGGCTGCTGAAACATATGTAGAAGGTTGGACGACTGTTTTTACAGGAATGGTCTTTACTGCAGACACTACTGGAGTAGAATAATAAGCATGGCTAATTGCTGGAGCGGCGGCTACAGTTTTTATAGCAGCGCCGTGAGTGTAAGTAGCAACTGGAGCAGCAATATAAGATTGTTGGACTTTAATAGCTGGAACAGAGGCTACTACACTTTTGTGAGCTTCTTGGGAATAAGAGGCGTAGCTACTTCCCCCATGAGCGTATGTTGCTAAAGCTGGAGCGGCTACTTGAACAGTAAGAGGAGCTGCAGCTACACTGACTGTCTTAAGACCTTCTCCGTGGGAATAAGCTTGACCATATCCACCATAAGTGGTTGTAATAGCTGGAGCTGCAGAAATTAATGCTGGAGATGCAATAGCAGTATGAGCAAGGCCTGATGTATAAGTTTGTTGATTGTAACCGGCTATAATAGGTTCGTGGACTCGATATGATGGAGCAGCAGCTACCTGTCAAAAATAGATAATAATTTTAAATGAAGTCAAAACAACATGAAAATGATTTTTATAAAATATTACTTACTTTAATTACAGGTGATGCCAAAGCAACAGGCTGATCGCAAGGACGAGGTCCCAATTTATTAAATTGAGGATAATCCGGATCGTAATAAGCAAATGAATGTCCCACAAGTGCTACCAGCACAAGCATCACCTAAAATTAAAAAAAAAATATTTAATTGTATTATTATTACTAAATCATTCAATGATTTTTTTTAAAAAATAAATAAATAAAAAAAAATAGAAAAGAAGAAAAAAATTAAGATAAATAATTAATTTTTAATGATAAAAAAATTAATGGATCTTTTCAATCACGAATGGCAAATTGATAATTAACGAATGACCGATGAAATATTAAACCGGAAATAAATACAAACTAAATTCATCTTTTCTCTCTCTCTCTTTCTTCCTCTCACAATCCACTACTGATAGTCTAATGAACTCATGACTATAAAATTATTTTATGAGATCATTTATTATTTTTTTTTAATCGAGTCGAAACGTCTAACTGATTGCATATCATCTCTATTTTGACGAGGTGTAAACCTTAATTTACTAGTGACTGCCTATCTCTTTATGACCAAGCAATTTCTATGCTACTTTTTCTTCATGTGAATTCCTAATCGACTCCTTAGTAATTAACGTTCGACATAATATGGATTAAGAAGTTAGAAAATAATCTCGAGAATGAAAAAAAGACATCTAGCAAAGAACTTTCTTCCCGTGATACATTGATCCATTTCACTCAGAAAGTTGCCTTGCAGCTAATTAGTAAATATGATACCCGCGCTATCTTATTTAAAGAAAATACGCTATTCATGCCTTAAATAATCATATATCTATATATAATTGTTGATTTTGAAATATTGCACCCATCATTTTTTATAAAATATAAAAAAAAATGATGTTTAGTGAAAGTTTGCACTATTCAACAAGAAGATAATTTAGTGTATATAATTTATCATTTATCAATTCATCATGTATAAATAAATATTTATATATATATGCCAATTATTACTAAACATTTTTGATAATAAATCGTCTTTTACATTCCAAATCGCAATATACTTAAGAATTAATTTTGATTTATTACCGACCGACGATAGTAAGGGTATTGTAGAGGTATTGTTTTCACACCAAATTTCACATGTGGAGATTTTTACATATCTCCACGAATCATGCATTTTCTTAACAAAAAAAGTATTTTTAGCATGATGTCTGTCCGTCCGTCCGTCCTTATAGATGTGTACAGCCTGACCGGCTAAACGGATTTTGATGAAATTTGGTATATTTACTTAATGCATCAGTGGGATGAATTGATCAACTTTTGGTGCAAATCCGGAAACCGGAAGTGGTAGTATTAGCGATCGACGATAGGAAGGGAAGAGTTATTTTCACACCAAATTTCACATGAGGAGATTTTTTTATATATCACCACGAATCTCATGCACTTTGTATTGGTTTTATCCTCGAGAAAAATCATATTTATTAGTTTTTTCTTGATTTAAAATTATATGACGTCATACAGTCATTCATGACGTCACAGCCTGGTCTTGCATATATATTATAAATAAAATAAAATTAAAAATGTTTATATTTATTATTTATGTATCCATATCTGTTTTTTATTACATTAATAGATATATTAAAATTATTTGAAATTGTTTCTGTAGCTGCTAATTAATTTACTTCAAACCGTCGGTCGGTTCGGACCTGGCCACAGGTCAACTTATTTTATTTATTAACTTTATTCATAATTTGTGTACTATAATAATATAACAAATTAAAAACAACTATAAAAACAATTTTTTTGTTTATTTTGTTGCCAATTAAATCTTTTTGAAAATGTAAAAATATGTAATCATACCAGATCAAATAAATAAAATAAAATAAAAAATTTTTTCATTATTTCTTCAGCTAAAAATCTGGAGTGTCTCCACTCGACTATCTCGCAAATTTGGATTGGATTAATTAACATATATTATATTTGAATTAAATTTAATTAATTATAAATTATAAATTAAAATTAATAAATAATATTTATTAAACCAGCGCGTGTTTGGCTCTTGATGGCACCACGTCAAGTGCTGGCGCGTGATTTGCAGTGTTAAAAAATTAATTCCGGTACTATCAGCGATTCAATCAAGCTGATATTCTATATATAGCAGTTTTATACAATTTTTAATTATGTGAAAAACTATCAAACATATATCTTTATTTTTACGGTTACTTTAGAGGAAAAAAAATCAAAACGTTGTAGGAAATGGTCCTCTTCCGGTTGAGCTACATTTATCAAAAGTTGATAGAAAACTACGAATTTTGAATAATGCCGGTATACCGGTATATCATTATTCTAGCTCAAACCGTTTTTACGTAATATTATCTACATACATACACACAGACATCCTTAGTGAAAATGGCTCAGGGACCTCCAAAACATATAAAAACATCAAAATCTCGACATGGAAAATTTTCACGATCGCAAAACTATCTCTGGCGAGATAATAAAAAATTGATTTGAAAAATTTTGTTTTTTTAAATTTTGCTTTGCTATAAATTAAAAATGAATTGATCAATATTGAAAATTTATTGTATAGAAATATATATCAAAATATAAACATAATTCAAGTAAAATTTCATTTTAATCTATAATTAAGGAAATTAGCATTTTTCTAAATATTTTTTTACATTTTTTTTACAATATATGGTATCATATGGTTTTTATATATATAGATATATGTTAGATAAATATATTTATAAAAAATTTTATTTTTGCTTATAAATAAAATTACATATATTAAAAAATAAATAAAGCTTAATTATTATTATATAAGACAAAGTAATAATTTTAAATAGTTAATAGGTAAATTATAATAAATTACATTTACGATTAGTTTTATAACTAGTAATTATTAATATTTTTATTACAATAGCACCTTATAACATGTTATTATAGGAATATTATAATTAAGATTAAATTAAGATTAAAAGATATTAATAATTATATATTATTTAATTGAAATATTTTTTTAATTATATTGAATTCAATAATTTGAATGATCTTGCAAACTCTTTATATGTATTAACTTTACCACGAAAAAAAATATATTTTGATATAGCTAAATATTTAGATTTAAATTTATTTTCTTATATATACATATATATACAGTGGCGCCGGGCCGAGGGGGGAGGGGTAGTCACGAGGGGGCACGTGCAACCCCCAAACATTGTGCAAAAATAAATTTAAAAGTGATTAGTTTTGTAAGTGAGAACCCAAAAGTAAAAAAAATCTTTAAATTGCGTATAAGTATACTTTAAACGTTATGAATAAATAAATAATTTATTTTGTCAAAATTTTTTCCAGGAGAGACCACCGGACCCCCCTCCTGCCCCCCCCCCCCCCCCCAACATAATAGATCATGCTACGTCACTGTATATATGTATTTATATTATGATGCATATGATTAAAATAATACAAAAATTAAATTGATTCATTAATATAATACATGTATGTAAATGATAAATTTTAAAACAAATAAAATTTTAGTCTGATTGTTTTTAAATTTTCTTATTAAAATTTTAAGAGACTTAAAATATTACTTTGAGTCGACATCAAGAAAGCATCTTTTTATGATTTAATAAATCATTCAACGTAAAGTTATGTTTTAATTAAATAATAATTTTATTAAATATGATATTTAATTAAGTTTAATTTTAGTTTACATAATATATTTATTAAATATTTTTCTACGAATGTTTATAGTTATAAATTTAATTTTAATAAGAATAAACTATAATTATATGATTTATGAATTTGAATGAAAAAAATGATGTTTTTATCTTTTAAAAGAAACCTTCCTCCAATTTATACACTTATATTATATGATTTATAAATAAATACTATAAATATTTTTATCAATTTCTTAATCAGTTTCGTGGTTAACTATTTCCATATATATATATAATTTTATTTAAAAACAGTGCGACTTTTTTCAGCCCAATAATTATTGCTCTTTTAAAGGTTCTCAACCAAATAATATTCATACTAATGTTATTATTTTAAGAGACTTGAAGACCTATGATCAAGAGGAAAAATAGAGAAAATTCTTGTTTGGTTATTTGATATTAATTATTTTTATTTTCTTATGTCATATGAGAAATTTTTTTATTACCATTTTTTTTTAATTTTTCTTTAAAATATTCTATTTCATGTGTGGAAATTTTTTACATGATGCTTGGTTTTTTTAGCGAATTTTTATTAACATAAAATATCAAATAACGAGAGATAATTCTTTTTAGGTTAATCCAATTCAATGAGAGTATATATTCAAGCATTTGTTGACATTTGAATCTATAAAATGAAATTTATTGTCTTTCATTTTGGTTTTAAGTTAGTTAAAATAAATTGTTTTTATAAATTATCAGTAATTTAATTAATTCTTGAAAGAGCATTGAATTTATAAACTGCATCATTAGGTAGATCTCATCGCTGGTAATTGGTTAAACGTTATCTCTCTGGCATATTTCGTTTACAGAACATCAACTCGATCGTTCGTTGCTCCTCAACACGTTTTTTTTAACGAAGCGATTTTTTATTTACTATGACATGAAAAGCGTGATTCAGAAATTAATTTGAAATTGTTGTGTATGCCATTCATTTTTTTTTTTAAGTGAAGAAACATCTTTAATTATTGATAAGATTCTTGTTCAGGTTTTAATGATTAAATTAAATGAATTTATTCATCAATCAATCAACAGTGGAATTTATCTAACTCAATTGCATTTAGTCGCAAAGGATCGTTTTAAATTAAAAAACCTGTCTTATAAAATAAAGATGATTTCAATTCCGATTCTATCAATAAATCAAACAACTAATTGGAAATGGGCTAATAACAATTCGTAGATGGAAAAAAGTGCAAATATTTATATATATACAATATATTTATAATTTTATTGAATTCCATTTTGCTGTTTTTATGTAATTTAAAGGTTTTAAGAATCCTAAGAATTTTGTTATTTTTCCAAATGATGAATATTAAAATTTTTTATTAAACTTAATTTTAATCATATATTAATAAAATGTCTATTTTTATTATTATAATGATATCTTAATTAATTCCTTTCTTTCCTATTAATCAATTCAATTATCTTTCAAAAATACTTTTTTATTAAGTACATATTTTTATTAAAATTATATAATTTTACGATTAAATATATTATTTATTTATTTATTTTATTTTTTATTTAATCTTATTTGTTAATTAGTGATTAAATTTATTTATTTTTGTGTAAAAATAAAAAATTGTTTGATATTTATAAATTGTTTTTCTTTTTAAAAACCATTAATAGTTTAATAAAATTAATATTAATTCTAGAGAATGTATTTTCCAGAATCACAATTTTTTCTAGTAAAAGTAAATGTGTGTGAAATAAGGGAGGAAGTTTAAAATTTTTTTTAAACAAAAAACTAAAGTTTATTATGGTTAATATTAAACGAAGATTTATTTTTTGTCATATTAAATTTTAAAATCAAAAAATTTTATTAAAATACTGGAGTGAGTAATTAATTTATTATATTTTGATAGATGAATAGTTATAGATTTAATTTTATTTATATTGTAAAAGGAAAATAATTAAATAAATAATTTAATTTATTTAATTAAATTTTTTATAAAATTAAATATTTATTTTTTAAAATATCTATAATTAATTATTTTTTTTCGAATTCATGAATAATAGTATCATATACTATTTAATCTTTTGTTTTATTAGAATTTAAGCAAATATTTGATCATATTAATAATTACATTTTTTTTTATTAACAGTTCATTAGGTAAATTAAATTAATTAAATTAAATGTTATTTATAATTTTTATAATTTCTATCAATGAGCATAAACTTAAAACAGGCCCGATTAATTTGTTTCCATCAAGTGAATTTTTAATTAAATTAAACAAATACAAACTAATTTAAAAATACCAAATAAATAAGTTAATGAAGATACTAATGAATATAACAATAGGTATAACCTATTCCAGTTGATAGCCTAACCCTATAGGTAACTTTAAAGTTGGGATCAAGTTTGTTTTATAAAATATAAAAACTATTAGTAGTAATTTATTTTAATAATATACATTATACAATATATAAATAAAAAATTTTTAATGTTATTATATAGTTTTTTAATTCTACAAGCTGCTTTTCCCGGGATGACTCCCGTTCTTGTTTCTGATTATCATTTTTTAGTGATATTGTTCCAGTGCATTAGAATGCACTAATATAATAGTATAGTATTTTTTTTTTAATATTTAAAAACTAATGTAATAATATTTGTAGAAAAATCTAAACAAGAAGAATCAATTAATCGAAAGAAATAATTATAATAAGGGAATTTTATAAATAAAACCACATATTGATATTTGTTATTGTAAATTTATTCAAAAAATACAAAAAATATACACATTCGTTTCGATTGTTACTTCTGCAATCGTTATCAAGCGACGTTGTGTATATTTTTTGTATTTTTTGAATAAATTTACAATAACAAATATCAATATGTGGTTTTATTTACAAAATTCCCTTATAAATAAAAACAACCACCAAAGCTTTAATAATTTAAAATAATTATAATATTAAGGGAAATATGAAATTTTATGAAAAGACATTTACATATAAATAACATTAAAACAATTTAACTTTTCTTTTAGATAATAATTTAAAATAAATTATTATAGTATTATTTTCAAATTGTCATAATCTTTCCTAAGCAATTGAATAATTTTAATAGAAAGAATGAAATTAATAATTTAAATAATTAATAATTTAAATTAAAGAAAAAACTATTAAGAATTTATTATTGTAATTTATTCTCAATAAGAAAAAAAAAATGAAATCAAATTTTTAAAAGGCAATAACTCCAGATATGTACGATACAAATTAGCAGATAATATATTTTATATGCTAAAATTTAATTAATATTTTTATGATTTTATTAATATGGCTTTAAAAAATATATAATAATTTGTCTTAATAAATTATGAACTAGTTTAAAAATTAATTTTTATGACTTTTATAAGAAGTGTTAAAATTTAAATTTCATTGTTTTATTATTTTTTTAAAAATATTAAATATTAAATCAGAAAAAAATTTATAACATATAATATATGAATTTATTGGGTTCATTTTACATAGTGAATTCTGATTAAAAGACCAATAAAATCAGTGGATGGCTTCAGGAACCTAATAAGCTGGGGGATACATTCAAATTCTTAGAAAATAAAAACGAAAATTAGATAAATATAAAAAAGTAGCTCTTGGAAAATTTCACTTTGTATTTTATTGGCAAAGGTAGAAGTGGCTTTTTAGATATCATTTGGCTTGTTTATAACCCATATAAATTTAATTGATATAATTTAATGAGCATTTAATTTTGCTACTTAAAATACCACTTTTAAATGGATATTTAAAAAAAAAAACAGAATGATCAGTAAATGCATAAAACATTAATTAGTTCTATTTGTTGAATTTTTCTTATAATAAAATATTTTTAACAATTTCACACGAGTTGTTTATTAAAATTCCATAATAATTTGGTTTTTATTTATGTAATAAATACAAATTAAATATTTGTCAAATTGATTTAATATCGGTTTATCGAACATCGACGATTAATAATACTTATATAACAATAAAGAATACCATCTTTAGTGAAGCATTCACACACAGCACCAGAGAACTATATATTTCAATTAGATTAAAAATTTACAATTATCTATATTTTTATATGATATTAAAACGGTTTTTGTTGGTCTATGAATAAGTGTGTCCAGTCCAACAATTTTGAATAATTAAATTGGTGGTTTAGTAATTTAATGATTATATATAAATATAAATTTAATTATTATAAACATCTATATATAAACTACAAGTCATAGTTTAAATATATATTGTCTTAGATTTAAAGATTGAATGGACAGCTCTCGTTGAAATATTGTATCTATTTGGAAATTTACACCTGAAATTTTTTTTAACAGTTAAAATTAGTTTTATGTTTCATTAGAAATTTTATTAAACTTTATTGCCATTTCGACAGTTACGTCATGATCAGAAGTTTAATAATTTACCTTTAACTTATTAATTTTATTATTTATTTGTTCAGTTTCTTTTATAAATTGAAAATTGTTAAAAAAGAATTAAGGTTAAAATTCCAAATATTTTGTGTGTCTTACATATTTATTTTTTTTTCCCTTTACCTTTTTCTAATCCTTATATTCAGAATTGTCTAAAATTTTATAATTTGCAAGTGAATCAAATTTACATTTAAGTATATTTAAGTAAATTTATTAAAGCTATAGATATTATAATTATTACTCATATAAAATTAATCTTAGAAATTAGTTATTGTAAAATGATCACTATTTGATAAAGAATAAATAAAATCATATCTTGAATTTTGAATTTAGATTAAATTTTATTTTTTAATTATTATTATTTATAATAAAAATATATAATAATAAAAATTATTACAAAAATTTATTATAAGTGAATATCTTAAAAAAAGGACTAAATAATTTTTTTTTTATTCATCTAATAAATTATTTTATAAATTTTAACAAAATGACTTAATAAACACTACTTAATATTCTTCAAAATTTATAATCAAATATATTTATAATTAAATTTATTTTAATTTTTTTCTATAATGTTTACAAATATTTTTAAAAATAAAAACAAGTTTTTTGTTTGAATTTATTTTTTTTTTTTTTTTTGTTTCTTAAAATATACTAAATCAGTTAGTTTTGTTTTTTTTTATTTACTTTTTTATATAATTCAGTCAATTAAAAAGATTGATATAGAATTTTTCTACAAGTGAAAAAAACATAAAAATTTAAGCTACTACATCTTAATTTTTTTTCACAACTAAACTAAATCTAAATAAGGTAAGATAGAATGAGACAAAAACTGAATATTTTGTCGATATATTTGGTCGACTTTTAATGAATTATTCATATTCAGAGTTAAAAAAAGATAATAAATTAAAAAGTGTAGTCACTATTAAATTTAAAATTTAAAACTCAAAGAACTTTGAAAACTATAATGCCAGATTAATCATTCGATACTTTTGATTAAAATTATTTGCGGTAATCTTTCTATATAATTGTGGAGTTAAATGTACAATTAACTATTTTTTAGGATCATCGTAATCGTTTTTTTTTAATTTAATCAACAATTTAATTTTATTCATCAAAAAATTAGATGATCATAATATAACTATTTTTAAATTAGTAATAAATAACACATTTATATAATTTTCATAAAATAAAAAGTATAAGTATATAAGTAATAATAATAAGTAAGTAAGTAATAATAAGTATATAAGTCTTTTAGTCGCTTGTATAAATTTTAAAATTTGATGTTTTATAATAATATGTACCTATAAGTGTAATTATAAAAGAAATTTGAAAAAATAGTTAAGCTAAATATTTTTTAACGTTATTTTATTTCAATTATTTATTTTTCATAACAAAATTATATTATTATAAGGATTGTTTCAGCGCCCTCTCTAGCAATTACGGCGCCCGGGCAATAGAGTAAATTACCACCCCTATATTTGCAAAATCTATTAAATTCATAAATGCCACCCTTCAGATTTGCCCCCCCCCCTGATTATTTCATTAATTAGATCATTAGCAAAAATTTATTTTGAAAAACAACAGATTTATTCCAAAATTAAATAATCTTGAAAGTAAATAGTGTGTTTTTTTATTTCTATAAATATTTTAATAATCTAATTTGTTTTAGTAAAGCTTATAATAATAAAAAAATTGATGATTTTTTTAATAATGGATATATAATGGTTGTTTATTTTTATTAAATTGGCATATTTGGTATATTAGTCATTTAATCAGATTAGGTTCATTAACTTCCTCCACTTTCACTTCGATTAATATACTCAAAGATCGATAAAAAAAAAATAAAAAATAGGCTAAGTCCGAATGGGATCTTCGCTAAAAAGTGGACTGGAAGGCCTATCCCAATAGATCCAGCTTGAGGGGAGCCGGCCGGTTCTGGCCAGCCTTTCTAAACGTTTCGCACCTGAGTCTCCCACCGACTTAGGGCCCCTTCTGGTCAGACCAGTCCCCCCCTCCCCGATGCACTGCAAAACAAAGCCAAAAAACGAAAGGGTTATGTAGATCGGACGAGTTTTCGCTTTCGCTTCCTGATGGACCAAATTTATTTCTATTTAATTAGAGCATTTTAATTTTCTTTCTCTTTTTTATGATCCAGTCATTTTTAATCTGTTTTTATTTTTATTTTTATTTTCATTTAAGAGAACTGTAAATGTAAAATAATTAATCTGTGCTTCCTTAAATTATCATATAATTTTCTTTAAATATAAAAGTTGAACATTTTGCTCTTATTTTTGTACTTTTTTATGATCACATTATTTTTTTCTAAATGTATTTTGATATTTAATTTAAGTGGAATATGAAGTTTATTATAACTAAAAAAAATTAATTAATAAGTAAAATAAACAAAATAAATAATGATAATTTAAAATAAAAGTAATTGAAATAGGTTATATGTATTTTTCGATTTCTTATTAGTTTAATATATTGAAAAAAAAATTTTATATTTAATACAATAATAAAATGAGCAAATGAATATAGAATTTATAATTTTAATTTTGTAACTCTTAACTGAAAATGTTTTGAATAAAATATAATAAATGTATAAAAATTGTTTAAAGCGTTTCTCATTCTAATAAAATATAAAATTTTAATAAAAATAATATTTAAATAAAAATTTAATCCAAGTTAAATGTAATATATATTTAAAATAGTTCATTTAAATTTGTAGATTAGCGTCTGAGAAAAATTGAGAAACGCTAATTTAAAAAATTCTTTAAAATAATTATTATAATAATTTAAGAGATTAAAAAGTTTGAAAAAAAAATAATATTATAAAAATAAATATTCCAATTTTCTTAATATTAAAAATATTTGATTTTTACAAAAACCTACACAATTAATATTTACATTTATTTTTTAAGAATATATCGATTTAACATTTTCGAGAAGAATGAATGATCGATGTATCGTAAAAATTAAGTTGTATTAATAAGTTGGTTGGTTCCTTTTCCTCGAGACCTACCTTGCACGTGTCCATCATTTTCATAAATGTCCCGACCACCTCTCCAAACACACTAACACTTGGAGCTTAGTGCGCTGTCCCCGCGTGGCCCCACTTTTATACATGCAGCCCCTCTCTACCCTGAGCCCCACCCGATCACAGGACACTCCTCCAAAAATAAAAAAATAAGAAGGGATCAGGGGGAGAATATTACAAATATTTGAAATGGGGAGAGAAAAGAAAATCAAAGAAAAAACCCTTTCGCGAATTTTCTCAAGGCCAAATACAGATTAAATATCGATTATTTTTTCAACCAAATAAGACCCATGTATTGCCATCTCAATCTTTGTTTTTCTAAATATTTCAATTATTTATTTAGATTTCAAATGAATATAAAATTAATTCGAGTATAATAAATAAACATTTAAAAATATATTTTTGAAAACTAATAAATGTGAATTTATAAATTATTAATTTTTTATTTTAATTATTGCTGTCGGTTTTTTCTTTCATTTAGCCACCATTTATAAATATATATATATATAATATTATTATCATTATCCTATCTTATTATACTAGTAAAACTTGACTATATATTTGTATTTTTAAAATATTCAACAGCTTTAAGGAATTTTTTGAAATTTAAACTATAGATAATTTTTATAAAGAATAATCGATCTGTATTGGTTTTAGCCTCAGGAAAAATCATCTTTATTAGTTTTTTCTTAAACTAAAATAGGAAATTTAAATGACCTTAGCAACTATGTCAGCCCCTCCAGAGAGCGCTTCCTTAAATACAAAATATTATAAATAAAATAAAATTAAAAATATTTATTTTAATAATATTTTGTAATCAAAATACGAAATAATACTTTTCTGTCATTCGGTGCATTAATACGTACGTTTAAGGGTTGTGATTATTTTTTTTAATTTAAATTGTTTGAAATTGTTTCATAGATTTTGTCGTTTATTTATTTTAAATAATAATCTTCATCTTAAATATTCATAGTTCATAAGGAATATTTTTTTAAAAGTACCGAGCAGCGTCTCAGTGAACCAGGTATTAATATTTATTACCAACCAAAACCGATAATAAGGAATATTTTTTTGTTAAGGACCGAACGGCGGCTAGGAGAACCAGGTACTTATTAATAAACTTCTAAAAAATTTAAGAATAAATACAATAAAAAAATTTTATTTTAATTATTTAAATTGAAATCAAGGAAATAATTATTAAAAATGGTAAGAGATATATTATTGATAAAATTAGAAGTTAAAAAAATAATAAAAAAATTAATATTCCAATTTTCTAAATACTTATTAATAATATTTGTGTCAATTAACATCAACAGAATATAAACCTCATTTATATCCGCATCATTTAAACTTAACTATGTATATTGTGATGAATTTACAGAATTTGAAATAGTAGTAATTATTCAAAATATATTATTTTAAAAGTGGATATAATCTCATAATTAACAAAAATTAAGATCTTTATCTGTTTATAAAAAACCGCTCACTAAACTTGTTTTTAGCTTTCAGCTTCTTTGCCACTATAAAAGACAGTCAATTATTTATTATTACGTGGTCTAAAGATTTAGGATACAATTTTATTAATAGATTCAAATTTCCAAATATTCTTTTGTTTATTGTTTCATTTTGTGGCATTTAAAATATCTAAATCATAAAAGAAAAAGAAAAACATTATATATCAATCCAGAATTTAGTATAAAGATGAAATATAAATAGTTCTTTTTTGTTATCTCGCCAGAGATAGTTTTGCGATCATGTAAATTTTCGATGTTGAGATTTTGATGTTTTTATACGTTTAAGGTCCCTGAGTCATTTTCACTAAGGTTGAGAAAAATGTCTCTGTCTGTCTGTCTGTCTGTGTGCGTATGTAGACAAGATTATGCAAAAACGGTTTGAGCTAAATTTGGTACATGGGCATTATTCAAAATTCGTAGTTTTCTATCAACTTTTGAGAAATGCAGCTCAACCGGAAGAGGGTCATTACATACCACGTTTTGATTTTTTTTCCTCTAAAGTGACCGTAAAAATAAAGATATGTGTTTGATAATTTTTCTTATGATTAAAGATTGAATAAAACTGCTATATATAGAATTCAATTGCTGAAAGTACCAGAATTAATTTTTTAACACTGCAATCACGCGCCAACACATGACGTGGTGCCATCAACAAAGAGCCAAACACGCGCTGGTTTAATAAATATTATTTATTAATTTTAATTTATAATTTATAATTAATTAAATTCAATTTAAATATAATATATGTTATTTAATGCAATTCAAATTGTGAGATAGTCGAGTGGAGACACTCCAGCTTATTTAGATGAGTCAAATATGTTGATAATGTATAGTTTCTTTTGATGAAATATAACTTCTTTTTATTTATAATACATAAATTAATTATTATTTCCTAATATTTAAAAAATATTTATTCAATTAAGAACATTTAAATAAGGTAAAAAAAATAATGTCTAGGATATTAGAATTATGAAAAATATTAGAAAAATGAAGAAAAAAATTAGAAGTATTTCCTATATAGTTTCCTGTATAGTACCTAATGCTTCAAGATTTTAACTTCATTTTAACCCGTTGAATATCAGTATCTGAAATAGATACCAAAATTCTTGAAAAATATATGATAATTTAGCAAAATCAAATAAACATTTTGATCAAAATTTATTATAAGTAAGAATATATAATAAATCATAAAGTCATTTGTAGAAACAAATTATATAAAATAATTTTGTTCCATTATTTGGAATATTATGGAATGTAGAATTTGTTTTGTATTTATGAATTAAATTTAACCTTGTGTTTTATTATAAATACGATCAAAAAGATGTAAATAAAATAAATGATTTAAGTTTTTATGAAATAAAAAAATGTAATTTTTAATAAATACTTTGTTGGCTTAAATTTGTTGAAAAATTAATAAAAATTACTTTTACGATTGAATTTAAAATTTTTAGAGAGCTTACTTTTAATTAGAATTTGAATAAAAACAATTACAATAATAACAAACTTTTTAAAAAAATAAATAAATTTACACAGAATTAATGGCTAATTGAACAAAATAGTATAGTAGGTCTCATTAATTGGCATATTTAAGTTTCATTATTATATAAATAAATTTTTATTTCTAAATACAATTCTAGAGAGAGAGAGAGAGATCATTATAAAATAAATTCCTTTTTTTTTGTTAATAAATTTAATTAAATTAAATTTGTATTTATTTTGATCAACAATCAACTAAATCTTACCTCAAAAAAAAAAAATTATTAAATTAAAAGAATTCATAACTGAATTTTTTTTTTTGATTTTTTGTAAATTTTATAATCATTAAATTTTAATATCATTAAATTTTAATTTATCTTATTAAATTGTATTTTTCTTTGATATAAAAGCGACGAAATCGGTTGTGAAACGATATGAATCGAGTTTTTGCTGATATGTTCTCATAAGACCAATGCATTGTTGAACGGTGCATCTTTGTTGTGCTAAAAGCAAAAATAATGTTAGTTTGTCCATAAGGCTTCTTTAAATGAATCGTTTCACGCAAACAACGAATAACAAACATATAATATCCCTCGTTAACAATTTAGCAAACAAAATTGATCCTTTTTTTATCTTAGTTAAAATAAAAAAAAAATTTCTTATTTAAGTAGCTCGTAGTTCGAAGCTAATGAGCTTCTAATTATATGATAGCAAGTTGAATATATAAAGATTGAAGATCTACATAATTAACAGTGCTTAAATATAGTAGCTTATATTAAATTTAAAAATATTATAGGGTATAATACTTGTCTCTCATATTTTTGTAATTGAAAAAACTACAAAAGTGGACAGCTTCTAAATCATTGGTCTTTGTAGAACCACTTACGATTCGATAATTTTCCACTCCTTATAGTACATTATATAATTATAATCAGATAATTTGTTGTCAAGAGATGGTCTCTTTTGATTAATCACTTTGCTATATATGGAATGTATATCATAGCACATATAATTTAGAAATACTATCAAAAATCTTTTATCTGACATCTCAACAAACATATCAAGTCGAAATGTTTTCATCATTGAAAGATTTATAAATTTTGCATTATCTTAATATATATCATTATAAATATAAAATCATTTAATTTTAATAAAAAAAAATAATTATATTTAATTTCAACAAATTTATATATATATATATATATGTATACTTACCTAACCTAATATATTTATACAATTTTTGGAGGTCAAAATTTGTTTATATATAAGTATTTCAAATTGTACGACGTTTTAATATCGAAATCGTTCTTTTCGTTATTATTAATTATTTTTATATTTTAAATTTAATTTTTATTTATTTGTAACTAATTCTAATAAAAATTATATTTATATTAAAAAGATAACGTATAATAGATACAACTTTATATATTACACTATTTTATATATAAAGTAAAATAAAGTAAAACCAAAGGATATGTCGCGGTAAGGGATATTGCGTGTTTTCTATCTCTCGAAAATGAACCCTTTTGGTGTGAGAAAGGCATTGAAGGACGGAAGTAGCGACTTACGCGACCAGATGAAGCTTGTCTACCTTAGATATAAGTGTTAGTTATAAGCGAATCTTCGTGTAAGGAGGATTTGTTTTGTGCGTTATCTTGAAGATCAAGAAAGTTTATCATTTTTAATTCAAAGGCTCATAATTTATTTTCTTTACAATATTTGTAATCATAGTGTTTTCTGCGTATATGCACATTCTTCAAAATTAATATATTTAGGTTAAAATTAATTTTATCATTAAGACTTATTTATTCACATATCCCTCAATGCAAGTTTTTATCTAAAATTGTGATAGGACGCGTTGTGAGTGCGAAAGATATGACGAACGTTTACCTCGGCTTAATAGTGAAAAATTAAACCCCCAAACAATTTAGTAATTCGAGGGAAATAGTCCCGGTCTTGTATAAATATATTAAGTTATGTGCACTCTTTTAATACATAAATAAAAAAATTAAATATTAAACATTTCAACTTCATGAGTTTGTATTTTTGTTTTACATGTAATTTACCCACACCGGCTTCTTAAGGATATTACCGATAAGTTTTTTATTTTTGTAAATTTTTGTAGTTCTTATTTTAAAAATAAAGCTATAATTTATGTTATAAGTACATAATAGTTCTATGTCTCATTAATACCAATAATCATGCCATTTTTGGGATTAGCGTTTGAGATTTAGTAAGTTGTCAAAAGAAACAATATATAAGAAATCAATTATCAGTTTAGATATAGAAACAATTGATTTGAGTGAGATAGTAACATTTCCAATTAACATTATATGAGTATCAATTATCCCATTAAAATAACATGAAAAGTGATTTTATGAAAGAAAAAAATAAATAAACTAAATTACTGAACCATGACAAAATATATTAGTATTCACATTCATATATATATATATATAACATTCGTTTAATTTATAACCTTAGACTTCATGGATCATTGACTGATTTAAATAATTTAATTGGATATTATTCAATATAGAGATGTAATAATTAAAATTTTAATTATGTCAAGGATATTTAACATTTTTTGAGTTCAATAAATACGATAAAGTGTTCAAATTCAAATTTAACTTTCTTCATTAAGAACTAATATTTTTAAAAATTGTATTTTATGTCAGATAACAGACTATAGAATCAGATTATAAATCATTAAAGTAAAATGATGAATGAGAAGAAAATATTTATTTTTTTTCGAGGAACTATCTTAGGTTTTCAACATCCATTTTGTCATTTTGACTTAATATACTCAAAACTACCAAACACCCTCTTTACAAGATGAACTTGAACTAAAAGACCGGTTCTATTTTACAATTATTTCTGAATTGTAGCTCCTTCCTGTTTTATGAGATTATTATTGAGTTATTGAGGGGAGATTTTTTTTTTGATGGAATCAATATTATTAAAAAAGTTTTAAAAATTAAAATTTTTATCTCGTCCAAACCCGAGTATGTTATTTTTCAAAAAAAGTAATATAAAATCAAATAAAAGTCAATCTTGGATTTAAATAACAAAAATTATATACAATTTTTAATATTAGATATATATATGTTAATTATAATAAGAAAAAACAATAATATATAATATAATTTTTAAAAAATATGTGAATATAAATTTTAAAATTACAAAAAATTTTAAAGATTATTAATAAATTCAAATATTAATTAAGTAATTGATAGTAAATTCAAATATTAAATGTTAATTTGCTTAATATTACCAGAATCCTAGATGGTCTCTCATCCGACAGACCATACATGCCTTCAAATTTTAATTTTTAATTTTTTTTTTTTGCTTTATTTTTCAACATAATCTTCATCAACACAGATACATTGCTCATAACGGTGTTCTAATTTAGTTAATTAATTAATTAAATTAATTCATTAATTTAATTTAATTTAATTTTTGTCTCACCAACAGTTATGAACGAACGCGAAAATTCGTTTGGATTACACCTACAGAGCCAAATTGTCGGTAGAAATGGTTTTTCGAAGTAGCTTTTGTTCTAACTTTAGCAAACGCGGCATCCACCTTGCACACAGCTTTCCATGTTCAAATGGTTGTGCAAAATATTTCGGACACGTTCAGCTGATATTGTACAGGTCTCAGCTATCTTGAAAAATAAAGCAAAAAAAAATTTAAAAACATCGTTTTTCTTGGTCAGGCCGGAAACTTTACACCCCACCCTCGCATTAGTCATATACATGTAGTGGAAATGAAAAAATATTGAAATAATAATAATAATAGATTTATAAAATTCCAGTTAACTTAATAAAGATCCATGATACTTATTTTTGCACTTAGAAATAAGATAAAATATTGTTTAGTTATTCAATTCATATTTTTGGAAAAATTATAAAACTATTGTATAAAATAAAAAAACTTATTTACTAAAAAATCACAGAGAAAAAATATTTAATCTTGAAAAATAACAACTTACGAAAAATATAATTTTTTCGAAACAACGTCAAGAATGCGCTCAAATATAGTGCATGAATTAAAAAACTAGATAAACGAAAGAAAAACTAGAAATTTAAGAATTGATTTTGGATAAGTTTAAAATCAAGCGAGAAGTTTATCTTATTATCTTAAATTGATTTATTTAATTGTTGTATAAATTTTTATTTAATATATATAAATTATATTTAATTATAATATTTAATAAACTGGACCCAAGTTATTATCTTAAAAACCGCCTAGTGAATAGGCAACCAATATTAAATATATTATTTAAAACCAATGGAAATTAGAAAATATATTTAACTAGAAATAATCAAATAATTTAATATTTTTTAAAATTTACTTTCTATGATATCATCTAAGATTTAATTAATTTTTGACCAAGCGAACTGTAACATATTATTACAGTTTTTAATTTCATTATCCAGATTACAGTATTTTCTTCCAATTTAGATAATTTAATTTAATTTAATTTGATAAAAATAATTTATTTATTAATATTGCATAATCTCTTTTAAATTACTTTTTATAAATTTGTATATAATATTATATATATATATATATATATACTAAAGTTCATTCGCCAACATTTTTTCTGAACCTTTCACAATTAAAGAAATAGTTTATATTCGTTCAACATTTTTTATTGACTTAATTGTATGTAGGTACACTTAAAAAAATCAAATTCATGGCAGTCGCTGAGAATGGAGTATATAATAATATAAGATTTAAAAAACCGGACTATTATGTAAAATTTAATTTTGACATGGAAAAGAAAAATGAAAAATGAAACCAACGAAGGTGTAAATATTTAATATTAAAATCATTAAAAATGAAATCCAATCGATTAAACGATTTTGTTTTTTAATTTTTTTTTTTCGTTTTGACATGTAATTTCATCAAATGTAGTACAAGAATCATGCATAATCCATGAGTTCTCCGAAAATATATCTCAAATTAATATTTCTGAAAGATTAGATCTGTAGAAATAGGATAGAAATCAATGTTAAAAGATAATTGATTTTTTTTAAAGGATACAATAAAAGAAAGTTAAAACAGTGCAAGTTATAATTATTTTTTTTAAAACGTTAATTGAATAGAAAAGATTTTTTGTTAAGAACAATTACAATCGAATATTACAATATTTTCTTAAATTGAATAAAATATTTTGTAAAATGTTTGTCTTAGCTTAACATTTTAAGTAACTTATCAATTCCATACCTCGAAAAAACAATAAATTTAAATTAATATTAAATACAGCTTTACTTTTTCCAAAAATGTATAGTAGGTAATAAATAAAAAAAAAATAAATTTAATGATTGGTGAGTGCATAATAAGTTAACAAAAAAAAAAACACTTACCAATCGGTATAAAAATTAATCGTTTTTCATCTTTCTATAGTCAAACTTGCCTTAGATTCATACTTTTTTAAAAATATTTTACCTCTCCTTTTTCTTTTTTATAATAAAAATTTAAATGTTTTACTATTAATAAATAGTGGACTGGGGAAGCGCGGGCCGATAAAAAAAGTGAAGAATATAAAATAAAAATCTTTTATTTTCGTTTTCATAAAAAATGTCAATGTTTCGGTCTTTGATCAAGACCTTCTTCAGAACTTTGTGTTTTTTCGCTGGTGATAATAAATGATTTTATGTTCATTTCAGTGTACACTAACATTATTAAGGTTCGAAGAAGAAACTAATCAGTGGTCTAAATGTTGACATTTATGATAAAAAGGAAGATAGAAAATATTTATTTCTTAACCTTCACTTTCTACTGGCTTCCCGCCTATTTCCAGTCCAGTAAATATAAATAATAATACAATATTATTATAAACCAATTAATAAATTTATAAAGTGATTTTAAAATAAGATTTTTTTTTTAATAATTAAAATTTGATTTTTCGATATTTTTTCTCACATTCATTATTTAATTTCTCTTGAAAGTTTCTTTATGTTCTCTTATAATAACTATTATATTATTTATAGCTTTTCATTTGAATTTGTTGTTTTAGTTTGACATTCAATAAAGAAATTTATGAGAAGATTACTTACTCTTTTCAGCTCTCAATATATTTTGTCCTTTCAGCACGTCAAATGAAAATAAAATTATTTTTTATCTTATTATTTTTAATCCTTAAGTCCATTATTAATTATATAATTTTTCTCTCGTCGAAAAACGGCAATGGATAACAAATTCAATCTCCCTTATTATTCAAGAGGTTCATATTTCAAACTCAAGCGAAACCATTTGCTACTGTCAGCTGAAAAATATTCTAAGCATTTGGAACTCGTTTAGCGATGCCATCTTATTAGCTTTCGGCTTTTTTGATGATCGAGATACGACGAAGAAATTCAAAAAAGTTTGAAATTCTTTAACATTGCATCGCGTTACAAATTGATTGATTAAACACCTACGATGATGAATTTCGTACCTTTACATACGTCTTCCTTTTTGATAGAAGTGTTTAATTATGATTTCAACGCCAGAAGGGATATCATCTTAGCATTCATTCTCTCTACTTCTTTTCAACTAACGGTTAAAGGAGTGTTTGTTCTCCACATGGGTGTCGAATAACATAAACATGAAATTTAATGTTTTGTTGTCAACAATTAAAGTTCATGTTTCAGTTTGTATTTTCTTTAAGTTGATCTTTCAAGGATTTATTCATTGGTTTTCAATCGATAAAAGATACATGTAATAGATATTTATAAATTGGGAAATAATCAAATACAATTTGAATAGGAAAGTAATAAATTTCACACTTATTAGCCACATAATTCCTCATTATAATTTTATTATTACTAATAGTTAATAAACATGAAAATTCCCTCGTAACACTTATTTAATGTCATTAATCTCTAAATAACATGATTAATCAATTAAAATTAATAAAAAAATTAAAGGAAATTATTAAAATGTACTTAAGTATTTATGTATTTATATTACTAATATCACTCGATTGGTGGAGAGTAGTCTAGTTTTATGGACATTGTCCCATTTCTACTAAACCTTTCAAAGAGATTGTTCTGATGTTTCTTTGATCAAACTGATAATGGAACAATTACTCCGAAACAATTGCCTCTATTAATAATCATTATACGTATTTTCAACAATGATAATAACATGAATTATTTTTTATATATATTTATAAAGAGAATCACAGATAAATACAAAAAAGTGAAAGACTTCTTTTTTCTTTTACTTCTTCTTTTCTTTCTACTCAACTATCTTTTTACCGACCGACGATAGTAAGGGAGGTATTGTTTTCACACCAAATTTCACATGTGGAGATTTTTACATATCTCCACGAATCATGCATTTTGTTAACAGAAAAAAGTATTTTTAGCATGATGTCTGTCCGTCCGTCTGTCCGTCCGTCCATATAGATGTGTACAGCCTGAACGGCTCAACCGATTTTGATGAAATTTGGTATATTTACTTAATGCATCAGTGGGATGAATTGATCAACTTTTGGTGCAAATCCGGAATCCGGAACTGGTAGTATTAGCGATCGACGATAAGAAGGGAAGGGTTATTTTCACACCAAATTTCACATAAGGAGATTTTTTTTACATATCACCACGAATGTATTGGTTTTGTCCTCGGGAAAAATCATCTTCATTATGTTTTTCATGACGTCACAGTCTCCTTATTATGATCACGGGCAACTTCAGCTATATATTATAAATAAAATAAAATTAAAAATATTTATGTTCTATCCATATCTGTTTTTTATTACATTAATAGATATATTAAAATTATTTGAAATTGTTTCTGTAGCTGGAAATTAATTTATTTCAAACCGTCGGTCGGTTCGGACCTGGCCACAGGTCAACTTATTAATTTTGTTTATCTTGTGTATTCAAACACTGAATTTTTTTTTTATAAAATAATAGTAGTTCTTTAAAATTTACATTTTGCATAACGTAATTATTTTAAATAGTAAATTTAAAGAGAGAGGAAAGGAACTTAGAGTTAAATAGAATTTATTCAATAATTAAATTTCAATCTAATTAATAAAACATATTAAAGTTAATTTTGCACATATTTATAATAATCAAAGGTTAATAGTTCGATTCCTGCTTGAAGACAGTATTTTATTTACTAAAATAATTTTTTCTTTGCTATTTATTTAATAGAATTTAATTTAAAATTAATTGAGTTAAAAATATTATTTTTTCTTCTTTTTACTTTCCCGCATACTTCGTATAAGGGAAGTATTGGAATCGTCAAAAATTTCGACTTCGAGATTTCGATAGATCTTGACGTTTTAGACCTCCCTGAGTCGGAAAATACCATTTTTCAAATTATGTCTGTGTGTGTGTATGTATGTATGTATGTAATGTCTGTGAGCAAATTTACTCAAAAACCAATCAAGCTAGGACTTCGAAATTTGGTACACCGATGTTATTCACAGTTTGTAGATTTCTATCAAAATTCCGTCAAAATCGGTTAACCGGAAGTGGTACTTTACCTACACTGGTTGCGCTTACCTTAGCAAGTAAAGTACTAGTTTGCTTCGAGATATTCATATTTTGTATATAGATTTAAAAATATGAAAAAAATTCAGATACCAAATTTCATCATGATCTGACTACCGGAAGTGACATTTTACCTATACAAGTAGCGTTAGGTGAAAATTATAAATATATATAATAGTGTGTTAAACCATTTTACTTTATAATTTAAATTAATTAGTTTGTTTCTTTTTATTGTTGTTAATTATTTATGTTTTATCGTTCTCAAGATAATGGTTAAAAATAACTTGTAATTAAATTATCAATAATTATCATTACCAAGTTTACACATTCTAAATATTCATTCACAACTCTTTATACCCTTTTATATGCGGGAAAGTCTAGGGGAGGACACTCCCGATTTTTTTCTATTTATTTTCTATATAAATACAAAAATATTAATTAGTAATAATAAGTTTTATTCAATTAATTTTTATTAATTATAATTAAAATAAATCAATTGTCCATTGTGTATATCTCATTTTAGACTTTTATATATAAATTTGAGAATTAATAATTATGTTGTCTTCAGAAGTTATCAGAGAGATTTTCACTGGATCAACAATGAAAGAGGGATATTTCTTTAAAATTTATATTAACAAATTAAATTGTTAAAATTGTATTATAAGAATATAATATATGATATTATACAAATAATTTGAAATTTATGTTTTTATTGATATTATTAATTTTATTCTTTGTTATTATCTATATAATTTTTTATATTATAGTGTTTCATTAGAATTGTGTTATGTGATTTATTTATTTATTGTCGAAAGATACTTATTTCGGTAATTTGATGGATCCATCCGAGGAGTCAGTCACAATAAAATCGATGAGAATGTTAATTGATAGATTTGATGTGCCCCGGAAAAAAAGCTTAATTTTTCTGAATTAATTTCTTAGTGAAGAATGAAATTAGTATTTTTTATAAGGGATGTATGAAGTCATTATGACTCAACTAGCCTTTATTTAAGGAGGAACTTGGGTTATAAACATTAATAAAAGAAATAAAAAAAATAAGTATATAAACAATATGTTTTTACTATCTCGCCAGAGATAGTATTGCGATCACTATATTTTCGATGTCGAGATTTTGGTGTTTTTATACGTTTTGAAGGTCCCTGAGTCATTTTCAGTAAGGTTGAGAAAAATGTCTCTGTCTCTCTCTCTCTCTCTCTGTGTGTGTGTAGACAAGATTACGCAAAAACGGTTTGAGCTAGAATAATTAAATTTGGTACATGGGCATTATTCAAAATTCGTAGTTTTCTATCAACTTTTGAGAAATGCAGCTCTTTCGGAAGAAGGTTAATTACTTACCACGATTTGATTTTTTTTCCTCTAAACTGACCGCAAAAATAAAGATATGTTTGATAGTTTTTCACATGATTAAAAATTGTGTAAAACTGTTATATATATAATTTCAGCTTGATTGAATCGATGAAAGTACCGGAATTAATATTTAACACTGCAAATCACTCGCCACCATATGACGTGGTCCCATCAACAAAGAGCAAAACACGCGCTGATTTAATAAATATTATTTATTAATTTTAATTTATAATTTATATTTAATTAAATTTAATTTAAATATAATATATGTTATTTAATGCAATTAAAATTGCGAGATAGTCGAGTGGAGACACTCCAGATTTTTTGCTGAAGAAATTATGAAAAAATTTAATTTAATTGTATTGCAATAAAATTTCTTTCATATTCCTTCTTCGTCTTCCCTGATAAGTTCTCATATCTAATTATATTCTTTTTGTGAGTATTTTAATGGCCATACTAAATTTATTGATTTTTCATTTCTCTGGAATTGTTTATTTAAATATATATATAAAAAATATCTTCAAAGAAGTTTATTTTAAATAAAAAATATTTCCTTAATAAATACACGAATTAACTAAACCATGTATTATTCTTATATACTCACTTGATTGGGAACTTAATATACAACTAAATATACTGGTTTTAAGATTAAGTTAGGAGAAATTGAGATAATTTTTTCTAACATTCCTTATTCTCACAGGATTATATTTTTTCTATTATTCACAGAGTTGAAGATTTATTTATTTATGATCTTATTAAAATATATGTCTATTATATATAACTACTGATAAAATCAAGACAACAAATTGATTGAACAATTTATTATTTAATTATTCAAATGCAGAATTCTTTTTAAATTTAAACGAAAATTGAAAGATAATCTCATTAAATGAGTGAATAGACAAATATTAAATAACTCAAATAAATCTTTTTTTTAATTAATCTAATTCAAATTTCATTCTAATTGGAAAATTAGTTATGATTCATATTTAATATTACATATATATACATATTCTAGAATTAATTTTAATTAAAAAAATCATGATCAAATTAAATTGATAACAAATTAGAATATTTTAAGATTTTAAATTAAAATTATATCTATGTATATCTAGTAGATATATATATATCTCTTCCTGACACTATACTATTGTTTAATCTAACATTTTCTTATTAATTTTATTTTTTTCAATTTTAATCTCGTTTGTTCAAGATTTATTCTGTATACTCACAAACAAAACAAGTATTAGCACTTTAAAAAAAAGAAAGAAAAAAAAATGGATGATGAAGAACCTTAGGCACACCCTTCATCTTTTTAATGAATCTATAATACTGACATCAAACGATGTTATCAAAACATAAATATCAACTCGTCTTTTAGAGAAAAAAAAAATAGGTATATAATAATTTATGATGTTTGACTTGATTTCTTCGAAAAGCTTAAATCATAATAATTAAATATTCACATTATATAAGATGGCCCAATTATCTTTGTCTTTGTGAAATATTAAACGAAATTAAGTAATAAATTGACCAGTAAACTCTTCCTCTGAAATCACTTTCGTTCTTTTTTGAAAGCCTTGATCAGCCAGACATGTTAATGAAACGGCGACCTAAAATCAAAATTATACTTGACACAACTTTATTTTTGTATTTTATTGAAATTCATTATTTTAATGAAATGTTTATATTATAGAAAAATTTTAAAGCAGTTCACTACTATTTTAGATTAAAAGATTTTATTATTTTCATTTTTCAAAATTTGAAGTTTATCAGGTAGTAGAACAGACAGAATTGAAAAAAAAGAATTTCATGCAAAGAGAGAAGAGAGAGGTTTAAAAGCTCACATGAAATCAGAGAGTCTACATTCCTGTAGAATTGTATCTCTTTCTAATTGTCTTATTAATAAAATATTCAAATAATTTATTTTATTATAAACAACAATACTCACGGATTTTGATACTAATAATCCCCTTGAGCCACTTCCATCCAATTTCTAACCACTCCTAATTCTCTCACATCATGTCACATATTTCTTGGTCAATCCACTGAAGGTTTTCCAATTGATCATTTTACTAAAAAATTATTTAAATATAACCATTATTACTAAATATTTATCGAATATTATTATTATATAACATATTATTGCTAACATTAAAGTTAGTTCAAAATACATTTAAAATCGAATAAAATTGAATTACTAAAAATTTTTTAGATCTATTAAAATCTTTATTATTCCTAATAGATCAATTATAAGATCTTAGATATATTTATTTAAATTTAAGAACAAATATTGACTCATCATTAAAAAAATTGAATTACTTCCCTTTTGCATTTATTATATTAAACTACATTTTAATCTAAGTTTATAGTAATTAAAAAAAAATATGAATGAATAAAAATATGTATGATTGTATCATTTTATAACAAAAAAAATCTGATAACGTTTCGGTAATCGAACTTAGCTTTCTAAAATGAACATTCAAACACATTTTTTTTTCAATTTAATTATTGATAAAATAATTAGAAAAATCGTTATTGTAATTATAGAGTAAAAATAGTATATTTGACAATAAATGAAATGATCAAACTATTATAAAAAAAATATTTCCATTTTTTAATAAAATAACTATCTTAACCGAATTTTAAAATATGAAATAAAATTAAATATTATATTAAATAATAGTACAATTAAATTTATTTTTTTTTAATAATGCTAAAATTAAGTACATAAAAGTACTAAAAAATACAATATTAATATTTATTGTTCTATTTTTTCTTGTCAATAAATTATAGTTATTTATTTTATTTTATTTTTTATTAAAAAGTGAAATCATTCCATTGGAGACCATTTAATTTATAGATCATATAATTCAAATATATCATTTATATATCAAGACAAGATATAATCAAAGAAATTCACATTGTTTCTAAACAAACCATTCATTGATTATAAAATAAACAAATAAAAATCTTGACAAGTGTTTTCTAAATTTTTTCTATCATTGTTTTTTTAAAATTTTTTTTATCGGTCAATTGACATTTGTAGTCAAGCAAAGGAAAACAAAGCGCTCATTGAGTGAAGAAGAAATTTCCTGTTGGGCAGCTTGTAAGATATCAACTTTGCAGATTGGAATGTTATGGAAACTCAATTGGCACATGGGGCTTTCCTTATTCAGCTACCGAGACCCGGAGGGTATTATTCTTAAGAAAAACCGCGCCCAACGTGAAATTGGACGATTTGAATGGAATTTGAACGAGTCTGGAGGCGGGGGTGTTGTAAAACAAGGAAAGAGAGAAGAATGCTTATTAAAGAAAAAAAATAGACAATTTTTATTTGAATGGACAAGATAACTAACCAAATGGATAAAGTACCTCATTTACAATTGACCTAACCAATGATAACCATCTAACATTTTTTCGAGTACATTGTCAAGTAAATGGAAAAATTTTATATGACATAGTATTTATAAAATCTAGGTATATTTTTCCATTTTTCGATTTGAATATAAATTGACACGTCAAATGAAATTGATTTAATTTAATAACACCAAACAACTTTCACTTAATAAAGAAAATACCAGAGATTAATACAAATGATAGAAATAATCATAATTAAATATAGGATATATTTTGTATGGTAAATAAAAAATATTAGATTAGGCTTCTTAGTAATTAATATATTGAAAGGGAGTGGATGTCAATGTGTTAAATCTCATGAGTAATGTTTTTTCTTAACCCAGGGTTATAATTTGTGGATTCCCTCAGGTAAAAATATATTTCATAGTTAACCCCCCCATCCGGGATGGAGACTTTAACCAAGACTAGAGAAAGGAGGAACTGGCTTTCATTCTAACCTAACTTTATCAGTAAATATATGCATAGTAAATTATATACATATTCTAGTATTACTAAAGAATACTGACAAAAATTAAATAACTAATTTAATATTAATCAGATCTTAGAATAAATTTATTTTAGATGTAAAATGTTTTTTTTTTCTCTTTATTTCTACGTTCTTTAAATTCGTATATTTTCTATTAAACTTAATTAAATTAATTTAAAATTAAAAAAAGTTTTTTTTTCCTGATTTGACCAACAGTAAACTTCATTCAAATATTTACAATAAATATTTATTATGTATTTATAAATTGAAATATTAAAAAAAAATAATTTAAAAATATATTTTCAACTAATCAAATTGAAAAAATTTTTATTATTATATTTTTTATTTGATTCCTTGTTAAAAATTTATTTATGTATATATATATATGGGTTTGATCTTTATATTATAATTCAATAAGTATTAATGGAAAGTGATTTAATAGAGTAGTTCATTATAAGAAATGTTTCGATTCACATTTCGAAAACAGCTTGAACACACAAGTAAGCCAAATCAAAAGACATCTATCTATAATAAAATATATAATAAAGTAGTGAAATCGTTTTTTTTTATATGGTTGGAAGCATACAACGAAATCCCGATACCAAATTTTTGGACAGGTCACAATGGTTACCTTTCACTTTACTTACAGGAAGTATTTAAAATACTCGTTATTTGTATGTACTAAATGTTCATAAATTAAAAAGTGAATTAAATTTATTCAATTTTATATTTTAAGAATTATATCTCGTAGTATGAGGTTAATTAAATAAAATAAATATTATTTATTGTAATATACATATCTCAAATGCTTGAGATTTGATTATAGTGACAAAAATACAATTCAACCATAGTTATTTTTAATATTATATATATTATATCGACATTTCATCCCGTGTTTGTACTATCAACTGGTCGTTCCTAAATTCATTGCTAGTCATTTCTAGTAAATTTTCACCTTGTCTCCCCCCTCCCTTCTCATCTCAATCTCTTCTCTTTTATGATACTAACTATTTTTGGAAATACATATAAATATTAAAAAAATAATATTATTATCGTTCTTAAAAATAATAGACTATCTAAATTATCTAATATTACAATTTGAGACTTTAATTATTTACTATTACACACATTACTATTAACAATACACGTAAATAGTAATAAAATAGTTGTATTATAATAAATAATTATAATAAATTTTGATGAATAAATTAATATTAGTATTGTGTTTAAAATTTACAACTAAGATAGATGTATATAATTTTATCAATAAAAATATTGGAAAATAATATGTTAAAGTTAATAACATTAGCAACAATTTTCTACGAGATTTTAAGATATATATTCAAAGTAAATAATATTTTATCCAAATGCAATAGTATTTTTTTCAATTTCCCTATAAAAGAAAAATTTTTAATAAAAAACATAAAATAACTCTATTCAAATGAATTATTAATAATAACTCATAATAAAAGTAAATTATTTTTAAAAAAATAATATTTATTTTACTAAAAGTTGAATAATAAATCTAATCTTTTTTTTAATATAAAATGATTTTAATTATTTTTAAATTATCGTTTCAATTTATAAATTATAATCTGGTTTCTCGGGTAGGTTTTCTGATATAAAATTTATATGAATGATAGAAAGGATGCGCCTTCTCTAAGGTGAAGGTCCGTTCGATGGTGTTGAGGTGAGTTCAAGGTCAGTTTAAACTAAAACAGAGATTGGAGTGTATGCCAAGGTGAGAAATGTATAAACATGTCGATGAAATTTGGTAAAAATAAGCAATAAAATAAATAAACAAAAAAATTTTGATTTGAAATAATAAAAAATAAATAGAATAATAATAATTTCAACTTTTCCCATAAAATATTAAAAAAAGTATCACAGAAATTATCTAAAATGCAGAAATATTTACATATTACTCTTTGAAATTATGCTTTTATTTTAATAAAATAAAAAAAAAATTTTAATAATTTATTTTAATATTAAAATCTTAAAAAATGTATTTGAATGATACAAGTATACTAATATTATCTCTTAATGATCAATAATTATGTGACTCTAAAATTATAATGAGAGCTTTTTACAAATCAAAGAGTAACTTATCTGATCAAATAATTTCCAGTTATTCAAGTTAAGAATTCTCACTAACACTGATTTGCTTCTTAGAATTCCGTAAAGCCTTTTTAAATAAAAAATATTTTCTTTTATTTTATTCCTATCATTTATTAAACGATTAGCATATTATTTAGGTCAAAATGAAAAAAGGGAGGTGTAATTTTTTCTTAAAAAATAATTATTTATGATCTCACAGGGATAGAAACTTAGGTAAGATGACTTACTCTATTAATTGATTCTTATAAGCAAACAAATTAATATAAATAAGTTGACCTGTGGCCAGGTCCGAACCGACCGACGGTTTGAAAAATTAATTTCCAGCTACAGAAACAATTTCAAATAATTTTAATATATCTATTAATGTAATAAAAAACAGATAAGCATATAACATAAATATTTTTAATTTTATTTTATTTATAATATATATGTAAGACCAGGCTGTGACGTCATGAATGGCTGGATGACGTCATATAATTTTAAATCAAGAAAACCTAATAAATATGATTTTTCTCGAGGATAAAACCAATACAAAGTGCATGATTCGTGGTGATATATAAAAAAATCTCCTCATGTGAAATTTGGTGTGAAAATAACCCTTCCCTTCCTATCGTCGATCGCTAATACTACCACTTCCGGTTTCCGGAATTGCACCAAAAGTTGATCAATTCATCCCACTGATGCATTAAGTAAATATACCAAATTTCATCAAAATCGGTTGATCCGTTCAGGCTGTACACATCTATATGGACGGACGGACAGACGGACGGACGGACAGACGGACGGACGGACAGACATCATGCTAAAAATACTTTTTTCTGTTTAGAAAATGCATGATTCGTGGAGATATGTAAAAATCTCCACATGTGAAATTTGGTGTGAAAACAATACCTCCCTTACTATCGTCGGTCGGTAAAAACAGGATTCAAAATGGACCTGTGTTAAGAAAGAATAATTTGGTTATAATATAATTTAATATTAAAATCTTAAAAAATGTAAATCGGTATTTACATTCGTTTTCCCATTTAGTTCATATTTTACTAATAATTCTTTTTTTTAAAAAAAAAAAAAAAAAAAATTATAATGCAAAATTATATGAATCTCTTAAAAAATTTTAATGTTGTGTTTTACATGTATAATTTATATATTATTTGATAGAAATCGATTAATTTTTGTAAAGATGTAAAATGAGCTTTTATCAATATCCATTACTTGTAACGAATAAATAAAACTGGATCGATATTTTAGTAAAATAAATTTTGGAGCAATGATTAATTAACATTTAATAGTCTAGTAACACGGTAGAGTGTTTAGTTTCGTGTATTCGGCACATCAATTTTTTTTTTTTTAATATATCTCTTAAATATAATAACTCTCCATTTATTTAAAAAAAAAACATTTATGTATTATAAAATTGAGATTAATGAGTCTGAATAGAGAGGTTTAGTTAAATAGATAAATATATTATTTATTGAAAAAAAAAACATTTTACATTAAAAATGAAAATAAGGGAGATTAATCAGAAGAAAATGAATTGGCTTTTAGTGTCACTTCTAATTTATTTAATGAATGAGCAAAAAAAAGTGTCGAATATTTTTTATATATCATAAGCCGACTATAAATCTAATATAATTACAAAATTATATTCATTATGAATTAAGTATTATTATTTTACTGCTTGGTCTAAATGGATGCGTCTCACGCTTGATTTGCATTCCATTTCAAATATCGATGGCGAAGGGAGGAGGGATGATGCCAATGGAGTGGATGCAGCAGCCTTGGCCTGCGGCGAGGACGCCGAGGCCCCACCTCAACTTTTCTTTGATCGGCCAAGCAACATTTCGCATATATGATATTCGGCCATTGGAGAGCTCTTCCTTGAAAGGAGCATCGCTCTTTGAAAAGTTCAATAGGGAATCATCATTAATTTACAATATTATTTTTCAGAGATTCATTTTTAATTGTCTTTGGATACTAAATAATTCTTTATCATAAATTCTCATAGATAATAATTATTTAACACTTTCGATAATGAAAAAAATAAATAGAATTACTTAAAATATTATTTTGTGGATCAAATTTAATTGATATTTGGGTCACACACACACACACACACACACATCTATAATGTCTCTTATTTTCCAAGATATGGTTAACCTTTGTGAATAAAATTTAAAATTAAACCCCTAAGAACGTGGTGGATGGACAATGTAAGAAGGGACATGAAAGAGATGGGGAAAGTAGGAGTTGGATGTTTGTAGCGCAAGATAAGGACACTTGGAGAAGTGTGGTGGCCAAGAACTTTCGAGCTCCGGAGAGCCACAGAGATAGATAGATAGACTTCTACAGAAAAAAAAATGTAATACTATACCTTCCTCTTAATATTATAAAGATATTTAAGTAAAATAACATCTATTTATAAAATTTTCTCTTTTTACCGACCGACGATAGTAAGGGAGGTATTGTTTTCACACCAAATTTCACATGTGGAGATTTTTACATATCTCCACGAATCATGCATTTTCTAAACAGAAAAAAGTATTTTTAGCATGATGTCTGTCCGTCCGTCCGTCCGTCCGTATAGATGTGTACAGCCTGAACGGCTCAACGGATTTTGATGAAATTTGGTATATTTACTTAATGCATCAGTAGGATGAATTGATCAACTTTTGGTGCAAATCCGGAAACCGGAAGTGGTAGTATTAGCGATCGACGATAGGAAGGGAAGGGTTATTTTCACACCAAATTTCACATGAGGAGATTTTTTTATATATCACCACGAATCATGCACTTTGTATTGGTTTTATCCTCGAGAAAAATCATCTTCATTATTTTTATCTTAATGTAAAATTATATGACGTCATCCAGCCATTCATGACGTCACAGCCTGTTCTTACATATATATTATAAATAAAATAAAATTAAAAATATTTATGTTATATGCCTATCTGTTTTTTATTACATTAATAGATATATTAAAATTATTTGAAATTGTTTCTGTAGCTGGAAATTAATTTTTCAAACCGTCGGTCGGTTCGGACCTGGCCACAGGTCAACTTATTTCTTTGTTAGTTTAAAGTAGAACTTAAATTGATTTTTGATTCTGTTAAAAATAAAAAAAATGAAATCATCAATTCTTTATAAAATTAAGATATTTGTTTTCATTCTATCAAATTTAACTTGATATTATAAATACTAGAAAGTCAGAAGCTGAATTAAATACAGATTGTGAAGTAAAATAAGCCTTAGAGGTTTATCATTGAGTAAGAAAATTGTTCGTTCGTTTTATATAATTTATATATACGACAAGGGTCTTGAACCATTCACCTCCAGGGGGGCTTATTTCCAAATGATTTTGTATAAAAAAATACATACTATTAATATTGTTTTTGATGAAATTAATAAAAATAAAATTAATTACAAAAATCAACTAATTTTTTTCAATTATCATAGAAAATCAAGTTGTATTTATTTATTTATTCTAACCAGTTCTTAAGGATTTTAAAAAAATTCCAATTAATCAGATTATTTTTATTTTATTTTTTATTTATTTATTTATTTATATAGGTAACATTTAACAAACTAAACTCTGACTATGCCTTCCAGTTAGGTAACTCGTTCAATTAAACTTTACTACTCTAGGAATATAAATTTAGTTTCGACTAGAGATTTTAGCAAAAATTAAAACCTATCTTAAATTTTCAAAACAACAACAAGGATTTTTACGAAATTAAATTATTATTAATAATTGTTTTGTTTTGTTTTTTGACTGAAAAATTCAGTTTCACTCACATTTTTGGTAAAAATAATTTAATTTTGGATTTTTCTTTAATTAATGTAATTATTTACATGTTTCAATCAATACTAAAATGTTTTTGAATATTAAATAATGTCAATGATTCAAAGTGGTTTTTACTGTATTAATCTTACTTTGGAAATCAAAATATGTTGATATTATAATTATATTGGAATACTTTATTTATTTGTATTTATATTTTAAATTATTTAAGTAAATAATTTATTTAAGATATTTTATTCTAATAAACAATGAATCAAGATGCTCTAATAATTGTAAATAATTAAAAATGATAACTTTTGGTATAAAATATTTAATTTTAATGAAAGCTGCTTGATAAGATGAAATATAATAAGAAATGTATTAAATATATTTGTTGATATACCATGTATATATATATATATGAGATAAGAATAATAGAATAGAAGTGTGTTAATCATAATTAGAGAATTAGCAAATTCATTCTGAACGTATGATGGGAGGTCAATAAGTTCGAGACTTTTTGAATGAAACACAGGTTTTTGGATAAAAAATTATTTTATTTTTCAACGTAGTATTCTTTGAGCTCTATATAGTTTGTCAAACGTTTCTCCAATTTTTTTTATTCTTTGCAAAAAATAAGATTGGTCGAGGACATCAAAATAGATTTTTTTGTGAGATGATTTCATCGTTGGAGCCAAATCTCTTTCCGCCCAGCCATTTCTTCAGGTTTAGAAACAAGAAACAGTCACTCGGGGCTAAATCCGGAGAATAGGGCGGATGAAAAAGCTATTCGTATCCCAATTCATGGATTTTCATAGAAATTCACTTTTCCTATTTTTTTTCTTAAATCACGAGGCAGTCTGTTATTATTAATAATTTATGTCAAACAAAAACTAAAAGACCCAGCTGTTTCAAATTGCGACAGGAGTCAACTGATAGTTGGCTACTGACAAGAACAGTGTTGCCATTTCGTTTAAAAGACGGGAAATTCAAAAAGCGACGGACTTAATGACCTGCCCTCGTATACCAATGCAATATTCCCTGGAATACAATATATTTTCATAGTTTATAAAACGTAAAAATCGCTTAAATATTTTTAAATATTAGCCAATATCTATAAACAATAAATTTTTCAAAATCCTTGGTGAACCAGTTTTTTATTGTTATTATTCAATCGAAATCTAATAAAACTTTTATTTGCTTTTATTAAGTTGTTTTTCATTGTAAATTAAGATACTCTTCAAAAATGATACTTATCTTGATTAGGATGTTGACTGGAGTTTCCTTGAAAACTGTCAAAAGCTTCGAAATCAAATTAATCCCCTTCATGAAAGATTCTATTCATTTTGCATATATTTATTTGCAATTTGAATAATGACTTGAAATTTATCTTAATTTTATTTTATTTTTCTATGTCATATATATGTATGTTGCAAAGATAAAAATTATGACAGTAATACCCTGAACAATTAACCTTTCAATTTGAGTTCACTGTTTAATTGAGCGTAAATGTAGGCGACATTTTGTTCAGGTTGGATCAACATTTGGGTTTATATCCGATTAAAATGCAACTTGAGACATCGAATTCAATAAATAATTAATAAATACATAATAAATAAATATAATTGATTTCAATATATTGATAATTCACAAAATTCAATTTACATAATTAATTTTAATATTGCATAAGTTTTATTGGAAAGAATTGTTTAAAAAGCTATTTTTTTACTTTTTAAAATTTTTTATAATAAAGTAAATTTCTTGTATTATGTTAAATTCTTTTTTGTGATAATATTAGGTGGTATTAAATAATACTTACTTATTTCATTTTTATTTTCTGTTAAGATAAATATTTAAAAGTAACTAATTAAATTAAATTGCATTAGTGATTTATAATTAATTATTAAGTAATTTAATTGTTAATTGTTTTTAGATAATATCTCTGCCATATTCCTGCCACCTCTATATATCTTTTAAAAAAATCAAATGTATTCTTTTAAAATTGACTTAAAAATAATTTTTATCATTTTCAAATCTTTTTAATACAATCATTTTCAAAATCCTTTCTTTATAGTGTGCAGGGATAAAAGAAAAACCAAAATTGTTTTCATGGACATTGACCAAATATCAAAGAAAATACTCTTAATTTGAAATTTATTCACCCAAAGTAAGAACATATACGACATACTTCATCAACTTATACTTAATTAATTTGACACAAATTACATACCATAAATTATTAATAAAGAATCCAATATTCACTAAAACAACATTTAATTCAATTTAAATACATAATTAGTTTATATTTTAATTATTAAGAGTGTTTTTTTATATTATTAATAAATTTAATTATGCTAAATGTTTTACCTATACCTACCTATAATATATATATTTAGGTATATGTAGTGAATTTTATTTAATCCAAATGAAGCTATAAATAATAAAGTGTTATAGTATTTTAATCTGAAGTGTGAAGTTCTTTGGTAATTTTTTTTTACTTTCGTAAAAGGGAGAAGAAGTTGAATTAAATTATTTTATTTCCAAGATGGTGAGACATTTATTAAAGTGAAAATATCAAACTGGTTCTAATGAAAAACTTTAGAATTTTATTTAATAACTTTATGAATTCAACTAGAGAAGGTAATCCCCGTTGATTAACATTTGAAATCGTTAATTTTGACATCAATGAAAATAAGTGTTTCATTATAATAGACATTAATTAATGAATATCCAATGAATTTATTTAATGAGAATAGAGAAGTGAAAACGTTGAACTAGAATACAAACTAAACCTTTTATTATTTTTATTTTTGAAATAATAGTCAAAAATAAAAACTTGCAAAATTATTAATCTGGAGCAGGAAATATATATTAATAATTGTTAAAAGAAAATTTAACTTGATTTAGATCAAATATTCTATAAAAAACTAAAAATAGGATAACAAAAAATATGAAAAAAATACAATTAACTATTAACTGAGATTTAAACAAATAATGAAACTAAACATTAATTTCTTCCATCAGGCTGTTACAGAGCAGTTTAATGCAGAAGTTCTTACCCGTCCCAGATAAATAATTCACAGAGTATCTCCCTATTTTTGACAGAATGGAAGTTGTTTTGTATTCCATGACAACACCTGCTCCCAGATCGCGTTGCCAGGGAAGAGGTTTTTTTGTCCAAGCAAGAGGACCAGCATCATCTGCCTTACCCTCCTGACTTGGCCCCTAGACTTCTTTTTGTTTTCCAAACTGTGATTAAAGAATCAGACTTTGCGGTTGTTGAAGACATAAAGAAGAACTTGACGTCGACATTGAAGTTTTCCGAAATGAGACTTTAAAAGTTGTTTTCACAATTTATACAGCGGGGCACAGAAATGTATAACGACAGATGGGGATCACTTCGAAACATATTAAAAGGTTACGTTTCTCACATCATGGTCTTGTGTTATTAGAGCAGTCCTGGAAATTAATAGCCATATCTTCTTTATTGTTCTTCCGAATCCGCCAGAAGGATAATCCTGATTGTGATTGTTCTTTTAGTTCAATATAGATCATATTTTATTGAGATGTCCTTTCCAAGAAGCGAAAAAAAATTTTTTTATAAAAACATAAGAAATAAAATTGATTTACTTACTAAATTGTTCTAAAGTTGCCTAGATTTCTGATAACAGTGAATTGAGGAATATAGTAATTAAACATATTATTTCTTGGAATTTGAATATGTATATTAATTGTATGATTATTGAAGTATAAATTTATATGTTTATGTAGACCGGTTCAATGACTGTTAGATTTCAAACGTTATGTAGAAAAGAAAAACAAAATACTTTATTATACTAATATGTATATAATTGTAACTAATAAAATTAATGAATATTTGTTGAAAACAAAAGTTAAAATAAAATAGGAAATGACATATTAAAATACAAATAGAAAAAGTTGTATTTATGATTTATTACAGATTTCACTTCATAGTAATTTGCACAAAAATTATTATCTTATTATTTTTGCAAGTGTAAATATAACTTGTAAGGATATCGTAAACATAATTTTCTTTTTCCTCTAACATTTAACTATAACGATTATAATTATGGCGATTGGCTATTTTACCTTGTATTATACCTTTTGATGAATCTGTTTGTTACATAAATAAATAGAAAATTAATTAGAAAATTTATTTGAAATGAATTTAAAAAAAAAAATGGTTAATAATTTTGGAATGACTAAAAAAAATGAAAGTATTCCATCTTTTATGTATTCAACATGATATGGCCGTTGCCTTCTTGCTTTCTGAATCAGATTCAGGAAGGATATATACAACCATCTTTTATTTATTAATTAAATTGATGAAACACACACATTTTAATTAAAAAAACTGATTTTGGAATTTTGTTGTATTATAAATAAATAAATAACAAGCAAAAAAGATGATGATAATAATAATAAAACCTCGGACTTTTGTAAATCGTACTCAAGAACAGCGGCTATCAAGTCGGTTATATTAATTAGGTGTCCATTAATCATTAGAACGTGTTCTATCATCCCTTACCTTGATATTCTTAATCGGAAGCGCTACTTTTTATCAAGAATCTTACCAATTTTGATTCCGGAGGCTAGGCTGACTTCGCCCCAACTAAAGAAATTCCCTTGCTGTCGTCTACCAAACTATATCGCCTTCGTAATAATAAATATAAGAAAAATAATAATTTTGATCTAAATGGACTAAAAAGATAGGTCGAATTCAATTAATACAAAAATTATTATTAATTCTAGAAATTTCCACATCGAATTTAATAAATTATAATTCCTATAAATATCAAAGTTATCTATTATTGAGGGATATTAATATCTGTCTGTTTATGGATAAGTAAGACATATCTAAATAAGGTAATGGCACCAATAGATGACATTTTAAGCGCTCTTGCCACTATTTTCTTTTATAAAACTGAAACTATACGTCTCACAAAAAAAATCTTTTGGTTATTATAAAGCTTATCTTACCTTTTATCACCAGGATAAATATTTTAAACTTTTATATGAGTTTAAGAGGAAATATAATTTTTTTTCAAAGTAATCAAATGGAACCTATAGATGACACCAAAAATTTTGGTGGAACCTAATGATGACAATTATGGAACCCAAAGATGACATCTACTTTTTTTCACTTCGCTTGCCCTCTTTATCTTCAACTTATTTATTTACAAAGTAAAACATCTTTCCACACCTTGTTGCTGATTTAACTTTAGTTAAAATAAAAAAATCAGGTTTCATATAATGATACATTAGATATATTTATTATGATTGATTTTATTTTTAGCTGATTATTATAATAAAATCAAAAATTGATTTTAAACAAATCTTTTTTTAATTCTTCTTCTTCTTCTTCTTAGCCTTATTTCCCACGGGGTGTGGGGTCGGCTCTTCTCGTTAATTGGCGCCAACTAAATCTGTTGTTGGCGTCGTCTGTAGAGAGACCAGATGCCATTAGATCTCCCGTTATACGGCAGGACCAGCTGGTTTTAGGCCTCCCACGCGGTCTTTGGTACTCAACCTTCGATGACGGTGATGATGGTGTTGACGATTTTGATGTAGCTGTGGACGATTTGAGTGAGGTTGATGGCAATGATGCTGATGCTGACCGATGTGACGATGTTCGTGTCGGTGATGATGTCGATGTGGATGTTGGACTATCTTCTTTAGCCCACCTCGTCCATAGGTGGGTAACCCTAACCCATTTCTCTCATCGCCCGGGTGCTGACAATGCGCGTCGCTTGCAGGGGACGCCCTAGCCGTTAACCGTATAACATTTCTCCATTAATTGTTGATGCGACGCGAAGATGATCCAGCCGGCCTGTCGCTATAGCCTGACGCGTGGATTGGAAAGAAGGAAGAGGAAATAAAGGGGATTGGGTCTGGATGGATGATTTGGGTAGGGCATGCACTCCCTTGGTCGAGGAATGAGAGAAAATGCATGTGCTCGCGTAGGGCAGTGGGCGCCACTCACTGAGGTAGATCTGTCTCTCACCGGGATCGTGAGAAGGTATCTACCCGCTACCCGCAGCAGCTGATGTTAAATTGAATTAGATTTTTATTTTTAAATTCAAAAGTGTCATCTATAGGTGCCATGTCATCTATAGGTGCCATTACCTTAATAGAATTTTATCATTATCGTTAGTCCATTATTTGATAATTATTTATTATTTGCCATAGTTTCTCTAAAATTCATTTTCATTTTCTTTAATTTTAAAAATCAAAATATTTATTAAGTATGTATGTGATTTACAATATAATTAGATTTATTACCGACCGACAATAGGAACGGAAGGTATTGTTTTCACACCAAATTTCACATGTGGATATTTTTATATATATCCACGAATCATGAATTTTGTTAACAGAAAAAAGTATTTTTAGCATGATGCCTGTCCGTCTGTCCATTGTGTGTCTATAGACGTGTATAGCTTGAACGGCTTAACGGATTTTGATAAAATTTGGTATATTTACTTAATACATCAGTAGCATGAATTCATCAACTTTTTGGTGTATATCCGGAAACTGGAAGTGACAGTTTACAAAGTATTAATTTTATATTCATTGTCGGAAAATATTTCACTTAAAATATAGTAGTAATTAATAACTGAGTAATTAAACAAAAAATAAAAACCAAGATAATATAATTTAGTCATTTTAATTCAAGTTTTAAAAATATATTTTTTTTAACTTTATATTATATATAATATTGTTTGAAAATTAATTTATTTTAAATAAGCGGTGCCTGGCCACAGCTCATTTTTTTCAAATTTGTTGATAAAAAAATTGACAATGAGAATACTTTATATTAATTTTATAGGAATAGATTAACGATCAACTAGAAAGTGGTATATAATATAATAGATCTAATAGTTATGATTATTAACAATAATTATTATTAATAATAATATTGAAAATAATATTAGATAATTTATTTTGTTAAAAGCTGGGACATAACATACAATCACTTTTTCTTATTAAAGAAACGCACGGCAATCATAATTTAAATTGGATTAAGAATAGAAGCTGGGCAGAAGGGAAGATCGTTATCATCCTGTTTGGGAATAGTTGGCGTAGACGAATTGGCGGACACTTTCTCCCCGCCTCCGCTGCTGTTGTTGTGTTTACCAGCAATCAATAACAGATTCCAATCAAATGTTGCACAAGCATATAGTTATCATGAAAATTATTATCATCTGCATTGGATACAGCTTGACCGGACCCCGGGGCCTAATTACGTCATCCATTTGTGAATTTGCTTTAATTGTGACCGGGTTATCGTAACGCTAAGCGCCGCGTGCCATTTACATAGTTTTGCGTATTTCTCGTCAAGAGATTAACTTTATAACGCCCCATATTATATACCTTGCATAATTTGAATATTGAATAACGTGACTTATTAAAAAAATATGTTGACCACTTGGAAAAAAAAAAATTAATATTTTTCAATAGATCGAATCAATAGTTTTAATTACTACTAAAACTGAACTCAAACTAGAAAAGGATTTTCAGATTTTAATCTCTTCTTCTATTTTTTGAAAACTTTTTTTATTATAATGACATCCTTTAAATTAATAATGAATTTCTTAATAATTAATTATTTATATTAATAAATCAAATAATAACAATATATAATAGATATATATATAGTTTGAAATATAATCATTTACCAAAAAATTATTCAGAATGCTTATACATTTTCAAGAAGTAGGAAAATAATTTCGTAATAGAGTATTCATGTTTTTTAGAATAGAAATTCAACTCAAATGAAAGTAGATTTTTCTAATGTTCAATGCATAATTTTTGAAGAATTTTAATTATTTTACTTGAAATGGTTATATAATCGTGTGTAATATCTATTAATTAAACTATCTTTTGCTCACCTGTTGATGGTTATAAAATTAAAACAACAAGTCTATATAAAGACTAACAACAATCTTTAGTTGGATTTATTTATTAGTACACCTATCCCCCGATTTACACGGTAGATACGTTCCTGAGAAAAACGTGTAAATCGAAAATTAAAAATTTTCAAGTCAAAACCGTGTAAATCGAAAAGCTTGCAGAAAATGCATAATTTTGCTATTTAACTGTTGTGATTTTTTTCAATATTTTTAGGTGTACACAGAAATAAAAATAAAATGCATTGACAGGTTAAAATATGTAATATATTACGGAAATACTGTTTTTTTATTTAATTACAATACATTAAACAGAAGAACAAAAAATAAAACCAAAGGTGTTTTATTATCCTTCATCACTATCAGAAATTAGTCTCATTCTTTTTTTCGGAATCGAAGGTTGGAATTCACTTTCATCACTCGAAGTTATTTGTGCCGATTCGATGTTTGAAGCAGAAATATTTACATTCTGAGAGGTGGTAATAAAATCGGTTATTAACAATTGTGCCCATACTCGTGGTATTGCCAGCTGCAACACTCTTTCTAATTGTGTTTTCATTTGTTCTAATAGTTCTTATTGTAGCTTCGTTCATGCTATATGATTTTGCAACATCTACTACTCTATCTCCCTTTCGTTAGTGATCCAAAATTTCGATTTTAGTTTCTAAAGAAAGAACTTTTCTTTTAACTTCTTTCGATATTACAAGCCTATAATTTTTTTTAATTTATTTTAATTTATAATAATCTAAATTATGCACTCACTTGTAATTTACGAATATGGAAAATTAAATCTTTCTGAAACTGTGAAACTTTCACTCAAATACAATTTTCCGTAGATAAAACTTTAATTTTATGCGAAGAAATACAGACACAGTGTGTATGTGCAGCAAGTCAGCACATAAGCTCGGGATTCCCCGTGAGATGTGTACACAGCACACGTGTTCAAACCCAGTAGCATTTAGTAGTGTGCGGTAAAAACAAAAAAAACTTATTTGGAAAACCGTGTAAAAGCGAAAACGTGTAAAACAAGTACCGTGTAAATCGGGGGATAGGTGTATTTATTTTTTTATTATTAAAATTGATCCATGAATTATTATCAAATGATGAGAATTATTATATAAAATAAAAAATTCACAAGGTTAATTAAAAATGTTATTATTCTAAATCTTTTACTGAATAATTCTATAAAATTTTTCTTTTTTTTTCTTGTGTGGCAACCCATTTCCTACCTCTTGACAATATAATCAGGATTTGATTAAGATATTGGGTTGTTTTCCTTTCTTAATTTGTCACGCAACCTTAACCTTTTACGTCTCTGGTTTTATTTATTCAACATCATGAATAGATTCTTAGCATGATTGATGATATCAATAAAGAAAATCTACTTTCACTGAGATTTAATATTCTTTCCTTTAGAATACAATGAAAATGCATTAGAAATAATATTAATTACACGCCGATCTATGATGAGTTGTTTTTATTTTTTGTTCTAGATTTTTTTTTACAGATTTTTAATATAAATATGCATATGTATTTACATCTAAATATCAGATAGGAGAAAGTTTAAGATAAACCTTTATTAAGATTAATCTTAATAAATTAATTAACAAATTTAAATAATGAGAAAATATAATTATTTCCTATTAATTAAATTGAACAGGTGAATAATTTGTAATAAATTAATGTTTAATTCGTTAGTAATTAATATTTTTATTTTTTTTTTATCTTTAAAAAATGAAAAACCAATTGTTATAATGATATTTGTAATATAATATTAGAAAAGATAGTGCATCAAATTAGCTGTTCAGTGATCATTTATTTATTTATTTATTTATAGCCTTTCTTATTGGTTCACAATTACATTATTTACTTTTGAATATTTTTTTTTTACAAAATTCTAATTAATTTAAACACAGTTTATATACTAATTAAATTTAAAATTTAAATAAATATTTTTTTTTAAGTGGAACCAGACCTTACGGGTATAGTTCCCAAGTGTCTCCAAACTCTTCCAGGGCCGTCTTAAGGAATTCGCCGCCCATGGGCTACTAAAATAATGCGCCCTTCTTCCTAAGAAAATACACAGAATGGCAAATGGGAGTCGGAAAAGTTATACAAAACAAAAGTGTCAGAACTAGAAAAAAACTATTTATTACTTTTATAATAAACTGTTATCTTTATTGTAACTTTTCTTTAAAGTCACTTATTTAAAAGATGGGTATAAATGTTTACCCAGATTTGAGGGGATTATCTCAATAATGACAGTTCCGATCAGTTTTTAGTCTAATCCTTAGAACTTGATCGGAACTATTATATAATTGGTGGTCTTATATTAACTCCAGTACAGCTCCGACAGTTCAAATGCGACTGAAACAAAAGTACGATCGGTAGGGTGTTACTCCTATTTCGCTTTGCCCTTCTCTATCTATCGTTTTTCAGCACATTTGAAAGAAAAAAAAATTAAGAAGTGTTTTAATTTAAAAATAAGTAAAAACTAATAAAATGAAAAATAAATTTTTACTATATCGCAAGTAAAAAATTGCCGCCTCAAAAGGCTTGCGCCCTGGGGCTATAGCCCATTTAGCCCTGTAGTTGGGCGGCACTGAACTCTTCTTTGTTTGGTAATTCTTTGTCATTTAACCTCTTTCAGTGGTTATACTGTCAAATAAATCTCAAATTTTAAATTGTAAGATAAAAATAAATAAATATTATCCAATTAAATTAGAAAATTATTTATAAATAAAGAAATTAATTTTTGTTGATATTAAAATTCACATTATTATTAAGAGTTGTAATTTTATCAATCTGTATTTATATTTTCTTTTATTTGATCAATATAAAAAGAATTTGTTTTAATTTTCAGATGGTTCAAATATAAACAGAACGGTATTCACGTCTACATGCTGATTAACACGCCGTTACTTATATTAATAAAATTATTTCTTTATTATGTATAATTAAATTTTTATTACAATTGCTATTTTGAAGCTCCTTACATTTAGCTTACTTACCAAATTTATTTCAAACTGACTATGATTTCATAAGAAAACATCCATTAATATCTAATGACATCTTTTTTGGGTTGATAAGATTCTTTTATGATGGAACCAAAAAAAAGACGTTTCTTAATTTTAATCAGAGATAGATCTATTTAAGTTTGTCAACCTGCTAAAACAAAAAAAGTAACATATAATATAAGTACGTTTATTAGAAGAATTATGGAGAAGTGCGGGCCTCTCTCAGACACTTTTAAAAAATATCTCACTCGAAGGGGATGGGGGGTAAACTCAAATCTCTATCTAAGAGTCTAAACAGAGTCTCAATAAGAGAGAAAATTTAATTATTATTTTCTTTATTAATGGCTCAGGATAGGGACACTTGGAGAAATGTGGTTGCTGCGGCCAAGAACTTTCGAGTTCCGTAGAACCAGCGAGACAAGATATACTACTAGGGTCAAAAAGTTCGCGGAATTGGTTATTAAAAATTTATTAAAAATATTTATAACATTCTTACATTATTTCCCTTCAAAATACTCTCCTCCTGCATCTACACATTTATTCCACCGTTCATATAATTGTTGGAAACACTCTTGAAAGCCGTTTTTTGAAAGTTCCTTCAGCCGCTCCGTCGCATTTTCAATCACCTCTGACGAGTGCGACCGTCGCGAAAACGCTTATGCCACTCGTAAACTGCTGTTTTCTTCATCGCAGAATTTCCGTATGCTTTTTTTAGCATCTCAAGAGTCTCCGAGGGTGATTTCTCCAGCAACACACAGAATTTAATATTGCCACGCTGCTCTAATGACGACATTGCACAATCCGACGAAAGAAAGAAACTGCGATCTACAATATTAAACACCGAACGCACGGAACCAACTACAACTGCCTGCTAACCTCAAAAGCACATTCACTACCAGTTATTCCAACCTCACAAACAAAAATTTCCCTTTCAGCTAAGAAATACTTGACTATAAGCGACCATTCCGCGAACTTTTTGACCCTAGTAGTATAAAATTAAAGTGATTTTTATTATTAATAGACCACATATTTGTATAAATTATTTATTTAGTTATATAAATGAACATTTAAATAATAAATATATTTATTATGTATTTATTTAGTTAAATAATGTAGGTACATGTCTATTAAACTAAATAAATAAATTATACAAATATGTAGAGTATTAATAAAAAAAATTCCTTTCATAATAGTAAAAACCACAAAAGCTTTAATAAATATATTCGTGAAAGATATATAAAATTGATTTCGAAATTTTTAATTTAATATCATAATTTAAAATGTTTCTTTATAAAGAGATAAGGAGATAACATATGAATGTTTGATGAACCTTAAAGAAAGTGAAAACATTTTATAAATGAGTGCATGCTATTTTGATTAAATTCTATTTTTTTTTTATTTTAATGCTAACATAATTTATAAATTCATTTTAAATATTATATCTTGACATTTGAAATGAGTGATATAAATAGAATCATTATAAAAGACACATTTGAATGCGTAAAAACATAATCATTTTAATATCAAATTTTACAAAGAGAAATTTTATATGAATATGCCAATGTATACTATTATATTGAAATATATGTTTTGATTAATCTTGATTTCTTTTTAAAATAATATTAAGAATCTTAGTATGCCACAAATAATAATAATTCAGATCGAAATATGATTTAAAAGATTATATAATTTAAGAATGAAATGATCAATTTATTTAAAATATAACTTTAAACACAAAATTAAAAAAATATAGTGCGAAAATCATTGCATTAATTAATTTCAAATTTCTTTTTTGTTTTTATTTATATTCTATTAAAATATAAATTTATATTGCTGGGAAAATGAAGATTTTTTAATGTCATTTAAATAAAAAAATAATTAAATTAAAATGATTTTATGAGACACCTACGATCTTCATCCATATCACAGAGCATCCATATTGATCTATATATATATTATAATTTCCGTCGTATGTATGTGATGTCTGAAACATTATGAAGTTAGTTACAAATTGTTAAAATTATTAATTTGTAACTAACTTCATTTTTTTAACATTTTGTTTTGTTAAATTAAATAATTATGAAATAAAAAAAATAAAAAATTATTACTACAATTTGAATAAAATTAATAATTCATATCTAAGTTTATAGGTATATTTACTTGAATGTTAGTAAATTTGAGTATTAAAAATTTGAATTGATTTTTATGTTACCAATTGTGGAAATTATATAGATGAATTGCTCCCGCTTAAGTTATTAAGGTATAATTATTTAAAAAATATGCAATATTTAAATTTATTTATGAAGTTATATTTAAATTTTCTATGAATCATCAAAAACCATTGTTGGTTATTGTTGCTCTAAAAATTCTAAAATTCTATATTTTCTATGATTGTATTTCTTCCATATTTACAAAGAAAATATGTATTCTTAATTATTATTTCTCAAAATTCCACCACAGACGTAAATATTTTTAAGTTTAATTTCATGTGAAATTTATTCAGATACCATTAGTGGTAGTGAATCTTCTTGAAAATTAAAAGAAAATTCATTATACATTTAAAAAGGTACCAATTAGTGAAGCAAATATTGTATAATTGAGTTTTCGAATCAGATATTAGTTAATAATACAGATTTACAAGACAAATAATAAATAAATTGAAGCTATCAAAGAGTTAATAATAATAATAATAACATTCAAATTGGAAAAATAATTGCTATGGAAATTATTTGAAAATCGTTATCTATAGAATTTAATCTTATAAACCGATAGAGTTAATAGATGTTATATTCAAATATGCAAGACTATGAACGTCTATTAGAAGTAAGGAAGCAAATAAAAGGTATTTAATATTCAGCCTAAAGGGCAGGTCCTCGCCCACTTCGGCATAAATAATACAATGAGATCCACCCATGGTCCAGAATTCAACAGTTGAAATGAAATACTGACAATGAAAAGGCCAATTTTTTTAATGAATTTGAAGTTCGGTTACTATAGATTATATATATATATAATTTAACGATGAAAGATGATTCAAATTATTTTCAAAGTTTGACATAATAGAAATAACGATAAATTTTAAGAAAATAAATATTTCTTTGAAAATTTACTAGTCATTTGACCAATAAATAAAATGAGTCACAAAATAACTTGGGAATAATTATTATAAATAATTTTGAACGATGTATTAATATCCCAATGAAATCGAATCAAGTTAGTTTAGGTTAAATAAAAATTCAAAGTTTTATTTGAAATGGTTCTTACAATGTTTATTTATTTACAAAGACAATATTCAAATTAGAATGAAAGATTGAATTTGAATCATTGAACGTAACAAAATATTTTTCTCATTGGATCATTGGAATTTTCTAAAATTTTAAAGAAAAGTTTATATCAGTGGTCGATAGGCTCCGGTCGGCGATTCATTTAACTAATCTAAGAAAAAAAATTATTTTTTTGAAATCTAATTTTTAAAAATATAGTAATGAGCTTGAAATTCCTTGCTATTTTTTAAATTAAATAATTTATTAATATTTTAATTAATTTCATTATAAATGTAAAATAAAACAATACCTCCCTTACTATCGTCGGTCAGTAAAAAGAAAAATTATTTTGAATCTTTATCAAATTTATATTAAAAATATAATATAATTGAATGTTTTTTTATCAAAATAAAATTATATTAATCACATTAATTTTTTTTAATAAACATTATTTATATTAATAGATGGCTCAGAGATACTGTGTCCAATTAGCAACACAGAAGTTCAGCCTTCGAGACCAGCCAAGAGCGGAACTTTCATAAAATAATTTAATTTAAATGAGAAAAAAAAATTCCACGGAGGTCCACGAACTGACAATCCCTGGTTCTACAAAATCTTGTGCATGCTCAGGACTATAGAAAAGAACACGCTGACGTCACTGGTAGGCAAGAAATCAGCAGGGTTACCAATTTGATAAGAATATGGATTTTTCGAATTTCAAAGCATTTTCAGTAATTTGTTGTTTCATTGGGTCTTTAAAAATTTTATAATTAGTCTTTAATTTTTTGAAAATTCAGTACCTCTCCGCAACGTTCTATTGTCAACATCTTTCGATTTGACACTACTAAAATACCGGATGTAAATATAAACATTGTTCTCACATATATTCAGAACAAACAACATGAAACGTAAGATATAACAATGGAACTTGGCCGGCGGGAAAATCAAGAGATTAGAACTATCAGAAGTTAAAGAAACAAATGGGAATGGCATTTGTCGTTAATAACTATATTATCTAATCTAATCTGACTTTCGATGTCCAAACAGAAATACCCTATCATATTAATGTAGATACGTCAACCAACATTGCCTACCAGAAAAGAACATGATTTTAGAAGTTCTGGACTCAACTCATCAAGTAAGAAATCAAGTAAAAAATTTTATATTTATTTAAGACCTTATCCGTACTAAGAAATAAGCTGGAGTGTCTCCACTCGACTATCTCGCAATTTGAATTGGATTAAATAACATATATTATATATAAATTAAATTTAATTAATTATAAATTATATAATCTGAGCGTGTTTGGCTCTTTGTTGAGGCACCACGTCACGTGTTGGCGCGTGATTTGCAGTGTTAAAAAATTAATTCTGGTACTTTCAGCTTGAATTCTATATATAGCAGTTATATACAATTTTTAATCGTGTGAAAAACTATCAAACATATTTCTTTATTTTTACGGTCACTTTAGAGGAAAAAATTCAAAACGTTGTAGGTACATTTGAGCTACATTTCTCAAGAGTTGATATAAAACTACGAATTTTGAATAGTGCCCGTGTACCAAATTTCATCATTCTAGCTCAAACCGTTTTTGCGTAATCTTGTCCACACACACACACACACACACACACACACATTTTTCTCAACCTTAGTGAAAATTATTCATGAACCTTCAAAAGGTATGAAAACATCAAAATCTCGACATCGAAAATTTTCGTGATCGCAATACATCTGGCGAGATAGTAAAAATGGATACGTTTTGCGAGATCCCAAATACTCCAAAATTAATATTATTATTATTTATTAATCTATAAAAACTATTTGTCTTAATTTTACTCTTTATCTTTTAAGTCCTACTCAAGTTTGGTTGTTATCAATTTTGGAACAAATTAAGAAAATGTTTCCCACCTATATAATATCTATATTAATATAATCTATTTGTTCATTTTATTTAAAATTTTATTGATAAATTCCCAATGATTGGTATTTTCCATTAAAACATTTGAAAAAAAATTATTTTGTAATAATTAGTTTTAAATCATGAATTTAACTTTATATTAATTGATTTATTAATAATTATAAAAATGCAATTTTGAAATCATTGTTTTATGTAATTGAAATATTACAATATTTTAAGCTATTGGTGGTGTACATATATAGGTACACACAAGATACATATACATACAAGATGAAAAAAAATATAAAAATAAATGAGAGTTTATATTTTTATTAAAAATCCATTAAAAATATTTCTATTTTATTAATTAATTTTAAACAAATATGAAATAATTTAATTCGATTTACATTGATTAATTTATTATGTATCATGTATTGCAATCCTATTTTATGAATTATTTATCTTAGAAGAAATAAAAAGAAAACTTAGGAATCCTTTAGAAACGTGCAGCTGGCTTTACAACTGTTATACATTCAGTATATATAATTTACATGTCAGAGAGGGAAAGAGAAAGAGATCACTATCTTAGGTTACATCATTATAACAATTTTGTTTAAATATGAAATTGTATGCTGTTCCTCCTTAATTGGTCATATATTATTAATATCCTCCAGTTCTTGGCAGAGTAATGGATTTACTTTCCTTTACAAGGAAATATTTTTTTTAATGTTTCGCTTTGTTTATTGGTTTCTTTAAATGGGGTGGGGTGCAAGAGGTGGGAATAGAAGATAACGCCCACGGGAGTCGAACTGGGTGTTGGTGTGCTGAATGGATCCACCAGCATCCGAATGGAATTCCACTCATCGAAATGAATAATGGATCATTCATTTGGCCTGCACTCTTGTCTCTAGAAACGTAATTGCCTTTGTAATCGAATTTATTGTATATTTATTAACTGGTGAAGAAGTGTCAAGCTGCTAACAACACTCCAAAGCAAATATTGATCGAAATGTATGATCTCTATTTAAAATGGCGTGGAACGATAAAGATAGAAAAATGATCATAACTTATGTTTTGGACAAGATCTGAATCTCGTATCCTCCCGAAATACTTTTGGAAAACTTCTGTTCTTAATTTCAATAGGAATAAAGATTTTATTCAAAGGTTAAAAAAAATTTAAAAATTTTTATTAGTAGTATGTATTTAACGAATTGGAAATATATCATTGGTAACTGTAATCAATTATAATTTGTCAATGCATCTAATCTAGAAAATAAACAAATAGATCAATTAGATAAAATAAAGAAATTTAATATATTATTAAGTAATTGAATTTTTTATGAATATTTGACCGTCCCATATATGTAGGTTTCTATTATACAGAATTATAGTCTCATTTTAATTATTCAATTCTTTTATTACTTATTAAATTAAATAATGCGTATTTACTTACAATTGGTGAATATTTAATTTATAAATATTATTATTATATAAATAATTATTAATTTAGGTTTAAATGAATTACGTAGTTTCTATGGATTGTTTATAAGAGTCGCAAAGAGCTCAGTGACCTTAAAACAGATATAGTTGAAAATTTTATAGAATTTGAATGAAAAATTATAAAGAATTTATATTTTATATAAAATAATTATTTTTCCGGTTGTATTATATGAGTGCGAGGCATGGTCTATGTCCCTGGGAGACGAGATTAGATTTAGAGTATTTGAAAATAGGATTCATCACAGCATTTATTTATGGGCCAAAGAAAGATGAGGTCACCGGGAAATAACGAGAAATTGCATGACTTCTTTGCGTCTCCTGACATAGGGTTATAAAATCGAGAAGACTGTGATGGACAAAATCCGTGGCTAGAATAAGAGAGGAAAGAATGGCGAAAAATATATTGACAATGTAAGAAGGGACGTGAAGGAGATGGGAGAAGGTAGGAGTTGTATGGTTGTTGCTCAGGATAGGGACACTTGGAGTAATGAGGTTTCTGCGGCTAAGGACTTTCGAGTTCGGTAGAGCCACAGAGATATATTCATTCGATTTAAAATTTGATTTAACAAAAACTATAAAGAAAAACATATATTATAAAAAGGAAACTCAAAAATTTTAAGAGGAATAAAAAGGCAAATTCTACTTAAAAAATATAATTATTTCTACATTGTCTGAAGCGTTTATTCGTGTAGTAAAAAATATATATTTGATAAGTTTAAATTGCTACTTAGTAAAATAAATAAAATACTGCAAAAAAGAAATTTCAACTTAAAATAATTGGGACAATATTTAAAGATTTTCAATTATTTTAAAATAATAAATTAGTGCAGGATTTCTCAAACTTTTTGAAGTTGGTACTAAAGAAACTTACTCCAGGAAAAAGTACAGGTATCATTGATTTCGTTGCCAAAAGCAACTTTTCTGTAGGTACCGCCGTAGCGTTATAAAAAACCACCAGTGGTACATGTACCAGAGTTTGAGAACCTCTGTATTAGAGTATCCAAATTTAAATTTTTGGTCATCACAAATGGCCGTAGATGCTGAGGTGCCTCGATCATCAAATAGTAATAAAAATAATAATAATAATAAATATTAGAAAAATACAATACATTTTATCTATTTTAATTTTTATACAATTAATGAAAAGACACAAGAAGGTGTCTGAAATTTTTTAAATTTTTACTAACATGAAAATTACGTTTTATTTAATTGATGGCGATATGGTATAAACATTCACCTACAAATCATTAAGACTGGATCAAATTATTTATTAAAAGATAAATTAATTAAAAATAAAATAGTGTATGTGTAATAAAATATTATTCCAAAAATGGTAATTCTAATAAAAATAATTTATTAAGCATTTTTTTTATATTTAATTAATAAAAAATAGTTTCTAAAAAATATACCTACCTATTCACATATGAATAAAATTTCATTAAGAAATTAGAAGCAAATAAATTAATTTTTTATTAATCACAATAAATTTACTGGAATATAGTTTAATTTAATTAAAATAAATATTAATTTTAATAACTTGAAATTTTTATTTCATTTAGATTGCATTTCTATTTTATAATTTATGTAAGTGAAAATATTGTACATATCTATATATACAATATATATATATATATATATATATATATTTAAAACCAAGTTAATTGTTTATAAAGATAAATTTATTCACTTTAAAATAATTTGGAAATTAAATTTTGTCAGTTTTATCAATAATAAATTACATCTTTTTATATAATCGAATGATATATAGTTATTTGATAGATTAATAATAATAACCTTTAGATTTTAGATTTTTTTTTATTTTTTAATGTACATATATTTATAAATTTAAGAATGATGGGATATAATTTATCCATGATTAACACCTGAGAAAAAGCGAACACTTTTATGCTTCCCAAATTCTTATCTCTGCTTGGAAAGTGATCTGTTATGCGATCACCAGTCACTCTCTCCCCACATGCAACATCATTGCCTACATTGCATATCAAATACCATCTAACACCTGACTGGATATCGAATTTGCAATTCTCAAATTCTTAAATAGAAATTTAATTGAAAAATGATCATTTTTATTTCATTATATGCTTATATTAACTAAAATCCAGATTATATTTACTAAGATGCAAGTTTATGTAATAATTATATTAGATAGGAGATTAGATCAATAGAAATTTTATAACATTTAAGATTATATATTATTTTTTTTAAAAATGGATCAGATCACCAAAGTACGCAATTTTCATTTCAATCAATATTTTAAAAAAAGATCAAGTTATTGCATATTATATGATTTTTAAAATGTTATTAGTTTAAAATCATAAGTACTAATTTATATAAATTATACTTTAATAATAATATAAATAAGAATAGTAATGTTTTAATTATCAAGCTTATCATTATAAATTTATTATATATTACATATATAATAATTTATTTTTCTCTTTTGGCATATGACAAAAACAATCAAATTAAAATTGAAAATATAGATTTATTATTTATTATTTGTAATTATTGGTCGTCGAATCCCAAACCCATTTAAATGAGATTTACTCATTTATTTGATGATCATTAATATTTAATATTATATTATAATTCATTTGAAAATAGGTAAGATCTGACCACATGTCCTGAAGTTTACTACATAATCATTTGATTTACATAATCAATTTCTTTATTATAAAATTACTTTAAAAAAATCGTAAAAGAATTTCAATTTTAACTTCTATTGTTGATTATCTATTTATCTATCTATCTCTGTGGCTCTACGGAACTCGAAAGTTTTTGGCCACCCTTATGGTAGTCTTACAACCAGACGTTTTCTAACACGTCTCACCACAAATCAATTTTTCGCCATTCTTTTCTCTCCCATTCTAGCCACATGTCCTGCCCATCTCAGTCTTCTAGATTTTCTAACCGTAACTTATGTCTGGAGATGCATAAAGTTCATGCAATTCCTCGTTATGAAGTCTCCGCCATTCCCCGGTTACCTAATCTTTCTTTGTCCATAAATACTGTGAAAAATCCTATTTTCAAATACTCTAAATCTACTCTCGTTTTCCAAGGTCATAGACTACGCCTCACACCCGTAAAATACAACCGGCAAAATAATTATTTTATATATTATAATTTTCATTCTCCTTAATAATAATTTTGACGAGATAATATATAATAAATAGAATGTATAATATAATATCTATTATATAGAAAAGATACTTCATGATAACAGGAGTTACCCGAACGCAATCTCGATTTAATTTCTTGTTGAATATTATTATCCTTCGTGATTATGAACGTAAGTTTTGAAATTTTTCTATATAATTTCAAATTCTATGTTTTGTATATTTGTGTGTCATCTATTGCTAATTATAAGTAATATATTTATTTTAATATTATTATAAGAATTTATATTTCAATATTAGTAGATGTCATAAATCAAAATAGTGCGACTTATTCACAACAGTTTATTTTGTTTTTGAATTTTAGGTTTTTTTTTAATTGGAAAAAAATTTTCTATAAAATTATTTGAGTTCATATTACAGCTTTTTTTATTAAAAAAATATTAATTCTAAAGGGGGTAAATACTGCACAAAAGAATTTCTTATTTGTACATAATACATTTATAATAATACATTAGGTATAATAAGTTTGTATAGTTAATTTTTCAATTCATTCCTTTTTAATTTTTATACTATGAATATTTTTATTATATTAACATTTGTAATTCTGAGGGAAAGTTATAATTAATATTATATTTATTCAAATTGTCTATAATCTAAAGAGATTTGTTGATCTGATTGAAAAATCCTGATAAAATCAGGAATGCGCAAATCTACCTGGATTTAGGCCTGAAGCATTTGCGGCCATAATCGATGTTAAAATTGGTGTGTTGCCTATTACCTTACGGGTTCTAAGTCAGCAAAGCGTTTTGTAAGTCATTAAAGGAAATTATATATACCTTTGATTAAGTTCATAAATCTTAATCGAACGTTTAATTGACTATTAATTAATAAGCATAATTTTTATGGAATAATGTTTAAACTGAATTTTTAATTATTGATCACGTTAACTCAAAATATAACTAAATTATTAATTATAAATATTGGATGTGTAATTAATTAAATGAATTAAGTATTTCAAACATCTAATGAAATGAATTAATTATTTTTATTATAATAAAACCAGAGTTATTTATTAAATTAAATTAAAGAAAAGCGATTATTTTCTATTATATTTTCAATGTTAAATTCTGTCCAAAAATTTTTTTTTAGTAAATTTATTGAAGACAAAAAGATTCCTCTCTCCTCCTCACTAGAATATGAACATAAAATAAAATCATTATCATATTGAATATAATTTTTAAGAAAAAAATTAAATTAATTAATAATTTATATTAATGAATAAAATTTTTACATTTAGAATTTTTTTAGGGGTGCCATATTTGAGATTGCCTAGATGGGGTGGGGATTAAAAAAATATAGCACCTGAACGTAACGCTTAGGGAATAAAAATAATATTTATTAATTGATATTATTGAAAATTATAATAACAGAATGATTGATATTTCATTTATGTAATATTCTTATGGAGTAATATTCAATTACGTCATATAAAAATACTGAATTGATCAGACTATCTAACTACATTTCTATCTGGAGCATACAAATTGAATTTTTTTAGTATATCTTTTTACTATCTCGCCAGAGATAGTATTGCGATCACGAAAATTTTCGATGTTGAGATTTTGATGTTTTTATACGTTTTGAAGGTTCCTGAATCATTTTCACTAAGGTTGAGAAAAATGTCTGTGTGTGTGTGTGTATGTGTGTATGTGTGTATGTGTGTGTGTATGTGTGTATGTGTGTGTGTATGTATGTAGGCAAGATTACGCAAAAACGGTTTGAGCTAGAATGATGAAATTTGGTACATGGACATTATTCAAAATTCATAGTTTTCTATCAACTTTTGAGAAATGTAGCTCAACCGGAAGAGGGTCATTACCTACAACGTTTTGATTTTTTTTCCTCTAAAGTGACCGTAAAAATAAAGATATATGTTTGATAATTTTTCACATGATTAAACATTGTATAAAACTGCTATATATAGAATTTCAGCTTGATTGATTCGCTGAAATTACCAGAATTAATTTTTTAACACTGCAAATCTCACGCGCCAACACGTGACGTGGTGCCATCAACAAAAAGCCAAACATGCGCTGGTTTAATATTTATTATTTATTATTTATAATTTATAATTAATTAAATTTAATTTAGATATAATATATTATGTTATTTAATCCAATTCAAATTGCGAGATAGTCGAGTGGAGACACTCCAGCTAATTTTAATGAATTAAACTATTAATTGATAAAAAGAATTTTATTTAAATGCTTCCTTCCCCTGCTAAGACAGATTTTATGGTAAAACGAGCGCTTCGTCGGGAATTTCCTTACGTTCTTGAAAAATTTATTTTTCATGGAATGCTTTTATCGTGTAATTAGAATCATGATATTCATCGATTGAGACAATCTAGATCTGATCCTTATTGATAAACTTTATTTATATTAGTTTTATACTTAATTTTACATGAGAATTTTATTAAAATTCTAAATTAATTCCAAAGATAATTGTTTAACATGAGTGTAATTCATACATTCATTATATTTTCCGGGTAGAACAAACCTTAAAATGTAAAAATGCTTCTTTTAGCTATTACTGTCAAATATTGGGTATGATTTGTAAACAACCTCGTGGATCAAATGGAAATAAGAGTGATATTCCTTTGTTCATCAAGACACTACTATCCCATCCAGTATATTTTCCAAATATAATCATCTACGACTAATTCCTGTTTCTAAACAAGAAAAAATGGATGGTGGGGGGTGAGATTTTGACAAAATATAAAGGACACTACTGAAACAAACGCCTACTGATGATTTTAAGAAAACCTAATATTTGGAAGGAATAAAGACTTTTGAAAAATTCTTGTCTTATTTAAGGTATCAGCTGAAAAAGTCTTTGGTGATGAATAAATTACATTATTGTTAACAAAATGTTTTTTATTCAAAAAGTCACCAAGTTATCAATTTCCTTGAGATTTATTGTGGCAATTAAATTTGATAATGTTTATATGGGCAGGACACGTGGCTAGAATGGGAAAGGAAAGAGTGGTGAAGGGTATATTTGTGGGGAGACAGATTTTGAAACATCCGCTTGGAAGACAAAGGACGCGGTGAGTGGACAATGTAGAAAAGAATGTAAGAGAGATAGGAGAAAGTAGGAGTTGGATGGTTTTAGCTCAGGATAGAGAGACTTGGAGAAATGTGGTTGCTGCGGCCAAGAACCTTCAAGTTCCGTAGAGTCACAAAGAGATCTGGAATTAAATTTGACAAATTAAAAATATTAAGTACTAAAGTATCAATGAATTTCACCCTTTTAAAGTATAGATATTTTAAAAGCTAGATTTATAGGAAATTTTTAAAACAGATAAAAAAATATCTGGAGTGTCTCCACTCGACTATCTCTCAAATTTGAATTGGATTAAATAACATATATTAATTTAATTTAAATTAAATTAATTAAATTATAAATTAAAATTAATAAATAATATTTATTGAACCAGCGCATGTTTGGCTCTTTGTTGATGGCACGACGTCACATGTTGGTGCGTGAGATTTGCAGTGTTAAAAAATTAATGCTGGTACTTTCAGCGATTCAATCAAGCTCAAATTCTATATATAGCAGTTTTATATAATTATTAATCATGTAAAAAATTATCAAACATATATCTTTATTTTTACGGTCACTTTAGAAGAAAAAAACATCAAAACGTTGTAGGTAATGACCCTCTTCCGGTTGAGCTACATTTCTCAAAAGTTGATAGAAAACTATGAATTTTGAATAATGCTCATGTACCAAATTGCATCATTCTAGCTCAAACCGTTTTTGCGTAATCTTGGTTACATACATACACACACACACACAGACATTTTTCTCAATCTTAGTGAAAATGATTCAGGAACCTTCAAAACGTATAAAAACATCAAAATCTCGACATCGAAAATTTTCGTGATCGCAATACTATCTCTGGCGAGATAGTAATAAGGAAAAGAGGAGTGTTAAATACATACAATTTTACAAAGTCAAACGTTCTTAAATCAATTTCAAAGCTGTAAATTATGTTACAAATGAAAGTGGTAATAAAATCATATCAGGCCATAATTATCTATAATCTGAGATGATAAATTTCATATTTCTCCGAAATATGGACAATACATTATATATTTCACTTTTTTTGCCATTGATTACTTATGGATTTGCAAATTATAACCCTATCATAAATTATCACCTGGAGATGAAAAGTTGCTCTAGTAATTTTCAAATGTTAATTACTTGGAGATAATTTAAAATATAAATAACTAAAAACAGAACAACTTAATAAACCAAGAACTATACATTTGCATAGAGATAAATATTCTAAAGTCAAATACTTAAAAATTATCTATGAATTTAAATCATTTCAAGTGGATCAATTTGTTTTTATTGGAAAAATAAATTTCCACTCTGTGATCACGCATCAACATAATTGAATTATTAATTGAAAATTTTAAAGTTGTTATTCTAGATTTTTTCCATTTACTTATGAATGAAAATAATTTTAATGCTCTATTAAATTAACATATTAGATAAATTTCAAAATTTTTATTTTCAATAATTTTGTACGATCATCATAAATAGAAAAAAACTTGTTTTTTAATGTAACAAAAATAAATGTATTTACTTAATTTGCAATGTTATTAAAGGGATATATTTTTCTCAAAAAGTGTCTATCTTATTATAAAAAATTATCATTATAAGAATTAATCCTTATCATGATCAATAATTAACAAACATCTTTCAAAAAATTAATTTAACAATTTAATTGAAATAGAAAACAGCCTTTAAATAATTTTATTGTTTAAGACTAAATTAAAAATCTTAGTGAGAAAATAAACAATTTTTACAGTTTTAATTAAACAAAATTCTAACATTCTTCATAAGGCTATCCATTTGAAGTCTGGAATGCAATGGCAATGAACCTATAACCTATGTATAAACAAACCTGAATTTCAAATTTTAAAACCTATGATGTATAATAAATACCTGATTGTTTGAAGTTTAATAAGGTTAGTTTGTTATTTAAAATATATCATATATATATTTTTCTCAATTTTAAAATTATAAAAAATATTATCAATAATTAATTGTAAAGTCCGTAAAAAATAGTTATTCAAACTTAATTAATGAAATGACTTTTGAATTATGAAAAAAACTTTTAATTAGTTTGTCCCTTTTATCCTTGGTTAACGCTTCTTGAAAAATAAAAATATTCTAATTTTACTTAATATTTTTCTCTTAATATTTTACTTTTACTTCAAATATAAACATATTTACTGACTTATTTTTCTATATTTTTAAATTATGTATTCATTAGAGATTTTATGTTTCTTAGACTAGAATCTTTGTTAATATTAATAAAATAAATAATAAAATTCAATAGGGGGATATGACGCGTTTTTTAAATTTCAAAAACTAACTCTTTTGGTGTGGGAAAGGTATTGGGGAAAGATACTACCCATCTACGTAACGTGAAACATCTACCTTAGTTATAAAAGAACCATTGTGTAAGGAGGATTTGCTTTATCTGCTATCTTGAAGATCACCCCAAATGAAATTTCATCATATTTATATCAAAGGCTAGTTTTGCAATTTTTGTAAGTATAGTGTATTCTACGTATATTTACATTCTTTAAAATTAATATTAATATTGATTTATTCACATATCCCTTATTGTTTACTGTTTGCAAACTTTATGAAACAAATCGCAAAGTTGTGGAACTTTTTTTATGAGTGATTCACGGTTTTAGGAAAAATGGAACCCCCCAAACAATTTAGAAAGACGAGGGAAATAGTCCCAGACTTGTATAAATATATTATTTAAGTTATATACTCTTTTAATTCTTAAAACTTACTTAATTAAATATTTAAAGATTTAAACTTTATGAGTTTTTATTTTTGTTTTAAATGTAATTTCACATAAGCCATATCCCCCACACCGGATGCTTAATCACCACCATTAGGGATTTTAAAAATAAAGCTGTAATTTTTGCTATAAATACCTAATAACCCTTGGTACCATTAGCACCAATAATCATGTAATAATAGCTATTAGTGTTTGAGATTTGGCAAAAACCAGAATTGTTTTACCTTAGATTAAAGTGTCCATTAACATACTTATATAAAAACATACTCTATGGAATTTTTTAAATTCTTATTTCTTATCATTTGAAGTTTGTATGTTTGTTAAAATACATGTTGATCTAGTTATAATTTTTTTATTAATTTTCATTTTCTCATAATCAATCATGGTCTGAAATTACACTAGTATATCTAACATCTATATGAAATTGAAGAGTTCAAATATTATATTTTAAATGTTTTGGAAAGGAAAAACAAACTCTAATTAGTTTAACTACAAATCATTATCAGAAAATTGGAAAAAATAAAACAAACTAAATTAATATAAATAAAAAATTATAATGACTGTCCTCAATATCAAATTCACACATTTGAGAGCTTGATTTAAAATAATAATTTTAAAACTGACATTTAGGTTACCCAAAAACAATTTATGATAAGATTTTTATTTTTATTTTTTTTTTAATTTATAAATAAATTAAATAAGATACTCATTTCTTTTTTAAAACAACAAACTTGTGAAATTCAATGAGAGTGATACATTTACAATTATAATGTATTAAAGTAATCTGAAAAAAAATTTCAACAAATAAATTGACTTTATTGTAATTACAATTAATTAATTACTTAATTTTTTATATTATTAGCTAAAGATATGATCATATAAAAAATTCCGAAGCAATATTTTATTTATTTTAGTTTTAGAAAATATGAATACGTAGAATTTTATTTGAAATATTTTAGATTTTATAGGACACAGAAGATGGCAATTTATCCAAATTAGTATTCCAAATTGAAAAAAGATTAGAAAGATGAATGTCATTCTACTTGTTTTATCATAAAACTCAAAAAAAACATAATAATATGGTATTTTTATTAACAGTCAAAAATAAATTAAAAAAACTAGTTTCTTTTTAAGTTAGAATTCAAAAATGATAATGGCAAAGCTTTTAAAATAATAAATTTTCATTCCAATTTTTCAGGATAAATAAATACAGGTACTTTTGTTGCTACTTTTTTTAAAATAGAAATTTAGCAATGTTTATAATTTATTTTAAATTTAAAAGAAATGTTTATATATTTATATATAGATTGGATGATATCAATATATATAAAAATATCTTTACTAAGAGAAATGCAAAATTGTGACTTTAGTTATTTCTCTATTTTACATATACATGTGATGCAAACAACATTCTTCTTTAATTAATATGTTAAAGTGATAATTAAGATCGCTTACGATAAATTTTCACTAATTGCAATAGTTAGATGAGAGTATGTGGAATAAATTGCAGTACGTCGAACTATAGAATATGTGTACATTCCTTTATGAATTTTATATATATAATATAATATATATCTGTGATATTAATAACATTGAAAGGAAATCGTGTTTTTAAATTTACTTGTCATCTGTTATTGGAGAGTTTGAAATATAGATATTATATAGTAACTTAAAAAAAAGAAAGATTTAATTAGTCTTATCAGTTGGACGCCAATAAATTCTAAATAAATATTATATAAATGAATTTAATCTATAAGCATATAAGCAAGAATGGTATCTAATCTAGAAGTTCTGTAGCATTAAAAAGGCAGGTAGACAGACATCCGTTTCCGGTATCAAGATTTTCACTTGCACAACGAAGAGTGCGGGCGGGCGGGGTCCACTCATGCTCACCTCACCTCCCATGGGTTCACACTCATGGCGATTTAGTAAAACTCCTCATCGCCTTGCCCCTCCAGATTACCTTAAGTGGTCGGGATATGAATATCGAGAATGTTGTTAAAATTCATAAAATTTCCCCGGTGAACCGTGACATTTGCTTAGAGCATATGATCAATTATTTGATATTTCTCAATTAAATTGAAAAATAAAATACCAACTCTATTTATCAATTTATAGATTATATTAGAAAAAAAAATTATTATTAAATTTTGTGATATTTTTAATTTAATTAAATATAATGATTGATATTTTTGTCATATAGTAATAATGAATTCTGTTTTTTATTAAATTTTCATATATAAAATAATCTAATGTAATTTGAAATTCATATATTTTATTTATAAGAGATATATTTAGAATTTAGACATTATATAGGATTTTGAATAGATTAAAAAAACCATAATCAGCTAAGAAGAAATGAATAATATTTATTAAATGAAATGCTAAGGTATTTTTTAATCTATTGAAAAACATTGAATTTCTTGATAAATTTCTTATAAAGAGAGTATTTGAATTTCAAAATTCATTAGATTATTTAATATAATATATGATAATTTAATAAAACACAGTATTCATTACTATTGTTACATATCAATCCTTGTATTTAATTACATTAAAAGAAAATTTAGTCAAAAGAATAATTTCTTTATTTTTTATACGCTTTTTATTAACTTCACTTCTCGGTCTGTTTGTAATGTTAATAATTTGTAATTGGTTTTTAAACCACTTCTAGTTGAGGGATTTCGCTCAAATTTGAAACTTATTGAAAGTCGATGACCCTGTAATAATCAAAAAGAAATATAAAATAAAAGAAATATGATTTTTAAAATTTGTGATTTAACTGATTGATGTTAATACAATGTTATATTTATATTTACAATTTCCGAAAAGATCTCAGGGCCGCATAGTACACAGCAGTATGCCAGTAGCAGGGACGTGCCTGGATATATGGCCGCCCTTCAAGATAACATCAAAGAAAAAAATCAAAATTTAACTTTTAATATTTGTTTTATTATTTATTATTTATTAGTACAGTTCTAAGAATGAGATATTACTATCAAAAATTAACTCTACGCGATTTTTTGGAAGTAACGTCTTCAATTGATTCTTGAATACTCAAATTATCAGCAATTTCATTTTCAATGGCAATAATTGATAAATTACTGAGACGTTCTTGAGCCATTGAAGTTCTCAAGTAATTTTTAATTATTTTTAATTTTGAAAAACTAATGAAAACAGAAAACTAATGTTTCATTGTGCATTGATACACGAGTATTATGTTTAAATTGGACTGAAAATGTTTTCAAAATTAACGTAGATTTTTTCAATTTTCAATAAAAGAGAATTTATGTTTTATAACACCATACTTACTTTGCTTTGCTTTTTCCTCTTCGTTTGTTAATTAATAATTAATTGTTAATGATCATTAATCTCCAACGTGGGTCTAGGGCAGGGATGTCCAACTCGCGGCCCGCGGGCCGTATTGCGGCCGACTCAAAGATGCGGCCCACCAGGAAATGCCAAGTTACCGAAAAAATCGACGTTTTTAAAGAATTCACAGTTCGGCAAGCGACCTATAACTTCGAGGCCATAAAAAAAAAGGCTGTGTGTGCAACATTCAAAAACAAAAAACCACCTCTATCCCCAAAAATCTCCATAAGTTTTGAGACATTCACTAGCTAGGCTTAACATATTCTGGTAATTTTGGGGCCCAGTTAAATATTTAAGTTTGCGATGTGGCCCATTAAATTAAAAGGTTGGACATCCCTGGTCTAGGGTATTAAACAAGTTATTATACTATAATATAAACTATATTGACCTCGACCGATATACAAAACCGTTTTTATGAGTTGTAGATATTATTCACATAGTATCGATATACGAGTACGTATAACATTGTAGTCATATTATATATATAAAATATATTTCATCGAATACATTTTCAGCAAATTCGTAATATAAAATAAATAGATAATACAAAAATCAAACCAAAATGAATGGGATGAAAAAAAAATTGGCGTCTTTAAATATGTGACGTTCGGCCGCCTGCGTGCGGTGCACGCAATGAACGCTGGTCAGGCACGGCCCTGGCCGGTAGCTTAATTAGCCACTTGCTTAATCAATGTCATCTAGAAGAGGCCTAGAAACTTCGCGAAGAATCTAATATATGTTCGAGAATAACAGATTTAAATAGTCAATAGTGCAATGTTTTACTGGCAAGCAATAATGAAATATTAAAATAAAAAAAAAAATAAAAATAAAAATAAAAACTTGTAAATCTATATATATAAAGGAGAGTGTTTGTATGTATGTATGTATGTATGTATGTATGTATGTATGTATGTATGTATGTATGTATGTATGTATGTATGTATGTATGTATGTATGTATGTATGTATGTAATTTGTTTACTTTTTTGCTGTCATAGAAACAAACAAAAAAGAAATTTCCTACTTAACCGACACTTTACCGGTAATTTAGAATTATGAACATCAAAAAATAAGAAACGATTTCTATGAAATTACATCACAATATTCTTATATATCTCTATGGTAACATAGGCTATAGATTTTATTAATATCTAATTCTAATCAATAACCGCAGAATTTAATTTTTTAAAGTTTATATAGTTCTCCGTGTTGTTCATTCAAGAGCCAGGCGTGGCCCACTGACGGGCGGACTCATTTTACACAATGTATATAACTCTAGCGATTCTCAATCAAAGAATTATTATAATATTTAACTTTTTATTTTAAATTCTAATATTCAAATATCATTTCAATTAAATAATTTATTCTAAAAGTTCTCATTTTAATTAATATAATAAAATATTTAAATCATATTTAACTTAAATTATTTTGTATTTATTCTTTCTATATTTGAATACTTCTTTTATTTTAAGGGAGGGAATTAACTATGATCTAAAAAAATTAATAAATGAACTTAATAATAAAAAATCAAATAAATCCATTAATTTAAATTAATACTATTAATGAATGTATATATTGTTAATTTATCTTTAGTTTTATCAATACTTTTATACCGTTAATTTTTATAAATTGTCTCAAGTCTCTAACTTTGCATTTTCTAAAATTTTATTATAATTAAAAATATTCAATAAAAATCAAGCAATGAAATTAAAATATCAAAATGAAATAATCAAGAAATATTATAACATATACAATACTTATAACTATAGGCGGAGGAAATATTAGACGATATCATTGCGGGTTCATGCCAAATCGATCAACATTAATTAAGATATTTTCATTATGACAGATATTAGGAAAAACCGCGAATTCAATATTTCTGTTCACTAATTATTTGTAGACTTTAGTAAAACCTACGCATGACTCAATAGATCTGGATAAACTTTTTCAAATTTTGATCTTAAAATTTATCTTGAAGGTAGTAAAGAAAGAGTAAGATGCGGAAATCAATTGTAAAATATTAGATGACCCAGACGACTTAAATATAATAGGAGATTCGGCAATTGCAATTACAGATAGCGAGGAAAAATTAATCGAGGTAGGAAAAGAGATGAGGTTTGAAATTAATAATGATAAATAAATATATTTAGAAACAAACAGGAGCAGTATTAACATACAAAATGTAGAATTTGAATATGTAGAAAAATTGAATGAAATCACGAAGGATAATAATATTTGAGAAGAATTTAAATCGAAGTTGCAATCGGGAAACGCCTGTTATCATGCAGTAAAGAGGCTTATCTCATCAAAATTATTATAAAAGGGAATGAAAATTAAAATATATAAAACAATTATTTTGTCTGTTGTATTATATGAGTGTGAGACATGGTCTATGATCTTAGGAGATGAGAGTGGATTCAGAGTATTTGAGAATAGGATTCTTCCCAGCATTTATGGGCCAAAGATGAGGACACCAGGGAATGACGTAAGAAAGATGGAACAGAGGCTCAGGATAAGGACACTTGGAGAAATGTGGTTGTAGCTGCCAAGAACTTTCGAGTAGATAGTTATAACATATTCAATAAATATATATATATATTTAATTTACTGATTAAATTAAAATATATTTTAAATAATCACACAATAAGAAATGAATGTTTTATGTTATACATTGATTGAAACAAAATGGATGAAAACCTTTTACTACTTTCAACCAAATACTATGTACCACTCGGGGGTACAGGGGGCGGAGCCCCCGTCTAGATGTGAAGAGCGACGAAGGAGCTCTGAGCAGCTAGTAAATTAATAAAAAGAACTTATAATATAGGTACACGCTTTTTAATAGAATTTTTTTTTGATTAATTTATTTATGAAATAATATTTAAAAATAACTTGGTTAATTATATTAATACAACCTACTTATATTTTTTTTACAAAATTCATAAATAATAAATACAATGCATTTTCAAACAAATATTGTTTATTTATCCTACCTCTTACAACATATACATATTTAATGCCAGTTATTGTGATTCTATTTAATAAAGAACAAGTAGGTAAATATGTATATTGGGACCCAATCTCCTTTGTTGCCTAGGGCTTCCAACGGTCTTAATCCGAATCTGATTATTATTATATCTAAACTTTAAAAGAAGTAGTCTTTTTCATTTAAAAAATATAATAAAGATATATAAATTATTTTCTTCAATGAGTTAAATGAAAGGAAGGGGAGCAAAAGGCTTTGCAAAATCATCTATCTTATATAAGATAGTAATTTTAAATATTTAGTTTGTATAATTTATTAAAAACTAATAATAATAATAACCACAGACCTAAATTAATCATTCTTTTGCTCGAAAAAATATGTTAGTTAAAATATTCCCATTAAATTAATATTTTATACAGTTTATCTCTGTCAAAATACCTGAATAGTGAAATCCCGTTTCTTTGATAATATATATTTTTCATAAAGAAAATTCATATATAATATATTTAATTATGATTAAATTGTTAATGTGATATTCACTTAAATAAAATAATATTTGTTGTATGATGTTAAAGAATATAATTTAATTACATAATAGTTTAATGTTTTATTAATTAAATATCTAAGTGTATTTTTTTTTCATTAATATGACTGTAAGAGAGATTTTAAAAAATAATTATTTTCTAATGATATATAGTGTTATGAAATTTTTAAATATTATAATAGAATTCTAACTCACCTAGAAACGTCAAAGAGTACAAATGGATTTTACTTGAAATGCAAATTTTTCTCCTACTTGAATTACTTGGCATAGTCATAAATCTTGATGCCAAGTGTGAGCATGAGTTAAAACAGAAGAGAACTGCCTCAGGATTACTTTTAATCTAACAGGAAAGGATTCCTCGTCAACACATGTTGAGTAGTTTGTACAAAGGAGCTATCTACTACTAGTTATTTTATAATAGTGTATTCAATAAAATTAAAAAAAAAACAATTAAATTTTTAACATTAAAAAAAATTCAAATCTTTCATCTCCATTATTTTGTAGCAAATAATCAAAGGGTAAAGAAAAGAGAGTCATGATTCTATTCACTAATTAATCTTTTATTCTCACACTCTGACAATGTAAACAAATCAAATATTTATTTTTTTTAGATTTAGAAAATATGAATTATATTTGAAATATTTTAGATTTTATAGGACAGAAGATGGCAATTTATCCAAATTAGTATCCCAAATTGAAAAAAGATTAGAAAGATGAATGTCATTCTACTTGTTTTATCATAAAACTCCAAAAAACATAATAATATGGTATCCATTTTTTTACTTCTTGTTAACGCAAAATATGTGTTGTATCTGCCAAAAAAATTTTTTTATTAAATGTCACCATTTGAGGTCTTGTAAAAATGAATTTAGGTTTTTTGGAAAGTGTACCTTTGTTTGTTTCTATGTATTTAATAAGAAATTTTAAAACAATAATTAATTTCGGATTATTTCGATTTTAGTATAAACATTTCTTATTTATTAATGTTTTTAAAATATACACCTATATTTGGATAAACACGTAATATAATTTTTGTTAAACATTGATAGAAGTTCAAATTAAAATGTACAATATAAAATCACAACTAGAATTTATTAAAAATAACTATTAATGTTTATTCATAAAAAATATTCAGATTTAGTTTGAAAAAAGAAGTAAAGAATCGACCTTTGATCATTTCTTTATTATGATTTTCAATTTCTAAATAAAAATAAAAATAATATATATAAAAGGTAAATAAAAGACTCTTCAATGGTTTAGTGGTTAGCACGATAGTCTACCACGCTAAAGGGCCTAGGAAAATTCAATAATTAATAATTTTTCTTTAAAGCTCTGTGTGATCCTCATTGTCTATCCGTAAATAATAATAAAATGTAGATAAAATAATTTATTTGACGATAATATTCCTATGAAACTATCATACTTAAGTAGGTATATACATACATAAAAATGTCGTTGCTATATTAAAATGTAATCTAAATATATATGTTGGGTTATAAATTTTAAAGTTTCTCTACTCTTTGTAGTTTCACATTGGAAAATTTCTAATAAGTTCATTTATAAAAGTTTATTATTTAATAATTTAAATTTGTTTAAAAGAAATGTAAGAAAATTTTTTTTGTTTTATTTCTTTTTTAAATAAATTATAATAAATACTCATTTAAGTAATTTTGATAAAACATTAAAAAATAGTTTAGCGCACTAATTTGAATCTATATGAATAATTTGGAATAAAGTAATTATCGATATTGTATGTAATATATTAAATTTCCTTGAAAGAAGCATATCTTAATGGTTGATTGACATTCTGCAACTACATGATTAGCAGTCAGTCGGCCTAATGGCGACAAATCGCATGGTGGGTGAGTCTGGTTTCTAGGAACTCCTTAGCAAATGGGCGGACCGGATATATGATATATATATATCCAGGGCGGTGCTTGCATGCTGTTCACACCTGGGCTTCCTATCCCAGTCAGAAACACAATCGTTTTCTGTTGAAAAGAATCCTTAGATTGATCTGATTTTTTTTCTATCTATAATCTTAAACCTCTTGCATCGAGCAAGATTATTATATATTCATAAACCCGGTATTATTATCTTTTGAATGATGATTGTCTAGATCTAGCCAAATCAAAATGTCGGGCGAGGAAAGCTAGAAATCATAAATATTAAAAATAACAGATATATATATATATATATATACATTAGACCAGATTATTTGAATATTAATTATATTAGATTAGGATGCAGAATGTGAGCTTTGAAATTTAAGAAATTATTCATTATCTATATTTATAATCGGATAAATCAAAAGAATGAAAGTTTATATTAAACTGTTCAAGACTTTTGACATTAAAATATACATTCTAAAAGTAAAATAAAAACTTATTACGAATTAAATCAATCAATTTAAAACAGGATGAAAACATCTGGTGAAAAGTGAGAATATACTTCAATGAATTGATATCGAATATTTTTTTAATGCATTTTCCTTTTTGTTGTAAACAAATAATAATAATAATAATAAATAATATTTTTTAATTCATTTATTTTTTTCTCCTCTAAGGATTATCTGTTATTCCAATTAATGTCGGGCTTTTAATAACTAAAAATCCTTAGACTTTAATTTTTGCTAACCGACGATAGGAAGTTATATTTGTGTTTTGATTAGTTTTATTCATCTATTGCGTTATCAAATTCACATAAATGTTTGCATGTATCCGTTACTATATGACACTAATATCGCCCGAAGCTAAATGAATGTAATCTTTGAGAAATAAGAAGATTAAAATGAAGGTATAATAGTGTAAATGGGTTTCCTACTATATAAAAACAGCCTGAAATTTTGAAACTTGATTCTGAATTTAGGCTTGAGAGTGGGTGATGGATTTAAGTGCATAATTTGTTAATGATATATATATATATATATACTTATATGTTTTTAAAAGTTTCACAATTAAATATGATAAAATCATTTTAAAATAAAAAAATTTGAATTTTAACAAATTACTTTTATATAAAAATACACATATTAAAAATATAAAATCAAAAAATTATCAAATCAAATTCAAGAATAACAATGATATTTTATAAAACTACAAATATGAAGTAAAGAAATATTTTCTAAATGAATAAAATTTAATATTATATAGATAAAATCTATTTCATTGAAATATAATAATCAAATTAATCAAAAAATTGAAACAACAGTTTATGAATTTGATAATAATTATATTTTTAGATTTTATTAAAAATTTAATCAATTTAGAATATGTAGATATTTTTTTTTCAAATTTTACCTTATTTAGTAAACAGGATGTTAAAATGGTTTAAATTTTTTAAACCTTCATAAAAAGATTGATTATATGGTTAAAAATTTTCTCCAACGACAAATATTATTTTTTTTTTTTTGAGTATATTTTAGCCTTGCTAATGAATCATTTCATTTAATGATTTTCTTATTTATAGGATATTAACTTTATATAATAAAAAAAAATTATTTTGATGCCTATATATCCTATTTATCAATTAACTAAAATAAATTAATAAGTTTTAATCCTGGAATTTTGAAATTTATTATTTTGATTATTATCTTGTTTCTAATTTCCGTATATATATATATATATTTAGTTATTTATTTATTTATATAGTTTTTCATTATCCTTTCCTGTCTTTTTTATGAACATTAATGTGTTTGTAAAGTCTTACCTATGAGAATAAAACTTTCGTTCTAATTTAATTTAATATTTGAATTTCCTCAATTATTAGTATTTAAAAAAATACATTGACCGGATGAGATCTTAAAAAAATAAATTAAATATCTATCTATCTATATAGTATGATCTCATTGATTTAAAGAAAGATGAAATAAAAACAACGCTTTTCATGTATCTGATTGTATAATACGGTTGTTTCTTATTTGACTTCCTTCGGAATGTTTTTTTTTATCTATTATGCTAAAGGCATTTCTTAAAATAATTATATTCAAAATGTACTCTCTATTTTCTATTTTTCCTAACTTCCTGTACTTAATAAAAATAATAAGATGTTATAATAATACTATCAATAATAATATAATTTTAACTGAATGAATAAAATAGAATGAAAATTAATATGTCAGTTTATGCTTTGGTTATTAAATATTATATATATATATATATATATATTTATTTATTTATTTTATAATTATTTTGTTTCTTTTGTAAATGTATTTAATTAAAGAATTGTTATTATATATCATTTATATTATTAACAAGACTTGTGATCATATCTTAGCATAAGAAGTAATTTTAATTGTCTTTCAAATTTATTTTAGTTCAAAAAAATATAAACATTTATAATGTTAGTTATCTTAAAAAATAAATTTTCATATATATAAATATACGTATTTAATCCATTACATTACTAGCCGATATCAACAGTTAAATGGGGTGTTGTACGAAGAATGAGGGGTTGGAGAAATTGTTTTTCTACAGTCTATTGTATACAATTCTAAAGTTAAAATAGTAATAAGTAGGAATAAAAGGTTTTAAATAATCCTTGTAAAATACATTATATATTATAAATTTAAATTCTAAAACAACCTTTTTCTCAATATTCATTTATTAATAAAAATCATAACAAGATTTTGATATTAATTTCTTTTGAAATTTATTTTCACCTATTGATCAATTATTTCATTTGAGTAAACCCAATTAAAATGAAGATGACACTTCGGCACATTGATTTTTAAGCTCACAAACCCTTTAGTATGTAAATTTAATACAATTCCTTATCGAGATAGAAAATAAAAATATTTATAAATATTCAATTATCGCTTAGATTAATTAGATAGATATCTATAATTATAATATAATGTATATAATTCAATATTTAAATCATAGCAATTTTTTAATGATTCTGTTAATAAGGTGGTTTAAAGGAATTTCATTATAATAATAAATAATAATAATAATCTTAAATAATCGTAAAAATAATTGTTATAGTGTTATTATATTCTTAATTATTATCCTAAAAAATTTTCTTATAATAATTTAAATTAAGACATTCGTTTAGTATTTAGCATTTAAATATTTTTTACCAATTTCTTTTTGGATCCTTAATCTATATTATATATAAATATGATATATTATTTAATATTGACTTTATAGATAAAAAAGAAATTATATTTATAAGAATTAATCTAAAAAATATAAATTATTTATATAGGAAAATAAATTTGCTGGATTAACCGAGATACGAGTAGAATGATTTTGTCAGGAAAATACCAATACTAAAATCGAATACTTTTATATTAATTCTTAATATTTTAAAATAGATTAATTTATTAAAATCCTTCTAGGAGGAAGAAGTATTATAAGAATATTAATGGGAATATTAAAAGTTGAATAAATGTTTTAAAGATATTTATATTTTAGAAAAAAAAGAATATAACTGGATGTTGAATAAAAAATCTAAAGTTTTAAATTAAAAATTTCAAAAAACTTCTTGCATAGCTAGAGTGACCAAATGTTCCGGTTTTCCTGGATTGTCCCGGGGTGCTCTGTCCCGACGTCCAGAAAAATGTCTTGGGGATTGTCCCGGTTTTAAATATTTAGGTTCGACGAACATTTTCTTACACAATCAGTGTAAAAAATGTTTTACGAGAGAAAAAACATGAAATAACGCAATCTTTTTCCGATTTGGCTGATATATGACAATGAGAGCAATGCGTTTTTTTTTACAAATGTCCCGGTTTGATGTTTTCGAAATATTGTCACCCTAAGCATAGCCCATATCACAATATTTTAAATTTTATAAATACTTATAATATCTCTACATTTAATTGAAAATGTTATACTCTCAAAAAGACAATTCAAATTGTTTTAGAAAAGGAATAAATAAAATATTCTTGTATATAATATTTTTATACATGAATTTATTTTTTAGTGCTTATAATTTTTTCAGTAGTTGTAATGACATCTTTGAATTCCTACCTGATGGTTATACAACCCCATTGTCTTTTACGAATAATCTAATCATTATATTGCATAACCTTTAGGCGAGATTTTTTCCTTAATTAAATGATGCGCTTAACTAATTCACTACTCTATAATACTCCTTAAACGTTTTTTAATATTCTTTTAATAATTTCATTCATTTATTTTTTTTACATTGAAGGGAAAAAGAGATTAATCTTAAATAAATAAATATTGAAAAATAAATGTCAAAACAATTTAAAATTTAAATATATCAAATAAAACAACTAATTAACAAAAACTTTATTACTTTATGGGAAATTCAGTTATAATGTAAAAGAAGCATAATAAAAAAAAACATTGTGAGATTATGATATTTCTTTACATTTAAGGGCTCCGATATACATGTAATTTTTTAAATAAATTGTTTGTGTTATGACCTCATTACTTTATTTTTATTTTTATAATTAATTCTATTAATAAATAAATATATATATATATATATATTTAATTTGTTTAGAGGTATTTATGTATTTATTTTAAAATACATAACCATGGAAACATAAATTATATAACAATGAAGTATATATTTTTGGAAAATTTTTAAATATTAAGCATTGATTTCAAAGTTGTATGTGTGTAATAAACAATACATTTTATTTTAATTTTGAAAAAAATTTCAGTTTATTTGGCTGAACAATTTCTAATATAAGTATCGTGGTTGAAGATAAGAAAATACAAACGAGATTAAATTTCAATAACAGAAACCGGTTCAGAAATATATTTATACTAGTCAAGCAATCGTTCATTGATTTAAAATTAACTTTATATATTCTTTGTTATTTCTAAATGAGTCTTGTCTTAAAGTATATAGTATATAATATAAATTATCGAATAATTTAGTCAAATTAAACTCAATAAAAAATATATTTCAATAATATTTATTTAAATTAAACAGAAAATTAATTCTTTATAATAATGATTAGAATTTAATATTAAAAATGTTATTTATAATCAATCTCTGAAATTAATGCATTTGTCAATTTAAAGTATACATTTGGATGGTAATGAAAGGAATGGAATCATCATTATTGGCTTGGATTATATTTCATGATCAAAATCTTATCCATATTCATTTTTTATTTTAAAAAGTATTAATTTGTAAAAATAGAAGTGATAATTTTAGTTAAAAAAAAACTTTCTTAATTGGAGTGATAATTTCTCCCAATCCAAGCTCAAACTTTAAAATTATAGATCAGATAACGTAAAGCAATGAATAACTCTTTCTGAAATGAAAATATCGAATGGTTTTCGATCGGCTCCTGGCTACCGGTTTCCTGTGGCTTCTTTCTCCCATTTGATTTATTAATTCGAACTCAATTTACATCATCAGATATGCGCTGACATTTCCAGATCACGCACTCACACTCTATTATCTTCATCATTTATATAATTATCTTCACTAGTAACCATTATTTGTCCCAAACCATCGATTATTATTTCTTCTATTAATTAAATCCGATATCATTTAATTTAATTAAATTTATATGATTAGTAAAATTTTACCTGTCAATGAAATGATATTTCGAATGATTAGGCAATTTAAATACTAGTCTTTGATATTATAATTTATTCTATATGAATACCTTGAAAACCATTTTTCAATTCCTTAACGGAGTGATATTTTTTTTAAAAAAAAAACTTAGAAAGCTATTAATATTAATGACATAATTTTATTTAGCATATTGAAATTAATGAAATAGTAATAATATTATATTTATAAGTGTATATATGCGTTAAGATGTGATTAAAATGCAAGATTTTATAATTGTATTTAATTCCTGTTTATTTATTGGTACAAAAGAAATTGGCAATCTCTATCTATAAAAAAATAGAAAAAATGAATCTATGGGAAAATAAATAAAAATTCATAATCCACTTTAATCATTAATCTTAGGGCAAATTTAACAATATATTTTTTATTTTGTTTTAATGATTCATAAGAAAGAACATCGTAGCGAAGTGTTGGAAAGTTTTTATGCCTTATGAAAATTATCTACTCCTAATTTTTGAAATAAAAATGAATTGAATATCGTTCACTACTAATAGAAAATTAGTAGGCTTTGGTTGGCTTTCTTTTTGGATCCAGGCAATATTTTTTTAATGATATTGATATCAGAAACTACCTTATAATAATACTAGAAATGATTCAATACTTTTCTTTTTCTAAAAAAGGCAATTCTATTCAACTAATTTCGTTTGAGAACCCCAAAAATTTAATTTAAGTAATTTTAATTTTAATTATATTTATATACTCAATCAATTTGAACTATATCGATTCAACAATAAAAAAATAAATATTCAAGCGCAATCTTGGATTCAATGACTTTTTAAGTATGTCCTTTGGAGTCAAGAAGACATGAAGTCATGAACTATTAAGAATGTCTAAGTGAAAGACAAATTCCAGAGCGGACTACATATGTTCTGGATGAAAATGAAAATGATCTCCAAGTCATATTTAATTTGTCATATTTATAATGTCCAGCATAAGATTTTTAAGTTTATGATGCATTTAATGGTTTTTAAAAATTTGTAATTGTGAAATAGTTCCATTCATCAACAAATCTTCTTCTTCTTAGCCTTATTTCCCACGGAGTGTGGGGTCGGCTCTCGTTAATTGGCGCCAACTAAATCTGTTGTTGGCGTCGTCTGTAGAGAGACCAGATGCCATTAGATCTCCCGTTATACGGCAGGACCAGCTGGTTTTTTAGGCCTCCCAAGCGGTCTTTGGTACTCAACCTTTGATGACGGTGATGATGGTGTTGACGACTTTGATGAAGCTGTGGACGATTTGAGTGAGGTTGATGACAATGATTCTGATGCTGACCGATGTGACGATGTTCGTGTCGGTGATGATGTCGATGTTGATATTGATGTGGATGTGGATGTTGGACTATCTTCTTTAGCCCACCTCGTCCATAGGTGGGTAACCCTAACCCATTACTCGCATCGCCCGGGTGCTGATAATGCGCGTCGCTTGCAGGGGACGCCCTAGCCGTTAACCGTATAACATTTCTCCATTAATTGTTGATGCGACGCGAAGATGATCCAGCCGGCCTGTCGCTACAGCCTGACGCGTGGATTGGAAAGAAGGAAGAGGAAATAAAGGGGATTGGGTCTGGGTGGATGATTTGGGTAGGGCATGCACTCCCTCGGTCGAGGAATGAGAGAAAATGCATGTGCTCGCGTAGGGCAGTGGGCGCCATTCACTGAGGTAGATCTGTCTCTCACCGGGATCGTGAGAAGGTATCTACCCGCTACCCGCAGCAGCCGATGTTAAATTGAATTAGATTTTTATTTTTATTAAATAAATAATCTTGAGTTCTATGCTGGGATTCGAACTCAGGCTTCCTGTGTAGAAATCTCGTACTCTACCACTCAGCCATCAACAAATAAATTTTAAATATAATTTTTATAGATTAAATATATATAATAACAACGCAAAATTATTAGATCAGGAGTAAAAATTAACATAATTTATTATGTTACTAGAAAATTTAGATTTTTGCTTAAAAATAAAGATTTCTTAATAAAAGCAATTCGAAATATAGTTTGCTTTATGTTGAGGAAAAATTATAAAAAAAACAATTAAGAATTAAAATAAATTTAAATGATATTTTTTAAACAAATAAATTTAAAATATGTTACTAATGGAAAAAGATGAATTTAATTCTATTAATTTGGGTACTTTGAGAAATCCATTGAAATTTATAAAAAATATTAAATAAAAAATTATTTACCTGAGTATTTTCTCTCTCCCCTCTCTCTCTAATATAAAAATATATAAAAAAAATTAAAATATTTAATAATAATATATATAAATAAAGATTAAAAAATATTAAATATAAAATATATAATTTAAATAATGTATAAGAATAAAATAAATAATAATTTATGTTTTTTATTTAAATTAACAATATAAAATAATAAATCTTTAAAAAATACCGCATTGTTGCAGTAATTTCAAAAAATTTTATTTCATATTGCATTTCAAATCTCAAATATTTAACGAATCACCGCAAGAGCGCAGTACTTTCAAATGGTATATTATCATTTTAGGATTGAAATATCAATCTCAACGCTACCTATTGAGTATAAAATAAACTAATTATATTAATATGATAATTTTAAGATTCAAAAATGAACCTTATCGACCTCTACTGAGTAATTTAAAAACTATTTATAGTTATATTATTATTTTGAAATTTAAAAATTAACATTACCGCTTTCTATTGAGTAACATGCAAACTATTTATATTTAAATAAATAGATGGTCGATGATTTATATTATTTTGTCATTTATAAATCAACCATTTCGCTCTCTATCGAGAATCATATAAACCGGAGCTTCCCAATCTTTTCCGGTTTGAGGCTCCCTAAATAATCAGATTTTTTCCGCGGCGCCCTCAATACATCAGATTTTATTTTAATATTTTACTTTCTTTAAAAATTAGAATACTTTCCTTTTTTAAAAGCGATTACCCATTTAACAGCGGAAAATTAAATACTTACACCTACTATTTTCCTTGGGTTAATATAAAATATCTAATTGGCGGCTCCCCTGATTAACTAACGAATAATTTAATTCTTTTAACATGTATTTATTTGTAATTGAAATATTCTTAATTAATGTAAATAATGTTTAATAATTTTAATGTATTTTGTACATTCTTTTAATAAAATTTCGTAAAAAATACATATTTACAAATATTATATTATATTATATAAAATGTATAATATTGAAGGTTCCCTGTTGTGCTTATTCAAAGTGTAAAACAAATGCTCTTCCTAGAGAAGAATGGGGTCCCATGTTCTGTTTTCCCAGGAATGATAATCTAGGCGAAAAGTGGAATAATAAAATTGAAAAAATAAAATATGTAAAAATAATATTTTTAACTGTGAGACAATCACAGATTTTGTTAATAAATTATTGTAAATTTTATCCTTCTTAGAGCATTTTATAAAAATGTGTAACATAATATTATCCAAAAAGGATACATTTATACCAGTGAGATCAGTACCAAATTTAAAAAAAAATGTGAATATAATTTTAAATAAAATATAATACATACTGTTAGTTTTAATTTTAATATTATTATAAGATAAATCATCACCATCGGCGTCGGGCGGTTTCGAAGCAGCATGCTTTCGGATTGTTATAAAATTATTTCGAATTATCAGTGCCCTTGGGATATTATAGCTGATAATAACCATTGAGATCAATTTTAGGAATATTATGAATTTTATTGATTTCAAGATTTATATTTTTTTTTTTTTTTTCAATGATTATGAAAAATGGTTGATATACTATATAATATATATTAATTTTTAAAATGTTAATAAATTTAAATTAAATAAATTCAACATTTTTAAAGAGAATTGAAATAAATTATAATGATTTCATATTTAAATTGAAAATATCTATATGTCTTATTCTAAAAAAAGAATAATATACTTACTTTTTGGTGGGCTGTAAGCTGTAATCCATAAAGTATAGAAGAATACATTCATTTCAATAAAGCAGCAACAAGAGTGAAAAATATGATTCAAGGAAAATAAAATCAAAATAATTAAGAATAAAAATAATAAAATACGAATATAATGTTTAATTTTAAAAAGATTCAATTGAATAACTAAATTTCATATATTATGAATATAAAAGCTTAATTAGATAATTTCTATTAATTATTAAAATTATGAGATAAATAAATATTATATATCATATATTACGGCGGATTTTTATTAATTTTAATTTCTATTATTATTAAAGTACTTAGTATTATTTAGTAGTAAAGAAATTAAATTAAATACAATAATTATAACTATTAACTCTTAATTATATTTATGTATTTTTTCTTAAATGATAAATATAACATAAATAAAATTGCTAAATTTAATAAAATTTATAAATAGACTATAAGCTGTGGTCACTTATATTTCATGTTCTAATGGAATCTCATTTTGCGTCCTTAAAAGTTATTTGAATCCTTGCCTTAAGGCGTACTTATATGAATAAAACAATCATATAATTAATTGAAATAAATATTTAATTAAATTAAAAATGATATACAGTATAATAATTACCATTATAAATTGTTTTATAATAATATGGGATTTAATCATGAAATAATGTTCCCTCTCACATGCCCTTTTAAAATAAATACTATTATTGTTTAAATTACGCTGTTGTGAACTATCATTTATTTTACATATAATAAATATGGCAATTTAAAAATTTCAAAACATAAACCAAACCTATTTACAACCAATATAATTAAATTAAAAATAATAATATTATTGTCATTAATAAATGAAGAGTAATGAGACTATATAAAAATATTGGTGATTGAAAATACTACTTCCAATTTCCATTACATTTAATTTTAAATTTTTAAAATTGATTATATTAATTAGGTATAATTATTTTTTTAATCTTAAAAATTATTTTCTATTATATTTGAAATCTAATCAATAAAATAAAAAGGATAAACAATTATCAATTAAAGATAAAATTCACAAAAAAGGAAGATCATTTTTCATGTTATGATTTTATTTTTATTTGGATAAAGAGTAATCACTATTAAAATTACACAAATAAACTTAATGATGATTAAAGATTACTAGATTCCAAGTTGAAATAGATATACTAACACTCATCAGAATAATAATAGTAAATTAAATCAAAATTAAATTAAATTAAATAGAGATTAAATTAGTGTTGTAAATTATAAATTTTATATTGTATTTAAATTACCAACAGATTCAGAAGAGATTCAGTGAGGACAGGCTGACGTGATTAGAAAAACTCATATAAATATATATATATATATATATGACGCAGATAATATATATTAGTGTTGTCTAGAAAAATTAAATTAAATACAATAATTATAACTATTAATTCTTAGTTATATTTATGTATATTTTCTATAATGATAAATATAACATAAATAAAATTACTAAATTTCATATAATCATTAATCGAGTTTTTAATATTTATTAGTAATTTATATTATTATTGAAATATATATTACTATTTATTATAATCGAAAAATAAATGAATATATGTAAATAATGAGCGAATCATTATAAATATTGTGTTTAATTTAATTTTTCTAGAAATCACATATTTTTCGGAGTGTTTAATTAAAAAAATAAGTTAATTAACAATTTATTTTTTTTATGGATGATTGATTAAAAATCGAGTGTAAGATTGCCGGCCGGCTCTCAAATGAACTCACTGCGCAAGCAAAGACAACTGAAAGAGCCCCCACTCCGCTCGCCTGCCAGCAGTGGTCGCCCGTAGGAGAAAGTAGGAGAGGGGCTCGAGGGGACGAGGGAGGGTGCGCGCGCGCTCATGAAAGCCTTGGCAATCATAAATTAATCCTATAATTATGGTATTAATTTAATTAATTTTATTATTAATTATGAAAAAACAATACCATTTACTCATTCTACTATTTTTTTAACTCATTTTTCTAAAAATTATTTTAAAGCATCTAGTTTCTCCAATTTAAATTGAAAAATTTTCTATTGAAAAATTAAATTTACACAAGTATATCTATTACTTATATCGAACATACATTTATTCTTCTAATAAGAATAACATAAATGATAAATAAATATCAAAAGATGAACCAAATATTGTTTTTTTTATTCAGAAATATATTTTTATCTATTTAGCTATGTCATAATAAAATATAAAAATTCTATATAATAAAGATGCGAATATGTATAGGTAGTTTAATCTTTTAGGATTCGATTACTAATGCTTTTATTTGAATTATCTTAAAAATAACTTTAAAAATATCTATGATTCTAAATTCATTTATTTATTTGTTATATTAATTTATAAAAATTAAATAATATTTCCAAGTTATGTTCTCATTTTATATTAATCATTTATTGAATTTGTTTGTTTATAGAATAGAAGTGGATTCACTCATGCTATAATAAATTTATTTCTATTATAAAAATCAGTCACATTAATGTAGATAGATTGGTGATAATGCGAAAAAATGAGAAATTTTAAGATAACAGAGAAAGCAATATTGTTTTTCATCATTTGTGCTGAGCCTCCTAAACATGATTGAAGATTAATGGATAATTATGTGGAAGTTAAGGTGTATGTAGGCATGTAAGGTAAATTCAATATTAACATTATATTGGTTAAGAATGAATAATAGCAAAAAAGAGTTGAGAGGGTGTATAAAAATATAATAAATTGAAAAATAAGAAAAAACAGAAATAGATTTCTTATAATAAAATGATTTATTTACAGTGATCAAGTATAATAAAAAAACATGACAATTATTGAGGTGTGTTCTTAATGAAGGGCAATGATTGTAATTGTGATGGTCGATTAACAATGATTAATGTAAATTGTGGAAAATGTAATTATATGGGAGGCGAATCAATGGAATTGAATGATTTCCCAAGTACAACTTTTAATGGTGCAAGCTGTAGCCATGTCCAAGGGAGAGAGCGAGGGGTTGGTGAGCAATGGCGACAGGTTGGTGGGCAATGGCCACAGGGGCAACAGCCTTCACAGCAACAGTTTTGGTCAAAACTTGGGGATGGGCAGCGTGTCCAGATCTGAAATAAAAATAAACATCAAAATATTAACACTTGGATGTACATATTTTTAAATGTCATACAAATGAATAAAGACAATAGTTTATGTTATTTCAAATACCTAATAAAAAATAATTTATCTATATGATTTTTAAATAAATAATTTTATCATTGTGTTTTAAAAATAAAAATTAAATATAAATATCAAGATATTAAGTTATGAGTTGATTAAAATAATTTAAAAATTGATTAAAAATTATAAGAATTTGAATTTCACTATTTCAGTAAAAAGAAAAATAGTTTTTAATGAAATAAATTAAATATAAAAGTTATATAAAAAGATTTGTTAATTTTAAATAGAATTAATAAAAAGAATTTGAAGTTTTTTGAAAAAATATTCTTTTTAAATAAAATTTTCGATATTTTATGTCGTTTAATTTATTATTTATTTATATTTTAAATATAATATATAATTTATTTAAAAAAAAATAAAATTATAATAAGTAAAATAAAAAAAAAATTTTCGACCGTGACAGGACTCGAACCTGCAATCTTCGGATCCGAAGTCCGACGCCTTATCCATTAGGCCACACGGTCTTGATTTACAAATATTCTTTTGGATCTATATGATATAAATTGTAAAGATTGCGATCTATTTATATTTTACCTTTCAACAACAGCATTGAATCCGTTGATCTTATCGGCAGTGTAGTGGACGGTGCGGGTGGTGCCATCGGGTTCCACGAGGGAATATTCGCCCTTGACAACATCACCATCACGCTCTTCCCATTGGTTTTTCTGGTCTCCAGTGTGGGCATCATGAACTCCATATTGAAATTGGTATTTGGGGGGAGCCTGAAAAATTAATTATTTTAATATTATTAAATATTTATAGAGAGAGAGTTAAATAAACATAAATATTTAATATATATAAGTATGAATTAGAAATTTAATAAAATCCAATAAACAAATTAAATTATAATTTTGTTTATGTACTTAAGAAAGGATAATAAATATTTCAATTTTGTTCATTATTGATAATTAAATATTAAAATTGCATTTTTTTTAAAAAAAAAAAAGAAATAATTAATTAATTATTAAAAAAATATTTAAATTTGTAAAATATTATTTGATAAATTTCTTACATAATAGTCAACTTGTTTATGTACGGCAACGGGAGCAGCATGGGCAATTAGGGGGGCGGCATGGGTGAGGACGGGAGCGGCGTGGGTGAGGACGGGGGCTGCGTGGGTGAGCACGGGGGCGGCAATGGCAGCATGGCCATAAGAGATGCTGCTAGTGGAAATTCCACCATGACTGATGACTCCGGCATGAGCTACGGCAACGATAGCCGCCAAGAGAACAATCTGCAAAAATAACAAAAGGAGTATAATAATTTTTAATAATAATTAATAAAATTAAATATTAAAATTATATCAAAATGATTAATAATTATTTTGAAAATAATGATATATATGTATATAATAGTTGTGAACATGAAAAAATTGTTAAATTCCAATAAATTTTTTTTATTAAATTCTTCCTTTTTGGATTATTATTTTAATATGGTAATTGTGTCCAAATTAGTTGCCAGTGGATTCCTTTTTTAATTCCAAATAAACTTTAGCTAGAAGCTTATGAACGTTTTATTGACTAATTCACTAGTTATTCTCATTTATTAATTTTCGGATTATTTAATTAATTAATTTTTTAATTTTTCTATATCCAATCCGAACAGAAAAAAACACAGAAAATTAGTGAAGCCATCTGCTGGTCAAATGAATAAAACGTGGTAGATAAATAGAATATCAATGAATTTATATGCACATTTTAATAATTTTTATCCCGTAAACTAGAAGCAAAACGGAAAAATTGCATGAGGAAAATTTCTTTGAAATTAATCAATTCACTGGTAAAGTTTTATACAAAAATCCATGACATCTAATCTGAATACAATTACCTTTAATATTATTTAACTATTTTATATTAAGAGATAATTAATAATTTTGACCCTCGTCTTTAAACAACTTTAATATCCTATCCTATGGGATAACAGAAGTTACGAAGAGTTAATCAATAAAAAAAGTGTTGTTAAAATTTTCTGTACCGGGTTTTTAAAAATAACCCTTTAATCACATATCCTTTTTTATGGGATATTTAAATATAAATGAAATTTAACAAAAATAAATAATTATTATAGATCCAAATTTTTACTAAAAAAAATTATCAAATTTATTTATTTAAATTTTATAGATAAATTTATTAATCGAAATAAAAGACTAATATTGTCTAATAGCTAGGCGCGGCGTCGGAATGTTATAAGAATTTTCTTTTAATTAAATAACTAAATTTCTTTCTATTAATGTGTTAATGTGTCAACGTTAGATGTTACTTGATCAGTTTTGAAATATTTATTATATTTAATTTTTTATTTAAAAAAAAAAATATGTTTAACCGAGGATTATATAAAATTTACACTTTGATAAAAATAGAAAGATAAATTATTCAGAGCGTCCTATTGAGTATGACACAATTCCCACAGATAGATATAACAAAATATTTATTTTTTCATTAATGAATATAAAAATTTAAATTTCATAAAAATATTCATATTTTAAAATTTAATTAAAGAAAACGAAAGATATTTTTGAAAATAGTGAAAAAATTGAAATAAAATATAAAATCCCTTTGATATGATTTTTGTTGTCTGTTTTAATTAAGAAAAAAGTATAAAAATATACCTTAGGAGACATGATTGAGTTGTGGTTGTTTGTATGTTGCTTGAATAAGCTGATGGTGAACTGATACCTTAAGTCTGGTCTCTGTCCCCTTTTATACTAACTTCCCTTTTGGCTTGCTTAATTTGCAGTGGACAGGTGCTCCCCAGCGGCCATTCAACGCCTCAGTCTATCACATTCACTTATCATACTTCACAAGGACGTTCGTTAATTAGATCCAGGTTAATGTTCCAGGAAGAGTATAGGATTAGATCCAATCATGAAAACTTAAGAATAATTCCAAAATTGCCTTTGGTATTTCATTTTATTTTATATTTTAATAAATAGTCATATAGTCATTTAATAAAAAGTATTTTAAATAAATCTAAATAGAAAATGAATTACATATTATTATTATTTGCGGATAGACCCTGAGGATCACAGAACTTTAAAGAGAAATGGTTAATTATTGAATATCCATAAACTCGAGTCTTCAGTGGAGTAGGCTGTCGTGCTAACCACTAAAGAGTCTGAAGAGTGTATTGAAAATTAATTATTAGTTATTAATAAAATTTTTTTCTCTTATTTTAAGACAAAAAATCTAAACTATTTTTGTAATTTACTTACTGAAAAAATTGAAATTCCTCCCGAAATTTATTAATAAATAATTAACCAATCTTATAATTTTTTCTCAAATCATTTTATAATCGATCGATAATTTAATAGATCTATCATATTAATATTAATTTTATATTACTCGTAACTCAAGTTGGTCATATTTTTTTGTTATGTTAAAATAGAATATTATAAAAACAATTCACTCTTTTTACAAGATTAATCAATCTTTCAATATATCTTTATGATATTAATATCGATTTAAAATTTCCATTTTTTTTTATTCATTTTTGTCAATAATAATGAAAAGAAAAAAATTGACTTCAAGAGGTTAATGGTTCTTAATGCTTGATAGTTAATTGATAATTAATTGAGTGTACAAACATAATTAATCCTATTGATTAAAAAATTAATATCATTAAGAATTTGGAAAAAGTTATTTCATGAAGTATTTATAAAAATCAAATATAATTTTTAAAGTCTATAAAAATGCATTTTTTATGTCATATTTTTATAATATTTACATAAATCAAAATTTTTACCTAAATTCTCAAAGACACTTTTCTAAAAATTAGATCACTATAGTAGATATATTATAAATTAAATTATAATATAATTAATAATTATATTAATTAATAATTTAATTAATTAAATTAAAGAGATACATGCATAATGTCTCTTAATATAAATAAAGAATAGAAAGAACTTCGTGATAACATTATTATTTACCCATAGGTGCATATATTCTATGGAAAGTCAAAAAAGAAATTACAACGGGAATGTGGAAAAAAATTAGAATTGAATGAATTGCTTGAATAATGAAAGTATTATTTATAAAAATTTTATTAAAATCAAGTACATTTTTGTTTCAGTTTTAAGATGAGAATATTTTCGAGATGGTTGTTTACCGAATGACCAATCGTCGTTGGTGCGGATCTTTACAACCTATATTAGTTTTTACCGACTGACGATAGTAAGGGAGGTATTGTTTTCACACCAAATTTCACATGTGGAGATTTTTACATATCTCCACGAATCATGCATTTTCTTAACAGAAAAAAGTATTTTTAGCATGATGTCTGTCCGTCCATCCGTCCGTATAGGTGTACAGCCTGAGCGGCTCAACGGATTTTGATGAAATTTTGTATATTTACATAATGCATCAATATGATGAATTGATAAACTTTTGGTGTATATCCGGAAACCGGAAGTGGTAGTATTAGCGATCAACGATAGGAAGGGAAGGGTTATTTCCACATGAGGAGATTTTTTACATATCTCCAAGAATCATGCACTTTGTATTGGTTTTATCGTCGGGAAAAATCATCTTCATTAGTTTTTTCTTAATTTTAAATTATATGACGTCACCCAACTCTTCATGACCTCACAGCCAGCTACTTATATATTATAAATAAAATAAAATTAAAAATATTTATGTTATATCCATATCTGTTTTTTATTGCATTAATAGATACATTTAAATTATTTGAAATTGTTTCTGTATCTGAAAATTACTTTATTTCAAACGTTGGTCGGTTTTGTGCCTGGCTACATGTCAACTTATTTCATAGGGAAGTCAAAAAACAATCCCAAACAAAAAGTGTGGATCTTTGCCCCACCTTACTCTATAACAAGTGAGTTGCCCATGCTATTATCATATACAAGTAATTGGTTCTCCGAGCCGCGGCTCGGTACTTTGAAAAAATTATTCTTTATGAACTATGTATATTTAAGATTAAGATTATTTTTTGAATAAGCGACAAAACAATTTCAAATAATTTACAAGAACATAAATTAAAAAAAAAATAGTCATAAAATATACAGCCCTTGAACGTAAAAATTAATGCACCGAAAGACAGAAAAATATGACCTGTGAATATAACATAATATATATTTTGTAATTTGATTATATTATTAAAATAAATATTTTTAATTTTATTTTATTTATAATATTTTGTATTTAAGGAAGCGCTGTCCGGCGTTGCCCGGTGCCATTATTTTTTATTATTAGAATTCATATTTTAAATTAAGAAAAAACTAACAAAGATGATTTTTCCCTAGGCTGAAAACTATACTTATCGATTTTTCTTAATAAATATTATCAATGGTGTTAATTTCCAAAAAATCTTTCCAGTGGTTTAATAGTTATAAAATACAAATATATATATATATATATATATATACTAGCTGCTCCGAGCGCTTTCGGAGCTCTCCACACCTAGACGGGGGCTCCGCCCCCTGTACCTCCGAGTGATACATAGTTTTTAGTTGAAAGTGTGTATGTAAAAGGTTTTCATCCATTTTGTATCAATCAGTATAAGTAGATAAGACATTTATTTGTTTTCTTGTAAAATATATTTTAATTTAATCAGTAAATTAATTATATTATTATAGCTCTGATCCGGCAAACGTTGTTTTGCCATGTAAATAATTTCTAGAGAATTTCTAGTGTGTATAATAGTTATTCGTGGTATTAATATCTTTTCCTATCGAAACTTGCCATTTAAAAAGGTTGCTTCGATAAAGTTTTTCATAAATTTTTTAATGACTAATCGCGCACCGTTGCACAGCCGTGGCGGGTTCAAATTACGAATTCAGAAAATTGCTGAAATGTTGGTCATATCTCCAAATAAATAATTTTTCACTTAACTGAAAATTTTATAATTTTTTCTTTGTAGTTATGGAATTTGCATATCTAGATGAAAAGAATAATGTTGTATGTGACATATTTATTTGAAAATAGATTATTACAAAATGCTATTAACAGTAATGAGTGTAATCAAATTTGTTTACATATTTTCTTTGAACATATAATATTAAATTTCTTTCTATTCACTGAAATTTACACAATTTTTTAATTATATATTTTTATATAATTTGTATATTTAGATGAAAAGAATAATGTTCTATTTATATGATCTCACAGGCTAACATATCCTTCTTACGGCCAATTTGCTTTATATGAATGAATGAATGAAAATTCAAATTTTATATATAGTTTTTTATATATGTTTATTTATGCACAAAAAATTAATTGACATAATTATTAATTTAATAAAATAAAATTTAATAATAAAATTTAATTTAATAAAATATTAAAATAATAAAAATTAATAAATTTATAAAAAAAATATATAATACATAAAAAAAAATGTGCCTTTGCGAGTTTCGAACTGAGGAAGCAAAGTCATAAGATAAGCACGCTCAGCCAAGAATGATTTTTCTTTTCAAATGTCCTATTAGGATATATATAGAGGTCAAATTATCGCCAGCAGCGCCTCTATGATCTATCATTGTAACTAAACTATTTTTAGGTAAATACCACCCCCTGGACACACCTTTGCAATTAGCGGTTTAATAAAAGAAGCATGTGCCTTGAGACCTACTGAATATGCATACAAAATAATTTGTCCTAGTATAATAAGATAAGATGAGATATATATAGTATTAATTTTGTGATTATATTTAAAAAAAATGAAATGAATAATTTAAAAGGATAAATAAAATTAAGTTTGAACCTACTGATTAAATTGGAATAAATTGAAATCATATATAAATACAATGTAAATTTATTAAACGTATAAAATATCGGTGATCTTTTAATAAATAAGCATGGAGCATTTAATTTTAGTATCGAATAATATATATATATATATGTTACGGTAAAAGTAGATATTGTGGCAAATGTACACATTTTCCGGTAAATGTGCACATTAGCCTCCTCATTTGGGTAATGTGCATTCAACTAACATTTACAATTTCAAATAAGGGAAATGTACATTGAATTCACAATGACCATGTCGTTTTGGTAAATGTGAGCATAGATTACTAATTAATGCCATAGTATACTGATATAATTTAAGATATTTAGAGAAATAAGACTCAGGTAAGTTAAAATTTTAATTTTTCTACAAAAAATTATTTTTTAGTTAGAATTTTTGAAAAACAATGGAACAAAAAGAAAAATTTAAAAACCAACTAGAACAGATTGTATCACAAAAAACAAAAATATTGTATATGTACATATACATTATATTCAGTTCACATATACCTAACTTTTTGGGAAATGTACACATTTTCCGGTAAATGTGTACATTTCCCAAGAGTGTACATTTACCGTAACATATATATATATCAATTACAAAAGTTTTGACTATTTGATTCATATTTTAGTTTTATTCAAGATCGTATTTTTTTGCTACTTTCTCTCTAAAATCAACTTCATTGAATAAAATATATCTTTTTAAACATTAAATATTTTTAAAGAATATTAAACAATATCCATAAATATGTTGTGTTTGGTTCTAATTGCTCTAGATAAAACCATTTTCAATCTAATTAAACATGAAGCGAAGTGTGTGGCACTCGCAGCCTCCGGGGAGGTCGCCGTTCATCTAAGTGTGCTCTAAAAGGAATTGACTTGGTGCAAGTGAAAGTTGGGGGCGAAATGTTTGAATTTGATAAATAATCAGAACGACGATGAAATAATACCCAATCAGGTCATTTAAATTCTATTCAAAAATTATAATATTAATATATGTACTTATATTTTGTACTTAAAAAATAATACTATTATTTTAAATGGTAAAAGGAATTAAATTTTCTATACTTTCTAATAAGCTTAAATTTTCTTTTTATATGATAAAATAGATTTGTATTCAAAAAATTCAGGTTAATTTTTATTTTATCAGTATATTTATATGTATATCTTGCTCGTGAATAGTCAACGCATGTGCAATTTGATTATATAATATAATTAAACTAAGTTATAAAATACTTTTTTGTTAGTTTCTTATTGTGTTTATTTAAAATGAAATTACATGTAAATTTTAAAATTTTTTGAATATTAAGAATATTATTTTGAAATTTAATTAGTGATTAATTTTGAAAAAATTAACTAGTGAATGACTATTATCCCTTTTAATAATAATCAATTTAAATAATCTATTCATAAAAATTAATGTTACAAAAAGCGAAAATTTCTTATATATATCTGTATGATGTTTCTTTCATAGGTGCATCCTAGGTAAACTCACGTAATGGAATAAATTTTACATTATCTTACTATACTAATTCAATAGATTTTTAAATAAAATTAATATTTCAATACATAGAAATTGAATATTCAATGAAATGAATATAATTTCAATGCACAGAAATAAGATTAATTAATTCATTAATGTTTAGATGTAAACATATATTTATTATATAAAATTTTTATTTTTAAATATAATATTGCCATCTACTTTACTTTAAGAATCTTAAAATTTCTCATTATTTTGCTTTATCAATCACAGATATTATTTTATTTTTATGAATATAATATAATAAATAAATAAATATTTTTTAATAAATGAATTTAGAATCATTTTTCAAGTTTCTTTTAAGATAATTTAAATAAAATCATTAGTAATCGAATCCAAAAATATTAAACTACCTATACACATTCGCATCTTTATTACATATAATGTTTTTCCTTATTTTTCAATTTATTATATTTTTATACACCCTCTCAACTCTTTTGCTATTATTCATTCTTAACCAATATAATGTTAATATTGAATTTACCTTACATGCCTACATACACCTTAACTTCCACATAATTATCCATTAATCTTCAATCATGTTTAGGAGGCTCAGCACAAATGATGAAAAACAATATTGCTTTCTCTGTTATCTTAAAATTTCTCATTTTTTCGCATTATCACCAATCTATCTACATTAATGTGAATGATTTTTATAATAGAAATAAATTTATTATAGCATGAGTGAATCCACTTCTATTCTATAAACAAACAAATTCAATAAATGATTAATATAAAATGAGAACATAACTTGGAAATATTATTTAATTAACAAATAAATAAATGAATTTAGAATCATAGATATTTTTAAAGTTTCTTTTAAGATAATTTAAATAAAATCATTAGTAATTGAATCCTAAAAGATTAAACTACCTATACATATTCACATCTTTATTAAATAGAATTTTTATATTGTATTATGACATATAGCTAAATAGATAAAAATATATTTCTGAATAAAAAAAACAATATTTGGTTCATCTTTTGATATTTATTTATCATGTATGTCCGATATAAGTAATAGATATACCTACTTATATGTAAATTTAATTTTTGAATAGAAAATTTTTCAATATAAATTGGAGAAACTAGATGCTTTAAAATAATTTTTAGAAAAATTAGTTAAAAAAATGGTATTGATTTTTCATAATTAATAATAAAATTAATTAAATTAATACCATAATTATAGAATTAATTTATAAAATGATTGCCAAGGCTTTCATGAGCGCTCGCGCACCCTCCCTCGCGTCCCCTCGAGCCCCTCTCCTACTTTCTCCTACGGGCGACCACTGCTGGCAGGCGAGCGGAGTGGGGGTGCTTTCAGTTGTCTTTGCTTGCGCAGTGAGTTCATTTGAGAGCCGGCCGGCAATTTTACACTCGATTTTTAATCAATCATCAATAAAAAAAAATAAATTGTTAATTAACTTATTTTTTTAATTAAACACTCCGAAAAATATGTGATTTCTAGAAAAATTAAATTAAACACAATATTTATAATGATTCGCTCATTATTTACATATATTCATTTATTTTTCGATTATAATAAATAGTAATATATATTTCAATAATAATATAAATTACTAATAAATATTCAAAAAACTCGATTAATGATTATATGAAATTTAGTAATTTTATTTATGTTATATTTATCATTATAGAAAATATACATAAATATAATTAAGAATTAATAGTTATAATTATTGTATTTAATTTAATTTTTCTAGACAACACTAATATATATTATCTGCATCATATATATATATATATATATATATAAGTTTTTCTAATCACGTCAGCCTGTCCTCACTGAATCTCTTCTATTGGTAATTTAAATACAATATAAAATTTATAATTTACAACACTAATTTAATCTCTATTTAATTTAATTTAATTTTGATTTAATTTACTAATATTATTCTGATGAGTGTTAGTATATCTATTTCAACTTGGAATCTAGTAATCTTTAATCATCATTAAGTTTATTTGTGTAATTTTAATAGTGATTACTCTTTATCCAAATAAAAATAAAATCATAACATGAAAAATGATCTTCCTTTTTTGTGAATTTTATCTTTAATTGATAATTGTTTATCCTTTTTATTTTATTGATTAGATTTCAAATATAATAGAAAATAATTTTTAAGATTAAAAAAATAATTATACCTAATTTATATAATCAATTTTAAAAATTTAAAATTAAATGTAATGGAAATTGGAAGTAGTATTTTCAATCACCAATATTTTTATACAGTCTCATTACTCTTCATTTATTAATGACAATAATATTATTTTTAATTTAATTATATTGGTTATAAATAGGTTTGGTTTATGTTTTGAAATTTTTAAATTGCCATATTTATTATATGTAAAATAAATGATAGTTCACAATAGCGTAATTTAAACAATAATAGTATTTATTTTAAAAGGGCATGTGAGCGGGAAATCGTGATTAAATCATGATTAAATCCCATATTATTATAAAACAATTTATAATGGTAATTATTATACTGTATATCATTTTTAATTTAATTAAATATTTATTTCAATTAATTATATGATTGTTTTATTCATATAAGTACACCTTAAGGCAAGGATTCAAATAACTTTTAAGGACGCAAGTTTAGATTCCTTTAGAACATGAAATATAAGTGACCACAGCTTAAAGACTATTTATATTAACATGAGAATAAAAAACGATAATAAGAAAATGAAAGGGAAATTACAAAATAAATAAAAATTAGGATCATTAATAAGATTAAAATTATACTTGAAATAAGTTCATTTTGATTATTTGCAGTCAAGAACAATCTGCCTGAGGCCGTGATTGCATATCTCAAGTGAAAAAAGTGTCTTTTTGAGTTCTCGGTCGGAGAAGGCGTTCCATATAAGTCGACATTGCTTGAAGCATTCTCCATTCGACAAATGTAATCCATCCTCCTCCTTCTTTGTTTGTGATTGGCATAATCAATTTGATCTTTTTTATTAATGATTTGATTTGTATTTAAAGTTTGTCTCCATCCCCCTTTACATTTATTGATCGATTAATTTCAAAATAAATGTTTATAATTTTATTTATTCTTTTTCTTTATTGATTTGGGGACATATTAAATATGTATCAAATATAATTAAGTAATAGTCACCCAATTAGATTGTCTTAGAATAGATAATAATTTGGTAATATGACTGAAGGTTCATTAATTAAATCACATTTCTTCAACATTACAACATATTTTAGTTAAATTCACATATTTTAAATATCGTTTTATTAGATATTTCTTCATACTTACATAAGTGCCTTATTAAATTATATTCTATGCAATGAGAGTTGTTTTATTAAGGTGATATGATATATCTATATATTATATATGTAAAATATTTTATATACATATATAATACTTATATATATATATAAACACGTTTTAAGGAAGGTATAGTATAAATAATAATTGAGATGAATAAAATATACCGATATAATGTATGTAGAAAATTTGTATAAATTTAATAAATAAATTAAGTTTCTATATTAAATAAATATAATATTATTCAAAAAGTTTCTATATATTAATATTTGAGTGGATGTATATGTGTTTTTAAAGAAAACCGGAAATTTTATTTATTTTTATTTTAAGGATGAATAAAAAAAAATTAGTAATCACAGCGCTTTATAAGTAGGTTCAGTGATTTACATATCATCTTTTTATACTCAAAGCATATAAGATTATAGAATAACTTACTTGATTTTTGGTTCCACCTCTGGATGCTACGAGTATAATAGTAGTAATAATTTTGGATGTCTCCCTTTAAGAAATTAATGTACTTTCTTGAAAACTATTTCAAATTACAAGAAATGGGATATAATTTTAATAAAATTTTTTAAGTCTTTATAATCAATGAAAAATAAATGAAACTTACATAAATTTTTATACTGTTAAAATAGAGAATAGTTTTTTTAAATTTTTTATAATTGAACAATTATAATTAAAATTAAATATATTCAAATATTATTTATAAAACAAGGACAAATCAAATAAAACACTTTAAATAAAAAAATATTTATTTAAATAAAAAATAAAATTAAAACAATAACAAACAATATAACAAAATATCATTAACTTAATAACAACTAGAAGAATATTGCACAAAGGCATAATTAACATTTTTATAGGAAGTTTTTTTTTTAGATTTCTTTGGTGAATATACAATCTAAGATCAAGAAAAAATAGATTAAAAAATAAATAACAATTAAAAGGGGAGCGTATCTTATTATTAAAATATATTTTAACAAATTATACGAGCATATATATATATATATATATAAACTTATAAAAGATTAAGATAAATTTAATTTAAATAAACAGAATTCAAATATATATAAAAATTAATAGAGTATCTTTTTTGAATAAAGTAATGTATGTATCTACATATATTAATTTTTAAATTAGAAAAAAAATTATAAAATGAATGATTAATTAAAAAGTAATTAAGTATATTTAAAAAATTTATAAGTTGAAAATTTATAATTAGTAAATAAATTATTATTATTTTAATAATTTTATGATGAAAAATATTTATACTTAAAATACTGATGTGTAAAAATTGTTCCAGAATTGTTCTGGAAATTAAATACGACTCAAAAATACAAATTAATTTATTTCAAAATTTATTTATAATTAGAAATAATTCATTAAAAATCAATAAACTAATATTTTTTTTTACATTTATCGTACATTTAAAATTTTTTTTAATTATATATGATATTAAGTCATTAGAGGGTATAAATTATTAAAACATAATTATAGGATTTTGTTAATATTCAACTGTATTATTTACCCTTATTATAACCCTAATTATTTTTCTTTTCAATTTACCTTTCTATATAATGCATAAATATAATTGTAAAAATAAAATATAAATTAAAAATTAATTAAATTTCAATAAATGTTTAAATAGTATTTTGTATCTATTTGAATTTTTTTCATAGTTTTAACATTTGTGTTTAATTCGGCAACATATACAGGCACATATAGGGGGGTATATATTCAGACATTCCAAAAAAAAAATCTCATATGAATTTTTATATATAAAAAAGTAATTTTAAGAAAAAAATAAGCTATTTTTAAAAACTTTTAGTTCAATATGTTATAAATTAATGCAAACTTTATTAATTTTCATTTAAAGTAATTTATTTTAATCCTTAAAAGTCGATAGGAATTTTCAAAATTTATTTTGATCCTTTTTAGTTTCGATTTGTTTTATTATATGATAGGAAAGATTAAAATTCTTATATTTATAATAATAAATAATTTAAAAAAAAAATTAAAAAAAAGAAATCAGATCAGAGTCGTTTTGACCTACTATGATTAGGCCTGTGATTGGAAGGAACTCCTGAAGGAAGTGCAATTGCAGCCTTCGGTTGTGTTGATGCAGCAGCCTGGGCCATTGCTGCCGCTTTTGCTGCTGCAGCTGCTGCCTGGATTTGTGGAGGAACATCTGGAATAGGTGAACTAATCGGCGCCACTGTTGTTGAAGTAGTTGATGTTGAAATTAAGGAAGAACGCAATGATGGAGGGGGTGGGGGTGCTTTTAATTCAGTGTCGAGATGACGTCGAAAGGGACTTTTTGGTGGTGCGTGACGGAAATGTCTTAAAGGTGGGGGTGGTGCCAATGCTACTTGTCGAAGGGCTGTCGCATACGGATGAAGGGCACCGCTTCCTTTATTCAAGGGACTATTTTTAATGAATTGCCGATATAAGTTTACGGATTTTTGTTGTTGTTCAAGTTGTTGTTGTTGGCCTCGAAATTCCTGAATGCGCAGGTCAGGTGAAGGTGTTATGGCATCTGATTGACTTTCCGTTTTATCTTCCGGATTTTCTGGGAATAAAATTGGTCCATTTTCAGATTGACGAGATGGCGGAGGTTCACGAATTTCTGAAAATTAACAAAGTATTGAATACATCAAATAAATATGTTATATAATTGAATTCTATTCAAATCATTCAGATTAAAATATACAAAGTTAACTTTAAATATTATTATATATCTCAGAATCATATTAAATAATAATTATATAAAAATACATATTTTAATCTATAAAAAAAATTAATTAAATTTAATTAATTTCAATGTTCATGATCAAGTTCATTATAAAATATTTAATTTTATTTATGCTTTCAAATACTTGGTCCTCTTTGAGTTTAACCTTGTAAAACTAAATTTTAATAGAGCGTAAACTATGTTATAGAAATTATATCTTATTTAATAAATAAAAAGTAAATAAGTTATATAAGTGTTTATGAAAATAATTCAAATGCTACTAACCTTTATAAGTTAGAGGCAATCTATCTGGACCGTAAAAGGGTTTGATAGTAGGGAAACCTTTTGATCCGCTCAGATCATAGCTCTTGTATTTGGATAGTCCTGATAAAGATGATTCGATGATTTTAGAGGAATCAATAGGTTTATCAAGCCCTTGATAAGCATCATAAGTGTCATAGGATTCTAAATTTTTTAAAGAATCCAAACCTAGTCCAGCATATGAACTGACACCTTTATAGCTCTCCGATGTGGGTGTTGAAGTCAAAGTTAAAGATTTTTGATTATGTCCATGCTCGAGGGAAGAATGACCACCCACCGACTTGTATCCAGATAAGCTCACTGATTTTAGATGAACTAAACAAAACCAAAAAAAAATTATCAATATATATATTATATATATTTAATATAATTCCCACATAACACAAAAAGTAATAGTTTTTTAAAAATATTTAATATAAAGAATTAATTTATAAAAAATAAAAAAATAGTTATTAATTATTTATTTTATATACATGTCAAAAAAAAAATGATAAAGTACTCTTCTAGAAAGATTTCTTTTTAATAGGCACACACTTAAATAATAATTTATATTATACTTGTATGAGGAGTGCCTCTCTTATCTAAAAGTAGATCATTTTGAAAGTGCAAGATATATAGGCCACTTTTAAGTTAAAAATAGTATATTTATTTATTTAAATGCTAATCATTTTATTTATAAGTGATCGATTAATATGTATTTTAAATTAATTGAAATTTTATTAAAAAAAAAATATTTTCTTCTTTGTTGTTTTTAATTTATAATTAATTATTCATAAGTTATTAAATAATAATCAATGATATAACTCAATTTCTCAAAACTGGCAAGATAAAGTTGAAGTATATGATATATATAATATATATATAAAATAAAAAAAATAATTTTTTCTACATATGTAATATGTACGTATATGGAATATAAAATTATATTTTATTATAAAAATAGAAATTATTTTAATAAAATAACAAAATAGATACAAACATTATCTAAATCTAAATATATATATATATAATGTATTATTATACATTATTTAAAATTAATAATCATCGAAAAGTATAATAATTTAAAAATTTTATTTTATGGAAAGCTCAACCTTAAACTAAAATAAAAAGTTAATTTATTTATTTCGTATTCATTAGCAAAAAAAATTTATTATTTATTTTTGATGATGATATCTAATTAGACAAGAGAGAGTTATTTTTTTAATTAACAATTGTTTGCAAAAAGTATTTAATTTTCTTTTTGATTATACAATATTAAAAGGATATCTATTTTAAATAGTATATTCATTTACCATTTAATCATAATCAAGTTGAGTTTATTAATATTTATTTCATTAAAAAATTGAAATAACTATCTTAATTTAAATGAATGCAATCGAATAAGTAGTATTTTTGTTATTTGTTTTAATATGTAGAAATATCAAAAATATAATTTTCACCTTCAATAAGAAATAAATGTATATACTTAATCGATAAATGTTTTTATTGAAATATATATAATAAATTATTCAAACAGTTAGTTTTAATGTAACTTCTCGACTTTGATCATTAAATATGTTCAAAAAGATGAGAATTATTTTAATTAAGAGATTGACCCAGTGCAAGATCAATTAATTGAATATTTAAAAACAGAAATTCAAATTATAATTAGCAGAAAAAGAAAATCGAAACTTTTAAATTCAATTTAATATATAAAGTTATTATAATCCGAAATTATTGAAATATTAAAATAAAGTAAAAGTAATTTACAAATTAGCTTGATTGCTTTAATTAGTTTCAATTTTTCTTTTCCTCATCCTATATCCGAACTTAATTTGTCTCCAATATGAGGATGTTTTTCTTTTAACTTTCTTTTTTAATAAAATTTAGCAATAAACAATTTCACTTCTATTAATTTAATTCAAAAATATATATTTGTCGAATTTAAAATTCAAAATTTATTTTGAAATATATATATATATAAACTTTTTGTCTGTTTCACCTGGCAAAGTCTGGTAGCCGCTCTGATGTTTTGGTCCTGGAGATGGATGGACATTTGGTCCAGTTTTACTGACAACAGCATTAAATCCGGAATGTTTATCGGCGGTATAGTCGACGGTTCGTATAGATCCATCAGGCTCTACTAGTGAATATGATCCTTTGACAACATCACCGTCACGCTGTTCCCACTGACTTTTCAAGTCGCCGGTATGCGGGTCCTTCACGCCATAATTGAACTTGTAGTTAGCTGGAGCCTAAATAATTCAGAATATATATAAATTAAAATAGAATCATGAAAGAATTAATCAAATAAAAACATGATCTAGTTAAAGTTTTTGTTATTTTAGTTTATAAGTTATCAACATTTTTATAATCTATTATGTGACGAAAAAAACATGATTTTTGTTTGTTAATTATGCTGAGACTAACCCTTTTGATTATACAGTGAATACTCTATAGAAGCAACCTTTCTATAAGTAAAATTCTTTATAAGAAACCTCTATACAAGCAACTTTTTTTAGTTCAACCGTTCTGTATAAGCAACTTATTTTTTTTAAAGCTAAAAAATGGGCCCAACGTTTTTCGTTGAATATTCATCCATAAACTTTGTCAGGCTTATAGAAAAATTATTTTATTCTTTTTAGTCCATTTGAAAAACGTTATTTTATAAATTTTTTTTATATTTATATTATTTTATTCTTTTTAGTGCAATTTTAATATGATTTATTTAATATAACAAGAGAAATAGAAATGATGAAGTTATACGAAAATTTACAAATTGAATAAAACAAAAACGGACGGACGGACGGACGGACAGACATCATGCTAAAAATACTTTTTTCTGTTAAGAAAATGCATGATTCGTGGAGATATGTAAAAATCTCCACATGTGAAATTTGGTGTGAAAACAATACCTCCCTTACAATCGTCGGTCGGTAAAAAGGTTATTCTATTGTTTTGTTTCCTTTCTATCGGGGACATATACAATGTATAAAAAAAAAGATATTTTCTTTATACCATCTGAGGGGAAGAAACCCCTCCTCATTGGCGATACAACTGATTAATAAGAATTCATCATTAATTTTTATGCTATGAAATATTTTTAAATACTTTCAAAATGAAAATATATCCTCAAATCAATATTTATGTTTCAAAATCCGTTGAAAAAAAATTAATCGGAGCAATACAAAAGGAGTTAGTTACTAAAAGTAATTAATCGCTAATTAATTACAATTAATTAATTATAATTCAATTATATTTCTTCTATACCTTCTAGGAATCCATTGAAATATCTATAAAAATTTTCAAAATTCTATCTCAATAAAAAGTCGATGAAAAATCGATTTCAATTTGTCAAAAGAGCGAACAGACAGAAAAAGAGACAGACGCCAAGTAAAGTTAAGAAAAACGTTATAAAAAACTTATAAGATTTAAGATTTCATCAATTTAGAATGAATAATTTTTTAAGTTTAATCAACACTAAACGGTTTAAAACATTATCGTTTTTAAAGTTTTTATACTTAGGTACATATTAACTCAAAAACTAATCTTTTGAATGAAATTGTTGTGATAGTATAAAAATCTAAAATAAAATTGTTAAATAAATAAATTGTCAAAATAAAAAGTTCAAATGAATACTTAGAAATATAGTCAGATTTTAGCGAATATATAATATATAATGTTACATTAATTAAATTTTTTTTATATGTTATTATTTTTTCAATATTTCTGTTTTCTTTTTTTGATGAGATAACATTGTAATCATTTAATGGACTATTAATAGAAAAAAAGTAAATTTAATTCAAAATTATAATTATTCATTATTGGTGAATATTAGTTCCAAAAAGTTAATTTTTGAATTATAAATTATTAGGGGGGGGGGGAGTATATCAAATTAATTTCAGTTAATTTGATTAATATTTATCATAAAGAAGACATTCAGAAACTGATGTTTGAATTAGTATTTTAGTATTTATATTATAATGTTATATGGAGTATATTTTTCTGAATAATTCGATAAACAATCATTAAAAGAGATTAGATTTTCTTGACAATAAACTGTACAATAATAATTAATATTAAATGAAATGGTACATTCTTCATTTCCTTTTTCCTTCACTTTTATAGAACTTAATTTTCTTAAACAAGAACAGATAATAGAAAAAACATTAATCTATATTAGACGATATCAATCCAAAAAAAGAAAAATAGGAAAATTTCTCTTTGATTTATTTTGCCACTTCCATTTTGATAATCATCTATTGCCCTTTAGCACTTCTTTAATAATGCTCTAATATTTTTTTCATTCCATTATACTAGATCTTGTTTTATGCCTCCTTTATAATCATAAAATAAAATTTCTAAATGCAAATTTATAGATTCCATTTATTTTATACTCTTTAATTAGGATGTTAAATTTTCAAAATAAATGAAATTTGCATTTAATCTACAAAAAAATTCCAATTTTTTTTTAACTTTTAAATGATAGCAATCTAAATTCATTGGATGAATAATTTATACCATTTTTAAAAGATTTTAATCTCGTTGACTGAGATCTTACAACAAATGATTATTTTATATTTATTATTATTTCTTCTCTTTTTAATTTCCTAATTTAAATCATGATAATAAATTGGTTGATGCTCATGTACTATACATTTTATATTAATTTACATTTAAGTCATATTATAATTTTGACAAATTCAATCTCATTTACTTATATTACTGTAATCTTTGAGCTACTTAACTAATCTAATTTTGGAAATAATGAAATTATTTAATATTTTTTTTTTTTTTTTTGAAAAAAGACACATTGAAATAATTATTTTTGTTTATTTGTTTTCTTTATAATATATAATAATAATTCAATTGATTAAAATTAAAATTGGTAGCTAATAAAATTGGTTGTCTAGATTCTAGATAGAGATGAAAAAGGGAGAGGGGAAATTAAAGTATTTTATTATATCATTTTCACTTTTATTGTATTTTTACTGAAACATTATTTTTGTAACCTTCTTTAGATAAAATATATTTTAACGAAATGTATACTAAATATTAATTCCTAATTACCTATTATTCAATACAAATGTGGACCAAAAATATAATAAAGAATATTTATTTACATTTTAACAAAATTCTTAATTTTTTCAAATTCAAGAAGTATATTTATTTTATAATAATCCTATTTAATATTAAATAATTCAGAAAATCGTTTTTTTTTTTAAAAAAATTCGTTATATTTTATTTGATTTTTCCTTTTTTATAAATATTTATGGGTACATGAATTGGACTAATAGAAATGTTTCCCTTTCCCTGAACCTTGGTTACAAACCGTATGGAATACTGATTATCTTTTGCGAAACGAGAGCAAATGCACTTTCATAATTAACAAGTTGGCTAATTAAGTTCAAGATTTACAAAAAAACTTCTTCAACTAATCTATATATACATAAATATATGTTCTAATAGTGTTCTCAAAATCAATGAGGTTCAGGTAATTTATTGTATCTCACAAATGAAAACATAACATGATTTTTTTTTAAAAAGAAACACAAAAAATGTTGATATAATTTTCATCCTGCTATCATGCCCCAGGTCAAAACTTAAAGTTTCTTTTAAGGAAATTTCTAGATAACCAAAAATGTGAATGGCATCAAATATCTCTCATCATGGAAACTATATATACTTATATACCTTAAATCGAAGTTGCAATTGGATAACGCCTGTTATCATGCAGTAAAGGGGCTTATCTCGTCAAAATTATTATCAAAAGGGATCAAAATAAAAATATATATTAATTATTTTTCCGGTTGTATTATATGGGTGTGAGGCATGGTCTATGACCATGGAAGACGAGAGTAGATTTAGAGTATTTGAAAATAGAATTTATCGCAGTATTTATTTATGGGCCAAAGAAAGATGAGGTCACCGGGAAATGGCGGAGACTGCATATCTAGCATCTCCAGACATAGTTAGGGTTATAAAATTGAGAAGACTGCGATGGGCAGGAGACGTGGATAGAATGGGAGAGGAAAGAATAGCGAAAAATATTGGTGAGGAGACCTATTAGAAATCGCTTGGAAGGCAAAGGACGCGGTGGGCGGACAATTTAGGAAGGGGTATAAGAGATGAGAAAAATAAGAAGATGGATTGGTGTAGCACAGGATAGAGACTCTTGGAGAAATCTGGTTGCTGCGACCAAGAACTTTCAAGTTCCGTAGAGACACAGATATACATATAGATAGATAAACTTATATATATCTTTACTATTATTTAATTTTGAGCTATTTCAAACAGCATATATTTGAATTGATTCTACATTTACTTAATTCTTTCTTTATTTCAAATTATTATAATTTATAACCACTTTGGCTTAAATTTAATTTGTATTTTTATGTATTAGCAAATGTAAAAAGATAGAATTTAGAACATCTTTTTAATAGCTTAAACACTATAATACTGAAATATTTTTGTATATCATACCAATATTTTATGTAAATAAAAATTTTTCAAAATTATTTTAAAAACTATAATTGATAAAGTAAATTAGTAAAGTTTTAAAAATATTTTTTTTAATTCGTTTTCGTGTTCTCAATTGTTGAATTATTTTCACTCTATCTATTTATTTATCGTTCTTGAAAATACTTCTCCAGAAATGTAGTGAAAGTAGAATTATAATCCTAAATTCACCGGAATTAAATGTCATTAAATTATTTATCTAAGTTTATTTATTTTACAACGTATCAAAATCTTAAATTAATTCTAATTTGATTAATCGGGGGTTTTTTATTTTCTTATCCTAATTTTAATTTTGCAAATCACCCATCAAAGACTTATAAATATAATCATGGGATGAAATTCATAAAGTATTAATGTTTTAAAATGAAGACAGATGCCAGATAAAAGTGTGCCCGTTATATTCAAAAGAAAAGATAAAGTGAAAGAGTTGGATTGAAAGTGAAGTGAGAAAAATGACTATTAATAATGAATATTCTTAAAAAGCTTTAATTCGTCATTACTATTAAATCTCTCATACTGAAGATAAATTTTCTTTCACCTTTTCGCCCACTCAATGATAAACCTTTAACGGGTTTTTAATTTAAAAAAATGAACTTTTTTTTCTTTAAAAATTAAAATAATTAACTTACTAACTTAATAAGTGCACCCTTAATTTTAATTTTTAAAATAATATTTTTCAAAATAAGATAAGTTCAACTTTTATACTTAATAAACTCATAAATGTGTATTATGGCCCACAGAACTTGAGGAGGAGGGATCGATCCTCCAACTTCATTTAGATTTATTTTATCATTTAATCATTAATTTAAAAGAAAAGCGATGAGAAACCAAAAAATAATCAAATCTAAAAAAAAATTATTATAATTGTTTTCCTTATTTAATAAACCTATGTATTATAATATTTCTAATAACTTTATATTTACTAGCTAAAGGGTAATATATAATATTTAAAAAATATATATGCTATGGAAAGGGTTAAAATTATTTAGAAAATTATTCGCCAGTGTTAGGGATTAAATATAATGGAAATGAATTGGAAATGATGAGAAAATTTCAAACTCTCTTTTTTTAATTATAAATATATTCCAATTTCTACTTAATTTTAAATATTTTTATTAATTTAAAATGTTAATATTGACTATAAATTATTTTATAATTTCTTTTTCAATCATATATTTATTAAATGTTTTAAATAAAATTAATTTATTAATACTTATTTGAAAATTTTAGACAGAGAGTATTTAAAAGATTATGTGAAAGAATTCAAAATAAATATACCTCAATTTATTATTAATATTTTCAAGTTATTTTAGGTAAAATGAATGAATGAAAATTATGAATACATGAGTAAAATAAATTTCAAAAGACAGCAAGGTAGATTTTAATCAGTCTTAAAGGAAAATATGAAGAGCAAATATTCATCATTGACACCTTGTTTTTTTTTAAATATATTTAATAAATACTTTTAACCATATAGGTTTATTTTACTTTTTCAATACAAATTGTTCTGATTAATAATTATTCATATGTGAATTTATAAATGGATGATTAAATCGGAATTTCATTTTATATTACAATATTATATTATTATATTATTTTAATCACTTATAAATTGGGGTATAAAACTTTTGTTATTAAACGTGTGTTTTCAATGGAAGTTTTTATATAATATCATATCACACACACACACACATTAAACTTTCGCCAAAAGAAATTGAATAAAAATAAAGATAAAATCAAAATATTAGAATCCTAATTAAAGTGTTTTACTCCAATGAATTAAAAACATTCAAATAAATGATCTTATATTAGTTATTATTATTATTATTATTATATATCATTTTTTAACTAAATAGTAATTATTTAAATAAATTTAAATTACTTACATTGAAATATAGGGTATTGTCATCATAATAAAAATGAATTTTGATTTTGAGTTTTTAATATTTTTTGACATTTAAAATCATATTAATAAAAAAAAAACCTCTGACTTTTGTACGTCCTACGCAAGGACAACGCCTATCAAGCTGGTTATATCAATGAGGTGTCCTATTATCAGTAGAACGGGTCCTCTCAACCTTTACCTTGATTTTCTTGATCGGAGGCGCTATCAAGTAGCTTTTCCCCAATGTTGTTCCCGGAGGCTGGGTTGACTCCGTCCCATAGACCCCAGCTAGGGAAATTCCCTTCCCTGAACCCGGGACCATGTAAATGTGAGGCAGGTTCGCTACCCATACACTCAATGGCGCCTCATATTAATAAAATTATATTATATTTTTTCTCTTATTATATTTTATATTTTGTTTTTTATTAATTATTGTTTATTATTATTATTGTTTATTGTTAAAATTAATTTATTTTCTTTCTTCGGTAATGACAAGTGAAAGTTGATTCTAATGTGCTCTGACATCAGTCATATTTTACAATTATAATATATTATATTATAAGATTTATGGAAATTTAAAACCAATACTTTCCTTTAATAATAATTAATGAAATTTCATAATTTATTATGAATGTGTTAACTAATAATACCTTGTTAAGGAAAAAATAATTTTGATAGTATAAATCTGGAAAATGTAATAAAACAAATATAAAAATAAGTTAAAAATTCTCTAAATATTTAATGATTATAATAAAGGTTTTCCTTAAATTCTTAAGATTATTATCGTAACCAAATTTTTACTTATATATTATAATTTAAATCGTTGATATATTCATTATATAATATCAAGCTAAATAGATTGAAAAACAGTTATGTTAAGATGAACATTTTCTTAATACTATATACAGATCTTGGAAAATTGTTTAGAGTGTTTTTATTCCAAATGTCACAACTATATAAATAAATTCTGATTTAAATATTTCAAATGTAAGCTGAGAAATATAGTCAGTTCTATAGTATAAATAGCATATATATAATAGTAATATAATAGTAGATTTAAAAACCTATTTAATTATATAACAAAAAATAAGCAAAGTTGCTAAGCCTATTCATATATTCTTAATATAGGAGGGTAGTTTGATAAGTCGCTGACTTTATAAATAAAGTATTTTTTTTCGCCAAATACGGTAGTTTCTACGTCAAAACAATACCGAACCTGAATAATATTTTGCGGTGATTCTATTACCCTTTTCAAAGTATTTCATGTGAATGGTACTGACAAAATTCAATAAGTTATCTGCTTTCAATGGTTGTCAAACACAAACTAAAGGCCTAGTTTGTTCAAACTTGTACAGTAGGAGATTAATATAAAGAAATTGACGGGAATAATGCTGAATTTAAAGTTACTGTCAAGGAAATTCAAAAAGTCACTGACTTATCAAACTGCCCTCGTAATATTCAAAATGTGTTTATTTATCTTCTATTTTCATGTAATATTAACAAAATACTAGTTTTTGTTTTCAAATTTGTTTGCCTACTAAGGAAATGATCGTATTACAGATTTTTACTATCTCGCCAGAGATAGTATTGTCATCACGAAAATATTCGATGTCCAGATTTTTATTTTTTATATGTTTTGAAGGTCCCTGAGTCATTTACACTAAGGTTGAGAAAAAATGTATGTGTGTCTGTGTGTTTGTGTATGTATGTAGACATGATTAAGCAAAAACAGTTTGAGCTAGAATAATGAAATTTGGCATTATTCAAAATTCGTAGTTTTCTATCAACTTTTGAGAAAGGTAGCTCATCCGGAAGAGGGTCATTACCTACCTCGTTTTCATATTTTTCCTCTAAACTGACCGTAAAAATAAAGATATATGTTTGATAGTTTTTTACATGATTATAAAAATTGTATAAAACTGCTATGTATAGAATTTCAGCTTGATTGAATCGCTGATAGTACCGGAATTAATTTTTTAACACGACTGCAAATATATATAATATAAATAATATGATATGGTGCCATCAACAAAGAGCCAAACACGCGCTGGTTTAATATATATTTATTAATATTAATTTATAATTTATAATTAATTAAATTTAATTTAAATATAATATATGTTAATTAATCCAATTCAAATTTGCGAGATTGTCGAATGGAGACACTCTAGCCTTTTTTTGTAAATTTCATGATGAAAATTTATACATTAAAATGAATGATAAAATACATGAAATGAAATCTTAAAACATGCCCTGATTTATAATTAACTATAGTGCTTCAAATTTGTCACAAATACCATATCTATATTCGTATATATCCTTTTATATAAAATTTTTAAGCGATAACAAAATATTATTTATAACATTTTCTACATATAGGATAAACATTTTTTTAGGAGGGGGTTCCTTCACTCAGGGTACCTATGCAAATGAATAAAAAAGGAAATAATATGAAGAGATGCAATGAAGTTACGGTAGGAGATCAGCGGAGGAAAGCCGGCCGAGAGTAAAAGTGGCTCGGCCGTGACCATGACCGCCGTCGCTCTCGCTCACGTGCGTCATCGCCTCCGGGATGAGCTGCAGCATCTCGGCTTTCTCCTCACAATCACTGTAATTCTTAAGAAACACTACTATCAAGATATTCTCAATTTATCTACCTTTCTGGGTCAATTTATCACAACAAGATGCCAATTGATTTTCTTCACTCGCAATATAATTATTATTTAACTATTTTAATTGGGCATTCTAAAATATATATTTATATATAAATTTAAAAAATACATCAAATATTTTAGTATTACATCTTTCAAGACTAAATTACTGAAACTTTCATTTATTTCCTTCAACATAATCAATCAATTATCTCTATAATCTTGATAGATTGGTTTTTAAATAAATCTTATGTAATTCTTGATTTGATTAAAAGAGTCGGTTTTATTTAAGTTTCGAAGAATTATAATAACATGATTGGCTATTGCTTGTTTAATATTCTGTAGACAACTCAAACTAGCAAATTAGATAAAAGGATTTCAAAATTTTAATTTTTTTTATAATTATAATACATTTTATTATATTTCAAATAAATAAAATTAAATTACAATTATATAAAAATTTACAAAAATAATATCGTGATACTTAAAATTTATATATTTATTTTTTATCACAAATGAAATATTTTAATTTTTCCAAATAATGAGAAAATATTTTTTATAATAATTTTTCTTTTTTTAATTATTTATATAATATATAATCAGAGTGTATATATATATTCACGCCCGCAGATTTTTAAAACAAAAGTCACCTGACTTTTTAGTCATAGTAGTATCTATATAATTAAACGACTACGCAATCCTAAACTCCTTCTTAACGGCTTCATGGATCTTAATGGTTCGAGTATCATTAGAACCGTAATGACCCAATGATAAAGTATAAGATTGAAAATTTCCAAAAAGTTGATTCGTTCCAAAGTTATAGGAAAAACCGACCTAAATAAACAACGCTCCATGTGGTGCCACTGATGGCTCAATTAAGAAGTTGACACTCAAAATAAAATTAATTCTTTAAATTTCCATACAAAGAATGTTTATAATATTTAAATTTTTATTTTAAGTTTTAATATTCTATAATATTAAAAGTAAAATTATATTAAATTAAATTGAATATTCCTCCTAATTGATTAATATTTTCTAAAACAAATTAATTAATATTTTTTATATTTAAATTTATATTTTGAAAAACTGTGCAATTTACAAATTTGAGTGAAAACGAAGAATCAAATGAGATAAAACGTCGATTGTGTGGCTAAGGAAAGAAGGGCATGATGGTTATCTCAGGAAAAAAATAAAATAAGTCTGTATATTTTTGTTGATGATATTGAATTGCTATTTTTTTTATTAATTTATAGAATTATTTATTTCTTGACATATTTTGTTACTTTGTATTCGTTGTAAATATCTTTAAAAAATAGTATTAAAAAATTATAAGGTAGCTCATTTTATTTAATTTTATTAAATATTTTTTTTTAACTAAGATGTCCTATGATGGTATTAAACCATGTCCATTATTCTTGAGGACATCTATACAGAAATTTTCATAAAATAAAAGAATGTGTTGTCATTATTAATGTGGTATATAAACAATTTAAAAGTCGTAAAAAGAAGATATGCTGCTCAAAAGTGATTAACAAAGGAGTAATATAAACTGAACCCCGCCGTGGATATTTTAATATGTATACTGATTGAATTAAAATCTTTCACATACAGACTTTCAACAAATGTATTGTACTATGTATTAATTAATAATTTAAACTTGCTTCACTTATTTTTTCTTTGTATTTTTGCTTGATATTTTTAATTTTAAAGGATTTGAAATAATTGGACTGTTTTAATACGCGTTTATTAGTTACTATATCTGTGCGAAATCTTCGCATTGGCCAGCTAGTATCTTATAATAAGAATAAAAATATATTAAGCATTAGTCTAAATTGTTAAAGTTTTGACGGTTGTTTTTATTTATAATGGAATTTTGTAAATATAACCACATATTGATATTTTATTGTAAATTTATTTTTTCGCTTGGTAACGAGCAATCGAAACGTTGTGTATTTTTTGTGTTATGAATAAATTTACAATAAAATATCAATATCTGGTTTTATTTACAAAATTCCCTTATAAGCATTAGTCTATTTGGTTAAATTTTTCTGCAATTTGGTTTTAGAATAAATATTGTCCTTATTTATCTTCAGGTATATTTAATTAGTTATTTATTAATATCAATATAATATATTAATATTTTTATATTTTTAATATATAGTTTAAATTTATCATATTGGCACTTGTTTTAATTTTTCGATAGATTTACTACACAGTTAGGAAATTATTTTTTTTTTCCTGTTATTTATATCTTTTATTGTAAATAAAATAAAAGTAAATATGATAAATTTTATATTATTTTATAATAATTATTATTAATTACTAATAGATATTTAAGTTTATGATTTATTAGATTTGTAGATATTAAATTATTAAAGCTTTGGTGGTTGTTTTTATTTATAACGGAATTTTGTAAATTAAACCACATATTGATATTTGTTATTGTAAATTTATTCAAAAAATACAAACATATACACAACGTTTCGATTGCTACTTCTGCAATCGTTATCAAGCGACTGCACTGTTCGAGCGTCCAGTGACAAGTGACTGTCACTGGACGCTCGAACAGTGGTATTTTTTGAATAAATTTACAATAACAAATATCAATTTGTGGTTTAATTTACAAAATTCCGTTATAGATTTATTAGATTTTTTTTAATATTACGTTTTCAAAATGATTAATTATTGTTTAAAATTTGATCTTCAAATATAAACCTAGTATGATAAAAGTATGTTGAATTAAGTATGTTTTTAAAAAAATCTTACTTGCAATTGAAAACAGAAAGTTGTTTTTCATTTGACTTAAATAATTAATTAATTGAAATCTTTTTAAAGACAAGCTCGAAATAATAAGACCTGTCTCTTATGGAAGAGGGAACATAAAGACCATTTATCAACAAATATTTACATGACCTAGTCTTATAACATTTTTTTTTTCATTCATACAATTATTTTTAAATTATTATATGGTATTTAATTAATTAAATGTAATATATATATTTTTAGAAAATGCATAAGCATTTTATTTACATTTAATGAACATTTATAAACTACATAGATAGAAATGTTGACTCATAAATAAAAACAAATATTTAAGATTAGAATTAATATGGTAGGATGATAATTCAAATAAAATGTATAAATAAAATGTTATATATCTTTTTTTATCAAACTAAATACTTTACTTTTGTTTCCAAAGTCGTAAAAATAGACATATTTAAAGAGAATTATTATTTAAAATTAATTGTTCATATAAATAAATTAAACTAAATGCGTCCAACGTTTTGCGTTGAATATGAAGCAATTCATCCATAAACATTGTCAGGCTTATAGAAAAATTATTTTATTATTTTTAGTCCATTGGAAAAACGTTATTTTATAAAATTTTTTTATATTTATATTTTATTCTTTGTTTTTATTTGATAAGTCGTCTTTTATTAATGATTATGGCTTTTAAATAAATAAAAATGAATGAATGGTATACTAAATTGAAACCTTGTATCAAAAAAAAATTTTTAAATAAATTGAGTTCGAATATAGTTAAGAACGAATAAAATACTGTGAATAATCGTTTTTTTTATATAATTAATCGATATAATTTTAAACTTAATTAAATAGATAAAACCAGTTTTAAAGAATTTTTTTAAATATGTTGTAATATAAATTTTATTTTTGTTTTTCATATATATATATTTGCTACATGTACTACATATCTACAAGTTAAAGAAGTTTTTTTTAATGGTGTAATATATAAATTTTATTTTTGTTTTTCATTTATTTTTGTTACATGTACTACATATGCACATATATTCTTTTAATTTAATTCTAAAGTAAGGTTGAAATAATAGAAAAGTATATATTTTTCTTTTATTATAAAGAATTTCAAAGTTTTCTAAAATAATTAATTGCGTGATCTTCTTAGAATTTATTTAGGAAGTAAAAATGAGGAATTCTAACTTACATGGTAGTCGACAGCTTTCGCATATTCTGGCGCATAATGGTAAAAATCGGCTGTCTCTGTGCATCCCACAATTAGGAAGCAGATACAAAGCACGACTAGCGCCTGGAAAAAATGAATTTGTTATTAATTAATGATACTAATTACAAATTTGAATGAGAAGCAAATAGAAACATTCAATAACTCTGATACAAGTTCCCAGGAGAGTTTATTAATAGAAATACAAAACTCTCTTTATATTAATTTTCTCATTCTCCTGACATTTTCTATATAACTTCCATGATTGATTCTTTTCTTTTTTGAATTTATATATTTCTCCTGGCTTTGAAAGTCATGTTTATTCATATAAAATTTTATGTCTTAATTAAAATAAAAACGAAGAGATAAATCATAATAAAATATTATCATGAGAATTTTTTTTTTGCTTGAACTCTGAACACTGCAAATACTGGATAATGGAAAATATTCAAATAATAATTGTAACATTCTTGAAATATCTAATTCAAATGAAACATGGCATTCATTATTAATTATTATTATAGATAAAAAATTTTATAAAAAATACGTTTAGTAAACTAAGAAATGAGTTTTATAATTTATAAAATATAAATTATAAAAGCTATTGAAAAAGCTCCTAACTCTAAGCCCTAAGTCATTTAAAAAATAATTTTTTTGTCAATTTTAAAATTTTTAAAAAAGTAGATACAGTGAAAAATTATGTTTCAAAATGAATACTTTATTGATAATAGTTATTTAATCAATGTTCATTAACTATAAATCATAAATAGTGAATAATGACCAAAAATGATAAAAAAACAGAGATCTATATTTTATTATAATAATCATAATTAATTATTCTTGAAGAAATCTTTAGTTTTTTCATAATTAAACTAATTAATTTTGAACAAAATATTATTTAGATTAAGCAAATAAATTGAATTTCTCTTCAAATAATGCTCGTATTTAATTTTGAGATGTGTAAATAAATTCTATTAATAGGGAATAGGGTCATGAAGAGGTAGAATAGAATAATTTTATCAAATTGAGAATTTTCATTAAGTGAATTTATATTTTTTAAATAATCTATTGATTTTAAAGTTTAACTATGAATTTTGGTTCATTTTTATTTGTTTTAAATACTAATAAATTAAATAAAAAAGTATTTCCAGGTAATAAAGTTTTCTCGTTCAGAAAAAGAAAGGTTCTTCAATTAGAAATCTTCAAATTCATTTAAATTACCTTTATTATCTTAGCATTTAAACCTTTATGGTTAAACTTTACTAATAGATTAATAATTATTATAGAAAATTCCTTATTCATAGATATTTCCGAATAATTTGCTTCAATTATAATAAATTATTTAACTATATTTCTAATAGATTTAAAGAACAATTATTTATTCATAACTAAAAACAAAAAATGATCTGTGGCCAGGCACAGAACCGACCGACGATTTGAAATAGATTAATTTCCAACAACAATATATATATATATATTTAAAGTATCAAAAAAAATATTTTTAAAAAATGAATTAGAATGACTAAATTATATTATCTTGGTTTTTATATTTAGTTTAATTACTCAATAATTAATTACTACTATATTTTAAGTGAAATATTTTGGGTCAATGAATATAAAATTAATACTTTGTAAACTACCACTTCCGGTTTCCAGCAAAAGTTGATCAATTCATCATACTGATGCATTAAGTAAATCTACCAAATTTTATCAAAATCCGTTGAGCCGTTCAAGCTATACACATCTATACGGACACACAATGGACGGACGGAGAGATATCATGCTAAAAATACTTTTTTCTGTGAAAAAATTGCATAATTCGTGGAGATATATAAAAATCTCCACACGTGAAATTTGGTGTGAAAACAATACCTCCCTTACTATCGTTGGTCGGTAAAAAATTAAGCATAAAATATTTTAATTAAAATTGATTTTTTATGGTAAATGAGACAATTCTTAATTTAATTCAATAAGTTCACTCTTAACTTGAATACTACATTTACTAATAATAAATTTAAGTTTCATTTCATAAGAAAAAAATTTTAATTTAAATTAGTTATTAAGATATACAAATCAATTACTAGTTATCTACAAAACAATTTATATTTTCAATTTATTTATTATTTTTAATTATACAATTTTAACAATATTGCTTTTTATAGTTTTACTCTCGTCTAATCATGTTTATAAAAAGGTAAATTGCTAAAAATTGTTTTTATACTTGGTGGATCTTAAAATCTGTATTACTATTTAATTTTGAACTTTTAGATTGAAAGAGATAATTTTAATCTCTAAATATTTATCAACTAATTTATATATAAATGATCGCAATATAGTTATAGTAATAAAAAATTAATCTATTCATCTATTGTAATTTTAATGTTTTATTATTTTTAAAATTAGCTGGAATGTCTCCACTCGACTATCTCGCAATTTGAATAGGATTAAATAACATAATATATTATATTTAAAATAAATTTAATTAATTATAAATTATAAAAAATAAATATTAAACCAGCGCACATGTTTGGCTTTTTGTTGATGGCATCACGTCACGTGTTGGCGCGTGAGATTTGCAGTGTTAAAAAATTCATTCTGGTAATTTCAGCGAATCAATCAAGCTGAAATTCTATATATAGCAGTTTTATACAATTGTTAATCATGTGAAAAAAGATCAAACGTATATCTTTATTTTTACGGTCACTTTAGAGGAAAAAAAATCAAAACGTTGTAGGTAATGACCCTCTTCCTGTTGAGCTACATTTTTCAAAAGTTGATAGAAAACTACGAATTTTGAATAATGCTCATCATTCTAGCTCAAACCGTTTTTGCGTAATCTTGGTTACATACATACACACACACACAGACATTTTTCTCAACCTTAGTGAAAATGATTCAGGAACCCTCAAAACGTATAAAAACATCAAAATCTCAACATCGAAAATTTTCGTGATCGCAATACGAGATAGTAAAAAGTAGGAACTCTTGATAAATTTAAAATTTGATAAAAAATTTTCTATGAAAAGTCAGAACAATTAAAAATTGCCCAAATATAATTAAATTTGTATTTGAATCCTTATAATTTTATTTATAATTCTTTAAATCGTTAACTATATACTTGCTATAATTAATATATATTACTCTGTAAAATAAATAAATTTTGTTAAGAATGAATATTTTAATTATTAAGATAGAATATATAAAACTAGTTATCAAATAAATGAAACAGTTTCAACATTTGATTAATTTATTTCATTTATTAACCGAATCTATTTTGTTAATCTTTAAATGAAGAATCACTTATCGAAGCCTAATAACATTGAAAAAGGATTTTAAGAAGAAAGTCGTTCTCAGATCTGGTTATCAACGTTTTGAAAAGAAACCATTTCTTCCTCGTTTTAAATTAACTATTGTTTAACGATTGTGAGATGTTTATATTAGTCTGTAAATAAAATAAATTCAACTTAGGAAAGTAGTAAAAGTGGCCTTTCCGGTATGCCCAGATGACTTGACTGATTTAATAAAGGATCCGGGTTTCCAAAGTTGAATCTCGAACGCAAGAGTCTTGGATCATTTAGAAAATAATTGAAGAGAACACTTACATTTATATCCAGTCAAATAAATCACTAAGGATCTTTTTCTCCAGACGTAGTCCAGCAATGTCATAGACTTTCTTTCCACCTGTTGTGGCCGTGTACGTCCGTCTGTCTATGTCTGTGTCGCGTACATTATCTGCTTTCCTTTCCGAAAACAAATTCTTTAATTCTTTTGGAAAGCAAAAGCGATGGCAACGAGCTACTAATTATAAAAATCGATAAAAAATACAGTTGTTGTCCACCCAAATTAATGACACCATTAAGAAAACGATTAAAATGGACAATAAATAATTGGAAAGGTATCGAACTCCTTTTTCAGTTAGGATGATATTAAAATTAGACGGTCCATTAAAATTATAGCTTGAGGAATAAATGGTGTGGACAGGGGAGAGTGAGAAAAAAAATTAATCATCTTTTGGCCTGAAGATAATCATAAATAATTAGATAATAACTACTTCTTATAAGCAGAAAAGAATCACGAGATAGAATATTTTTAAATTTTAAACAAATAAATTATCAAAAAAATTATTTAAAGAGTCATGTTTAACGAAAACTGATTGTTAAAAATATTTTTAATTAGTAGGTGATTAAATTTGAATATAAACTTTCATAAATTAAATGAGGAATTTTCTGAATATAAATAATAATTAACATTGGGAGCAACATACAGACATCAATTTTAAAACATAAAACATTTACATATATATCACTCATATTTATTAAATTGGTGTGAACTTTATGACGTTTTAACTCTCAATATATTTATACATAACTTTAGAAAACTATTCAAAACTACTACGATTTAATAATATCTATTATTTAGAGTTGTTTATTATTTATGAGAATATGGTTATGTATTCTAAAAATAACTTTTTAAAATCAATTAAAATTATTAATATTTTAATTAATTTTATAGATAAACTAATTGATAAAGCAACTTTCAATAAACTCATGAGACTCCATACCCATATCATTTTTGAGATGCGAAGTTGCGATCATCTACATGTGGATTCATTCCAAAAAGTATTTAAAAATAGTAAAATAATGTGCTATAAATTATTTATTTTAGACAAGCAAAAACAAAATATGAAACGTCAATTTCGACGCACTGAAAAAATTGCTTATGGCTATTAGCCACTTTTACTTGTCAGTCGACGATATTCGTATCATATAATAACATTTATGAGTAAGTCTCTTCCGCTCGTCAAGAAATATCTGATGATCTGACCTTTCCCTGTCGGTAATATAGTAGTTCCTATTTTTATATATATTTATTTATAAATCTATATATACATAAATGTTATGTTCGTTTGGGTACGCTTCAAAAACTCAAAATGCTCTAAGCTCAAATGTTAACAAGATATATAACCTGCATCAAAGATGATTTTTATTTATTTTCTGCATCAGTCACAAACCCGCGACCGCGACAAAATAGTTTTATTAATGGTCAGCTGTGTACCAGTGTCCAGCAGAAAAAAGAGCAACCAGGCTTGAGGAAGCACAAATGCGAGCACGTCAGACGCGTTCTGCATCAACAGATTCGATTTGCTCTTAACGGGATGGACGCGACATGGTAAGGATAGCTGAAACACGAAGCCACAGAACAATAGATCTGAATCTGCAATACAATCGTCTTGCGATCTGGTACACCTAAGATGTAGATTATAGTTCAAATCGGCATTTTGTCTTTGGCCAGATGAGTTATATCTGTTTCTACTGCCAGGTTCTAAAGATTAATAATGAAACGAAAGGGAAGGCAGGCAGTAAAATCAAATTGCCTCAACTAAATACACTATCAGAGCAATTGAAAACTCTACTTACTTGACCCATGAATCGAAGCATTTCATATCGAACATCAGGAAATATAATTCTTGCTTCCAAATGACGTTATTTGGTGCGGAAATCTTGACTACTTAGTTCATGCCAACTTATTAAATAAAAGAACAAATATATAACATAGCTGGCCACCTGCCTTCGTTCTCAGATAGTGACCATAAATTCTTTCAAATGTACTTTATTAGTGATGATAGAGATGAAGTTGATGTACTTTGTGGAATTTATACCTCGCTAAGAGAAGATCCATTATTTCGCAGGTAGAGAAGCTCCTTCACGAAAGGGACAATTGTTATTCCTCCGTTCGAATCAGACCGAACTCCTCTGATGAATAGATTCATTTGCAGGATTCAGATGTGAATGACACCACCATGTAATAGACCATCGTTAGAAAGCTAATTATTTTGCCATCTTTATACTTAGGTAGTCCACGTCACATGCAAGAATTTGCTCTACACACAATGTCATATGTTTGTCAGATTTGTCCAGATTTATTTATTACTTTCATATGCAACTCAGCTTGGAACGAAATACAGCAGCTCTTACTTCCTGGGCAATCCCATTTGAATAGGCATGACATCATAGCATGTGATTTCAGACAAAAGCCTAAGTCGGTGATGGATTTCATTAGGAAACGTGAAGTGTTTGGATCTGTGTGCTGCTGGATGTATCAGTAGAATGACAAGGGAGGATTGCCACATGCGCATATACTAATCTGGCTCCACGGGCCGGCGTCGATAAGAATTGGCTTGCAATTATTATCAAAAACATGATACAAGGACTATGCGGTACATTAAAACCGAATTCACCATACATGGCAGACGGGAAATGCTCAAAGCAATATCTTCGAGCATTCACAGTCAACACAGAAACAGTAGACGATGGATATCATTAGTGTAGGATTTGTGATCCATTCAACCTCAATGTGTCACAGCGAAGCGTGGTAGGGTACAACTAATATTATATATAATGAAAATAATATATTAAATAATATTAATTATAATAATCTTGATATAAAAATAAACATTAACAAGTTAGCAAATCACTATCTATCTAATTTTATTAAAGTAGCAAAAAGTTTATATTTAAAAGAAAAATAATTTTAATTGTTTTTTTTAATTAAACAAATTAATAACAGGTATCAATCAATCCAAACCAAACATCACAATGAGTCAACCTGATTTTAGTAAGGTCCTCCGTTGGTAAGTCTGTCCTTCCTCAAGAAGTGTCCTCCAATTCGGAAATATATTATTATAAAACCCAAACAGAGCATATTCTGAGCATAATAAGTAAACATAATTGTTGTATTTTTTTAAGTTGATAAAATGTTTAATTTATTTGCCATTTACTTTTTTCTTAAAATTTTTGTCCTCCTTTTCATTGTAAATTAGCTGGAGTGTCTCCACTCGACTATCTCGCAATTTGAACATAATATATTATATTTAAAATAAATTTAATTATTTATAAATTATAAATAATAAATATTAAACCAGCGCATGTTTGGCTTTTTGTTGATGGCACTACGTCACGTGTTGGCGCGTGATTTGCAGTGATAAAAAATATATTCCGGTACTTTCAGCGATTCAATCAAGCTTGAATTCTATATATAGCAGTTTTATACAATTTTTAATCATGTGAAAAACTATCAAACATATATCTTTATTTTTACGGTCACTTTAGAGGAAAAAATTCAAAACGTTGTAGGTAATGACCTTCTTCCGGTTGAGCTACATTTCTCAAAAGTTGATATAAAACTACGAATTTTGAATAATGCCCATGTACGAAATTTCATGATTCTATCTCAAACCGTTTTTGCGTAATCTTGTCTACATACACACACAGACATTTTTCTCAACCTTAGTGAAAATGACTCACGGACCTTCAAAACGTATAAAAACATCAAAATCTCAACACCGAAAATTTTCGTGATCGCAATACTATCTCTCACGAGATAGTAAAAATTGGTCATTTATTTTAAAAAACAGATAAATTTAAGTATATGAATTTTATTAACAATATTATTATTAACATACATATATGTATATTTTATATGGGTATAAATATTATCTTTTTAAAAAAAAAAACATTTTATTTTTTTAATTATAACTCATTTAAAATAATAATTAAAGAATATCTTATTTCTACTAAAATATTCAATAGTTATAATCTGATAATTTCAAATTAATTAAAATTAAATAAAAATGAGAACTTTTAGAATAAATTAATTAATTTAAATATTTAATTATTAGAAATAAATATAAAAATGTACATTAATTAAATTTTAATAATTTTTGTTCACTATAATAATAATTTTATATTCATTGCCAATGAACAGTGCGGGACTAAATAAATTCTTATTAAGGGTCTTATACTAAAAAATAATTTATGGGTTTTTTATTGCATTAATAGATATATTAAAATTATTTGAAATTGTTTCTGTAGCCTGAAATTAATTTACTTCAAACCGTCGGTCGGTTTGGACCTGGCCACAGGTCAACTAAAAATGGAGTTGAAATATGATAAATTTGCTACCCACATTTTTTTCAATGGCTTTGAAATATCTTCATTTTGCCTGCTTCATCTTCATTATAACTCAATTAACAAAATTAAAATTATAAATCTACAGACAAATAAATAATAATAGTTATAAGATAATAAAAATAGAATTAATGTATAATAATCGACCCAGCCACTTTATTATTTTCCCTGGATATACCTATTCTTAAAATAATATTTTCAAATTGAAAAAAAAATAAATTTTCAAAGTACGCACGGAGACTCTATTAAGGAAATAATGTTAAAGCAGTCTTAAATATTAAAATTTATTTATTTGTGTATTTGTAATTTTTAAATTTAACTTTTATTTTCACTTTTCTCCTCATCTCGACTCTTTCAATATAATTTAATAACTTTTTCTTTGGAAACTTTTCTTTTACAAATCCTTTTAATTATAGGTTAATTATTTGGCTATTCCTAGAAGAATAAATAAGTACAATAACAAATTTTATATCTTTTATTGATAAGATATTTGAAACTGATTATAATTATAATATATTAGTATGATATTATAATTTTAAATATTATTTATTTTGTAAGAGAGAAATTAATGGATAAAATTAAGAAAAGTGATTAAAAAAACTTCTATAGTTCAAAAGATGTTTTATTATTCACTGGAAACCATTCATGCTGAAGTTAAGCATTAACAACTTTCATTTTTTAAAAGAGGAATAATAACATCATAACAAAAAGTAGAATCTCTCATTTATTAATTTGTAACTACATATTAATGCCATAAAATAAATTTTATTTAACATTTTTCAAAATAAAGACGATCAAATCAAATAATGAAAATTATACAAGAAATATGAATAAGAATTAATCAAATAATTCATCAATAAAATTATAAAGTATGAATATATATTGAAAAATTGAAGATGAACAACAATATAGACGAAAAAAAAAATCATTTTTATATTAAAAAATTGTATTTTATAAAATTAAAATGACCAATAAATAAATTTTTCTCAATCAGAATATCATTACATACATAATAATAATCTAATATAAAATCTGTGTGTTGAAAGTTGTACTTTAATTCAATTGACAAATAAAAACTCTTCTACTTGGTCAATTTCAATTTCTTTAATATTATTTATTATTAATTTATTTTCTAATAATAATTCTTTAACTCCTCAACTATTATCTAATTATAATAGAGTTAAATTGAATATTAATTTTATATGATTGTTTAATTAATTATTTATAATCATTATAATTGTCTTTATTGAAAGTGATTTCCTATTATAAATTAATATTAAAAATGTGTTAATATATTTTAAGAAATTATCTATCCGATTCGATAATAAGCACGGTTTCATTTGTTTTATTTTTTCATAAAAATAGTAAAAAGAAGATTATTATATTAAATCTAATGTATATACTAATATGAATTCTATTAATTTTTTAGTTTTGAAAAGTTAATGAATTTTCTAATTAAAAGTGTATTTAATGACAAGAACTTTCAATTTTATTTATGATCAACAACTAAACATTATAAAGTCATGATATTAATAAGCCTAATGTAGAATTAATTAATTTTCCATTACACTGAATGTTAAATTATCTTAGAAAGATGAAAAATAATTAATCAAAGATGCTCTCTATATAATAATGTTTTACAAACCGGAAAATATTATATAAACACATGATTATTTAAAAGAATCATAAAATTAATTCTTTTCATTTTTTTTTAATTATAAAATATAATTATTATTTGCAATTACCACCTGATATCAAATATATTTATAATAGTTTTTCTCATTAGAAAAATGAAATTAAAATAATAATTAATTATATAAAATATCATAAATAAATATAAATCATAATTTAATAGAATTTACACAATCTTAAAAACATTTACTAAAAATATAAACAATTAACAATTTACTACATTAGCAATTTAACTATTTTGATCGTAGAAACGATTGATTGACGTATAAAGAATTGGAAGAAATAAAAAATCCCAAATTTAAATAATACAGATAATATATTATAATATGGTTTTAATTACTACTTCAAAATTATTGAATCATATATATAATAATAATAATAATAGTATATATTAAAAATAAATGGTATTGTTAAAATTTAGAATATTATTATTTGTTCAATTGAAATTAGTATATAATTTACTGAAACATAATCTTAATTTTAATGGTTAAAGAAAATTTAATTTCTCTTATCTGTATATAAAAAATATTAAAAAATATAGATATAAAATAACAAAGTGTCGTTTTGTGAAAGGAATAATATACAATACTAATATTCAAATTCTGACAAAAATCTATCTAATTTATTTTATTTATTATTTTATTAATTAATTTATTAAAATTTTCTCAAAATTCTATTAATTCCTTCACTTATAATTTCATTCTGTAAGTATATGAGTGTTTTGAATAAATTTAAAATTTAGAATATTGGCATGAATTAAGTTTTATCAGGCTCCAACCCTCGATTTATCTTTAACAAAATTGAAATATAAATTGAACAGAATTTTCAAAAATATTGTAAATTATTTTTCATACTAAAATAGATAAAAAAAAATTCAAAATTTATCAATTTTTATAAAAAACAAAATGATTTTTTTTTATTCCTCTTTATACAATTCAGAATTATTGCAATTACAAATAATAAAAAACTTAGTTAAATTTATTTTCGAAAATAACTTAAAAACAAAACACAATAAAACCAAAAAAAAATTGAAATTTGACTACTAAAGGTATTTTCAAAAATCTAGAAAAAACTGAGAAAAAAATATTTTCAATTTATAAATACACAGAAATTTAATACAAGAAAAATTTATTACCAATTAGGCGATACAATAGTAGATGTATATTATTTATATGTAAATAAGTGAAAGTAGAGTAAAGCGTAATATACATTTCTGCCTCTTATTTTTTATTAATAGTAGAATAAATTTTAAAATATTACAACAAAGGGAATAGTGAACAAAAAAGTAAACAATTACACTATAGAGATTGAAATGTGATTATCGCCCTTGAACCTACCTGTATCATGGCGAAGATATGATGTATCCTTTCTCGGCGACTGAACGGTGTTTGACGGCTGTGATGCGCTTGTAACTCGTCTTTATAGGAAACCCCCTCTGCTCCTCGAATGAACATCTCGCACTCTCTCTCTCTCTCTCTTTTCTCATCAGTCTAGTGAGGGTGGTCATCGGAAACCTCCAGCCAAATTATCTTTGGTTTCACTGCGAAAATACATAATTGCCAACAGCTGACATTGAAGTGAATAATTCATCATAATCAAAATGAGCATTTTGTTTAAAAACAATCCTCATTTATGTTAGTAACTCGTCTTTAAGAAAACAAAATTTTAATCAATATCTTATTAATTTCTGATTAATTAATTAATCAATGCATAAATTGAAAACATACTTATACTTATCAAGTGATATTTTGAAATTAACTAACTAATTAATTAATTAATTAATTAATTAATTTAACCAGAAAACAATAATTATATATTTCTTGAAATTTTAACCTAACAATTTTCATTAAATTTAACTGTTAATTTATACTCTCTTATTGTACATTCTAAGGGGTCTTCTAATATATTTCCATATAGGTATAGGTATGATATTTATATTTTAGGCTTAAGCTTAGGTAGGACTCCCACCTCTATCACACTTCAAAATTCTTCCATTTAAGATTTTGGATAATTTAAAATACATCGATATTTTCTTATAATGGAGTTTTAAAATATAAATGTTAACAAAAACAAAAAATATTTAGTCTATAAATTTTTAATTTTTAATTATTTTGAACAACATGGGATATATTTAACCTTAAACCCAAAACCCACATTCTACTTCAAAAGTCAAAGAATTTAATAATTGTATTTTTAATTTTTGTATTTATAAAATGAAATAAAACTTATAGTAACAACTAAAAAGGACTTCTTTGTATCTTACAAGTTTGTATCTTTTATTCTTATAAGTATATTATTGTTAATTAGATCTCAAAGTTCTTGACTATAAATATGAAATGAAAAGTTTGAGATAAATTTGGAATAATTATGATTTATTAAATGTAATTTTAGATTAAATTATGAGGTTTTTTTTACAACTTTTTGAAATTGCAAACCTATAGTTATAAATTTTAAATTTCTTATTAATAACAATACTCGACTCTTTTATAGATTAATGTATTGTATATTAAAATGTTTAAGTGTTTATGTTCAATTGATCACTAATCTTGTTTCATTAATAATATTTAATATTAACTTGGGGAAGTGTGTGCTTTCATCTTCATGTTGGGAGGGTTAGAACTCCAACCATAAAGTTGTAATTAATTAATTTTAATTGATAAATTTAATTTTAATATTTTTAAAAAATATAAAGTAACATTTTTTACATTTCCATATATTGATGATGTTTTTCTAAATTAATCAGAGATGCTTAATCAAGTACCTTCATATTTCTTTTGTGTTTATTCTATTGGAAGCCAGGTAAAAAGATTCGAAGCTTTCTATCGGTAGAGATCTTTATAACTTTATCTAATAAAATAATAATAATAATAATAGTTTAATAATAATAATTTGAATGGATGATAAATACTTTCATTTATTACTAAAATTTATGATTTTATTTTGTTTATGATATTTTGTTAGTTAAATAAGTTGGAAAATATCAATGGACTTAATGGATGCTTTGTCTTGATGAAAATGCAAGGATTATTCTTTATTCGCACCCAATGAATGTGCATGAATTAAAATGCTTTTCTCTTTTGATCTTGATTATTGATAGTTGCTCTTGGCAATGCTTGTTTAGTATTTCAAGTTTAGTTTTGAATATTTACTTATTGAAAAATAATTGCTTAAGGTTAAATATATATATATATATATTATTTTAGTAGTAATTGTAAGGTAACAATTTTGAAAGAACTCTCTAATATGGTTACAAGTGAATCCATCTTTTTTCCATTTAGTTTTATCTTTCTATTTTAAATTTAATTATTAATTATAATTTTAATTTTAATATTATTAATAATCTATTTATGATTTACTATATATACATAGTCGGATTTAGATACACAATGTTTTATAATTCAGATGATAATAAATAATATTTGTCAATAAGGCCGAGTAGATGTTGAAATAGAATAAAACAAGCTTCGTGTGAGGTAATAACGAAATTATTTATTTTGTTTGAAAGATTCTTGTATGCCATTATGTTATTATTATCCGCTACACTTCTCACGGTTGCATAGATCCGAGCTAAAGAGAGCCTCATAGATCCGGCTAAATTTGAGCGATGGTCTGGGTTATGTTAACTTAAGGGCATCGATTAATAGGAGCTTATTTGTAAAGACAGATGACTTCAAGAAACCATAAGCAAAAGTCCATGCATATTATTTATTATTATTTTCAATTTATAACAAAAAATGGGCTAACATCGTTCTGTTGTTCTTAGAACTATTAACTTTTTGTGGATGCAGTGCAACCTGGTACACTTGTTGATTGGCATCATCCCATAAATGGCAACCGCTTCTGCTGTAAAATGAGTGCAACGAACAACCATTTTGGTTCCAAAGTTTAATTATTGGGACGTGCTGTTCAATCGTGTAACTTCTTATGATAATTCCTATCACTATCAATGAATTATAAACAACAGTTTAGACCAGAGGTGGCCAACCCAAATGATCTTGTGGGCCACTTTGGAAATGCATCATAACTTCGCGGGCCGCATATAAAATTATACATACCCATATTAGATTTATGCCCATTATAGATATTGTTTGGTGTGACAAATTGAAAAATAATGAATTTTTATGTTTACTATTATTTTTACATATAAACATATATAATATAATAATAATGATACTGAATGCACATTGTAAAAAATATATAATACTAAAAATAAAAAAAAATGAAATCATATTTATTTCACTAGTGCGATATTTGTTTCATGGGGGCGTAGAATATAAAAGTGTGATGAATCTCGCGGGCCGCAAAAATGTTTACGGCGGGCCGCGGGTTAGCCACCCCTGGTTTAGACAAACGTCCCCAAAACAACAACTCGCGCATTGAATAACCCTTCAGATAATAAAAACAATGTAAGAAACTCGTTTCAAATATCCCACATTGATAATGAATTTAACAAAGATACTTTGGGATTGATTCTTGAAATAATGAGAAAAATCATTAGTGTTATTTTCGTTCGTTGTTGCCAATTCCACACTGAAAATTTCAGTATCAAATTTCTGTCTAAATTATATTCTTACTCTTACATTTATCAAAAAAAAACTATATAAATTTGTATTTTTGTTTTTAAATTCATTAATTTATATAATCTTGATTAAGATTAATTTCTTTTAATCACTTAATAATTTATTTCAATAATTTTTTCAATAAATTTTAATTTAGTCACATTTGAAAATTTTAAAACTCTTTAATATATTTTAAAATTTAAATTATTATGTATTTCTTCAATATTTAATAAATTAATAAATTGGATATATATTTATTTTATTTATAGAATTATAATGTAATAACATTTACATAAAAATATACAAAATCTATGTTAAATTCTATATTTTCGAATTAAGTACTTGTATATAAACTTTATTAATATAAATATTAATTTAAACGATTCCAATTATTAATTGTAAAATTGTAAAATACATTATATTTAATTAATAGCAAAAATATTATAATAGAATTGTTCTAATGATATAAAATAAAATAATTTGAACCTATCATGAATATATTTATTAAAACTCTTGTGGTTTTTATAATTATTAAAAGGTGTTTTATTATTATTAAGAAAAGCATCCTGTCTTAGTTCTACTTCCCGTGTAGTCAAAATCTGCCCTTCAGGCTTATTAATAAATAAGGTAAAAAGATATTAATAGAACATTAACAGGTATTCATATACTTTTAAACTCAAGAGATAAGTTATTTTATTGAGTATTATAGAAATTCTAAGAATGAATGACTATTCATCAGCCCACAATATCAGTCATTTTAACATGATCAAATAGTTCCATTACAAAGTTTAGGACTAAGGTTTCGCCTAAGTATTATGGGTTCTCTAACCGTGGATTCAATTCATGAACCGGAAGACCTGCTGTTGGTATACTTTCTAAAAACTCTACTTAATCACTATTTTGATTAATTACGTTGATCATTGATTCATTGATCTTCTTTCCTCGACTTAAAATAAACTAAGTGCTTTTTTATTTATTTCATTAGTTTAATGATTAGTAGGAGTGTTGCTGGATGGATCACAAAACCAGGTAATGAAAATAAAAATAAACTCGTGAATTTCTGTAAACACGATTGATTTATCAGTTGAACTTGAGAGTTTACCAATGTGGCCATAGAGGTCATCTGAATCTTATTCTTCTCTCACCATTCTTTAGTAATAAGTTAGAAAATATTTCGCTTGATTTATTATCTCTAAAATGAACTGAGAGTTTTTAGGAAGATAGATGCAATCAATATTTTTTCCAAAGTATTCACTTTATCAGTTGCGGTCCCGTTGAGAATGACATAGAGTATCTGACGACAGTCTCCAGAAAACAGAACGGTTACACACCCCACGATTGAGCTGTTTTAATATTTAAGTAACATTTAATGTTACTTTTTAGTGTCTCGGTACTCTTCTCTTAAGGAACATTCAATGAGTAAATAGATCAGACAAAGACATTTATTTGATCTATATCTAAAAAACCTTCAATGGCACAAGTTATAAATATGTTTACATATTGATATTAACATAAATAATAATTGAGTAAGAATTACTAGATTAATATTCCTTATCCATTGTTGAATATACATCGACAGGCAGTGGTGTTGTCGAGGCAGAACGCTCCGGAACGTCGTTCCGGTAAAAAAAAAAATTAGAACAACACCACTGTCGACAGGTATCCTCAGCTACGGTAAATATCTGATCTACAACAGATTTCCATATATGAGTTATTTTTATTTAATTTGGCCCTTTGCATTTTCTTTGGAGTAGTTTTTGAATACAATATCAATAAACTGGTCTTTAATTTTCAAATAAAAATGTATCTTTTTTACTGTGTTTTCTATAATTTTTTTTAGAATCTGAGACCAACGTTCACTTTGCCAGATATAAGAATGTATGCCAATTCAATAAAAAATTGATTTCCGAAAAGAAATAATTTATAAAAAATAAATTATTTGCTGTCAATGTAATATTAATAACTTTATTAAAAATAAAGTTTTCAACAGGAAATGCAAAAAATTAATTACTTTACTTTTTTGATTTAATTAAAAATTTAATTTATAAAAAATACAATTCATCTTCGGGCAAAATGAGAATTTCGTTACAATATATATATATATATATATATATATTTATAAAGAAATAATGTTTTCTTTCGGATGTGTAAATAAATAAATTAAGTATGATTGAATAATTTTTAAGTTAAAGTGTTTTTAATACATACTTATTGAAAGTGATTTGCTTAAAGTTTAATATTTTACACAATTCTTTTTTTATTTTATTTAATTGGTAATCATTTATATCAAGTCTATACCGATCTTAACCAATTTGAGTTTTAATCAAAATACATAATTAAATATGCCAAATAAATAAATAAATAAAACGTTTTGGGATATTAACAATCTCTACCTATGATTTATATAGAATCGTAACATATAATATTTATATTAACATGTATGGTAAATAATAACACTGTTTTTCTAGAAAGATTATATTTTTATATTTAAATTTCATTATTCTATATTTTAATTTGAAAGAAAAGAAAAATCTTTCTTAAATGACTGGAATATTCAACGATCTACTGTTATACTTAGATTATCTGATTATTTTAATGAGATTATAGAGATTTCGTTTTTATTTTAAAAATAATAAGTTATACATAATTATATATACTAGAGAAATGTCTTATGTATTATTGTTTACTTCTTATCCCTTAAAATGATTTTGTATTATTCATGTAACTAGGTAAAAAGAAACATAAAAATAATTTCTCATAGAATTTGTTAATCTCATTATTTTTTGTATTTAATATAGCATTTTGTTAATATTAGAAAAATTTTATTTTGGTACAGGAAATATATTTTATTAAATTTGACTAATTTTCTTTAAAATTATTTCAAATAGATATTAATAACTTAAATGTGAAAGTTTATTAATTAATCATCATTATTGATGAATGTAAACATGAATATATTTATATGAATTTTGACATTTTTTTTTAATTTCAATAAATAAAAATTACTTATCCTATATAAGTATATATTATTAAATCCCGCTAATCGGCTCTTTTACAGTGATGTGTATGTACTAATAAGGCTCCGAAAAAGTAGGAAGAAATTCTTGTCGGCCATTTTGTATACATCAAATGAATTTTCCATAAGACAATACATTTTTGTTTCAAATTTTCTCGTATGTTTGAAAGTTTTTCTTAGTTATTTCTTCTTTGTTTTATAGTTTAGATAATATATTTAATCATTAGAAATAGTTTTTAATAATTTAATTTGTATTTAATTATTTTTTATTAGATTTTAAATTAACTCATTTTCAAGGATATTAATAATAAGCACATTTTTTCTCAACCGTAACAAAATTTTTATCCTACTTTTTTTATTATGACTTGTTTTCAATTTTTTTTTCAAGATGCAAACCTTACCTAAAAATCCGGTTTTTTTTGGATGGTATATTAGTTGCTGGTCATTATTAGTTTTTAGGGATTTCAATAAATGTTTTGACCTTTCCAAAAAATCTTCTTCTTCTTCTTCCTTTTAGGCTTCCAGCCTGTTTGTTTCCAAGAGAAGGCATTCTTATCGGTCTTTCCACCTTTTCTTTGGTCGACCTCTACTACGTGTTCCATGGGGCCGATTTTCTTTTACTATTTTTGCAAGGCGATCATCCATCATTCTTTCTACATGCTCACTCCATCCTCTCTTTCTCACTTCGATCCATTCATTTATTTCTTGTATTCCACTTAGTTCCCTAAGGGTTTCGCTATTGGTTTTATCTCTTAAGGTTTTTCCGTTTAACGTCCTTATTACTTTCATCTCCGTTGTTCTGAGAAGCTGTTGTGTTGCAGTTGTTGATGCCCTGGTTTCTGCTGCATATGTCAACACTGGGGGAACGCAGGTCTTGTAAATTTTTACTTTGCTCTCTGTTGACATATATTTGTTTTTCCATACCAGTCCATACAGGCAGCCAGCTATTCGTGCTCCTTTTGTTACTTGAGTTCTAACCTCATGCGCTAGGTCTCCATCGGACGATACCTCTGCAAACAAGTAATTGAATTTTTGGACTTGTTCCAATGAGACATTTTTTATTTTAACATCGCATTGGAGCTGTTGCTTAGATATCACGAGGCATTTCGATTTTTCCAAAGATATTTCCATATTTAATTTTCCAAAAAAAATCTAAAATACATTAATAAATATATTTTTTGTAATCATTTTTCTATTAAACTAATGATAATTTCTTTTGTTAATTGACTAATCATCAGCATTATGAAGAGAATGATTGCCGCAACATTTAATTTTTTTTATACATATATGCATATCAAAACGACCCGCAGTTGAAATAAAATAAAATTTAAAGAGTTTTTTCTTCATGAGAAAAATTTTGCTCACATAATTTTCCACAAAAAAGGCGCGAAATTTGTTGATATATTAACATTAAGATCAATGGAAAATATAATGTTTTGGTACAGCGGCTGTGACGTCAGATAGACGAGAACTTTTATTCGAAATGTTCTCTCCCTACCTCCCTGTACTAGACGAACGGATGGTCTGTGACCAACCCGTTGCAAACAATGTTTAAACTGAAGTTGTAACTAACTTCTTAATGTTATAAACATCAAATACATACATACGTCGAAAATCTTATCTTATTATTCCACCAATATATATATATATATTTATATATATATTTGTATATTTTTGAGATATTAAATCACTAAGGATTTTTTTGAAATTCACACAGATTCATAAGATAAATATATTTTTATAAAAAAAAATCGAATGGTTTCAGCCTCCTATATCCTCCTATCATCTATACCAGGGGTCGGCAACCTGCGGCCCTTTTCGACTTTTTGTGCGGCCCGCCAAAGCATTAATATAATTTTGAAAAAATCAACAGAGTGTGAGCGTGAACGTGCCGAAATGTGGCCGGTGGCAATAATGTATACCAGAGATGGGCATTAAGTCGATCGCGATCGACTGGTGGACCGCCGAGTCATTTTAAAGTGATCGCCTTTACTCATTGCCTTTTTTACTTAAACTACTCCTTAGCATATAAAAAATTCCATTACTCGGGGAAGAAATAACCAAAAATATAAACGAATTGTTTTCTATAACTATTGAGGAAGATGAAGTTCTTCTTCAAAATGACATAATTTTAAAAGCACATAATTCAGATCCTACAAATATTTTTTGGAATTTAATGGACGAAGTTAAGTATCCTAATTTAAAAGGTCTCGCATTAAATTTAACATCGTTCTTTGGCTCTACCTACCTATGTGAATCTGCATTTTCTACGATGTATATAATTAAATCAAAATATCGCTCCCGTCTTACAGACAATCACCTCGAATGCAGTACAAGACTGGCAGTTAGTAATTATACACCAAGATTTACTAAATTAGCAGAGGATATGCAGTGTAAATCTTCTAATGCGGACAATTTCACATGACTTTATCTTAAATAATAATTCGAATCAATATTTCTTATGAACTTGATATTTTTATACTTTTATAATCTTTAAATTTTGTTTGAAAATATATACCTAAGTTCCTTTCTTATTCTATTTTTTACCACGTTTTTCTTAGCTTGCTTTCTTGTTTGTTTATCTGTTCGGGTCAAATCTTGCAATCGAAATTTCAACCACTTCCAGTCATCCAATCGCTCTGAAACTTTTCAGAGTAATGTATTCTGGATGACAATACAATAAAATAACACATTCGTAGCTTGCAAGTGTTTAATTAGAGCATAATTAATGAATATAATTTTGTATGGGAAAATCAAAACAAAAAGTGTAAATATTTAAATTTGAAAAAAACCGTTAAAAACCCGTTAAAAGAATAATATAATATGTATAATATTTAAAATGTAAATAAATTTGAAAGAAGGTATATTAATGTTTTGTACTGTAATTTAGAAAACAAAATTTAAATTTATGATGAGTTTTAGGCAATAAAGAATTAAAATATGACAAATTTAAAAATTTCTCTTTATAATTCAATTTAAATTTATTACTTTCAGGATAATAGTATTTCATGACTATTAAAGTCAATCAAAAAACTTAAAAGTAGTATAGGTCAAGTGAAATCGATTGCAATAAATGAAGACTAAAAAGTAGAAAATAATACTTTATATAAAAAAAAAACTTTTTTAAAAAACCACGTTTTTAACGCACTAAAAAGAAGAAAATAATTTTTCTGAAACCCCATAGGTACTGACATTACAAACAAGAGATATGATTTGAAGAAAATTTTCTATAACGTAAAACGTGGGGCGCAACTATGGCTAAAATATTCTGTATCGTATAAAAATTTATAAATAAATGTTATTAGGTACAAATTAATAGGATAAATGAATTCATATTTTAATTAGCTTCAAAAAGTAAAGCTTATAACTTATCGAAATTTTTAAAAGAGGTAAATTTAATTTATGAAAAGATTACCTTTAGATTACTAATAATATTCACTTTTAAAAAATTCTGATAAAAAATGACATCCTAACAATATTCTGGTAAATAATATAAGAAATTTAACTTGAAGAAATCTAAAACTAAATTTTGCTACTGCAAAACTTCTAGCAAATATTTAATATTTATGTTAATAAAATTTCTAAAGTGTAAATTGAAGATGTTTATTTAATATTAAGGAATTAATTTTCCAAAAAAAATTTACATTAATAAAAGTATTCTGTTGGATTACTAATAATATTCCCTTTTACAAAAAGTCTGGTAAAAAATATAAAACTTAAAATATAAATCCATGGATATTGAAATAAATTAATCAAAGAAATTATATTGCATTTAAAAAATTTATTATTATTTGCGCCCCACGTTTTACGTTATAGAAAATTTTCTTCAAATCATATCTCTTGTTTGTAATGTCAGTACCTATGGGGTTTCAGAAAAATTATTTTCTTCTTTTTAGTGCGTTAAAAACGTGGTTTTTTAAAAAAGTTTTTTTTTTATATAAAGTATTATTTAGTTACCTATGTACATTTATACCATTGTTTATTATTATTATTTTAATAAATATCTGGTGGACCGACTTATTGTAAAAAAATTAGAAGTAGACCGCATCCTAAAAAAGTTTGCCCATCCCTGATGTATACGAACAGAAGTACAAATTTACAAAACTTGTTGAGGATCTCAGGATCCCAAACACAACCGGACGTAAATGGATTATCCAACAATATTCAAGAACAAACATCGCATTGAACCTTAATGAATGAATAAAATGAAAGATATTTTTTATTCACATAATAATGTATTTTTGTAATTGAAATTGTATTTTCTTTTTTCCTGTTACAAACTGTATTATTTTTGTTTTCTAACATTCTTGTTTTTTTATTATAATATTTATTTCATTATTATATTATTTAATTATATTTATAAGTATGTAATTGGAATCGTATGTTTTTTTTTAAGAATTGTAAAATGTTGTCAATAAAAAGTACTTTTTTCTATAATCTTTTAATAATATTTAGACTTGTATATGATATATAAGCACTATGTAAGTTACATTTGTATGTGCGGCCCGCATAAAAAAAATTATTTTGAAAATGGCCCGCCTTCCGAAAAAAGTTGCCGACTCCTGATCTATACTGTTTTTTCACATTAACACACAAAGCCTTAACATACAAAATATAGAATTTGAAAATGTAGAAAAATTTAAATACTTCTGTAATAACGTAGGATAATAATATTCAAGAAGAATTTAAAGCGAGGTTGCAATCGGGATGCGCCTGTTATTATGCAGTAAATGGGCTTATCGCGTCAAAATTACTATCAAAGGGGATAAAAATTAAAATATATAAAACAATTATTTTGCCCGTTGTATTATATGGGTGAGAGGCATGGTCTAGGACCTTAGGAGACGAGAGCAGATTTAGAGTATTTAAGAATAGGATTCTGCGTAGCATTTATGGGCCAAATAAAGATGAGGTCACTGGGGAATGGCATGACCTCTATGTATCTCCAAACATAGTTAGAATTATATATAAATATAAAAGTTTTTTATAAAATAACATTTTTCTCATGGACTAAAAAGAATAAAATAAATTTCTATCCCCTTGACAAAGTTTATGGATGAATTGCTTCATATTCAACGGAAAACATTGGGCGCATTTAGTTTTATTTATTTATATGAACAATCAAGTCAAATTTTTGTAATAATAAAAATTTTATTAAACACATAATCTGACAATTTTTTTTATCATTCAATAAAATTCGATATTAGGAATCATGCGGTAATGCGGATTAAGGCCAAATCGATCAACATTAGATCAAATATTTTTATAAAGGTGGATATTAGAAAAAAAACTTAAATTCAATATTTCTGTTCACCAATTAGCTATTTGTAGACTTTAGGCGCCCAGAGATAGATAGATAGATATATAAACAATTACAATAATAATATATAATTAATTTACTGTTTAAATTAAAATATATTTTAAATAAGAACACAAAAAAATGAATGTTTTATGTAATATACTGATTGAAACAAAATGGATGAAAACCTTTGACATACAGTCTTTCAACCAAATACTATGTATCACTCGGGGGTACAGGGGGCAGACTTAGTACAATATAAAATAATAATTATATTTTACATATTTACTTTAAGAATTAGTTAAGGTAATGGCACCAATAGATGACATTTTAAGCGCTCTTGTCGCTATTTTCTTTTATAAAACCGAAACTATACGTCTCACAAAAAAAATCTTTTGGTTATTATAAAGCTTATCTTACCTTTTATCACCAGGATAAATATTTTAAACTTTTATATGAGTTTAATAGGAAATATAATTTTTTTTCAAAGTAATCAAATGGAACCTATAGATGACACCAAAAATTTTGGTGGAACCTAATGATGACAATTATGGAACCCAAAGATGACATCTACTTTTTTTCACTTCGCTTGCTCTCTTTATCTTCAACTTATTTATTTACAAAGTAAAACATCTTTCCAACACCTTGTTGCTGCTTTAACTTTAGTTATAATAAAAAAATCAGGTTTCATATAATGATAAATTAGATATATTTATTGTGATTGATTTTATTTTTAGCTGATTATTATAATAAAATAAAAAATTGATTTTAAACAAATCTTTTTTTAATTATGCATTTTTAATTATACATTGGGAACAGAGTAATTTAAAAAAAATTTAAAAAAAATAGTGTATGAAGTTCTGGAACAGAAAAAAATTTTCTGACAATGAGAAACACAGCGTCACCTTTAGGTTCCTATATCAATTCAGACATGCAACTTGGTGGAATTATATAAAATTATCTCCTCTTTACAGCTATTAATATAATAGACAATTTTTTTAAAAACCTAGTATAGCTGACATTGCTGTCATCTATAGGAAAAACAATTTTTAGGGGCACCTATAGATAACACCGTTGATAAAAAAGATACTTTTAAAAATTAGGTGTTTAAATTGAAATGATTTATATCTATATTAAGTCTATTTTATAATGTAGTTGTTAAATTCTTGATAAATATGAATATAAAAATATAAAATACTAATTAAGAACATTACTTCCCTTAAGGTTATCTTTAAGATTTGTTGAAAAAATCAATTGTTGACGATTCGGTCTGCTTTTCAAGTTAAAAGAAAAAAAATAGGGCGACTTATTGAATAGTTGTAGGATATCTCAGGTGGTGGAAAAGCATAACTATCATTTAAAAAAAAAAATTTCCGCGTATGTTTTAAAATTTGCTTATTTTTTTAGTTTAAATTCAAAAGTGTCATCTATAGGTGCCATGTCATCTATAGGTGCCATTACCTTATGTGTGTTTTTATGATTTATTGATAATGTTATGAATATAAACAAAGATTTATATGGTATATTATCAAGACTTCTCTATACAGACAATATTATATTTATTAGCAGTGACGTCGGGTCGGGGGACACGTGGGCACGTGCCCCCCCCCCCCCCCCAAACTTTGTGCAAAAAATAAATTTAAAAGTGATTAGTTTTGTAACTGAGAAGGATTTCTTGTCTGTATAAATTGTTTAAATACTAAAACAGCACTAAGACGACATGGATTCTATTTATTTCAGAATCTTCAGACAACATTAATCCTGAGTGCGTTTCTCGATTTTTTATTTTTTTGAGCACACACACTTTTGCACTAATTCAAATCTGCTAGCCTCATGTTGAACTTAACATATGAAACAAAAAAGATGAAAAGAAGAAATTGTCAGAGACATACAATTTATTCTAAGAATATGTAATATGATAGGTTTCCACCAATAGTTTTTCTTTTTAACTTCTTGATCAGGCATTGGAAAAAATGATTAATAAATTATTTTTTAATATTATTAATAATTTTTTTTTTATTCAAATAAGAAATTTTTATTGTATTGTATCTATTCATTTCATATTTCAAAATTAGAGATAGGAAATAATATTTTTAGAAGTTTGAATTTTTATTTTATCTATATATATAAAGGAGAGTGTTTGTATGTATGTATGTATGTATATATGTATGTAATTTGTTTACTTTTTTGCTGTCATAGAAACAAACAAAAAAGAAATTTCCTACTTAACCGACACTTTACCGGTAATTTAGAATTATGAACATCAAAAAATAAGAAACGATTTCTATGAAATTACATCACAATATTCTTATTTATCTCTATGGTAACATAGGCTATAGATTTTATTAATATCTAATTCTAATCAATAACCGCAGAATTTAATTTTTTAAAGTTTATATAGTTCTCCGTGTTGTTCATTCAAGAGCCAGGCGTGGCCCACTGACTGGCGGACTCATTTTACACAATGTATATAACTAGCAATCAAAGAATTATTATAATATTTAACTTTTTATTTTAAATTCTAATATTCAAATATCATTTCAATTAAATAATTTATTCTAAAAGTTCTCATTTTAATTAATATAATAAAATATTTAAATCATATTTAACTTAAATTATTTTGTATTTATTCTTTCTATATTTGAATACTTCTTTAATTTTAAGGGAGGGAATTAACTATGATCTAAAAAAATTAATAAATGAACTTAATAATAAAAAATCAAATAAATCCATTAATTTAAATTAATACTATTAATGAATGTATATATTGTTAATTTATCTTTAGTTTTATCAATACTTTTATACCGTTAATTTTTACCGACCGACGATAGTAAGGGAGGTATTGTTTTCACACCAAATTTCACATGTGGAGATTTTTACATATCTCCACGAATCATGCATTTTCTTAACAGAAAAAAGTATTTTTAGCATGATGTCTGTCCGTCCGTCTGTCCGTCTGTCCGTCCGTCTGTCCGTCCGTCTGTCCGTCCGTCTGTCCGTCTGTCCGTCCGTATAGATGTGTACAGCCTGAACGGCTAAACCGATTTTGATGAAATTTGGTATAATTACTTAATGCATCAGTGGGATGAATTGATCAACTTTTGGTGCAAATCCGGAAACCGGAAGTGGTAGTATTAGCGATCGACAATAGGAAGGGAAGGGTTATTTTCACACCAAATTTCACATGAGGAGATTTTTTTACATATCACCACGAATGTATTGGTTTTATCCTCGGGAAAATTCATCTTCATTATGTTTTTCTTAATTTAAAATTATATGACGTCACCCAGCCCTTCATGACGTCACAGCCTCCTTATTATGATCTCGGGCAACGACGGCTACTTCAGCTATATATTATAAATAAAATAAAATTAAAAATATTTATGTTATATGCCTATCTGTTTTTTATTACATTAATAGATATATTAAAATTATTTGAAATTGTTTCTGTAGCTGGTAATTAATTTATTTCAAACCGTCGGTCGGTTCGGACCTGGCCACAGGTCAACTTATTATAAATTGTCTCAAGTCTCTAACTTTGCATTTTCTCAAATTTTATTATAATTAAAAATATTCAATAAAAATCAAGCAATGAAATTAAAATATCAAAATGAAATGATCAAGAAATATTATACTCTATTATAACATATACAATACTTATAAACTATAGGCGGAGGAAATATTAGACGATATCATTGCGGGTTCATGCCAAATCGATCAACATTAATTAAGATATTTTCATTATGACAGATATTAAAAAAACCCGCGAATTCAATAATTCTGTTCAGTAATTATTTGTAGACTTTAGTAAAACCTACGCATGACTCAATAGATCCGGGTAAACTTTTTCAAATTTTGATCTTAAAATTTATCTTGAAGGTAGTAAAGAAAGAGTAAGATGTGGAAATCAATTGTAAAATATTAGGTTACCCAGACGACTTAAATATAATAGGAGATTCGGCAATTGCAATTACAGATAGTGAGGAAAAATTAATCGAGGTAGGAAAAGAGATGAGGTTTGAAATTAATAATGATAAATAAATATATTTAGAAACAAACAGGAGCAGTATTAACAAACAAAATGTAGAATTTGAATATGTAGAAAAATTGAATGTAATCACGAAGGATAATAATATTTGAGAAGAATTTAAATCGAAGTTGCAATCGGGAAACGCCTGTTATCATGCAGTATAGAGGCTTATCTCATCAAAATTATTATAAAAGGGAATGAAAATTAAAATATATAAAACAATTATTTTGTCTGTTGTATTATATGAGTGTGAGACATGGCCTATGATCTTAGGAGATGAGAGTGGATTCAGAGTATTTGAGAATATGATTCTCCCCAGCATTTATGGGCCAAAGAAAGATGAATACATCAGGGAATGACGTACGAGAGATGGAACAGAGGCTCAGGATAAGGACACTTGGAGAAATGTGGTTGTAGCTGCCAAGAACTTTCGAGTACCGTTGAGCCACGCATGGTCTATGACCCTGGGAGATGAGAGTAGATTCAGATTATTCTTTCCAGCATTTATTGGCCAAAGAAAGATGAGGTCACCGGGGACACTTGGAGAAATGTGGTTGTAGCTGCCAAGAACTTTCGAGTAGATAGATATAACATATTCAATAATAATATATATAATTAATTTACTAAATAAATTAAAATATATTTTAAATAATCACACAATAAGAAATGAATGTTTTATGTTATACACTGATTGAAACAAAATGGATGAAAACCTTTTACTACTTTCAACAAAATACTATGTACCACTGGGGGGTACAGGGGGCGGAGCCCCCGTCTAGATGTGAAGAGCGACGAAGGAGCTCTGAGCAGCTAGTATAATATATATATAGAACAAAACTTCCGACAGTGTATGATCACCAATTGAAAAAAATAATTAAAGTAAATGAAAAGTTTTCATATAACACGGAAGTGAGGCAGATGTTTAATTTTTTCACTTGAAGAGAAAACTTTGGATTTATTGCATTAGTTTTGACATTATATATGTTATATATATCATATAAATAAGTAACAAGGGCAGATAATTAAAAAAGTTAAAAATTCCTGAGCATTGGATAGTTGAGATCATAAACACTTTCTTTTAATAAATCATCAAATTTAGGAATTGAATTATTGTATAGAAATTTTCTAAAAAAGACTGTTGATTTGTTGAGAAAGTTAATTAATTTTCTCAATAAATTACATTGATTAACAATAACACTTTATCGATTTGCATATTGTTCACTACAGATCCGAAGTGCGGGGTCCTCTATATATTAAATATTTAAATAAAATGCAAATTCGAAATAGATATAAATCAAATGACATGGATTCATAAGATAGATAAACTTCTAATTATATTAAAAGATAAAAATGCATAAAATCCAAAAACCATTATATTTTATTGAAAATAAATTTACATAATTGAATATGAATATATGAATTTATATATTTCTAAGTTGTTCTATAAATTCATCTAAAATAATTTGAAAATCGAATTTCTTTGCTTCTTTATAGTATTAATTAAGACGATTAGTAAAATAGAAAACTACAAATGCGGTAAACAATTGACAATTGAAAATAATTACATCTCCCTAATAGTGAGCAAAAATGACTAATGCAAAAAAATGGAAGAGTGCCGAGAAAGATGCATATATGTAAAATATAATAATTGATTTAGTACGATCCTACATATTTTCAGGATTATTCTCTAGCTGGCTGCCCGCTGATTTACATACAGTCCTCAATATATTCTAATCAGCAATATTTTAAAATTTTATTATTTGAGAAATAAAATAAAAATGAATCCATAATTTAAAAAAATGAGAAATTTATTGACTTAAAATAGCGCCTGCTCTATATAGCATTTACAGCGCTTCGGGCAATAGAATAAATTGCCGCCCCGTACAAATGCACGGTTTACCGCCCTCTAGGGCTAAATAAAAATAGTTTTTTATATGGAATATCTTTCAATACTAAATTCTTTCTAGTAGAAAGTGTTGGTAAGAAATAATTTATGTTCGTTTTCACCAAAATGTCATGTTTTTATAATTCTAACGTTTTTATAATTATAACGTTTGTTTAATTATAACGTTTTTCTCAACTTCACTTGGCGTCTGTCTCTCTGTCTGTTCGCTCTTTTGACAAATTGAAATCGATTTTTCATCAACTTAATATGGAGATAGACTTCTGAAAATTTTTATAGGTATTTCAATCGATCCCTAGAAGGTATAGAAGAAATATAATTGAATTATAATTAATTAATTGTAATATAATTAGCGATTAATTACTTTTAGTAACCAACTCTTTTTGTATTTGGCAGATTAATTTTTTTTCAACGGATTCTGAAGCATAAATATTGATTTCAGGATAGATTTTCATTTTGGATGTAATTAACATTATTTTATAGCATTAAAATTAATGATGAATTCTTATTAATCAGCACTAGCGTCGATGAAGTAGGGGCAGTTTTCCCCTCAAATGGCTTAGAGAAAAGATCTTTTTTTTATATATGTCCCCGAGAGGAAATTAAAGAAAGAAATAAAATAAAACCTATTTTTTTATGAAGATAATATGAGTACAATATACATTTATAAAATCTCATATTAATAAAAATTATTTATTTATAAATATAATATAATAATTATTATTCAATAATAACATAAACTTAACATAAATACATAAAATCAATTTTAGAAGATTAATATATTTTTTTGTTTTATTCAATTTGCAAATTTTCGTATAACTTCATCTTTTCTATTTCTCTTGTATATAAAAATTTTTTATAAAATAACGTTTTTCTCATGGACTAAAAAGAATAAAATAATTTTTCTATATGCGTGACAAAGTTTATGGATGAATTGCTTCATATTCAACGAAAAACGTTGGGCGCATTTAGTTTGCATTTGATTTCTATGCAATTAACTTCCTTTATAGAGCTATAATTCATATATATACATACATACCACACTAAAACACTTCATTAACAAGTAACACTATTTCTTCTAATATAATCAACCATTTTGGATTTGATTGATAATATGTAAATTTAATAAAAATTATTTTAAATTTTGATACATACTTTGATATAAGTATATTACAGTGAAAAATAATAAAAGATTAATTTCTTAGCTCTTAAACTATCAATTTTATTGCATTATAAAAAAATTTGTCAGTTTGTGTTTAATAAAATTATTATTACAAAAATTTGACTTGATTTTTCATATGAATAAATAAAACTAAATGCGCCCAACGTTTGAATATGAAGCAATTCATCCATAAACTTTGTAAGGCTTATAGAAAAATTATTTTATTCTTTTTAGTCCATTGGAAAAACGTTATTTTATAAAAAAATTTTTATATTTATTTTCTAAATACACTTTAAAATTTTATCAAATTCTTATTGCAACTTTGGTTACAACCAAATATAAACCCCTTGAATATCATTTTTCTAGAATATCACATCCGTATTATCTTTTGACAATGGCCAGGGGTGAAAAGATCCTTTTTGTTGTATTAACAAAAATTTAAAAAATAAGAATATTAAAAATTAAAATAATAAAAATCTAAAATCGAAGTAAATTAAAAATATTTTAACCAGAAACCATAATTTTATTTAAAAAAATATTAATATCAAAATATACAAAGTATTGATCAATAATCTATAATTATGTTCTATTAGTTTATCAATAGATATAAAATTGGTGCAAAGAAATTGTATTATTTTTATTTATTTATAAGGAAAATTAGATTTAAATAAAATATTGAAAATTTATCAAAATAAAAATAAATACTTTTCAGATCTGATATTAATTATATTCTCAAAAAAAAATCAAAATTCATTCATTATTAGTTTTTCTTAGTAATATAGAAGAAATTATGAAATCTGAAATAAACTTGAAATTTAATCTTAAAATTTCCTTATTTTGATTTATATTAATTAATATTTTTTAATTGAAAACTGAAAAATATAAAAATATAATTTCCTTTTCATATCTAAGTTAATTTTTTATTTATAAATATCTAAATAATTTTTTTTTATATTTTAATGCAATTTTATAATTTCAACTGCTCTTTTTTACTATCTCGCCAGAGATAGTATTGCGATCACGAAAATTTTCGATGTTGAGATTTTGATGTTTTTATACGTTTTGAAGGTTCCTGAATCATTTTCACTAAGGTTGAGAAAAATGTCTGTGTGTGTGTGTATGTATGTAGGCAAGATTGCGCAAAAACGGTTTGAGCTAGAATGATGAAATTTGGTACATGGACATTATTCAAAATTCATAGTTTTCTATCAACTTTTGAGAAATGTAGCTCAACCGGAAGAGGGTCATTACCTTCAACGATTTGATTTTTTTTCCTCTAAAGTGACCGTAAAAATAAAGATATATGTTTGATAATTTTTCACATAATTAATAATTGTTTAAAACTGCTATATATAGAATTTCAGCTTGATTGAATCGCTGAAAGTACCAGAATTAATTTTTTAACACTGCAAAACTTACGCGCCAACACGTGACGTGGCGCCATCAACAAAAAGCCAAACATGCGCTGGTTTAATATTTATTATTTATAATTTATAATTAATTAAATTTAATTTAAATATAATATATTATGTTATTTAATCCAATTCAAATTGCGAGATAGTCGAGTGGAGACACTCCAGCTAATTTGTACTTGCATTTTAGTGATGTGTGTGTGTTCTTTGTTCTTCATTCAAATTTTAATCCAACTTAATATATATAAATATCTTTTATTTTTCTTAAAAATAGTTTAATTTCCAAAGGAATATCTATTTATACAGAAAATGAATATTTAATTTATATAAATTTTAATTTCTAAAAGATTGATAACATAATATAAATTAAAATCCAAACTAGAATTCTTTTAAAATAATTTGATAGTATTAATAAAATTTCTTTTAACAAATATACGTATATATTTTTAAAAATATATTCAACAAAAATCAGTACAAAATGATTTAATTCTGATTTATTTTTTCTTTGTATAAAAAATATTATATTTAGATATATTGCACTAGAGAAATTTTCCATAGAATGAATAAACAAAAAATATTTACATTTTAAATAAAGGTTTTATGAAATATTTTTTGATTCGGGAGGAAATGATAATGTTGATTTTGGTTTTGAATTTTTATTAGATATTTCTTTTGATAGATGTATGGGAGGAGGAGCTGTTGCTGGTCTTTTCCAATTACATTCTGCATTTTCTCTCCAAGTGGATTTTGTTACATCTCCATCTTCAAAAAATTCTTGTTTCCAAAGTGGGACTCGGGCTTTAAGTTGATCAACTGCATACTCTAATGCAGCAAAAGCTTCACCGCGATGCGGAGACGATATCCCAACAATCACGCTAGTTTCACCAAGAGGCACTTCTCCAATTCTTTAAAAACATTTTCAAGAATAGGAATAAAAATTAAAAAAATATTATTAAGTATAAGTAATTAGGTGAAAATGATCATAGTTTCAAAAATTAATATCCAGAATTTGTATTTGGTTTATTTTTTGTTTTAAAATAAGTGTTTTAAATAAGTAAAATAAGATTTACTTATTATTTCTTAAATAAAACAAACTTATTGAGTAAATATAAATGAGTTAATTATTTGTCATTTATATCTTTCATTGAGCATTTGTTTGGTTAAAGGAAAGATTTAAATTTTTTATTTATATTACCCAAAATATTAAATTCCCTCAAACAAATGTAGTTAATTATATTATTTTTCTCTTTTATAATTTTGTTGTATTTAAGTCTATATTTTTCGAATATTTCATTTATTTTTTATTTTTTCAATTGATTATCACATTTCTACCTGTGAATCATTGCAGTTCGATTAATGGGTGGCCACCGTTGTCTAATTTCGCTAAGAATTTCACGCATGACTTTTTCAGCCATTGGTACATATGCTTCATATACTAGTTTCACAACCTAAAAAGAAAATTATATAACTATAAATTTCCTTTCTATTATTATGATAGATTATTATTTTGTGCAAATGGAAAATGAAATATTCTGAAATTTTATTTTAATTTAAATGATCATCAAGAGTAAAACGAATTTAATTATTCTTTTTTTGTTAAATTAGTATTAAAAACTCATAATATTTACAGAAAAAAAATAATAAAAATAAATAATTTTTTAATGACCTTTTTCCCTTCATTGATATCTCTGGTTGTTCCAGCAAAGAAAGTGAGTGCTCCACATGAAACATCACCGATTATTTTTTTTATCTCTTCTAAAGTAATCTCAGTCTCACGGATAGCAACATAATCTTTAGAAGAATCCATTTAAATTTTTAAATTTTCTTTAATGTTTTCAAAAAATGATGTGTGATGTCTAAATGGCTGTGAAATGAAATTATGAATATTCAATTATGTTTATTTATTATTTTAAATGAAATATATTATTATAGAAATTTTTTTTCAATGGATAAAAAATATCTATATATTCTAAAAATAAAATTATAAATAAAAATAAAAAATATTTTAAAAGAAAATTTTTCGGATTTTAATTTAATTTAATAGAAGATATATATTGATATATTGCTAATTAAGTGTTAATGTATATATATATATATATATATATATGTATATGTATTTGTATACATACAACATATACATATATATATATAATATACAAAAATTTTAACTCTTAGAAATACGTTATGTTTAACTTAATTTTCTAGGGCTGTTATTTGAATTTAACAAAAATATTTTTTCTTAATGCTTTTTTATCCAATATTTTTCCAATATGATGTTAAAAGAAAAGCAGTGGTGTATTGGAGGGGAACGACGTTCCCTTACTTTTTTTCAGAACCGGAACGCGTTCTAGTAACTTTTCATGTCACGACAACTCCCACTTAAATCTAATGTTAGAATCTTTTTTTGTGTTCATTAATACTTTAAATAGTAAGAATAAGAAAAAATAAAAATTTATATGAAAAAAAATAATTTGGTGAAAATAGGACTTTTTTTGATCCTACTATGCGTTCCCTTACTTCTTATTTTACTAATACATCACTGAAGATCAAATGGAAATTTTAAAATATAAAAAAATTATTAAAAAAACTTAAACTTACTTACTTTTACTTATTCAAGTAATACAACAATTGTTTTTAACCTCCACTTAGAGGTGGTATCACTGCGATAGTAGACCCTGATTTAAGATTCAATGGACCAGATTGTACCCAATTTTCATCGACTGCAAGTACAATACAAGATGAAATTTGCTAAAAATGAAGAATATATTCAATTATGGTAAAAACAAATTAACTAATTTATAAATTATATATATATATATATATATTTGCAAAATTAATTTTTTTTAAAGATACCTGAAGATTAAAACGATCCACAATTAAATTAAGAAGATCTCCTCCGTCAATAAAAGTAGATGTTTGAATAATTGCCTTATTAACTCCAGCTAATTCACGAGCTTTAGCGAAAAATAAAACTTCAACTTCAACTTGATTAAAACCTTTATCTTGGTTCATCTTGATTACTTGTTTTAAGTGTAATACTTTTTGACATTCAAACCTGTTAAGATAAAGTATCAAATTACTTTTTTTTTTTGATAAAAAATATTTTTGTTTTTTTTATTTTCTTGAATTATTATTTACTTTTTTTATTTCAATAATATAATTAAATATACTGTGATTAATATTATAGATTAATATATTAGATAATTAGATAATTGATATCTCCAATAAATAGCTTTAGATCTAGAAAACTTGTTTATAAGATTATTTATATTTATTTATAAATTACTTTAATAATTCGGATCCTTATTCATTATTATTTTTATATTAAAGCATTATTAAAAACTTGAGGTTTTTTTGGTTGATTGACATTATATTAGGGCATCTTGAGATTTTTTTTAGAATTTTAAAAATTTTTTTTTAAAATCATCTTCTTAATTAATTACCTTACGAAAATAAAAATGTTTATTAAATATTTTTTTTTTAAAATCGTTAAATATCTGAATTAAATAGAAAATTTTGTGTAAGATTTCTTTCTAGAATTTGCATTACTATTAAGAATGTTAAATTGAAATGACCTCCATGATAGAACTAACAATTTTTTACATAAGAAATTTTATTATTCAATGGAGAAAAAATTTTAAAAAAATAATAATTTTATATTTATTATGTAATATTTTTATTATAAATTTATAATCAATATTTATATTACTTATTTTCTATGGATATTAGTTATTATCTAAAATTCTAAGTAGGTATATAATTCTAATTAGGTATTAAAAAAAATTTCCTAATTTGATATTATTACAAAAAATATTTTTAGTTATTATAAGAAATTTATTATTTTAAGAAATATAATGTTTCAATATACATTTTCTTTGAATTTTCTGAAATTTAAAGTTAAGATTTTTTGTATATAGCAACCAAACTTCTATTATAATCACCATCCAAGCTCAATTCTCTCCAAACTTTTTGTATCTATGAAACTGATCTTTTATATTAATTGCTTTCCCAATAGGTAAAGATTATTTGTCTTCTTTTTTTGCTTAATAGTATATATAATTTTGTCTATTCTACAATTCTAACTAAATCTGAATATATATTTGGGTCTGTCAAAAGTTCGAGGCTTTTTTTAGTAAAATTCAAATCGATTTTTTTTAATATATGAAAATGAATAGATTTAAACCAAATATACGCCATTATTATCATTGACAATCTTTAACCATTTTTAAGACAGTCATGATGCTATCGGTAAAGGATTTCTGCGGATTCTGCTTGAAAAATTGAATCAACTTCTTTTCAAAGGCTTCTTTTGAATCCAATTTAATTCCATCTAGAGTTCTGAAGAGATCAGAATAAGTAATAGTATGAGGGACAATATAGACACATCATTAAAACTTCTCAACCAAACTCTTGCAACTTTTGACGGATCATTATAGAAGTGTTTGGCCTGGCGTTGTCATGATGGATGACAGAGACTTGTGAAGTAATCGTTTCACCAACTGGAAGTACGTCATGGTCAACGATTCTTCCAGTCCCATCATATACTTAGCATCACTGAGACGGCTCACCTTCCTTGATCACGACCTTTGTCGCTTTATAATTTTTTTATATCTCTGTGATGCGTTCTTGTCTTGTAATAATAATATTCTAAAATATAACGAATTTTTTCATTAATTTTCTCCATGATTAAACTCATTCAAACTACTAAATCAATTTAGTGTTTTGACACTCAATCAATCTAACACTCGAAGTGTCAAGTATCTAATGAGCATTTAGTGGTGGCACCAAAAGGTCACTTTTACCAGATCCGTTATATATCACAGATCATGTATCTTTATGAATACCAATAATACAATGTTTGAACTTGTTAAATTGATAATTAAATTAAATTAGAATTAATTAAATTTTATACTTTATCGATAGTATATGTTATGGAATCTAAATCGAAAATGATTTTTTAATCTACATATTTTATTAAACATTCCTCAAATATAATGAACTTTAAACTTCACTTAACCTTAACTGTTTGAATTCAAGGGCAGTATTCGTAACTTAATCAAATTGAAATATGCTTGGAAAATTTTATCTTAAATAGGTAATAGATAGACAAAAGGAGTAATGAATTTAAGTAGTCCAAAAAGTGACTGGAATCACAAATATTAAATTTGAAGATATTCATTATTAAATTTTATTTGAGTAGAATTTTAGATTAGAATATTATATTATATTTTGATTTTTAAAAGATTATAAATATTTTTCTTTTGTAAAATCTATTAAATATTAAATTATGAATATTAACGTAAATAACCCTCTTTCTTTGGATAAGAAAAAATTTATATTATTAAACATACAAAATATTTATCCATGTTTTCGATATAAAGTCCAAATTCCAAATTTTTGAAAATTTTAATAATTTTTATATAAAATAATTAAATTATTTATAAATTAAAAACCATTTACGAATCAAAAATATATTAACAATATATAATTTATTAAATATTTTATTTTATATAAACTTAAGTTCTTGTTTCTTAAAATATTAATAAAATTTTATCAACCATCATTAATTTTTAATGATAATAAAATATAAAAAAAGAAATATTACATAAGAAAAATAAAATTAATTTCTTCACTGTGAAATCCAATGTTTATTATTAATTTAAAAAATCTTACACAAATTATAAATATTATAAGTATTTATAGAATGTTAATTTAAATTGAAAATTTTTTTAAATAAGAATCATAAATGATAAAATATTATCGAAAATAAGTAACATAAGCAACCTGTAGCATTTTATTTTTTGTAAATTACACCTCACACAAATTTAAAAAATATAAGAAATTAAATTAAAATAATTTCAATATCAAAAAATTAAATAACAAAAAAAACGAAATGAAATGACTTGTAAAAAATATATAAATATTTTGATATAAATAAAAATAAAAGAATGTCAAATATATATGAAAAACCTATATTGAATAAAGTAAAATACAATTCAATTATATATATATATATATTATATAAAATTAAAATCAAGCAAAATATATATTATTAACTTACCCATCTTGTGTAAATTTTGGGTAATTAAGAAGATAAATGGTCGAAAGGAAATAGAATGATTATATAAGCTTTGATTATATTAAGCTTATTAGTATTTTAAATGAAACAGCAAAAATTTTTATTATTTAATGTATATATATTGACCCTATATATATTTAATAAGGAACAAATGATAAATGAGCAATTTTACCGACCTTTATGCTTTTTATCACATGTCACATGTCTAAATTACAAATATGACGTAAATCATATCGTAGATTTTAAAAGAATATGATAAGTTTTGAATAATTTATATATAATAATTAATATAAATAACATATAATTTAGAAAGATTATTACCTGAATATTTGCTCTTTAAATATATATATTATATTAAATATATATATATATATATTATATAAATATAATTACCATTCTCTTGGTTGGATATCCTGTTCCATTACTTTATATTGATAAGTTCTTGATATATAATGACATTTGATTATATATGAATTGATTATTTTATTTCCAAAACATTAATTCTGGTTATTAAATAAATTCTATTCAATAAATGTTATTAAAAAAAGCTTATTTATATTAAACAAAATGTCAGAAGAACCAGAAGGTGGAAATGAAGGAGTGACAGATTCACCTAAAAGAGGTATAATTTAATAAATAAATATTACCAAAACTTTAATTTTTATACAATTTAAATTAATTTAGGACCAACACTATCAACAAGTACCAGCAGCTTTGAAGCTCTTGATCCATATGATCCAAATTTAAGTTGTTTAGCTACCACTATGTTCCAAAAAACTGCAGATTATCTTTATGGGGAACTTTCAACCACCCAAGTATTAAATATTTTTTTAAAGAAATAATTAATTCATTAATTCATTTATCTATTTGTTTTAGGATGATTATCGACTATTAGAAAATATGAATAGATTAACAATCACAAAATATTCTGATATGAAACAAATTGCAGGGAATGTTGCAAAATCGATGATTGAATTAAATAATAAATGTATTGAAACATTATTTTTATGATTACTTATACTTAAATCTTTATCAACTTCTAATTTAAATAAGATTTGACTAATTCATTTCTAAAATGATTTTTATAAATTACTGTCATAAATATTGAAAGGATATAATTCAGATACAAATATTTTCATATTAAATTAATTAAAATATTTCAAAATTTAGAATTTATTTAAATATATATATAAATTAATTTTGTAAACGTAAAATTTTAAAATTTTCTTAAATCTACATCTCTAATAACTAAATAATTCTTTTAGAACTTAAATATATTGTTGAAAAATAATTTAGATTAATTAATTAATCAAAACATATGTAATGAAATTTATTATATAATTTTATTTTAATAATTATTTAAAATTATATTTTTTCAGATGCTAGTCTTCAACCATACTTGGATCAAATTGATCAGATAGAAGATTGTGTAAATAAATTAGAACAAGCAGCTTACAAACTAGATGCTTATTCTAAAAGATTAGAGAATAAATTTAAGCAATTAGAAAAAAAATAAATTTTCTCATTACTGGAGAGCTAAACAAAATCCAAAGAATTTTTCACCAAGTAATTTAGGAACATAGCATATTTTTTATATATACAATACGCTAAAAATTATTTTACTTAGTAAATTTATAAATATAATAAATGTTAATAAATTTTCTTAAATTGTAATTATTGTTAAAAAAATTTAAAAAATTGTGGGTTTTTTAAAAAATATAAGGGAGATTTTTCTTTAGCTCACCTCTTATATATTATATATACTTATTGTTTTTTTATAAATATCTTATTATTAAAAATAAAATTTTTATTTAAAGAATTTATTTTTATTCATTGATTAAATTCTATTAAATAAAATAATTTTAAAAATATACATTTCTTTTAGGATCTTTTAAAATCAAATACGAGATTTAAAAAAATCTAGATTTAAAAATATTAACAAATATTTATTAATTACTATTTCCTTGGCATCATAAGGTTTATGTCTTTGAAATTTTTCAATTTCTGTTATTGTCTAAGTTTGCCAGTAACAATACATTATTCATTATTAAACTGTAGATTCAGATTTCAAATTTTATTTTTAATAAAAGTCAATTAATTAACCGGTATTACTTCCATCTTAACGCTATTCTATTTTAGGATTGTAATGTTTGGTATATTTCAATATTACTTTTCAATATAATAATATATATAAATATTAGAAAAGTTAAGAAAATATAGTTTTAAAATATTTTCTATATAGGTATATAAAATTAATTATATAAAACTTACAACTGAACGGCATTATTATTGAAAGAGTAATATAATATAATAATATAATCAATAATATATTTATTTTTTAATGAAAACAATTTATATCACATTAATTATATTTTATATAGAAAATTACATTTTTAATTGAAAATTTTTTTTTAAGTTCTTAAGGGACGCGGCAAATTGTTTTATTTTATTATTTTTTTTGTTTAATGCACTTTTACAACAATTATACTGAAATTTACAAAAGAACTCATTGTTAACACAAGATGTTTTGTGTTCTAATACTTTTTGAATAAACCTCCAAAATATAAAATTTTATGTACTATATTTATTTTTAAAATAAAATAATGTTTTCATAAATATTTCTTTATTATCTCAGGAAAGTTGACTATTCAAATTAAATTATTTTATATTATAATTTAGTTACTTTTTGTTTAGACAGTTTGTGATTTTCATTTTTGCATTTATTTTATAGACATTAGAATATAACTTGACCCCTCAATATAAAATATAAACACATAAACAAATTTAAAGCGATATGTCAAAATTTAATATGAAAAATCCTAATACCGCTGGATCTAGAGTTTATGTAGGGAATATAAAACCTTCACCTTCTACAAGAAACGATTTAAAAGATAAATTTCAAGTTTATGGTACAATTAAAGGTATTAAAGAAATAATAATTTAAAATTGAAACTTTGAAAACCCGAAAAATAACCAATTAACCAAGTTATTCTCTTTATTAATTTATTTAAAATAAATGAAAATTCTATTCTTATAATAAATCACAAACTTAAAATTTAATTGACTTTTTAAATTTTCATGTTTTCATTAAGTTCTATAATATTAAATTAATTTTAGGAATAGTTGTTAAAAAAGGGTATGGTTTTATTCAATTTGAAAGCGACTCAGCTGCTCAAGAAGCAATTAAAAATGAAAATGGCCAGAAGTTGAATGGAAAAAAATTAGGTAAATTTATTATAAAAGTAACTTTTGACAAGAAGTAGTTGCAAAAACCATTCAAAAATTTTATTTTTTGTAATTTTTACTTAATCAACAAAAGTTATCTTTAAATATAATACAAAAAATTTAATTTAAATGCTCTAAAAAAATTTTGGTTTATGTAATTTATGTAAACATGATACAAAATAAACGAGAATTCAACTATTTTACTATTTAAGGTCTAAATTTATAAATTAATAGCTTTACCACACATTAAAATTTGAAAATGGCTTAATGACTATAAATTTATCTATTGTTTAATATTTATTACATTTTTGTTTAGAATTAAATCTTGCTCGTGTTCAAAATAAACCATTACCTTCCCATCAAAATACATCAAGACAATCATTTCAAGAATCTGGAGAATTTCGAGAATTAGGTTCCGTAAATGACAGAAACCTTCCGGAAAATGACTGGAGAGATAATAGAACAAGGTACCTCATTTTACAATTTATTAGTATACCATATATACTTAAAAGAAAATATTCTAAATGACAGATATTTTTCATTTTTGTTATATCAGATTATTTTATTGTTTTATACAACTCATAATCATAAATGAAAAAAAATGTCTATTAAATTATTTAAATTTTATAGAGTCTCTAAAATATATTTATAATAGAAGTTTTAATCATTTTCTATCAATCAATCAGTATCAATTTTATCAGTTTTTATCAAATTATTTCTATTTTCTGTCAATTAATTTCTAATTTTGTTGATTAAGATTTATTATTATTTTACTTTTCTATTTAAATCTAGATTCGATAGTGAAAGATATGGAAATGAATCTACATCTAGAGATAGTTTTTACGGAAGAAGTGACCCGGAAGCTTATGACGATCCTGAAGATTATAATGATTTCGATGAAATGAATATGAATTATGATTCTGAAGAAAATAGTTTTCAAAAAAACAAATCCGACTTCCAACCCCCTCCAGCTTCAAATCAGGGGGGAGGAGGAACTGAACCGCCTTTTCGAATAAATAAACCATTTACTGATCCATCAAATTTTGGGTATTTTATTCTATTTCTATTTTGCATTTAGTTACTATATATAGTATTATATATAATAGTATAACTTTTGGCTTATAATTAAAATTTTATATTTATTTTCCAGACCTAATGATTCTTTCTCTCAATCTGGTCCTTCATTTCGGGAAAATCCTTCTTTAACACTACCCACGCCATCTAGAAATTGTGACTTACCTATTCGCACTATAATAAATTCGTCTGATCCAACGCCTAATGATTGTGAAATAATTATTGTCAACAAAGAATTGAGGTAAATATTTGAAAAACCTTTATATTTTAATTTCATAATTTTTTTTATAGATCCTGAAGATTTACAAAGAAATTTAATAATATCTATTAAATATTCTTAAAAAAAACATTATTATGTCTTGATATTTTTAATTTTTTTTTATTAAACCATACTTTATATAATTAATTTCAATAAATATTAAACTAAATTATGTTATATAACTTTATTTGAAACATAACTTTATATTTAAAAAAAAAATAGAAAAAGATCGCTTTTTATTTCAAGAAAATATCTGTTTATTTCTTTGTAAAGTGGCCATTAATTTTTTTTATTGGCCAACTGGATTCATTCCTATTTTAACCATCTTTCCCATTTATTAATGTATATTAAAATTAAATCAACTTGGCGAGATTCGATCTCTTGATTTCAATAAAAAGATGAGAGATATTTATCTTAATTTACAGTTACTACATCAAGGTGGGTCCTCTTTATTAAGTGAAAAACAATTACCTAAACTCAACATATAAAATTTAATTTGCTTATTTCGACTTAATTCTAACTGAGTTTTTGAAATCCCTTAATGAAATCTTATTTAATTATTTCACTTATTAATTTTTCCATTCTCTTAAAAATTTTAATTTTAATTAGAATTTGTAGATCTTGAACTTGTTTTGTTAAAAATCTTTAAACTTATGTTATATAATTCAAACGTTCTTATGAAAACAAACTTGTCAAAAATCAACATAAAACTTTGTTCAGGATAATCGAATGCAGTTTATATCAATATATATATGATTCTTTAAAATTTCATTTTAACTTAGTAAAAAATAAGGAATTGCTTTGGTTTTTGTGATCCTGAAAAATTTTAAATTTTGACAAGTGATATTTTTCCCCATGAGCGTCTTATATTCATTTAAAATAATTTGAACTATAAATCTATGTTAATGTATTCACTTTTTGAGTAAGAGATTTATACAGTAATTTATTTAATTGAATTTTTTAAAACTATTTTTAATTCAACTGTAAAAATTCAGATAATTTACTGAAGTTGTTGAATTTTAAGGTTTATTCCGATTCATTCATAATATTTTGAACAATTTGTAGAAATACATTTTTATATTTTGTATTATATTTAAATAGTAGTTTTCGGTTCTCCATAGTCTTTTCAAGGAAACCTGGTGTCTCAACTGATTTTATTTTAAAGTTTGGCCAAAAATTGAAAGTTTTCCGCAAATACTAATTATTTGACACAAAACTAACTTTACGTTATTAAAGAAAATATTTTACGTTATGTACACGTGTTTTATTACATCTGGATATTGTTAATAATATCCTCAATAAAAAACATTTGTCCATTTCATGATCTGTAAACTTGGAAAGAACTAAAAACTAACTCTAAGACCGAATTCCAAGTGTTCCAAAAAATGGAAGAAGGGTGTCATAATAATAAATATCTAATTCAAACATATATATAACGTTAATGCACACAAAAATCCTCGTTCTTTTTTGGATTTCGTTTAATCAATTTACACACAATTCAGAGGTGAAATGGTGTATTTTTTAATTTTATTAAATTTAACAGCAACCGAGATTATATTTTTAAATATTAATATTTTCATATTAATCGAAAAAGAAAAAAATTCCATGTTGGAAGAAATCTCAAATACACTTACATGTGTAAATGGTTAATTAATTAATCCGATCAGACTAATTTAATTTTTTTATATAAAAATTAATCCTTAGAATTTACTATTTTCTTGATAAAATATATTCTATCAAACCATTTTAACAATTAATGAGATGATATGCAAAGAATATAAGATTCATAAAAAAACTTAATCTCCACAAAATATAGATTGAATAAGTTTTTTTATACTCTGAGAAACATTTATTTCTGGAAATTAATTCTTTTCTCATAACAGTTCCTGAAAGTGTTCCATTTTCTTATAGTGAGTTATAACAATCTACTTGAAAATATATTTTTCAAGAAATGTTAAATGAAAATATTTCTTTAACTTTTTTGTCTATTAAGGGTATACAATTTACATTTATATATATATTTATTTGAAAGCTTTAGAAGTAAGGAGTGAGTTTTATGATGTTACTAAATTTGTAACATTCTTTATTTTTTTTTACATTTAATTTTCCAATTATAATAATTTTATGTGAACATAAACATTGATCACAAATTTAAAATGTGATTGTTTTTGATACGTTTTTTCACATATTTTATATCCTTATATGTATTTCCTATTTAAACGATTTATATTTGTATATGATATATATGAATTAAAGCGTTTGCTAATGAATTATCACCTTTCTACTTTTATATATATATATATATTCATTCATTTTTAAATATATGTTTTTCAATCTATAAATTAGAATAAATTACTTTTAGAATTTAAAAAGCTTATGATTTGATTAGTACTTAATTTTTTAATAGTATTCATTGATAATTACTAAACTATTATCTTGATTAATCAGATGAAATAATATTAAATATATACTACTTGACAAAACTGTAAACCAATTGAGACGGAATGTTTGAAATTTATCTTTTAATCGAATATTACTTCCTTCATTTATAATGGGTTATAATGATTTAAATTTCTTTGAATTTCTCTTGACAACCCTTAAAACCATGAAAAATGGAAAAGCACTGGGACCTTACAAATATGCAAATTGAATTTAAAATCAGAAGATTGATTTGTTTTCAATTTTTCGGATAAATAAAAATAAACTAATTATATTTAGAATTATTTAGAGAATTCAAAGACGCCTAAATCTATAATCCTTTAATATTCATTAATAATAATGGACATTCCAATTTAGTTGTTTTAGTTTTATCCTGCAATCTATATTAAAATTATTAAATTAAATTTGAATTGTGATCTCTTATTTATTTATTTTTTCTTCAATAATATATTATATTAAACTTATACATAGGCAAAAGAAGATTTAATTATATTTTTTGAAAATTTTCACATAATTATTTTTAATATTTTTTAATTATTGAATTATTAAATGTTTTTATTCTAGAAATATTTTAAATTGATTCTTATTGCATTATATTTTGGTTAAATTTTTCTCTTCTCAGATGTCATTAAGTTCTATCTAAATGATCCCACCTTCTTTATCATTTTAACTTTACAGAAATTATCCAATACAATTAATACTTATAATATTTCCATTTTTATTTAAAATTTTTAAATTTATTTAGAGATTATGGCGAATATATTGAATCTCGTTTGACAAAAGCCGGCCTTCGAGTAGATCTTTTATTGCCTAATGAAGAGATTCCTTCTGGAAGAATTCTAGCTAGATTATCTTCCAGAGGTACCCTTTATGCAATTGTTTTACATCCACAAAACCAAGAACACCATAGTTTAACCCTTAATATTCTTCAAGGAGTTCACGAAGGTTTGTATTTTTCAAATTTATATATATTATATAGATTTTTTTATATTTCTAATATAGTATATAATATTTAATATTATATTTTATTATATATTTTATATTAATTATTAATTATTATAATTATATAATACTTTAATATCATATATTGGCATTTTTGCTGAAACATATATATAATCCTTATATGTTTATAAATTGTACTGTATTTATTTTTTTTAATACAATTTTGAAGAGCATCGGAACATGCCGCTTGAAGATGCCATTTCCTTTATTATAAGGAATTTTGAGCAACATCGAGAAAAGAGTTTAAATAAACCACCCAATTCGGGACCATTATCGATTGTTCCTGGGCCAGAATCCAATTTTGATGAGGCTGGTCCTAAAAATACTAAATCCCATCCTGAAGCAATACAAAAATTGATTTCTTTATTAATTGATAATCGACCCCTTACTGTTTTACAATATGATAAATTACTTTATTATCTTAAAAGACGTAGAGATGAACAAGTTCGGACAGAACTTGGGGAAAATAAAGAATTAGCATCAACTGTTGAAAGAGGTATTTATTAATTTATTTATTATTCTTTTGCTTACTATTTAATTATGGGTAAGGGAAGAATATATTATTAATAAATTAAATTTGTTATTATAGAGGCGGTGAGAAAAGAAGAAGAATTAAAAAAACGAATCATGGATATTTTAATAAAACCCCTTCCACCCTCTACCACCAATACCACAACCACCACCACCACATCTACCTCCACTTCTTCTTCTAATCCTTCAGAGACTGTAAAAGATTTACCACCATCTGTTCTTCCTACATCTTCCACAAATAGCTCTCTTGGTTGGACAGCTGATTCGGCTGCTACTAAAGCTGCACCTCTTCTTAATGATCCCAATGTGCAAAAAGCACTTGACTCTTTAATTCAAGGAGATCTTTTACGTAAAATTACATCTACAACAAATCCTTCACAATGTGCATCTCCATCAGTTCCAGGAAATTCAAATCCAATTTTTGGAACTAGTTTTAAAAATTTTTAAAATAATGTATAATCTATTATTTATATTACTTAGAAAAATAGACAATTCTACTCTAAATTTTTATTTATATATTAATAAATACAATTTATATTCTAGTGTAAGAAAATTAAATGTTTTATCAAATAATAATGGTGTTGTTTATTTATTAATATTTTTTATTAATATTAATATCAAAATAGAAAGAGATTGAAATATTTCTAATTAACAAAGAAAACTAATTTTTCTTTTGTTTCGATTCAGAAGAGATAAATAGTCAATTTAAAGAATTACGGTATTAATTTTTGTAAAAAATTTTAAGTGAAAAAAGTTCTTTTCAAATTTAAAATCATAATGATTTTAATGAAGATATTTTTTTATTGTTTTCTTAATATTTTTATATGAAAACTAAGAAAAACATGTAGGTAAGTATAAATTTAATTATTTTCTGAACAAATCTTTATTAAATTAGTATTTTAAATATTTTAATTAATATAAAGATTTTTCTATATATTCGATAAACATAAAATTGTTCTAAATAGTTTTTTTTTTATCATCACCTGGTATTCAAACACGATGTGCATTTGCCACAATCAGCGTGTTTAGTAATGCTAACATTTCAAAGAGTTTGTTTTTTCTCAAACTTGCAGTTAACAACCTTAAAAACTATTCTAGCTCAAATAGCTTTTACAGAATACTATCTCCAAATGCAGGAAAACCATTGCCATTATATAATAAAAATATTTTTCTTTATTAACATTTATCTTAAATCATTATGAACTATTATTTTTGTTAATTGAAATATTTTTATTTTAAGATTCTTTTTAGGAGAATAGAAAATGGTATAATGCATCATATAAATCTACTTATAATATAAGTAAGTAATTTTTCTTTTTAAAAAACAAGTATGTTCTTTGCTTTCATTTCTATCCAATAAAAGTTTAACAATTAAGTCAATATCCTAAAATATTTTTTTAAATATGAAATTGTTATATAAAATATTAATTATAATACATTTTTAAAAAATAATTATTTTATTTTTAAATATGTTATTATATAATATTATACAGTATTATTTTTATAGAATAAACTTATCTAGTATTTATTTTAATATAATATTAGATTATATTGAGAAGTGGAAATCGGCAAGGTTTTTTTCTTTTATTCTTTATTGTAACAAATTTTTTCATATCAACAAACAATTTTACAATGGATATTAATTAAAAAGAAAAAACAATATAAAACTAATTCAAATGGTTTAGTCCTTTTAATATTTCTCAGCCCTTCTGCTATAAGAAGATGCATGCCTCCGGATTAATGTGATTTCTTATTCTTTCTTGATGTTTGCTTGCTTTTTTCTTATTTTTTTATTAAATTGTCTACTAATTCAATATTCAAGTCTTTATGGATATCTTTGTTACGTACATTTAACCGAGATCCGACCATACTTCTAAGTATTTTGTTTTGAATTATTTGTAGTATTTTAATCATAGACGGTTTGGAGCATCTTCATAGTTGTGCTCCGTAGTTCATATGGGTCTTAATACTTGTTTATAAATCATGATTTTGTTTTCAATTGTCAATTGTGAATATTTGCAATATATTAAAGTCTATATTTTTTAATCTTCTATAATTGATAAAGACTTAGTAGAATAAGGAAGTTTTTTTGTCATCACTATGATTGTTCTTGTTTGTTTGTTTTCATATGAGTGCCATGAGAAGACACCAATACATTTACATACTCTAGATCAGGGGTCGCCAAACTTTTTGATCATCGATCCCTATATAATTTTTCGAAATCTCCATTGACCCCATAAAGGTAATTTTTAGGTAATTAAAATAAAACTATCTATTAGCCTTAATATTTAATAAATCAGAAACAATAAGTTAAGTAGCTAGATTTTTACTTCTTTTCACCCGAATAAATATATATACGTTTATTATTTTATTTTCTAAAAAGAAAATGATATTAAGTCAATTATAAAAAATTAAAATTTTATATACGCAGTTTATTAAGAACTGTTTTTCCTTTGAGTCCCAATCGACCCCTTTGGCCAGATTGGCGTCCACTCTCGGCTAATGCTCATTGAAGTATCAGAATGTGAAGGTAAGAAATCTATTTCCACCAAAATGTCAATGTTTCTATCTCTTGATTAGGATCCTCTTCAGGACTTGAGCGAAAAATAACAAAAAACATGACATTTTAGTGAAAACGAACTTAAATTATTTCTTATCTTCACCTACTAGATTAAAGATGATTAAAGACTAAGATTTGAAAGATTCACCATAAAAATATATCAGGTCTAAGAAAAAACTACTTTTATTGACCCCTAGAGGGCGGCAATCCAGGCATTTGTCCCGAGCGGCACTTTGGTCATGAATATAATAAATTTGACGAAGGGCGGCAATTTATTTTATTTTCCGAAACGCCGTAATGCTTTATAGAGCAGGCTCTATTTTAAGTCAATATATTTCTCATTTTTTTAAAAATTATGGATACATTTTTATTTTATTTCACAAATAATAAAATTTTAAATATATTAATATATGATATAATATGATTTTAATATATTAAGGACTGTAAATTAGCGGACAGCCAGTTAGACAATAATCCTGAAAATCTATTTCAAAAACAGGAACCCTCAATTTATATTTTTTCTCATTGAAGATAAAATTTATAAAAACTTATAAAATAAATTGTCAATAGAATTAGAATTATTTAATTACATAAAGGGTAAAGACATAACTGGCACCACTATGAAAATAACAATTGACCAAAAATTTGTTTTTAAGATCATTTTGCGATCTTCCACAAGGGGTTTTTTGACTCCTTGTTACCCCCTTCGCACTACATCTTACAGAATTATATATTGATAAATAAATGTCAATGTGACTAAATAATAAAGACTTTAACCTGGATTATTAATATAATTTAATATTTAATAATTTTTTTAAAAAATGAAAAATGAAAAACTCACTATTTTATAATTTTTTATAGAATTAACAAAAATATATTATCAAAATATTAGTATTAAATTTATGATATATTTTTTTTTGATTTTTCTACAAATTTTCTGATTTATCTCTTGAGATCCTGACACCAAGTTTCAACTTGCTCTAGAATTGTTACAATATGTTAATATAAATTGTCGGAAAAATAAGTTTTATTTTATAACATTTTTTTTAAAAGGTGAGCGAGCTTATTGAGTTAAAAACCGGTGTACTAACAAAAATTGTCTATATATATATATATATATACCTTTGTATGTTTTTGAGATTTGAGATAATAAACCGTACTAAGGATTTTTTTGAAATAAACACCATATCACACCATAGATGATATTTATAAAGATGTATTGGTTTCAGCCTCGAGAAAATCAACTTTAGTAGTATATTCTTATTTTAAAATAGTAGATTTAAATGACGTCATCCATATTGAAATTTGTTTCTTGTCATTCTTATATTTATATATATATATAAAATAAATTTTTAACATTTTGCAATTCAAATTGATCATTTGGTTGAGCTGGGTTGAGCGCTTTTTTAAGAAAAATTAACTAATTTCATTAAAAATTATATAAAGTTGTCAATTATTATTATAAATTATAAAGATAAATGTTATTATTTAATAGAACAAATTAATAAAATTAAAAAATTGAATTTTAAATTGAATATTAAGTTATTTTTTCAATTTTTGTATTGGGTGGGGGGGTAAGCACAATTATTGTTATTATACACTTGAGTATATATTATTTATATATATATATATATAAATATATGGATAAATTATCAAAGGCATGTTCTTAAAAAAATATGGAATAATGACTTAATGACAATTAAAATATTTTTGATACATTAACCTTGTATTCAAATATACTTGGTCATTTTTTAAATTTATATCAATACCAATAAAAAGAATAAATTAATTACAATATTTATTTATTGGGAGTAAATATTTTTATAAACTAGCTAATAAAATATAAATTTAATACTAGTAAAAATTAATTAATTAATACTTCTAACTTCAGTGTAATTGTTGTTGCTTCTTTCACTTTAAATCATTTCAACAAACGTCATTTAAGTTGAAATCAGTTGAAATCATATATATCACAGATCATCCTTTAATATTTAATTGATTTAATTTTTTTAATTTACAAACAGTGATAAAATAATGGATGATGATCTCCCAACTGAATACGATGTTATTGTTGTGGGGACTGGTAATTTTTTCAAAAATAAAAAATCTTTATATTTAACTAAAGTCATCTCAAATTATAGGTATGACAGAATCTATCGTAGCAGCTGCTTCGAGTAGAATTGGAAAAAGTATTTTACATATTGATAGGTATAGTTTAATAAAATAATAATAAATAAATTTTCTATTAGATAAATTAATTAATAACTAGTTATTTTTATAAATAGCAATGAATATTATGGTGGACTATGGGCATCATTTAATTTTGAATGTATTCAGAAATGGATAGAAGAATCTCAGAACCATGAAATTAGAGAAACAACAAATAGAGGGGATTTATCGAATTTTTTAAAAGATGATGAAAAGATAATAGTGATTGACCTGAAATATGCAGATATTAAACAAATTAATTCGCATTGGAATGTCTCAGAGTAAATATTTTATTTTTATTTATTACATCTATTTCACTTAAAAACCTATCATATTATATTTTTATTATAATTATCTTTTTTAATTTAATACCAAACTTCATTCTTCAAAATGTTAAATCAATCACCAAGTTGAATTATTCTTGAATATTAAAAAATTATATTTATCATCCTTTTATATTTCTTTCTGGTCTTATCCCTGGGTCTTATTTATTTCTTTAGGGAAGATGAAAATCCTGTAGAGCAGAAATCATCCAAAACACAAACTGATGAACAACCAAATGTCAACGAAGAACCAAAGACAAATAATGACAATGTTAATAAACCAAAAGACGTAGATAAACCCGTTCCTCAAATTCCACAATGGAGTCAAAAAAGAATTTTAAAGGAATATAGAAAATTCAATTTAGATTTATCTCCTAAGGTATATTATTAATATGTATTTAAGATGATTAACATAAGTGATTTAATTCTGGTACAAATAAAGAATATATAAAATTTAAATAAATGAAGTTTTAACTGGAAATTTCTTTAGATTCAAATATTCCTTTAACTTTATTTTTATTGTGAAACTGATATAAGTATTATTGCTTTTAATATATTGATTATGAAAGATTTTTTGACAAAGTTATTTTTTATCTCAGATTATTATTACTCTTAAGATAAATTAATAATTTAATTACATATTGATTATTGTATACATTTAATTAATATTAATATATTTTACTTATTTATTACTAACATATTATTTATACTTTATTTTAATCTTTCTATTATTTGAATTTTATAGCTACTTTTGGCAAGAGGAAGTTTAGTAGAACTATTGATCTCATCAAACATTGCACGCTATGCCGAATTTCGAAGTGTAACGCGTGTACTCACATGGTTAGATTCTCGACTTGAATTAGTTCCTTGTTCAAGAGCAGATGTTTTTGCAACTCGTCATGTATCAGTAGTTGAAAAACGAATGCTAATGAAATTACTTGCAACTTGTTTAGAACAACAGCAATTAGAAGCCGAAAATCAAACATTTGGTGATTGGCTTCGAGGACGTCGCTTAACTGATAATTTAATTCATTATGTTGTTTATGCAATTGCAATGTCAACTCCTTCAATTTCAGCTGAAGAAGGTTTGGCTCGTACTAGACGTTTCCTCGAAAGTTTAGGTCGGTATGGTAATACACCATTTTTATGGCCAATGTATGGTTCCGGTGAACTCCCTCAATGTTTTTGTCGACTTTGTGCTGTTTTTGGCGGAGTATATCATTTAAAGAGATCAATAGAAGCCATTATTGTGGATGAAAAGGAATCTAAAGCAAAAGCAATTATTAGTTCTGGGCGTCGACTTGAATGCAAACAACTTGTCTTAGGGCCTGGTTTCTCACCCCAAGCTCTGTTACAGAATAAAGAAGGTTCTCTTGGTCTTCAACGTGGAATCTTTATTACAAATCGGTAAATAATAAATTTCAAACAAACGTAAATGATAATTCATTAAATAATAAAACTTTACAGATCAATTTTAACTTCAGACAAGGAACAATTGACTTTGCTCCAATTTCCTCCCCTAGATGGAATTCCTACTCCAGTAACTGTTATTGAGTTAGGGTCTTTCACAAATGCTTGTCCACCAGGTCTTTGTAAGTATAAATAAACATATATATATATATATACACTTGCGTGCAGCTAAATCGACTCAACCCAAAAGCGCGAATACAAAGTCTTATTTTTTTGAAATGGCTAAGCCGATATTTATAAAATGTATATATTTTTAAAGCTTATTTATTTAGCTTTACATTGATATCAATATCAAGTAAATTGGTTGATTACTTTTTAAATTATTTGATCTGAATGACTGAACTGGAAAAAATGTTGTTCCTAGCTGCCGCTAATGCTTATTTACAATTGCCTTATAAAATTCCATACAACCAATTATTCTTATTAATCGCATTTCATATGTTTTTTGGATTAAATTTACACAAATTGACAACCATTTTTATCAGAAAATCATGGATACAAAACCAGAGGTTGCCTCTCAAGTTGTTGTTTTGATAAAACAGGGTCATTGCCAAAGAGAAGTCGCTCGTCTGTTGAACTTAAGTCAGTCTGCTGTCTCGAGGATCTACAGGAGATTTCAGCAAACTGGTGGCTTTACTCGGAGACCAAATACCCGCTGCCGTCGGTCAACGTCTGCGAGAGATGACCGTTTTATCGTTACGACGTCTCTCCGAAATCGCCATCTCACTGCCGTAAGTCTTCAGCAGCAGCTGAGAGAAGTTCGAGGTGTGGCTGTCAGTCAGTGGACAGTGAGAAGACGCTTGAAGGAAGCCAACCTCACTTGCAAAAGACCTGCCACTGGCCCGAAATTAACCACAACCCACCGTGTAGCTCGACTTCAATTTGCTCGAGAGCATCTCAATTGGAGTATCGACCAATGGAGGGCAGTTCTATTCACTGATGAGTGTAGAGTGTGCCTTTATGATAGTGATAGGAGAAGTCGAGTGTACAGGCGTCCGGGTGAGCGATTTTCCCAATGCTGTTTCTCTGAAACAGTCTCTTATGGTGGTGGTTCTTGCATGATTTGGGGTGGCATTTCCTTGGACGGAAAAACAGACATTGTTTTTGTGCCTGGCGGAGGCCGTGGAGGGGGTCTAACAGCTGACCGATATATTGCGGACATTCTCGTGCATCATGTTGTTCCCTACGCCGGATTCATTGGCGAAAATTTTTTATTGATGCATGATAATGCCAGGAGCCACACTGCGGTGGCCACTCGGAAATACTTGACTGAAGTTGGTATCGAGACCATGAAGTGGCCAGCGCTCAGCCCGGACATGAATCCAATAGAGCATATGTGGGTCCACCTCAAACAAAGGGTACGATCAAGAAATCCCGCACCTTCGACCATTGTTGAGCTCCAAAGAGCTTTGTTAGAAGAATGGGAGAACATCCCCCAAGATTTTATAAAAAATCTTATAAGGTCGATGCGGGATCGCATGAGGGCTGTCATTAAAGCTAGAGGGGGGAACACCAATTATTAAGAAAATAAATTTTCTTTATTATGATTAAAATTATTGTTTTATTTAAATTTTTAACATTCCTACTTTTCCTTTCCTTAACATCGTTTTTCACTTTCATTGTCATTCAAATAAAATAATTTAAAAAGTAATCAACCGATTTACTTGATATTGATATCAACGTAAAGCTAAATAAATAAGCTTTAAAAATATATACATTTTATAAATATTGGCTTAGCCATTTCAAAAAAATAAGACTTTGTTTGCGCGCTTTTGGGTTGAGTCGATTTAGCTGCACGCAAGTGTATTATTAAATTCGATTCTTTCTAAATTATTTATTTATTGAACTCCAAATTTGTAGATGTTGTACATATGACGTGTCGACAAAGAAATGAAGAAGAATCTCCAGAGTGTGCACTTGCATCTGTAGTAGCAAAGCTTTTTCGCCCTGGGTTAATCGAAACTCAATATATTGATTCTAATAGTCAGACCCATAGTCAGGTTAGAACATAGATATTAGTACTGTATAATATGAAACCCAAATACCCTGTGTGCCCTTTATGAGGTAATAATATTAACAATTAATAGAAACCAAATTTAATTTTCTTTTTATTACTTTAAATAAAAACGTATGTTGTTATCATTCGGAATTTATCATTATTATTCCCAGTTCATATAAGATAATGAAGTTTGAGATCAAATATTTGGATGAACAAGACTTCCAATTGTCCTAGAAATATAGTACTTGAGTATATTGTGAGTCGACTTATAGAAAATGTGTTAAGAAAGGATGAGAAAAAAGCATTCACATAACTGATTGTAATTTGTCATTGGAATAATATAAAGTCTTATTTACTAAAAAAAACTAACAAAATTATTTTTATTAACTCATTTATATTTCATAAATATATTTGAAATATATTATTTTTCTCATTTTAGGGCCATGCTGAAGCTACTTCTTCTTCTCATCTAGGTGCTGGTGATTCTCCTACCGTTGAAAATAAACCTCAAATACTTTGGTCGCTTTATTTTCAACTTCCTAATACTACTGAGAATAGTTTAAAATTAGATGGTCCTAACAATATTAACTTATGCTCAGGACCTGATGGTGAATTAGATTTTGATTTTGCTGTTCAACAGGTAAGCGATAAAAAAATATTTGAATAAAAAATAAAAAATAAAATCTTAATTATTTTACAGGCTAAAGAAATTTTTTCGAAAATGTTTCCTTCTGAAGAATTTCTTCAACGAGCACCGGATCCTGAGGAAATAGTTTTTGATGGCGAAGATAATGAAAACGAATCAAATAATGATCCAAATAAAGTTGACACAACACAAAATGAAGTTGAAGCTGCTGTTGATACTCTAGAATCTATTCAAGAAGCTCTTGATAGTATTGAACAAGCCTAGTCAAAGTTTACCATTATTATTATTAAACATTAATATTTTAATAATCTTAAATCTATTGATAAAAATATATTGTTAAAGTTATTCAAACATTCCTACCATCGTATAATTACACATTTTTAGATTATTTTAATAAAATATATAAATTATTAAAAATAAATTATAAAATTTATTGTTAATCTATAAACAAAATATATATAAATATATATACATAAGAATATATATTATTTTAATTTCTTCATTGCTTTAAGTTTACGATATGCTTCAACTGCCTCTAAACGCTGTTTTTCTTGATGTTCTTTTTTTAGATTTTGTGAATGATTAACTATTACTTTTGAAGCGTCCTTTTCAAGGATGGAATTCAAAAGTAAATCCTTCGTTCCAGGCTGAAAATAAAAAACATAAATTTAAACTTTATAAATAAATTTTAAAGTATTTCACAAAAAGACTTAATTTATTTACAAATGTAAACAATAATTTTATTGAATTTTTAAATTATATTAAATAAATAACTAAGAATTGAATGATTTTGTTTTATTTTAAAAACAATTCTGTAAAAAATATATTTTCAAAATTAGTTTTAAGTTCGTAATATTTATTAAAAAAAATCGTTTTTAAATTATTAAAAATTCCTGGATAATTTAGATTATGAAGTTCATTTAATATTAATTGTTAAAAAAATTGTAAATATTTTTTCACTTACCCTTGGTTTTATATTTTTATCAACTTTTCTTGGACAACTTAAATTTGGAGGAGCCTGGGCTACTTCTCCGAATTTCACCTGATCCTGTAAATGTTGAAAATCATGACATTTGGATTTTTTAGCCTCATGTCTTTTTGATTTAACTTCTTTTAATCGTTGTTTTCTATTTTTATGTTCCTTTTTCTTAACTTCCTTTATTTTCTTTTTATTTAAAAGTTTGTCTTTTTCAATAAATAGAGCTACAGGGTCTTTCTTTTGCGATTTTTCTATTCCTAAAACATTTCCCATCTCATCTCTTTGTATTTCAACACCAAATTTTTCTTCAAATTGAGTTTCACGAATCAAATTCTAAAATATTATAATATATAATTTTAATTCAAAGTATTTAATAAAATATTAAGAGATATTAGATGTAATATTTAATTTACATGTGTTGCGTTACTAATCCTACGTAGAAATAACCAATCAGGTTCATTAGGACGTTGAACAAATTTTTGGTTTGTTGTTAAAGGGACAGTCATTCCTCGCAAAGTTTCTTCTCGTTCTTCAAATTTTCTAGTATCAATTAGAAAATTTGATTTTTTCTTCTTAGGTCTTTTCTTTTTAAATTTACCATCTTTAACGTCTTTTTTAAGAGCCATAATAAGTTGAACCGATTTTGGTAGTGACTGGTCATCTTTTGGATCTGGTGGAGCATTTATTTTATTGGCAATTCTATAAATAAGAAATAATTTTTTAAAATATTTATAATATCAATATATATATATATAATTTTAATTACTTACTGTTTTTCTCTTTCAGCTCTTTGTTTTTCTGGATCTCGCACACCTCTATGTTTTCTACCTGGTATTTTTCTGCCCATATTGCATAAATTTTGTTTATATAATGAATGCGAAATAAATAGTTATTATTTCATCTAAATCAAATGGGTGAAATCGAATGATATTTTTATATTTATAGATTGAGTGAAGGTGTTCCTTTTAACTAAAATATAATTTAAAAATGATTGTAAAAAAAATATTTCAACATAGAAAAATGTTAACCTCAAATAATTTTAATCTGGTAATATATTAAAACATAAAATTTATATAAATACATAAAATATTAATTTTAATTTTTAATATATATTAAAACTGCAAAATTTTTAATTAATTTAAATATTTTATTTAAAAAAAAAAATGATAATTTCAGTTAAGTTAAAAATACTTATAATTAATTTTAATATATATATATATACTTTTTGTATTTCTAGTTTTTTAAAAGAACAAATATAAATTCCAAAAATGATATATCTAATATTAAATCGAACCAACCTCAAGATTTGAAAAATGATCCACTGAATAAAGGCTTTTCACTTCCTGAGGAGCCAACCACGTGTTGTATGTCAGGTTGCCCAGATTGTGTTTGGATGCAATATGCTGAGAAAGTAAGTCAATATTTCTCTGATGGTGGTGAAAATGCAAAGAAAATTATAATGGAAAAAATTCAGGATGAAAATATGAAGGCATTTTTATTAATGGAATTAAGGACTATTTCTTTAAAAAAATAATAAAATACAATAATTTAATGTGAAATATAAATATATTTGTATAATATAATTATTATTTATTATTTATAGGCTTGAATTGTAAATATGTATATTATTTTAAATCATTAAAATCAATTATTTTAACTCCAGCACATGGATTCATTATATAAAAAGATGCTTCTTTTGTATAACCATCTTTGATAGACTTGATGGCACGATCCACAGTATCTTTTCTTATCTAAAAAAATGTGAGATAATAATAATAATAATAATAAACATTATATTTTTAAAATATTACTAATGAAACTGTGCATCCTCCAAATCCACCGCCAGTCATTCGAGACCCAAGGACTCCATCAATGCTTACTACAAGTGATACTAAAGTATCTAATTCGGGACATGAAACCTAAAAATGCATTTCAATTTATATTATATTATTTATTAAATATAAGTATACTGTATTTTTTTCAAACCTCAAAATCATCACGAAGAGAATTATGGCTCTCATTCATAAGAATACCAAAAGTATGAAAATCATTATTTTCCAAAGCTTCAGCTGCTCTTTGAGTTCTGCTAATTTCAGAAACGACATGCCTAAAATATTGTCACGTATTTTATCATAAATTATAAAATAATTTTTAAATATAATATTATAAAAAGATAAATTTAAAAAAATAATATCGGCTATGAAATTTTTATAAAAACAAAAATAATCATTATATTTATAAAAAAAGCATAATTTAACCTTAATATATCTTTCCAAGATTTGTTCTAGAGTTTATTTATACATTTTGTAAATATTAAATAATGCTTAAACGAAAATTTCATTTAATAATTTTGAGCATTATAACCTTGCCCGACGATAAACTAGATCCGAAGCACCAAGTAATAAAAGTCTGTCAATATCTTCCTGAGTAGCATCCCTCAAACTTTTAAGTCCCAATAAATTTGCGGCTTCCTCACATTGAGCTCGACGAATTCCATATTCACCACTACCCAATTCATGTCGAACATTTGAATTTGTTACTAAGATGGCCAAATCCGGATTCTTTAAAGGTAATTGCTTCCATTCGAGTGATCTAATATAATAAATTTTTTAATAAAAAAAATAAAATATTTTGAAAATGTATTTTATAAAACTAAAATAAATAAAATAATTAATAATTGCTAAAAAATATGAAATAATGTAGGTATATTTCTTGTATTTTTTCTTATTATTTTTTTAAATAGTACAAATATTTTTAATGTGTTTATTGTGAAAATATTTTCTCCAAAAAATTTTTGAGTTTGCATTAAATAAATTTTAGTTGTGTTTTCACTAAGGATAAATTAAATATATATGAAATTATATTGCAATTTTATATTATGAACTTAAAAAAAATTTTATTTGACTTAAATATTTTTATATATATTTTCGATTTAGTTAATTATTTGTATAAATAATTTAACATAAAGAAATTAAATATAAATATACCTGCAATCAATTAATAACGCGTGTCCTTGTTTTCCTAATGATACAATAAATTGATCCATAATGCCACATGGTACTTTAGCATATTCATGTTCGGCTTTTTGGCATATAAGGGCTTTCTCTGTTCCACTAAAATGAATTAATTAATAAATTCATTAAAAAAATAAAGTTAGTTTCTATCTAATTTTATTATCTTATATAATTATATAATACAAAAAAGTTTTAGACATTTATATAAAAAATATATGTATTTTAATAAAAAAAATTAAATTGTTTGTCCTCCCTTTAATAAAAACAATAAAATATGAAACCAAAGATAAAATAGAAATATTCTTAGAAAAATTTAATTATTAGTTAATGATTTGTATAAATAATTTAACACATAATAAATAGGTATAGATTTGATAGTTTTCAATTAAAAAATTCTAATACAAGATCTTGACGGAAAAACTAATTTTATGGGTACTCTAAATTTAAGAAAATTTAAAGTAATATTTAAAAGGCCTATGCATATAAATTAGGCTTTGTAGATTGAAAAAAAATTTAATTTTTTAATATTATTTTTAATCAATAAAATTAATTTATATAAGTATGTGACTTCATTGAGACACTGAATGATACGAAATTCCAGTTTACTCTTGTGATTTTTATGTTTTTAAGAATTTTAGATATTTATCAACTATTAATAATAATTATTACATTTGACATTAAAATTAATTATAAACCAATTGTATAAATTTTACTATTTTCATGTATTATAATAATAAGTCATAAATGAAAGTATTTTGATGCTCTCGCATAGGTTTATTTGCTTTTAATATTTTTAAATACCTACGAAACTGTTTTGCCAGTTAATGCTTCTAAAGCCGTAAACATAGCCACTTCTAAACTTGCACTACTGGAAAGTCCCGCTCCTAAAGGCACTGATGAACCAATAACTATGTCAAGATAAGGTATATGACCTAAAAAATAGATTTTATATTTTTCGCTATTTTTTATTTAATATAAGATAGAATATTTTTCAAATTATTTTGTATTATAAAATATTAATCTATAAATATAAGCAATATATTTGATGTTCAAATGTGAATTTTAAGGGTTTTAGTAAATAAATAAAAAAAAATAAAATACTAAATAAAATTGTACACAAGTTCATTTCTAGAAACAATTGAGGTCAATAAAAAAGAATAAGAAATAAATATAATAGTTATCATTTAAATTATATACTTGGAAATAAATTTAATACTCCTTGAATGTATCTAGACCATTTTGGGCGATCAATTGGATCGCAAGTGTTAATCTTAATAGAATGAGGTAAATCAGCTTTTGTGTTTAGAGTCTTGATCCGATGTTGAATTAAAGAATTCTTTGCTACCAGAATCAGTGTCCCATAAGGAACTGCCTGAAAATAATAATGATTAATTTAATAATCCATTAATATGAAAAAATATAAATAAGCTTTTAATGTTTGTGATAAAAAACAAAGAAATTGGAAATTCATTGTGCTGACTTAAGAGGAGAAGAGAACTTTATACCATCATATGATAAATAATTAAAAGTTTGATTAATTATAAGATAACTAACTACAAATTCACATTATAATTCGAAAATAAAAATAACTTATACGAATATTCAAATTTAAAGAATGAACTTGGTGGCTGTCTCAGCAAGTTTAATTCAAACTAAAACTCCAGATATTAATTTTAAATGTTTATCAATTCTAATTTTTAGCAACTGCTATTATTATTTTATTTATTATTAATAATATTTATTCAACTTATAAAAATTAATGAATTTAAATTCTCCCCTTAAGGTAAAATAATACTTCTCATTTTGTTCGTAGAAATGTTAAAGGCTCTAATAATAAAATAAATTTAAATGAAAGAAATATATAATAATTATATTTATTTACCATTGGAAGTACAAATCCATCATTATAATCAATATGTTCTCCTATAAGATTAACTCGCCCTGGGGCATAGGCTCCATGGGTAGCAGCATTTCCAAATTCCGAAATGAATTCATTTTTACATAAATTAATGAGGTCCTCCATTTTAAAATATTTGTATAATGCTAGAACTATGAATCAAGTGTGATAATTATATAAGTTCACAACTATATAAATATATATAAATATATATATATATATACACACTTTATATACTATCTTATCATAAAGATAAAAAAAATTTGATTGTGTGATACATTTATGTATAAATGTTTACTATTTGATTTCAATTAATATTGAATTTTAAATTAAAATACTAGAAATGCTAAATTATACAATGAATAATAAAATATAAATATCTTATATTTAATTTATAAATATTAAATTCCATTTATTTTTACAAGATTTTCATTGTGGTAAAAAATAAATTAAATTTTATAAACTTATTCATTAATATTAACATTACATATTATTAAATTAGTGATATGGATGGAAAATTTATTGTAAAGATTTGATGGACTTAAGATACATCTTTATATATATTTTATATACGATTTGATGCGAAATTTCCTAAATATTTGAATGTGATTTGAATGGTTGATTCATCGGATGAGTGAACAGCTGATTTTCAAACTTAACTAAAAAATTCAGCCCCGCATTTATTTAAATTCAAATAAAAGAAAAGGATGTCTTTTAAATTAAATTTCTTTATTTATCAAATTTTTTACATTTTCCATAAAGACCAATAAATCATTTCTTGATTTTTGATTTTTATAAGTCAATTACATTTATAATTTTTTCACTTTTTTCGCTATCTTCATTTGAACGGGGACTATTTTCCAAATCTTCGAATCCATGCTTCTTTTCCTTTTCTTCTTTTGGTTTGAGTAAATTTAAATGTTTTAATATTTCGAGTTCACTCTTATCAAAACTAAATTGTCTTAGAGATCGAAGGTAATCATAAAGAGTGTAATTTTTTTCTTTCAAACGAGCCTCAATTCGAGCAACATAATTTTCGTAGCTGCCTGCATCTTCATCTATCTCAATTTCGACCTCTCCTAGATTCTCATCCACATAAGACTTAAGGTCTTCTAGAGAGGAAGATTTTTCTTCTTTAATTTCCTCTTTCATTGACTTATCACGAAGAAAATCTCTTAAATCCTCTTCATCAATATCACCATAAATGTATTCATGAGCTACTTTTAAATGAAGCTAAAATTTAAAAATAACCAATTATTATAATAAGCTAATATTGAATTTTAAAAAATTTTAACTCATCAACATTTTTTCAACAAATATTATATTATGCCATATTTTAATAATTAAATTTTTTACATTATCTAGAATGTAATCACTGGCGTATTTAGGGGGGAGCAGGAGGGGACATATGTCCCCGGGCGCCAAATTTAGGGGGCGCAAAATTAGGGAAGCCAATTTGGAACAAAAGAAGAATTAATATTTAAAGTTAAACTGTATTTTGTGTAAGTCAATAAATATTATTTATACGCTTATTAAAATCTGTTAAACCTTTTTCCTAATCGTCATTAATATTCTTAAAAAAAAAATTAAATTATATATATATATATACACGAAAGGGGGCGCTGATTTCTTAGTTGCCCCCAGGCGCAAGAACCTCACGGTACGCCACTATATGTAATACAATATTAATAGTAGATGATATATTGTTACATTGATAGAATCTAAATTTTATAGTATTTAGTTATTTAGTTGGAAAATATTCTTCAAAATCTAAAATAAATTCAAAATATTGAAATTTACCAAGGATATTGGATTACAATTATTCAAGAAACTATAAATCTTTTGATAAATATACATATTTTACATGAAGTAAATTATGAATTTTGAAATATTAAATAAAAATATTTAGATTGTTGGGTCAGAGGCGAGTACAAGACATCTCATATGTTAAATACACATTTTTAATTTTAATCAAGAAAAATTATTAATGAATTTATGATTAAATTATTTTGAAATAATTAAAATATGTATATTAATTTATTAATCAACTATTCATTCATAATTTATATTCCTTTTAAATTTATCCTTATACATTTATCTATCGCACTCTTTCTTCATCCATATTATTTAATATTATTTTATATATATTTCTATTAAATAGAAAAAAAAAATTTCTACTACCTTTTGTTTTTCAGCATAATTTTTTCTAACTTGGGATTTAATTGCTTCAGGAAGTACGAAAGAATGAACAAGTTCTGTAATTTGTTGATAAACAATATAATCTTGCGTCTCCGATAAACTTGCATTTGCTGCTTCATCTATTAAATGAGCATCAATATGAATTTTTTCTCGAGTTTCACGCGCTGAAGCCCATTCAGACGATTCTGTTATAACATCTTGCAAATAAAGATCTACAGAATCTTGAGTCACTTTCATTATCTTAAAATATATATTAAATATATATATTATTTGAATGAAAATATTAAAATTATTATAATATTATTATAAAATCGATATATATATATATTATAATATTATATAAAAAATATTAACTTCAATGCCAGAGAAAATAATTAAAATGAAAATAGGGGTGGAAGAAAAAATAAATTATAATAAAAATATGTATGCGTTTAGGATGATAAAGGTGGCGAAAGAGAGATCGCCTTAGGTATACATTAAAGAAATGAAAAAGAATATGAAAATGGTTAGTGATTATATGGAATATAGATAGTCTTTGGTGATAGGGAGTAAAGAAAATGAGAGTTTAAGAAAATAAGTTGACCAGTGGCCAGGTCCGAACCGACCGACGGTTTGAAGTAAATTAATTTCCAGCTACAGAAACAATTTCAAATAATTTTAATATATCTATTAATGTAATAAAAAACAGATAGGCATATAACATAAATATTTTTAATTTTATTTTATTTATAATATATATGTAAGACCAGGCTGTGACGTCGAGAATGGCTGGATGACGTCATATAATTTTAAATTAAGAAAAAACTAATAAAGATGATTTTTCTCGAGGATAAAACCAATACAAAGTGCATGATATGTAAAAAATCTCATGTGAAATTTGGTGTGAAAATAATCCTTCCCTTCCTATCGTCGATCGCTAATACTACCACTTCCGGTTTCCGGAATTGCACCAAAAGTGGATCAATTCATCCCACTTATGCATTAAGTAAATATACCAAATTTCATCAAAATCGGTTGAGCCGTTCAGGCTGTACACATCTATACGGACGGACAGACAGACGGACGGACAGACATCATGCTAAAAATACTTTTTTCTGTTAAGAAAATGCTTGATTCGTGGAGATATGTAAAAATCTCCACATGTGAAATTTGGTGTGAAAACAATACCTCCCTTACTATCGTCGGTCGGTAAAAATGGAGCGTGTCGTGACTTCGATGAGAAAATAATTGAAGGTAGATAAATGGTATAGAAAGATGTGAGGGATTGCACGAATGAGATGAAATGAAGATGATGATCTTTTTATTTTTAAAATAATGAAGTTTATTTTGAAATAAGTTTCTATAGTATTAACATGTTTTTGATATAATATCACTTAAAGTTATTTTATATTCTATATCATTCAAAATATTAATAATAACATGAGATATAATAGTTAAGTGATGAGCAAAACACTTATTAATTGCTTTTTAAATTATTTTTTTTAAGCTATATAAACTAAAATTAATCTTAAAAATACCACTCAATAAGAATATTTTTTAATGAAACACTGTGAAGTTTCAATTTGGCTTCATGCGCATTTCGGCTGTTACTTCAAGCTCCTTCTTCACAAAATTTTTTTTTATTTTTTAAAGAAATGTAATTAAAATATGAAAAATTTCGTAATTTAAAATTATATAATTTCATGAAAATATTTTTACCGACCGACGATAGTAAGGGAGGTATTGTTTATTATGGATTGAGAAATAATTTTTTTAAAAGTTTTACATTTTTTTTCCCATAATTCATTTATTTGATCAAATGATGAATCAATTCCGATATGTACTGAGATAGTCGCTTAACCTTTGATTTTTTTGATTTTCCATTGTGTTTGCTTGTGATCATTCTTGTTTAATATATTTATTTTTTTTTTTTACAATATTACATAAATTCATTTGGTGTCATTTGTGTAGCGATTTCTGATTCTATGTAGCGTGGAAGTCCAAATGTTGCATATACTCCCCCAAATTGTTTTTGGAGAAATTAGATTAATTAATCTAGAGCATCCGCGACGTTAATCCAATATTTGTCCTCAAATCAATATGATTTGCGGGTATGAACAATGATTATAATATATTATATCCCATTCTCGTCGCCAATATGTAGAATATATATACGAAAAAATTGAAATCATATTATTTTATTAATTATAACTTAATACATTTATTCAAGGAATAGAGAATAAATTATGAACAAAAACAAAATAATCCATAACATTCGTTTATGGTCTGTGATTATCATCTATCAAAGAAGTTAACTTTTTACCCTCTCAACTAATTTAGATATTTTCAATTTGTAATATTATTCGTTCATACATTTGTAGGAATGAAGGTATACTCTTGTAAATATTTTATTCGAAAACTATGTTATTAATAGCTGTGCCTTGGGAAAATTAAAAATAAATTAGATAAAACAGTTAGAATGTGATTTAATAAAATTTAAAAAATAAATATTTCTTTCATTATGTAGTAAGATATATAACGTTTAAAGTATATTATAAAAGGATGACACTTTCTTCCTCTATAATGGTCTAAATTAAATGGTTCGGAAATTCAGAACATATCATAAATCATAAATAAATTTAACTACCAAGGTTGAACAATAATGATAATAATGAATTTTATAATAGTGGCATAAATTAGACACAACATTAATTATAATGAACAGGGAAGAATTAATTTTCTCCTGTAATATAATATATTAAAAAAATTATCTCAATATAACAATGAATAAATATATAAATAATTTTATTATATTAAATGAAAGCTATCACTATCGATTTCAAGCTCGAATATAATATTATTTTAATATAAATATTTTAAAATACACATTTATCTCATTGATGAACATTAATAATATGAAAAATTTGTAAGAATTTTTTATTAAATAAATCAATTTGAAAAAATTCTCATAAGATATTCTTATGGATTTTCAATACGAATTTTCATCCTTTAGGTGAGATAATGAATTTCTGGAATGGAATGTTGGGATTCTTTAATAACATGAAAAGCATTCTTCTTTTAAATTCCAATAGAAACCAGAAGTATTTCTCATAAATATAAATAATTCATTCTCTCTTTTAAATGAATTTCAATCCAATATCTAACGAATATAAACACCATAAACCGCATAAAAGGGATAGCATATCAATGAAAAGACCGTCCAGCGACCAATAGTAAATATAATTTATATAAAGCTCAAGTTTTTCTAGAAAAATCATAATGACAATCTTGATACGCAATGAACAATTTGCATCGATTTAAATCAGAGCAACAACACTCAATAGGAAATATGGCAACCATGTAATCTAACATTAATTACATTTCATTATTAATAATTAATTAATTAATTAACGGAATAGACAAAATATTTTTTTTTAAATTTTTTTAATAAATTAAATAATTAAAGAAACTTGAAATAAAGTTATAATTTAGTAGATGATGTTTAGTGATTTTTATGTTTGAAAAAAAGAATATATATATATATATATATATATATATGAATATTATTTGATAAGAAGGGGTGGGTTTGAATAATTTGAAATTTTAATCTATGGAAGGTCAGGTGTAAATATGATAATTCCATATCTCAAAACAAATCTTCACACAGGTAACAATATACAGGAAATTTTTGTAGTAATAAAATTAAAAATGATTATAAAATGAAAATTAACGATAATCTTATTAATAAAAATATACTTTTAGACAGTATGTAATATAATATTGAGTTAAAAATTGAGTACTGGTTGCATTTAGATCTATTAAATTTTAAATATAATTCTTACTTGCATGAACATGGCATCTTGTTCTCTTCTTCTGGCGAGTTCTCTTTGCCTTTGCTTGGCCTCCAAGCATTCGAGATCCAACCGAGCTCTCTCCGCTAAGAGAGTTTGGGCATGTATTCGTCTCTCATCTAACAAACGTTCCAATTCTTTCGACATAAAATCCAAAGTACTCGAGATAGTTAATCCTGCCATGTCCCACAGAATGCCTTCATTAAAAAGTCTTTGTATTTCGGAAATCAAAGCTGATCGCTGTTTGTTAACAAGGGCCAATCGCTGCCTCACCAACCTATCGTATCCGAGCTTATGAAGAGCATGAGTACAGCGAAATTCTTCTATCAATTCTCTATTCAAATAAATTTAAAATTAAATCACAATGTTTGTGAATAATTAAAAATTAAATTAAAATTGAGAGGATAGAGAATAATAAATGATTTGATTACATAAAAACTAATTCATGCATTATTAAGTGAATAATATTTAGTAATAATTAAATAAATAAAATATATTATATCTCATAGAAAATACCATAAATTATTATTAAATAAATAATTTTTATTATCCTTGATAATCTTAAATTATTATTAATTTAGTATTAATTAACTAATATGCGATCTACGTTTAGTTGTTAATTAGTTAGTTCATAGATTGCGCTACTGGAAAACTTCTGCTCCTGATCATCAACCCCCTCTCACCCGTTCATACATCCGAGGTGTTCGTAGAATTTTCATTTCAAAATCCCACACCACGATTTAATAAAGTCAAAAATAAATTCATAGATTTACTATTAAGGTGACCAATTTTTTTACAAAAAAAAAAAAAAAAGAGGACAAAAAGTTTATTTTAGGACACGATTGGCCCCCTTATTATAATATTTAATTTATTTCCATTTATGTATAATTAAAGATAATTTCAAATTTCTTATAATGGGAGAGAGGGAAGGGGAGGAGTAGGGTAAGTTTCACTCCGTAACCTCTCTCAAATATTCCCATGTCCTTGTACTTAATAAAATTAAATATATTTTATTTCTAAAAGGAATTAAAGGTAAAGTTAAAATAATTAGAGCAATTAAAAAGTTAATGTTTTATATGTGTGTATATTATTATTTATTTCAATAACAATTTTTAAATCATATCAAATTAAAATATCAACAATGAATATAAACTAATATACAATAATAACGCAACCATCCTTAAAATATAAGTTAAATTTTCCATTTCTTAAGAAAATGCTTATTAAATTATATTTTATATTTAACAATAATAACATGTGATATTATTTTAAAGAGATAATATTTATAACATTCTATAAATTTTAATAGATATCTAATATTATGAAATCAATTACTAGTAGATAATAATTACTTAGGAAATACTATTATCTCACTACATAATATATGTAAATAATTGAAGTAAAATCGGAATAGGTTTAAAAAATATCTTCTAGGAAAAGAAACCATCTGATGTACTCTAGTTTTTATCTAAGTATTATTTTTATATGAAAGAATTAATAATCGTTTTCATTGGTTTTTGTCCATTTATGTACAAGGAAAATAGATTTGATAAATATTAATACTATATAAATATATATAAAAGTTAAATTTATATAATAAAATTATCATAAAAAACTTAACAATAACAAAATTCACAATTCATAATAAAAATTTCTCTATTTTTTATAAATATTAAAATATGTAATTACTATCATAATAAATTTAAATTATATTTAACATATATAATTATTTTATAATATTTTATAGTTTATATAATGATGTTAATATAAAATTATTTTTTTTAATGAGAAATTACTTAATACTATATAGTATTATTTTCTTATGTTAATACACGATTATATTTTATTTGTGATGAAAATTATTATTTACGATTCGATTTGATCATGAAGATATTTCAAATTTGCAAAATTGGATGGTATATAATATAATATTATTTTTTTATTTAAAATTCATCTTTTTGGAAACTATTAAGTGACGAGCTACCTTAAATATTAGTATTATATATTCTATAAATAGGAAAGGGTTAATAATTCTTTTAATTCTTTTGTTTGTAAATTTGTTTTGGCACTTACGCACAATCCCTGCGCCCGGTGCAAGTAGCCTCTTGAATTGTTCTACCACGGATTATCTTCTGAAGAAATGTTGCTGCCTGGTATCGTCTCTCAATTCTATCATCAACTCCTTCGGCTTCAGTTGGTGTTGGTGGCCTAGCCTCAGGATCTATTCTATTCCATACCACTCGGTCATTCTCCAAAATAGTTTCCCGTCCTTTAGGTTTTTTAAACATACGTTTTTTTTTCATTTCTTTTACCAAACTCTCTAGCTTCTCTTCTGTATATTTTGAATATCTAAATATAATAATAAATAATTTTACTAAACATTATATTTCAATATAAAATTAATATAAATATTTTAAGTTGAGTTAAAATCTTGTATAAATGTGAAATCTAGTCTATTTTTGAAAGTATTAAAGAAATAACAGGGTTATTGAAGTGAATGCATCAATGCATAAAAGAAAGTTAAAACGAAAAATGAAGAACTATAAAAACTTACTCCTTTATTTATAATTTTTATCTCTAATATAGGACCCCATTCCTATACTTAAATAAGTTGACCTGTGGCCAGGTCCGAACCGACCGACGGTTTGAAATAAATTAATTTCCAGCTACAGAAACAATTTCAAATAATTTTCATATATCTATTAATGTAATAAAAAACAGATATGGATACATAAATAATAAATATAAACATTTTTAATCTTATTTTATTTATAATATATATGCAAGACCAGGCTGTGACGTCATGAATGGCTGGATGACGTCATATAATTTTAAATCAAGAAAAAACTAATAAATATGATTTTCCTCGAGGATAAAACCAATACAAAGTGCATGATTCGTGGTGATATATAAAAAAATCTCCTTTGGTGTGAAAATAACCCTTTCCTTCCTATCGTCGATCGCTAATACTACCACTTCCGGTTTCCGGAATTGCACCAAAAGTTGATCAATTCATCCCACTATGCACATGCATTCATCCCACTATGCACATGCATTAAGTAAATATACCAAATTTCATCAAAATCGGTTGAGCCGTTCAGGCTGTACACATCTATACGGACGGACGGACAGACGGACGGACAGACATCATGCTAAAAATACTTTTTTCTGTTTAGAAAATGCATGATTCGTGGAGATTTGTAAAAATCTCCACATGTGAAATTTGATGTGAAAACAATACCTCCCTTACTATCGTCGGTCGGTAAAAAGCATATATCTAATAATGTTTTCCTAGATGTTATTAAATAAAATATTATTATATTAACTTACCTGATACAGAGCTCCCAGCCTTTTGGTTGCTTACAACTACTCTTTAAAGGCAATGGTTTATAATATTTATACATTAATTCATCGAGTTTATTCGGCGTGGTTGTTAATCGTTTAGCTATTTCATCTCCAATTTCGAGATTTCGATGTTTTCCTAGATAACCTTCTCTTTTCAGATGAACATACGTTTCACTGGTTCGATTGGCATGTTGTTTAATCTGATCATCGAAATAATGTTTATTTCGGTCGGGAGCTTCCCGACGTATCGATCTGTTTATTGATTGATTTGTATTAATAGTAATAGTAATATATATTATAATAAGTAATATATGTTTATTTATGTGAAATTTCTAGAAAAAAGTCTTACTGAAATCATAAAATTTAGAAATAAGTATAGAAAATGAAATGAAAGTTTAAGCTGAAAAAAATTATATATTTTCATTCATATTTTGACTCTGAGGACCTTAAGTAAATTTCAATTTCAAGGATTTCTTGCCCTACATCTTAACTCTCAACCTAGAGGTCAAGCTAGTTAATCCGGTTTCACATATCCACTTAACCTGACACTAATATAATCTGAATAATTGTCTCCATATTCTATCACAACTCCAATGAAAATGATTTTATTTTAGTCCCAAACTGGTAGAAACATTTTTGTTTACAACACAAAAGAAGAAGTGGAGAAAGAAATAAAATTCTTAAAGAATAGAAAGGCTTAGGCTTAGGGTGACCATATTTAGAAAACACCAAACCGGGACAAACGGTTTACCTTATTTTTTTAGAACCGAATTGAAAAAATTTAGAAAAAAAAGTTGGAAATGTAGTCCCGAAAACGTTTTACCTTTTTTTTCTTTTTTTTTAGAACCAAATTGAAAAAATTTAGAAAAAAATTCGGAAATGTTCTAATGTTCTAATTTTTCGGGACGTTTGGTCACCCTACCTAAACTATACAACATCTCAGAGTAATCCACAGCTGTTAAGCAGTCTTGCTAATTTGTTTGGAAATGTAATAGGAAAAGGTTGTAATAGGTCTATAACAGACTCTAACTTAATCTTCAAACAAATAGTCAAGTAAACAATTGAATTTCTATGCTTTGTGGATCTTCAAAAGACATATGATAGAGTGAAACCCACATGAAAAAATAGTCCTTAATAATTAACAGAGAATATTAACTCTCTAAATACCAAAAGAATAAAATTTGGTGAGAATAACTCTAATTCCATTAACATACGAAACAGTAACAGAAGAGAAAACTCAATGAAAACTATTCTATTTAATATTGTAATACAATCTTCTTAAGGTGCCGTCTCCCTTTCGGAGTTTGGCTATTATCATTGCTAGGATAGCCTTAGAAGGTGCCTAGCCATGATAATTTTTCTTGGAAATGTTAATGCGGTGGTTTCCCGTTGCCTTCCGCATGTATAGAACCAGGAACTGACAGTTTCTGGAGCCGGAGGCAGCTGATGTTAAATTTAATTTTATTAGAAAAATTTGTTCTTAGTTGGAATCGAACGCCTACTTCTTGTGTAGAAAATTGCTATGCTACACTCTCGGCTAGCCGCCTCCATTGTAATACAATACACGAATTTAATTAAGAGTTACTCTCTCTGATTATAGCTGTATCCATTAAAAAGCCTACACAGGAAACAAGATATCACAGGCAATAAAAAAAGTATGGAACAAGTATTTAAATTTAATAGAAATACCCAGCAATTGATATCAAAAAGAGATTCAAATACAAGTTAACAAACCTCACGAATCTCATAATTAATACGATGGATAGAAAAAGTTGATGTCATTTACAAATTCTATTCCTAGAAATTAATTAAATTTCCTATAATTTCTACTATTTCTCCTTATTCAACTTTCTTAATAAATTCTTCGCGCAGATGCCATTCAGCGATTTGTAGAGCATTAAAAATTTTCCCCGGCATTAATGTATTTCTCTTTCTTTCTATACTTTATTAATCCTACTTCACTATTCCTCTGTATATTATATTTTTATATATTTTAAGATTCATTATTTGCTTCTAAAATAATTAGAATCCATAGCATTCTGTGTTTATGCCTTTTTGCATACTATCTATTTTTATTCTACCAAGACATTGTCCACAGTATTACACAAAACAGAAGGCATTTCAAATTTCAAAAATGTGTAGTATTTGTTTTATTTTAGTTTAAAACTAATATTATCGTTTCACATTTCAATCACTTTTAAAAAAAAGACATTTAAATCAGACAAATAATAAAAAAGTTTCAATTTTTTAATATTGAAATAAAGAGAAAATTAAATAAAAAATATAAAAGTTTTTTATAAAACATTGTTTTTCTCGTGACTAAATCTTAATCTTTTACAGGGCCGTTCCGACCCGGGCGGCAAGCCTAGGGGGCGACGCGTGCCGCTTTAAAAGTACTTAGTGTTTTTTTAATTTTTTTTCAATATGGTTCTAAAAAAAGGACAATTGATTTTGGGATCAGGATCTTAAATACTTTCGATTTTTTTTTCAATTTTTTAAAAAACTAAATTAACTTAAATTTACTTTATCTTTTTTATTTGTAAATTTTTAACCATTGGGGGAAGGGGCGGCAAAATTATTCTCGTACCCGGGTGGCATATTCCCTAGGAACGGCCCTGATCTTTTATATATATATATATAACCTTTTATTCCTGTAAATGTGTAAATATTAATAAGTTAATGGGTATATAATTTTTTGGAATTACTTATTGAAAAAGTTTTTTAATTTTAACAATTCTCAAATGGTCATATTTTTGTTTTTATTAATAATAATAATAATATTACCACATACCTCTAGTAATAAAACACACTCATCATTAACTTTATTCGCTAATTACATTTAATTGATTAATTATAATTCAAATAAATAAAATAAATATTCAAAAATTTTCAGAAGCCTAGCTCAAATTAAAGTTGATAAAAAATGGATTCAAATTTTTCATTTAAGCGAACAGACAGACATAAAGTGAAGTTAATAAAAACGTTTTAATGTAAAAATATAATATAAAAAAAATTGAACAAACCTACAATGAGCCAAATCAAGATTAAATAAAACCATTTTATTATGACTTTTCTTTTTATTATGATATCTTTCCAATCGCTCCATTAATTGTTTCTCACGGATTTTAGAAAATCCTTCGAGTTCATTTTCTGCCAACTCTAAACGTAAGGAAATTAGCGCCTTAATAAATTCTTCGCGCAGATGCCATTCAGCGATTTGTAGAGCATTAAAAATTCTTTCTGATTCTGCACGAGCTTTCTGATCAATCAATGGAGGAAGACATTTCTCCCAGGCACGACGAATTCTCATTCGCTTGATAATTTTCACCTGAAAATTAAAAATTAGTATTTATTATTATTTTTTTTTTAAACAAAAGTGAATTGTCTTTAAATTTTATATCACAGCGAACCTTTTTGATTTGAGTATTTTGGAAAAGACTAATGAATTTTTATTTAAATATGATTGATATATATGTGTTGTATTTGTATTTAAAATCCGATTTCTTTTATACTTTATTTAAATAATTGATAAATATTTGAATTTAACTTTTGTTATATTAATATTATTCGGGATGTATAAAAAATCAAGAAATTTGTTACCTCATGCATTGTTGGCTCAAAACCAAGTTTCCAACCAAGCTGGGCGAGGAGAAGAATTTCAGGGTATGGCTCCCAACAGGTGACACGGAAATCAGGTGGTTGCCAAATATCCGTCTGAACCTCAGATTCTCGGTACAGTGTTTGAATTCCACAAGAATGTGTTCGTCCATCTTGCAGAATGAAATTACACGCGATAAAATTCAATTATCTTATCATTTTTTAACCAATAGACAATATAATACGGTCATTAAATTATAAAACATTTTGAAAATTAACTTAAGAATCAATTATACAATAAAAATTCGGCTATAATTGAATTTCAAAGTTTATAAAAGTCTTGAAAAAGTTTAAGTAATTTTTAATTTAATAAATTAATTTGAAATAAAAAAAATGAATTTTAATTATTTAATTACAATTTAAATTAACATATATCATTTTATTCGATATCTCTGTGAAAATTTAATCTAAATGGATAGTATTAAATAATTTTATATTTTACATAATATATTTAATGCTTTAAGTAAGAATCAAATATTAGTCCTTGAAGTGAGGAGCTACTAAGTAACTAACTCAAGAGAAGATAAAGGTATCTCAAAGCTTGGCAGATATAATATCTACCAAGCTCTCAAGATGTTAGCAAATCCTTAATCGAATTTCAAAGATCACTCAGAACTCAGGAGAGAAGGTAGCGAATTCCTTTGACTTTATCATCTAATATTTTCAAAGAAATAAAAGAATATAGAAAAGTAGTTTAGTTGATATAATGCTAAGTCAGCGATGCTCAATCTGAGGTGCGAGTACACTAGAGGAGGGAGAATATCCAAGAGAAAATATTAATTAAAAAATTGATTAACTGACTGAAAGGAAATCATAAATAAACTTTTATTAATGTTAACTTTTTAATTTTGTGATTTTGTAATCCTTGGCAAACATTCAAGTGAACTTAGTAAAAAATTTTATAAAAAAGAACATTTAAAAAATGGGTAATAAACTCTTTCATTGTTGCTCTATTTGAGACAATTGACCTAGGTTCTCCGGCAACTGTTATTGAGCATATTTTTTCATATAAGTATATTTTTTTATTCATAATACACTCTTCATTTGATGATTATAGTATATATACCCTAAATATTAAGGTAGTTATGTACTTTTTTTAATTTTTATTTCTCTTAATTATTTATACATTATTTATTTATTTTATAGTATATACTTTTTATTCTTTTAATAAGATTTACTTTTAGTACTATAATTTTTATATATAAGGTACTTGAATTAATAATGAGCGTTTCGCACAAAAGGCCGCCACTAGTTTATGTTTCAATATTCCAGTTTGCAATGTCTTCCTTCTAAAACCTACAGTCTATGGTCGTCTTGAACAGCTTGTATAATTTGGTTGAAACGTAAACAACAGTACTAAATATTGTTTCGAACATGTCCAATTTCGTACCAGATAGTGTTTTTGCGGGGAGTTCTTTATTATTATAATTCGGCCGAGAGTCATCGAATCTTAGTGGAAGTTTACAGCGAGTATGCTCTATCTGAACAATCGAGTCGTTTGGTCGCTTTAAAAGTGGTGATTTTAAGCTCGAAGAGAAGGAACGGGTCAGAAATTGCTCCTTCGGACTATTACTTGTTCTATTACATGGTCTGTCCCAGCAGAAGTTCACTTCATATGAACAATGCAATGAATGGGTCGATGATTGGATTGCCTCAAAAGACGAGTCGGTTTTTCGACTTGGCATCCGAAAATTGCTAGAAAGATGGGAAAAAGTAGTGGCCAGCGATGGACAATACTTTGATTAATATATTTGTAACCATTATTTGAAAATAAATCCGTAAATTTCGAAAAAAACGCTCATTATTAATCCAAGTTCACTATAACAATCACTTTTGCTCTGAATAAACAGGAATGAATTGAAAAGTTGGATCTTGACACATTTCATATCAATCTCTAATTTACTTTTACTATTTTAATAATAACCATCCTAAAATAATTTTTAAAATAGAAAAATTGAAATATATTCTCATTGTTATTATATTACATCAAATAGATGTGAAAATATTAAAGAATTAATTTTCTTTCAGAAACAAAACAAACTTTTGAATAAGTTGTTCATATTATTATTCTTTTTTTAACTATTTATAATAATTTTAAAATTGAGATAACAAAATGTTTATTTGTGTAATCTCTTAAATAAATAATTGATAAATTTTAATCAAAATTCATTAATCTTTATTTTTTGAATAGTTAATATTTAATAAAAACTTCCTTATAATTTAATTTAAATAAAAAAAATATACCATTAAACATTGATCTTGTTTATTTATTAATAAATCAGTAATATTAACAAATATTTTGGATGTGTGTATATTATCATATTTAAATATACTTTAAGAATATCAAATAATCAAATCAATAGATATAAAATAATTAAATTGATATAAAAAAAAGTTAGAAATTGAACGAGAGCAACCAAAGTAATGATTTGTGTTTGAGGAATTTTTCCAATTCTGATATTTTCTTAGCATAAACTAGAAATGTTCTATGTATAGTAGTACGATGTTCTAAATAACTTAAGGATCACATTTTAAAATGTTTAATAAAATGAATTAAAAAACTTCAATGGTTGCTAAAGGAGAAATAAATTTTTTAATTATTTTTAATAGGAAATAAATAAAGTCAAAAATACATTAATTTCAATTGGAAGAAGAAAAACATGAAGGTAATAAAGTAAATCCCAATTAGAAATCATATCAAAGATTAATTATCTATTAAGAGAAAAATAATTATCTTAGACAGATTATCTTTTTCAATGAAAATGATAACAATTTTAATGAAAAACAGAACAGAATAGTCAGAATAATCATAAAAAGATCGTGAAACTTAAAATAATTTGGAAAAAGAAGGAATCTAAACATTTTATTTATTCTAAAAACGTTCTAAAAGCATTTTAAAAAAGAAGAAAAATGTATCTATACCTTGATGGGAGGCATCTGCAATATATTGTTCCTTTTCTCGTTCTACTCTCTCGGGGGGAGGTGTGGAAGGTTTTTTGACGGGTTGCCGATAATAGAACTCAGCGCTACCTTTCTTGTTCAAATCACCATACGTGGATGGATCTAAAGTTACCGTTTGATTCATTTCGTGGGTGGAATTGTCAAGAAGACATTCATAATTGCATGGTCGTCTTCTCCAGCGACGCCTTTGGATCAATTTATGGGCTTCCCGTTTTGCATCCCGGCATTGATCGACACGGGATGAATAGATGAAATTCGGGTCATAAGCCATGTCCAGGGGCCGGGTGCTTGTGCAAATCGGTTCATGATACCTGTAGCGGCTTTTAAACTTTGGGCTTCGATCACTCGACATTTCGTTTGATCAATGTCAGATGGTTACCATGGGAATTTAAATTTATATAAATAAATTCGGATATTTTAAGCAAAATATTCAAGTGTAGCTCAAATTGGATCATTTTGGGCACTAAGTATAGGGGATTCAAGTCTCAATTAATTCAAAAAATTTAATTACAAAATGTTATATAAATATAAATAGAAATTCAAATGAAAAAATGTCTATTATTACTGAAATGGGTTAGTATTGTATCTAAATACTCTTCAAAGATAATCTAAATTTAAGAAAAATTACAATAACAAAAAAATTGAAATAATAAATAAATTATTTCAAGTGAATTCAATTTATTTAATATCATTCAATCAATTTATAATATATTTTTATTTTTCTAGATAATTTTATATGGCATTTATTGTTATAAATGATTTTCGCAAAAATAATCATTTAAAAAAAATAAAAGTTTAAATTTATTAATTTTTATTGTGATATCATATCGCGTTATTACCTCATTCTCCTCTTTTTTTATCAAAAACAGTCACCCATTGGCAGCGTGTCATCATTTATGAATGTTCCACAAGAGATTTGAATGATGAAATACTTTCAAACGTAAAATTGATACTAGTTAATTAATTTTTTGAAGTATATTTTATAAAAATAAATTACCTTTTGTTCACGAGATTTCTGATACACACTCACACCTACCTACGTCAAGGGGAAAATCACTTTTTTGAAATCAGAATACCTGGAAAGTCAAGATCTGCAAAAAAAGATATTCCAATTTTTTGGATCGGGATTACAATACCTTTACTCTCAAAAACTTTTCAAAAATTATTTTGTTGAAAAGTAAAAATTCATTTTTCTTATATATATTAACCACAAGATGTATAAAGAACATTTGTCGATATTTTTAACTTTGATCTAAGTTATCAGTATATATAATATATAGTTTAATAATATATAATACCTTAACTGAAATTCTATTTTGTTAAGTAATCCCATTGTTTGTATGGTTGCCTTTGTTTAAGTTGTATCTAAGTCTATTATATAAATTGTGCCTTGACTTTGGAGTGTTTTCAACAACTTGGAAGTGGGCTGTTTTAAGAGTTTCTCATTTACTCTTGTCTATTTGTAAATTCTTAACACTTTCCATCCTTTTAAAAACAATAATACAAATTTGATTTGCATTTAAATGAATATTTTACATTTTCAACATTTTTATACTTATAATTTAAGAATATATGAAAAACTTAATAATAAATAAAAAATAATTCAAAGAATAATATAATTATGCTATTTTACAATTTTTAAAAAGTTTTTTATAATTAAAACTTTAACATAAAAAAATCTGCTCTTTGTCAGTTTCTTGTTACTTACTTATTAGTTTAATAAATTTGATGCCAATTAGTTCATTTAATCATTTGGTAATTTAAGAGAGATATAGAAAAAAATATACCTATATGTAGAGTTGGTGGCTTCGAAGCAGGTTTTTTTAAATAAAATACCATCTTTGTTGAAAAATGTAAAAATAATAGTTTTTATTGAAAAATATTAGCAAAATAATATAGTTTTTGTTTAAAAATAGTAGGAAAATAATATTGTTTCTGTTTAAAAATATAATAGCAAAAATATCCTTTTTGTTTAAAAATTAATAAACAAGTTAAAATAAACTTCTTGATGATCGTCGTCTTCTGAAATAATCGTGTTCTTCGTATAGGGTCTTCTTAATTTGACGTCTTAAACATGAATGATGCCGTCTGAGCAAATTAGTAGCATTTTATGCCCCTCTGGTGACGTCTTGCCTGAAGGTTAGGGGCGCTAGGCGACCAATCGGGTGGCAGGCGCAATGCGATGAGCCAATAGATGACTCCGTTATTATCACAAATCTTAGGCTTGAGAGAGGGGGCACAGAGGTCTTTTTTTCAAATCCTACATATATATATATAAAACTATATATTAAAAATTTAAAGATTAAATATGTTATATGTGTATATTACATTATTAATTTGAAAATAAGTAATTAAAAATAAACAAATGAATAAATAATTGATATTTATTGATATTATTAAATGTATAATTAAAAAATCAAAATTAAATAACCAAATTCAAGGTTTAATAAATGAATGAATACTTAAAGTAAAATATTATTAGAAAAAGAAAATGGTACTCTCTTTTATCATCCCTTTCATAATGTTAAGATATTAGATGTATATTCTTCTTGGGGCAAAGTCATTTTCTTCTTCTTTCAAAACGAGACTTTCTATAGAGTGTCTTATTCAGGACACGAATGATATTATTTTCCAACAAATTAAACCCGTTGGGGAGGATTTACGAGACTAATATTTTATTCTTTCTTGTTCTTAGTATCATCTGTATCTTGATATATTCGACTTACTATATATATGTCTACTAGAAAACTCAAATTACATTATTTGATTAAATTGAAGAATATAAATTTGACTTTTTTTAAACTCTAATAATTATAATTTAATACAAATAGAAGTTTTTAAAATTTTCGAAAATAAATAGAAATTTCGATTGTTTGTTTGTTGTAATCATTAAGATTGTTTCTTTTTTTGTATTCTATAAATTTTTTATAATTATTTTAATATTTCACAATTTATTAATGAAAATAATATTTAACTAGTAAAACTAATTCATTTTAATTCTTTAGTATTTTTGTCATTTGTGATAGAGAATAAATAAGTAATTACTGTCTATCTATATATATAAAAAAAGGTTTTTGTCTGCACATTGCTCAGAATTTAAAATTTTTTGAATATCTTCGCGTTTCATGACCTCTAGAATCCAAAAGTGACTTTAGAATTTTTCATGTCTGTCTGTCTGTCTGCCCGGAAAATTACTATTTTATAGACTCAGAATTGGCTGAACCGATTTCTATGAAATTACATCACAATATTCTTATATACCCCTAGAGTAACATAGGCTATAAATTTTATTTATATCTAAACAATAACCGCAGAAATAAATTTTTTAAAGTTTATATAATTCCCCGTGTTGTTCATTCAAGAGCCTGGCGTGGCCCACTGGCTCTAGCGGAATCATTTTAAACAATGAATTATCATAGCGATTCCCAATAAAGAATTATTATAATATTTCACTTTTTATTTTAAATTCTAATATTTAAATATCAATTCAATTAAATTATTTATTCTAAAAGTTCCCATATTTTAATTAATTTAATAAAATATTTAGATCATATTTATATTAACTTAATTTTTATTTATTCTTTCTATATATTTGAATATTTCTTCTTTTCTATTTGAAAGAGTGAAAGGTTAAAAAATCTCGCTAAGAACATTCAATATTTCTATACACAAATTATTCAGAGTATTGGCAAAGCACTCACAATCAGTTTAAATTGAAATTTATATAAATTAACAAAGTGAAAATTTTTATTTGTTTAAATTTTATTACAATGAAATTAAATATATAGATCACATGATTAATAAAAGCAAGAAACTTGAGGGAAATAACTGTTGGACGGAGGTCGGACATGACAGAAACTGTAAGCGAAATCTTCATGTTGCGACTAATAATTTTCAAATCACCTAGCACCTCAGAATTAGATAAGTTTCTTTTAAGGGAGGAAATTAACTATGATCTAGAAAAATTAATAAATGAACTTAATAATAAAAAATCAATTAATTTAAATTAATACTATTAATGAATGTATATATTGGTAATTTAACTATAGTTTTATACCGTTAATTTTTATAAATTGTCTCAAGTCTCTATTTTTGCATTTTCTCAAGTTTCATTAAAATTAAAAATATTCAATAATAATCTAGCAATGAAAATAAAATATCAAAATGTAATGATCAAGAAATATTATACTCTATTTCACTATTATAACATATACAATACTTAAGAACCATAGGCGGAGGAAATATTAGGAGATATCATTGCGGGTTCAGGCCAAATCGATCAACATTAATTAAGATATTTTCATTATGACAGATATTAGGAAAAAAATCGCGAATTCAATATTTCTGTTCAGTAATTATTTGCGTTTTATGGTGGCGATCAGCGAAGAGAAAATGTCTTTGTTCATGCAACACGCTGATCCAGAGTTGAAGGGAGTCATTCATCAACTCCAACTCGACCCCGAAAACCCCCCCTCCGAGTGGAAACACTTTAGACTCGTTAATAACACTCTTCTCCGTGTACATGCCACACCGAAAGGTGAACGTTTTCTGTTCGTTGTTCCGAAATCGATGAGAAAGGCGTTAGTCGTCAAATATCACGATTTAGCCGGACACCCCGGCCTTGACCGATCAGTACATTCTTTCCTATGTTCCTTCTGGTTCCCGTCTTACCGACGGTATTTCCGTTTCCATATAAAATCCTGTTTCGAATGTCTTTATACCAAAAAGTTCACAGGCAAACAACCTGGACTCCTGCATCCGATTCCAGCGGGTCGTCGACCATACGAGGTGATACACATGGATCATCTCGGTCCGTTTCCGAAAACACCTCGAGGCTACGAGCACATATTAGTCGCGGTGGACAACCTCACCAAGTTTGTTCACACGTTTCCTGTCACGTCAACATGCGCCCGGCTGGTGATCCGGAGCCTCGAGCATCTGATTCTCGAGAGGGGACTCCCGGACCACCTCGTCACCGATCAGGGTACCGCTTTTACTTCAAAATCTTTCTCCGAGTTCTGCGTCCGACATGGGATCCGTCATCACCTCACCTCGCCCCGGCACCCGCGGGCGAACGGCCAGGTGGAACGGGCCAACCGCACTCTTCTTGCCGGCATCGCCCTCGCTTCGAAGGACGACAGACGACGCGACTGGGGCAAGTTATTACCTGCCATCACTCGAGATATGAATGCTCAAGTAAGCAAGACGACCGGATTCACTCCGTTCGAACTTCTGTACGGCTATCAGCCGCACTTTTCCACGGGACCATACCGCCGTCTATTGGACGACGTCGTCGAGGTGGAATGGCTTGATTTAGCTGAGTCTCGAGCCGTTGCCCGCCGCCGAAGCGACGTCCACCAACAGCTCTCTAAGAACCGTCACGACCGACACCGACGTCTCGCGCCGAGGTACGACGAGGGTGAAATAGTGGTCATCCCCGCTGTTCACGCTGCATCGGGAGAAAGCAAGAAGGGGTTACCCTCCTTCCAGGGACCATTTGTCGTGGTCGAGGCGCTACAGCACGACACCTATGTCTTAACCGATCTCCGGACACACCGTCGGACCACCGCCCACGTGGGGCAGATGAAGGTCTGGCAGCCTGCCCGTCTTCGAGACTCCAAGAACGACGGAGACAGCTTTCCTTATCTCCGTCGGCGAAGAAACTCCGAGCCCGACGCCGAAACCTCTTTTTCAGATGACTCTCCGGCATCGGAGACTCGCCCCGAACCCGCACCTGATGGAGGAGAGACACCCTCTACCGACGAGAGCCACTGTCCGTGGCCACCACCCGTACGAGCGGAACGCTACAGACGGAAGCCTGCCTACCTCGCCGACTACATTGAGCCGTGTCGACGGGGACGTCGACATCGCAGGATGGCCGACTGTTAGCGGCACCACCAGCGCCTCTGGCAGTCAAGCGACGTACCGAGCGCTGGGTGGGGAAATGGACTGTCTCCTTTTTATATCTTTCCCGGCAAGCGGAACCACGCTGGGCGACGAGTCCTTCTTGCGTGCTGAACCTCCGTCTGAGACACACCTATCCGTTCCGTAACCGTTATCAACCGCTTTCCGACCCCGCTTAACCATTACCTGTTACTCTCACGAACCGACCCCGCTATTCAGATACCTGTATATTCTCCTGTTAACGACCCTGCTTGCTCCATTATTGAATCTTCTCCTGAATCCGACCTCCGCCTGTTAATTTATTACGATTTCGATACCTGATTTACTCCGACGCCCCGATATTCTGTTCTGATCATCATTCCATTTACTCAGTCTGTTTCATTCCCGATCATCCGTTCTGTTATCTGTACTCTTTATTGTATTTTCTACATTTCAATTCAATTATACTTGTTACTTTATATAAAATATATTCTGTTTATTCTTTACCCGCGCCATTCCTAGACACTTTCCTGAATCTCCCGACCCACGCGATCAAATTATATCTTTGTTAATTTAATCGCTAAAAAACATATACAATAATAATAATATATATAATTAATTTACTGATTAAATTAAAATAGATTTTGAATAAGAACACAAAAAGAAATGAATGTTTTATGTAATATACGGATTGAAACAAAATGGATGAAAACCTTTTACTACTTTCAACCAAATACTATGTACCACTCGGGGGTACAGGGGGCGGAGCCCCCGTCTAGGTGTGAAGAGCGCCGAAGGCGCTCTGAGCAGCTAGTATAATTATAAATGTATAGAGTAAATATATTTTTTCTTTTCTAAAACTCAAAACCATTTTTAATATAAATGTAAATTACAATCGTATAGAATATTCTGATTAAATACAAATTAAGATATCGTTAAAAACTTTTTCGGGAGATAAAAAAAATTATATTTTCTATTTTCCACAGCTCGTGTCAAAAAATAGATTTTAACTTTACATATTATTTTGTGATTATTATTTTCATTTATTCAAACATATTTTCCCAAAAGCAACCCAAAATTACACGTATAGGTTAAGTCAGTGATTCCCAAAGTGTGCGCCGCGGCTCCCCGGGTAGCCGCGTTGCCGTCATTACGGGGTCGTCAATTAGATATTTTATTTTATCCTAAGGAAAATAGTAAGTATAAGTTTTTAGTTTTTCGCTGTTAAATAAGTAATCGCTTTTAAAAAAGGAAAGTTTTCCAATTTTTAAAGAAAGTCAAAAATTTAGAAAAATATCTGACGTATTGAGGGCGCCGGGGAATAATTATTTATTGGGAACCTCTGGGTTAAGTTATAGCTACAAAATATTTGAAGTGCATTAAATTAAAATTTAAAAAATTACTATTTTTATTAAAGCACCTAGGAACCAGTGGTGTATTGGGAGAACGCGGTGGAACGATGTTCCCTTACCTTTTTTCAGAACCAGAACTTTTTTATGTCCCGATAACTCCCACTGTATCCACTGTAAGAATTTTTTTTGTGTTCGTTAATATTTTGTATAGTAAGTATAAGTAAAAATAAATTCTTATATGGAAAAAATTAGTTTGCTGAAAATAGAACTTTTTTTGCTCCCACTATGCGTTCCCTTACTTCTTATTTTATCAATTCATCACTGCTAGAAACTCTACCTAATTTTAGCGCTAGCCCTTTCTCATCGTCTTCATTGAATAAATGGTTAATCTGGAAATATATATATATATATATAACATTAAACTACATTACATAAAATCATCAATTTGAGGTCCTCAGACCCTACGTAACATAAACACTAATCATGGTCTGTGCACTAATCATAATATGTATATCATATTACTACCTTTTGTGTGAGTATAATATTATTTACTGTCAATTGTCAACTAATTAAGTGGGTAAATTTAATAAAACAAACAAATATTCTTTTAATTTATTTACAAAATTTATAATAGATACATATTGATATAAATATACATTTATTAAAAATGAATACAATATAAGTAGTTTTTATATTATTGTCTTTCTTATAATAATATTGAATAAATTAATATACACATTTATAAATTTGACTTAAGAATAGAAATAGAAATTTGAAATTACAATAATTAAACAATCCTTCAAAATATTTTAAGAAACGTACGACTCCGGATTAGTCTGGTAACAAGGAATTATTGAAAAAGTAAAAATTTCAATCATTAACTAAATAGATTATAATATAAATTAATTTATAAATTTATTTGAAAAATATTATATATATATTTAATCTTAAAGAATATTTAGTAAAGTGATAAATGTTTCGATATTTTATTAAGATTAAAAAAAATAGTTGAAATAGAAAAAGTTTTAACAAATTTTTAAAATTAAAAAAAAAACCTCTGAAGCAAGCAATCACGGAATTTTTAAATCCTATAATTTAAAATTAAAGTTTATTAATTTTTTTTTCCTTATTAGTTTATTAAATTACATATTTTTCTATTGAGAAATTTGATAAGTGCTAAAACTCTAAATTAAGGTTATTGAAATATTTTCACATAGGATGATAAGACAGAATATTTATTTATTTGAATATATACATATAAAACTTTTTTTTTTTGATTACCAATTGGTAATAAATATTTATTTTTACCGACCGACGATAGTAAGGGAGGTATTGTTTTCACACCAAATTTCACATGTGGAGATTTTTACATATCTCCACGAATCATGCATTTTCTAAACAGAAAAAAGTATTTTTAGCATGATGTCTGTCCGTCCGTCTGTCCGTCCGTATAGATGTGTACAGCCTGAACGGCTCAACCGATTTTGATGAAATTTGGTATATTTACTTAATGCATCAGTGGGATGAATTGATCAACTTTTGGTGCAATTCCGGAAACCGGAAGTGGTAGTATTAGCGATCGACGATAGGAAGGAAAGGGTTATTTTCACACCAAAGGAGATTTTTTTATATATCACCACGAATCATGCACTTTGTATTGGTTTTATCCTCGAGAAAAATCATATTTATTAGTTTTTTCTTGATTTAAAATTATATGACGTCATCCAGCCATTCATGACGTCACAGCCTGGTCTTGCATATATATTATAAATAAAATAAAATTAAAAATGTTTATATTTATTATTTATGTATCCATATCTGTTTTTTATTACATTAATAGATATATTAAAATTATTTGAAATTGTTTCTGTTGCTGGAAATTAATTTATTTCAAACAGTCGGTCGGTTCGGACCTGGCCACAGGTCAACTTATTTTAATTATCTATTTATTTATTAAAGAATACAATTCATATTTATGAAACCAAAAAAAGTGTGACCATTAATAAAAAATAATTTATTATATTTGCAATTATTATTTTTAATAATTTTCAACTTTTACTTATTTTGTTCTAAAGAATATTTTAATTTTTATGAAAATTTATTTTTTAATTTGTTAAGTTATTTTATTTTTATTTTTTTTTTAAGAATTTCAATATAAAAATATATTTTTTATAGTCATGCTTATGTGATATATTATAATATCTATATACAAATATAATAACATAAAATTTGTTAATGTTGAAATTATTTGTATTTTCTATTATAAAAGTAATATTACAATAAGTGGATTGCAAATTTAATAAACTCTTAGAATAAATCTAAGGTATATGAAATTATCAAATATGATTTTCTTATTAACACCAAATACTTGATTAAACAATTATTAATCTGTATTTATCAATTACAGCCTTAGAGCCCCTAATGAACCATACCATTTTAAGGTCTGACCATAGTTAAACAGAATTACGAAAGAGGTCATATTAATAACAATATTTCATTTCACAATAAGCAAAGAATAAATCAGGTTCTAAAAGCTTTATATAATGGGTAAAAAAACATTATAAGTAGAAATAAAAACAAAAGAAATTTAAAAATATGTACTTATTTTGCTTTATTATAATTATTAATTTTAAAACTTCTCTTGAATTGATACACAAAGAAATATATATTTAAACTATATGTAAGTATTTTTTAAAAACGAGATTTATTAATATTAATTAAGAGAATTTTTATTAAAAGACCATATTATTTGTATAAAATTATTTATTAAATTAATTATTTTAATTATTTTAATTATTTTAATTTAATAAATAATTTTATACAAATAATGTGATCTTTTAATAAAAATTCTCTTAATTATTATCAAAATAACCACAAAAGCTTTAATAAAAGAGATTTATTAATTTATATTACAAATGAATGAAAATTAATTATTTTTTTGGATTTTTTACATAAGAAATTATTATCTATGCTTTTTACTTTTATTCTATTCTAAAAAATGACAAATAAAATTAATATTTTTATCTAACAAAATTTTTATAGATGTTCAACTTATTTATACAAAGATATCGAATATTTTACAACAAAAATAAATAAATTATTTCTTTATTATACTAATGGATCATTTCTTTTGTCCGATTGCGTAAATGATTATTCATTGTGAAACAAAATAAAAAATTACAAAATATTTTCAACAATACAATACACATTTTATATAAATATAGTTTTAATAAACTACTTATGTATAATTCTACTCTTAAGTTGAGGAAGTAGAGAATCATGAGCAAAAAAAAATATTAAATATACATATTATTTTACTTTACTATAAACTATTAATTAAATATTAAAAACGAATTAAGGAATAAGAACTTGTGATATTTATATTATTGTTTTATGTTGATGGAATTTTCAATAATAAAAAAAAAAAAAGTGATATATTTCTATTTCTATTTATGAAATAAGATAGAGGTGGGGTTTTGAGGTAAACAAGGGAAGGCCAACTGCCGGGGCAAAGGCTGATTCAGGAAATCAATATAAATATCTCTCTCTTTATGAATCCTCCTTGATGAACCAAGTGTTTCCTTTTGCAGCAGCACAAGAGGCGAGGGCAATTTGTGCCAGTTGTACCTCTCGCCTTGGAGGATATACCAAACGATAAAAAATAGATATATAATTACAAAGTAGACGATGAGCCTCTTCTACATTGCCAATATCCATTTCACTAAGAGCCTGTTAATAAAAAAAAAATACTCAATCATTAAACTATTGATAATTTCTATCTATTATCAATAAATAATTAATATTAATTATATTCTATATATATAGAACATATCATTTTACAAATCACTTAATATAATTTGTTTTCAATTTTTAAAAAAAATTTGACTTAAAAAATATTTATTCAAATTTCTTTTGTTTCAACAGAGAAAAAAATGTTTATAAATCGAAATTTGGTCATAATACATGGGATAAAATTAATTATTTTACCAATCATGAGGCCAAACAATAATAAAGATAGTCGTAGGATATTATTTAAAAATAAATTAATGGCTCATAGAGAGAGAGAGAGAGAGAGATAAATAAATAAATAAATAAATAGAAAAATCTTATGTATATTTTTGTTAAATTATTGACAGAAAGATGAACTTTCCATTCTATAATTGTTTATTATCTATAAATATGTTTTAAAAGGTGTTTGTAGTTTAATAGTACTTTATATTGGGTATTATTATCAACATTGGGAAGCTACTTGATAAAAAGTAGCGCCTCCTATCAAGAAAATCAAGGTAAAGGTTGATAGGACCCGTTCTACTGATCATAGGACACCTAATTGATATAACCGACTTGATAGGCGTTGTCCTTGCGTAGACGTACAAAAGTCAGAGGTTTTTTTATGATTAGATATAATGGATAGTTTAAAGGGGATTTTTGACACGTGAAAAACTCGGTCCTCTTATATATTATATCTTATCTTATTATGCTAGCTAAAATTGTATATATGTATTTATCTATATATATTGGTTCTCAAAAACCGCTCTAACGATTTTTTTCAAATTCACACTAGATATAGTATTTATAAAGAAAAATTAAGTTTTATTGATGATATCTCTTGAAACATACAGCTTCATTATTAATTTCTTAATTGAAAATTATATATGGAAAACGTCAAAATTTTTAATACTGCCTGCTAAGACAGTAAAAAAATGACAATTTTTTATCTAAATACATATAGTCCAGCGGTTGGACTGATGTTTTAACGAGTGGATTTCGTCGGTTCGAAACTCGCCGGGTGAATCGTTATTTAAAAATGAAAATAATGATTTTGTTATTTTTTTTCTTTTTATCTATTGTTTACTTTTTAATAAATTACTATTCTATATTTATTTATTCATTGTTCTTTTATTAATAAAGTTTTAGATAGTTTTATAAGTTTTAATATTTTTTCAATAAAATATTATTCAATATATTTATTAATATTATTTTATTTATTATTATTGAGTACCCGAAGTTCCATTCATTTTAATCAGATTGATGCAATGATGCAACAGTTAATAATTGTAATATTGTAATAAATTTCTATCTTGAAAATTGTTACATATTATTCAGGATATTTTAAAAACTATTTCTTTCTTTAATTAATATTCATTTTTTCTATAAGTCAGATATATTTCCAAATATTAAATAATTTTTGAAGTGAAAACTTCTTTAGCGGCGTTGAGCACTTTTGCGGGATGGGGAAAAAGTATAGAACTCGCGTGATCGTGACCAACACCATGAAACCATCTGCTTTCAAATTTCTTATAACAGAGCGCGAAATTTGAATTGTCATTAGAACTGTTTTATAAATTATCTCTAACATATAAATATATATTTATTATGTAAAGTTCATTTCATATATACATATATAATCAAAATTATACGAAATGAACTTCACATAATAAATATATATTTTATGTTAGAGATAAGAATTATAAAACAGTTCGTATTGCAATATTTTAAACAAAGTTGTGTATTTATATATATATAAATATAAGTTACAAATTTGTTTAAAATATATGTTTAAAATAATATATAAGTTATATATATATACATGCATATGAAATTCATCTTTCTCGTGAAATAGCGCGAATTTCGTCTGTTTTAAAATTTCTTACGCAGAAGTTTTCACTTCTGTCGGCCAGTCACACGACTGCCAATTTTGCTTTTTTAATTCCGAAAAGCTGCAAAGCACGTTTTTTTGTCTTTAGTTTGTTTTATAACCACTTGGGGCGCTAAACAGTTTTTCAAAAAAACACTATAGAAAAAAAATATATGTACCTATATATTATATATTTATGTATTATTGAGGAGCACAAGTTCATTAATTTTAATCAGATTGATGCAAATGTGTAACATTTAATAATTGTAATAAATAATTAAAGAATTGTGTATCAATATTTTTTAAAGGGTAGAGCGAGAGCTCGGTGTCCCAGGTATTAATATTACCAGCCAAATCCAATAATAATGAATCATTTTTTTTAACTTAAGTACCGAGCCGAGGCTCGGGGTCCCGGTACTCAGTATATTTATTTGTTTTATTTTAATTAAAAAAAATTATTAAACTTCTTTGGAGTCTTGAAAATTACTCTAAACTGACTTAATTTATGTGTGTTTATATAATATTCTTATATATAATAACATGCTGTTTAACGACTAAAAGTTTAATATTTTTTAGAGAAAAAAAACTTACAACACCTGCTTTCTTTTTAAAGTAAATTCAATTTTCTTTATATTCAAGAATTAATTTAAACACACAATTATTTTATTTGTCATTTTATAACCACCGTAGATTATGATAAAAAAAATTCAAAGACATTTGTTTTTATATTTGTTAAATAAATGTCAAAGAGTATAATGAATGAAGGATTAGTTTATACCTCAACATATATATATATATATATATATCGTTAAATATCAATTTTTTTCTTTTCGTTCTCTGTGACACATTCGAAATAGAAAGATTTTGCTGCAGCAATCACATTCCTCCTACAGTCCATATATTTATGCACATTCATTTACTTCGATTTCTAAATTGTTACAACTACTCAAACCACTCATTGGTTCCCTGCCTTTGATATATATATATAACGTAACCTATTTTAATTTATAATTCAATTTACTCAAGGATGCATAAAAATTATGTATTTCCTCATGTTCAATAATTCCCTATTGATTTGATTTTTTTTTTTGCTCATAAATATTGAGAATAATTTTATTTTGAAACAAACATCCCCTAAATATTTATAAGAAAATATTTTATTTTATTCTAAATTTTGTTGGTTTAAATTAAAAGTAAATTAATTAACATTATTTTATAAAAATATATTGATCAAAATTGAAAATTTGAGATTTTTAAAAATTGATCGCGGTAACCACATTTCTCCAAGGGTCCATAACCTGAGCTACACCCATCGAACTCCTATTTCCTCCATCTCTTTGATGTCCCTTTCTAATTTGCCCGCCCACCGCATCCTTGGTCTTCCAACTGGACGTTTGCCAGTCGATCTCTCCACAAATATATTTTTCGTCCATCTTTTCTCTCCCATTTTCGCCACGTGTTCTTCGGAGAGCAACCTTCTCGATTTTATAACCTTAACTATATCTGGAGATGCATAGAGGTCATGCAATACCTCGTTATGCACCCTCCGTTATTCCCCGGTGACCTCATCTTTCTTCAGTCCATAAATGTTGCGAACAATCCCATTTTCAAATTGTAATATAAATACTCCTCAAATATTACAAATAACAATTACTATTAAAAATTAAAAAAAAACATTAAGCAAGACAATACAAGGAAATAAATGCATAATATATGTTTTATATGTTTGATCTATCCAATTAATATACACCTATACTATTCGACATTCGCATATAATAAACAATAATTAAACAAATTTGCTATCATAAGGCTATCATCGAATCGCTATTATTATAATAATTCGAAATAATTATAGAAAATGACTTTTACCTGTTGATAATCATCTTCAGCTCTTTTAAGTAATAAATTAGATTCTGTGAAATCAACTTGGCGTCTACATTGATGACATTTTTTTGCTTGTGGCAAAAGTTTAGCTGGACATTTATCATTTATAGGACATCTGAAAAAAAATAAATAAAAATATATTTAGTGTAAAATAAAGTAAACATTAATAAATATTTATTTTTTTACTAATTACTCTAATTTGTTTTTATCATGAGGTTTTAATTAGTATCAATTAGTACCTAAATCTAATGATGTCATCTGGGGGCATTCCGGCAAATAGTGGCCAATCATCGGTGCACGATTGGCAACGGCAACGAAACCAATATCGAGAAGCCAATACCCGTTGCCTCCATGCAACATTTCGTTTGTAATAAACGGGCCCATAATTTTCAGGAACGGGACATCCATTGCCAGGAAGCGATCGAATAGCTTCAAGAACTATAGACGTGCCGACGAAATATCTGAATTAAAAATATAATCGAAATTTACATTAGATCAAAGAAAAACTAATTAATGCGCAAAACCTGATGAATAATTTGTAGAATTATCAAAATATATTTGATTATTTTTATTATTGCCATAATGTATATTAAGTACCTTTAATAGCATTTAATATTTATATAATAATTAGTTTAATTATAATAATTATATAGATGAGTTAGTATAAACTAATTTATGGAATTTAATTTCACAGGAAAAATAGTATTTACATATATAATAAATAGATATAAATAAATAATATTTAAATAAGGGAACTTTTCCCTTTTATAAATTGCTTATTACACATATCGAATTTAATAATAAACTAATTCGTTAATTTTATTTATTTCTTCTCTTTATTTATCTAAACTTTATCTTAAACTTGCTTGTAAAATATTTTAAACATAATTTCATTTGCTTAATAAATTGAATTAATTTTATTTAAAAAATTTTAATATTAACAAAAAAATGATTGAAAATCTCTATTTAACAAGATATCTGTCACACACACATACGTCAACGAGAAAACCATTTTTGGGATCAGTATGACTTGAAATGTGGAGATCTGTTAAAATTCGCATATTGGTAATAAATCGGGATAACAATACCTTTACTCTCAAAAAACTTAGAAATTTTTTCGATTGAAAAGTAAAAAATATATTTTGAAAATATTATTGTTTATAATTTTGAATTCTAAAGTTAGATATTTTACAAGAATTTGATCTTTTTTAATCATATACTAATATCATATTATATATAATGCCGGTTCCACACATGCGATATTTGTCAAATAACGAATATTTACCAAATACCGAGCACCAAGTTTAGGTGGTTGTATTGGAGTTCGCCTAATAACGAACATAGGGATACAGACATTTGTGAAATGCCGAATGTACGCTAACCACCGAACGTGCACCGAATATTCGTCTTGTGCTCGCTATAATAGCGAACTAGCGAGCACCCGAATGTTTGTGCTCAGCATATAACAGCAAGCAACCCATTCACACCATACGTGTTTTCCAAATGTTTTGCTTGATATTTGGCAAACACCGCATATCTGGAGCCGGCATAACATTAATATTTTATTTAATTTTAAAAACATTATTTTTTATTTTAAACATATTTCATCAATATTAAGTACTTTAGATATTCATTTAATTTTAATTTAATTTAATATTTAGTCTAGTTATATGTACAAAAAATTTGAATTTAATCAGATAATCGGTAAAGATGCTAGACTAGAACGTTTATATTGATATTCACACTAATCATAAAAATATTGAACCAAAAGTTATTTTTTTATTACATTCACAAAACATTTGCAGCAGTAAAAATATAATGAAAAGTTTTTTAAATATTTAAAGATTAATTATCTTATAAAATTTATTTTCACCTCGATAATGCCGGATGACAATCGTGGTTGAAAAGCGAAGCTGTTGGATAAACGGCAACCCCAAGATATTCAACTTTACTACCCCGGAATGAACCATCAGCAGGACGAACAGTTTCGCAAACTTCGTGGGCGTTAAATTGAAGTACTTGAAGTAATCTAGTTAATACTGCTGAACAATTATCTTTAAGATTATTTAAACTTTCGAAAAGTTCATCATCTACAAAAAAGAAAAAAAAACAATTGTAATTAATTGATATTAAATTATACAAACTTCATAATAATGGATTATATGCATATTTTATAAAAAAATATATTGTGAACATCAAACAATAATTTATTTATTGATTTTTATATTGTATAACTAAAGTATAATAATTAAAATTTATTTTTTATGTTAAAAAAGCCACTTGAAAATTTGAAAAAAATAATTTAAGAGGGTACTTGAATATAAAAGAAAATAAACAAAATAAATAAATTTTGAAAAATGACATAAATGACATCAGATAAGAAAGTGAAAGCAAAATAATAAATAAATAAATAAATAAATAACCAGATAAAGATTTTACTAAAAAGCTACGATTGAAATTGAACATTTCTCATTTTTTTTAGCATCTATTACATAAGAGAGTACTATATTGTTTGTTTTTGATTCATCCTATTTAAATTCATTATTTAACCTTTTTCGAACAACTTTCTATGAAAAGAGCCTCTTTGTTTAAATATCTTTTCTTTCTCTTTTTTTTAGAATAAATATTATCATTGAGTTTTTGATCTCGACTTGTTTTTAAAGAATGAATAAATTTATAAAACATTGAGTCATTGGTATTAATCATGCAAAGAAATTCAACCTTGTTGTTGGAAGTAGCCAGCGTTTTGGAGAATAGCGGTCAGCAGCTCTGCCATCACGCATCGTTGGAGGTGATCACGAGAATCACGTCGGGTTTCATGAGCGCAAAGACCTAGCGCGGTCTCCAATGAAGAAACTCGGTGACCTGAACCCCGACAAAAGCAAATTTCAAATTAATATTGCATTCAACAATATTTCGTTTTTGAAAATGAGAATTACACAATTAATATATATTAAAATTCTTTATTTAATTGAATTAATTTAATCCATTTACTTGCAAATAATTATTAGTAAAACTAATAATTTTTTTTATAACATTAAAAACAGATTATTGTAAACATTTTTCTCTAGAACCATCAATAACTTTAAGGCTAATCCATATATATTCCATATATAGATACATATATTGTGTGTTATTTGACAAAATAAAACGAACCAAAATATTATCAGTAGAAACTAAGAGGCAAATAAAGTGAGAACGTGCCAAATAACACTCGTTGGCATCAAGTAAGTCATCGTCGATATACATCAATAACTTTAAGGCCCATCCATATATATTTGCCACTCACAAAATTCAATCAATTGTGTGTTGCAATAGCAGATGACTATCATTTGGTATAAAGGGTATATGTAATGCACCATTGAATTAACTCCACCTATCATATTCAATTTCTATATTTTATAAACGATAATATATAGAAATATTTAATAAATGTAATATTTTTTTACCGACCGACGATAGGAATGGAAGGTATTGTTTTCACACCAAATTTCACATGTGGAGATTTTTACATATCTCCACGAATCATGCATTCTGTTAACAGAAAAAAAGTATTTTTAGCATGATGTCTGTCCGTCCGTCCGTCTGTCCATTGCGTGTCTGTATAGACGTGTACAGCTCGATCGGCTCAACGGATTTTGATAAAATTTATTATATTTACTTAATGCATCAGTAACATGAATTCATCAACTTTTGGTGTATATCCGGAGACCAGAAGTGGTAGTTTACAAAGTATTAATTTTATATTGATTGTCGGAAATTTTTCACTTAAAATATAGTTGTAATTAATAATTAAGTAATTAAACTAAAAATAAAAACCAAGATAATATAATTTAGTTATTTTAATTCAAGTTTTAAAAATATTTTTTTTTAGATGCTTTATATGTTGTTGTTTGGAAATTAATTTATTTCATATCGTCAGTCGGTTCTGTGCCTGTACACAGCTTATTTTTTAATTTAAAACTTCATATAAACACAGAAAAAATTCCTTTCAAAATATGTATATGTATAATGTACTGTATATTAAGTTTTTTTTTAAATTTATATCTAAAAAATTATTTTAATTTAATCATTTCTATTTAATAAATATTATTCAATAATTAATATTACCCTAAGAATCAGGAGGCGATGTCCCGTTGTCTGGCTGGCTGTAATTAATCGTGATATGTATTGTGATAATATTACTTATTTTAGATAGAAAAGTAAAAAGAGACATTTTTAAATAAATATCTTGTAAACTTCCCTCTTAATGTTTTAACAAGGATCAAAATTAATTGGAATCCTATCCTATGAATAAAATTTTATTTCACCAGTAAAACGATTTGGAAATAAATATAAAAATATTGAAAATTAAAGAAACGAAAGCTGTTTATAGAGGCAGGTTTTTTTTCGCAAAATTTCACAAACAAAGAAATAATTTTGTAAGGAAAAGACGCTAATTAATATTTATAGTTGGTATTTCGATATGGATGAATAACTATAAACTGGGAGTAAATATTAGAGGTGTGGGGGAACGCAATTATTTATTTAAGACATAAGTTTAAATAAATGAAAAAAAAAATAAAATTAATATATCATATGAAAATTAATACGAAAATTTTAAAATATAAAATATAATTTTATTATTCTAAAAAATAGTTCATATATCTCATGTCAATTCAATCTTTCTATTACATGAATATGGATCCTATGCGGAACAGTCACCTGGAAGTAGTTCGATGGGGGTGTATCCAGCGACGAGGCTGAGGGCGAGCCTGGCGAGGGGGCTGAGCCCAGAACCACGGAGAAGCTCACCATGGCGGCATTCCCACCGGTGCCAGTCGTCGGCCAACCTGGCACATCGACGAGAACAAAAAGCCACTCCGGCACATCGCGGACAGGGCTCAGCTGCCACCAACCTTAATCCAAAACATAGGAAACATTTTAATATAACAACATCTGGAAGCAAATAAAAAAAAAATTGAAATTTTTTAAAGACTTAGCATGACAAAATTTAAAATTACATTATATTTCTGAATTAATATCAAATCAATTATTTTATAATTTTTATGTTAATAATCGACTCACAATTTATTAAACCTATTCATTCATTTTCTTTCATTTTAAATCATTCAAAATTATTATTAAAATTTTACTGTAAAATTATTTTTTATTAAAAATTATAAAAAAAATTCTTAGAGTCAAAATTTAATAATTAAAGATTTATATTATTTAAATATTAATCATAATAATCTTTAGGAAGTTTGAGTTGAATTTAAGAGTTTTTTTAAAATTTTTATTAAAAAAATATTACAATAAATTTTAATAATAATTTTCAAACTACCTGACTTTTAATTTTATATTAGTATAAAATATTTAAAGATTATTATCATTTAAATATTAATAATAGTAAATAATTATTTTAAAGTATTATTATATTTTAAAATTCAGTAAATAAAACGAATAGTTTTAACTTCTAAGAATGCCAATAAATAAATACAAGAATTAAACTGAAATTAATAATGAAATAATACATGTTTTTTGAGATTATTGCTAATATTTTACAAATATATATACCTATATATAGATGAATAGATGTAAGCCCAAAAAGTTAAAAATCAACCCATTAAATTAAAAGAGATAATGTCATTTATTCATTATATACCTCATAAATGATTTATTCTTCCACAATCAATTTCAACATCAAAAAGTGATTACGATAAAAAAAAAACAATCGGAGGGGGGGTTTATTCATTCGTCTATCATTATTTTATGATTAAATGAATAAATAATTTTTCCATTCTGATTTCTAGTTTATGTTATTATATAAAGTAATAAAAAAGAGAAATAAATTCAAAAGTTAACAGACAATGGAAGAAATAGAATGGTAACTCAATACATAATGGAAGAAAATACACTTTTACTTTAATGTTAATTTTTTATTATCCTTATGATAAGTAAATAGAATTTTTTTTTTCATTTTATCTTCGTAAAAAAATTCTTTTATAAATAAATTTAATAAATGCAGAGTATTCATTCATACTATAAAACAAATATAAGTAAATAGAATTTCTTTCTTTTTTAAAATTGTGAATTTAGTTAATCATAACATTAATGAATACAGAATTATAATATTATCAAATAATTATTTAAAATATTTAATGTGTATTTTGGTAATTTTTTTTTTAATAAACTTTAATAGTCATTTGATTTGCTTGAAACAAACATAACAGTTCAAGTTATGATCAAGCAGAAGCTCATTATTATGAGGTGTAATTATATCTCGATTAATAATAATATTTATAATATGTAATAATATTAATCATAATATCTTTGGTGATTGTTGTAATATTAAAACCAGTTGACACAGACATTTCAAAGAATCGTTTGACCTTTTCCCACAAAACTGACATTTGACGTTGACATCAGAATTCTTTCATCTTTCATTTAAAATCCCTTTTAATTTGTCTATTCCAATATAAAAATGAATGTTGTTAGAATCTCTAAAGCCCTTGAAATTTATACCATCAGAGAGATTTAATTTTTCAATTATTTAATTTAAATTTTACCAAATCGATTTGTTTATATTATATTTTTACCGAACGACGATAGTAAGGGATGTATTGTTTTCACACCAAATTTCACATGTGGAGATTTTTACATATCTCCACGAATCATGCATTTTCTTAACAGAAAAAAGTATTTTTAGCATGATGTCTGTCCGTCCGTCCGTCTGTCCGTCCGTCCGTCCGTATAGATGTGTACAGCCTGAACGGCTGAACGGATTTTGATGAAATTTGGTATATTTACTTAATGCATCAGTGGGATGAATTGATCAACTTTTGGTGCAAATCCGGAAACCGGAAGTGCTAGTATTAGCGATCGACGGTAGGAAGGGAAGGGTTATTTTCGCACCAAATTTCACATAAGGAGATTTTTTACATATCACCACGAATCATGCACTTTGTATTGGTTTTATCCTCGAGAAAAATCATCTTTATTAGTTTTTTTCTTAATTTAAAATATGACGTCATTCAGCCATTCATGACGTCACAGCCTGGTCTTACATATATATTATAAATAAAATAAAATTAAAAATATTTATGTTATATCCATATCTGTTTTTTATTACATTAATAGATATATTAAAATTATTTGAAATTGTTTCTGTAGCTGGAAATTAATTTACTTCAAACCGTCGGTCGGTTCGGACCTGGCCACAGGTCAACTTATTTAAAGATAAAATTCTATTAAATATGAGTTAAATTCTTTCTTCTAAATAAATATTCATAATTTTGATTAATTAATTTATTCAACTAATCTATTTCTGAAAAAATTCAAGACAGATCAAAATTAAATTAAAAAGTGATTTTAATATTTAACATTTTTTAATATAAATATATGAAATAAAAAAAAACAATTTAATTATCAACATTGTAAATATATGATATACTCCACTCCTATAATGTTTATAATAAATAGCCCCTCGACTATGCTAAATTAAATTACAATATATATGAATTTGTAATAAAAGTTGCAATCTTTTATAACAGCGGTTCTCAACCTGGTGCGCCTCCCCCCCTCCTTGGGGGGCGTAGAGTAATTTCAAGGGAAGCGTGAGTTAACAAAATAAAAGTAAAACTAACCTTAATACTCAATTTACGCTCAGGTATTAACCCTTTGTTATTAATTTTTCCCTTTCTCCTTTCAAATTCTCTATATTTTTATTTAATAACCATCTTCAGATTCAAATTCCGATTGTGCTACTTGTATTGACCACATATGTTGTTGAAGGGGGGGGCGAGGTGTGACCTCACATCAGTGTTCAAAGAGAGCCTGAAAGGTTGAGAACCTCTGTTTTATAATATGTTAAAAACATTCTTTTGTTAAATAATATATTTATTGAAAATAAAATAAATACAATTCACTAGAATCAAGAGCAAATAAAAGGACACAGAGAAAAGCTAGTTAATAGCAGTTAATAATTATACTTTTTGAGTTTATTGAGTTATTAGTTTTGTTCAAAAGTGTCTATTATATAATCTATAGAAATGAAATGAGTTTTTTGAATTCAAGCTTAAGTAACCAATTCTTCAAAGAATTCCGATTTCACTCGTGTAATACCAAATAGAGTAGCAGATGATTGTACGTGACTTACTTTTTAATTGTTATAAGAAATACGGAAACGAAAGTGAGAAACAAAATGAGAACATTTGATTACCTTGAAAAGCACCGATAACAGTGAGTACCCTGTTTTTCATAGAGAAGAGAACTGGCGAGTGCTGGCTGAGCAATGAGAATGTCTCCTGGGAGGATCTCCTCTTTTGTGACAAGAAAACGACCCTCTGATCGGGTGTCATACACCTCCAATTTAGCAGAAGCATTGGCCAGTTTAGTTTGTCCCCCACCCGTTAAATTAGGCAATGGACGATCTTCTATAATTATAAAAAAAACATATACATAAGTTATTATTTCTATTAAAAAAATATTTACTTCAAATAATGATTAATTATATCATATATATATATATATATATATTAAATATTTCAAAGTTAAAGATTTATAAATGAGTTCATTTTTCAAAATAGTTCTAATAAAAATATATATGAACATATATATTTAAAAAATTTAAATTTATTCATAGAGAGCGCTGTGTACATTTTTAATTATTAAATTAAAAATCATCTGATCATAGAGTTTTAATAATTATCTGACTTTTTATTATTTAATAGTAAAAATACCTTTCCATTTCATATTCTTTTAGGTACGTATTTCTAATTTTATAAATATTATAATTTATTTATTATTTAATAAAATATATTAAATTCTTTAAGAATATTAAAATAATCCAATTTCAAAAATATCTTATTAAAAAACATATTCATTTGACAAATACATATATATATATATATTTAATCATTTAATAACAGTATTGTATATAATGGTAAATTCAGAGATAAATAAATAAACTTGAAATATCCCCTCGGCGCTGTTAGTCTTTGCAATAAAATCTTTTGCCTTGCTATAACAAAGCAGAAGCCATGGTTGCATAAGTAATGATGCAGAGGGATATTTCAATGTCTCCCTGACTATCCATTCTCCTTCGATTCCATTCGTGTCATTCATGTGTTCCATTAAATTTGATTGAAAAGTAAATAGAGCGATACTCTTCAACATCGTTGACAAAGTTTTTCGATTAAATCGTAAAAATGGTACTGTTTTTATGAATGAACATAGAAAAGGAAATTTATTTCATATAAATTATTTTTTCATTTACTAAAGAACTAAATAGAAAAAATTTATAATTTTACTTATATTAACTTGCTGAATTGAATTATTAAAAAAATGATTAAAACTAATATTTAATATTCTTATTTAAAATGTTATTTTAAGTTTTGATCAGATGTAATTTTAAAAATATATATCACATATATAATTTATTTTTATTTCTAAAACATTTTCATTTAATATTATTTTCTATTCGCTATATTCCTTATTCACTTACACTTTTACTCTTATAATAATATTATCATTAAATAATTTTTCATATTTTTCATACTAGAAAAAAAATTAATCGAAAAAGGATGAATAGCTTGTTTTTTTTATAAAAGTAACTTGATATTAAAAACTCAACGCGTAGTATTATTTTTATAATTGAAAATGTAAAGAAAAGCGTATTTTATTTTTTTCTGTCGAAGGATTTTTGTTACCCTGAATGTATATTTCATTTTTCATTAAAAATAAATCGTTTTAATTTGAAATGTATTTGAGTCCACAACAAATCTAACAAGGCTTTTAATTATAATTATAAATAATAAATTTAGTAATAGATTATAATACTAGGCATTATTTTTTTCGAATATAAGACATAATCAAAACGAGTGTTTTTTACCGACCGACGATAGTAAGGGAGGTATTGTTTTCACATCAAATTTCACATGTGGAGATATTTACATAACTCCACGAATCATGCATTTTCTTAACAGAAAAAAAGTATTTTTAGCATGATGTCTGTCCGTCCGTATAGATGTGTACAGACTGAACGGCTCAACCGATTTTGATGAAATTTGGTATATTCACTTAATGCATCAGTGGGATGAATTGATCAACTTTTGGTGCAAATCCGGAAACCGGAAGTGCTAGTATTAGCGATCGACGATAGGAAGGGAAGGGTTATTTTCACACCAAATTTCACATGAGGAGATTTTTTTATATATCACCACGAATCTCATGCACTTTGTATTGGTTTTATCCTCGAGAAAAATCATATTTATTAGTTTTTTCTTGATTTAAAATTATATGACGTCATCCAGCCATTCATGACATTACAGCCTGGTCTTACATATATATTATAAATAAAATAAAATCAAAAATGTTTATATTTATTATTTATGTATCCATATCTGTTTTTTATTACATTAATAGATATATAAAAATTATTTGAAATTGTTTCTGTAGCTGGAAATTAATTTACTTCAAACCGTCGGTCGGTTCGGACCTGGCCACAGGTCAACTTATTAATATTATTCTTATTTTTCATTAGTAGGTGTAGTATTCTATTTAATTTCTTTTTCATTTCAACTTCAACTTATAATCCATTTCATTATATATATATATCATCATCATATCATATTATATGTATTCATAATGAAAATTACATCAGTAGAACAAACTATCATTTATGACACGATTGATTTATTAAAATATTTATGTTAACACATCGTTCAATAAGTCCCGAGACTAACCCAGAGATGGTGCTATTAGTACCAAAGTGGGCACGTTTCCAAGTAGTGCAGCCTCTACATGAAACGTGTAAATATTTCACGTTGAGGTTATTACTCTAACCTAGTCACTGTAATTTGTTTGAAAAATGGAAAAAAAGGGAGTTTCGCGCGTCGTTTTTTAATGGGTAAAAACATCGTAGAAGCCTAGAAATGGCTTGAAAAACATTAGCTGCACTCCTCTCCATCCAAAAACAACGATTTGTCGTTGGTATGCTGAATTTAAACGTGGTCGTACGTACACAAACAGACACGAACGATCGGGTAGCCGTTACACAGGAAAATGTGAGTGAAGTGTTAAAAATTGTAATGAAAAATCGCAAAGTGAAGGTCCGTGAGATTGCAGAAATGACAGATATAATCTGGAAGGGTATTTACAATCTGAAATACCTTCATGAAAAATTGAGCATGAAAAAGGCTTTTTTCAAGTGGGTGCCGCGATGAGACAATGCACAAGTCCATGAAAACAATGGCAAAATTGAACGAATTGGGCTTTTATTTGCTTCCCCACCCCCCGTATTCGCCAGATTTAGCCCCCAGCGACTACTGGCTCTTTGCTGATCTCAAAAAAATGCTCCAGGGAAAAAAAATTTGCTCGAATAGGGAGGTCATTGCCGAAACTAAAGCCTATTTTGAAGCAAAGGATAAATCCTTCTATAAACATGGTATAGAAATGTTGGAAAGCTTATATCACTCTAAAAGGAGATTATATTGATGAATAAAAATGATTTTTGAAAAAAAATTTTGTATTCGTTGTTAGTCTCGGGACTTATTAAACGATGTGTTATATCAAAATTATTATTATCTTGTTAAAATAATATAAAACCCTATTGATCCACTTAAATTATTTTTTTTTCATTTTCATATATCTATTTTTCCTCTTACTCTCCTTCATTTTTAAACTATCCATTTTTACCGACCGACGATAGGAAGGGAAAGTATTGATTTCACACCAAATTACACATGTGGAGATTTTTACATATCTCCAAGAATCATGCATTTTGTTAACAGGAAAGAGTAAAGTATGTCGGTTTGTATGTCCATCCGTCTGTCCCTTGTGTGTCCGTATAAACGTGTATAACTTGAACGGCTCAACGGATTTTGATAAAATTTGGTATATTTACTTAATGCAACAGTAGCATGAATTCATCAACTTTTGGATGCATATCCGGAGACCGGAAGTGGTAGTTTACAAAGTATTAATTTTATATTCATTGTCGAAAATTTTTCACTTGAAATATAGTAGTAATTAATAATTGAGTAATTAAACTAAAAATAAAAACCAAGATAATATAATTTAGTCTTTTTAATTCAAGTTTTAAATTAGCGGTTTAATAAAAGAAGTCTGACATGCCCTGAGACCTACTGAATATGCATAAAAAATTTCATAAGAATCGGTCCAGCCGTTTCGGAGGAGTATCATTTCAAAGTTTTGTGACACGAGAATTTTATATATAAGATATATATATATCCAAGTGAAAAATAAAACAAAGCATTGACCTTTTTTTTAAGACAATATGAGCATATATATATATATATCCTATACACATTTATAAAATCTCATATTAATAAAAATTATTTATTTATAAATATAATAATTATTATTCAGTAATAACATTTACATAACATAAATACATAAAATCAATTTTAGAAGATTAATATATATTTTTTTTTGTTTTATTCAACTTACAAATTTTCGTATAACTTCATATTTTCTATTTCTCTTGTTATATTAAATAAATTAATCAAATTAAAATTGCACTAAAAAGAATAAAATAATATAAATAAAAATTTTTTTTATAAAATAACGTTTTTCCAATGGACTAAAAAGAATAAAATAATTTTTCTATAAGCCTGACAAAGTTTATGGATGAATTGCTTCATATTCAACGAAAAACGTTGGGCGCTTTTAGTTTTCATTTGATTTCTATGCAATTAACTTCCTTTATAGAGCTATAATTCATATATATACATACATACCACACTAAAACACTTCATTAACAAGTAACACTATTTCTTCTAATATAATCAACCATTTTGGATTTGATTAATAACATCTAAATTTAATAAAAAAATTTTTAAATTTTGATACAAACTTTGATATAAGTATATTACAGTGAAAAATAATAAAAGATTAATTTCTTAGCTCTTAAACTATCAATTTTATATGATAAAAAAAATTTCAGTTTATGTGTTTAATAAAATTTGTATTATTACAAAAATTTGACTTGATTATTCATATAAATAAATAAAGCTAAATGCGCCCAACGTTTTTCGTTGAATATGAAGCAATTCATCCATTAACCTTGTCAGGCTTATAGAAAAATTATTTTATTTTTTTTAGTCCATTGGAAAAACGTTATTTTATAAAAAAATTTTATATTTATATTTTGTTTATTCTTGTATAAACAAATGTATTATTAAATAAATATTTTAAAAGCAAAAATGTTAAAAATTGTTTTTTAAAAAAATATTGTTCTCTTTTTCTCATAGTCATATCCATTCACTTTATATTAAATTAATTTAGGGAGATCAACTTTTTCATATAACAATACTCCCTTCCTGGAAACAGATATTTAACAAGGAATTGTTTTATATTAATAGTTATTGGCTCTTCTCTTTTATTTTAAATGAGATCCATTAGATTTGATTAGAGAGTAGAACATTTCGGATAGGAAACCTGAAACTTTAATAATTAGGAATAAACACTACATTAAAGAGAACCTTTTATGTATTAGCAATATCAATCTTTGTACTTTTTTAAACCTACCTATCATAAATTTAATTTCAAATGGTTTGTCTGAATATATATTTCTAGAAGAATTTAAAATTAATTATTGTTATAACGTTAATTGAGTGGTATTTTTAAAAGAACTTATGAACATTTTAGTGGCGTCCGACACATAAACAAACACCTAAATTACTTGTAAGTATTGTTTTCGTACGGCAGCTCTGTGTTTTTGTTTATGCTAACAACGGAATTGGAATGTCAATTGAAGCAAACTAAAGAGATTAACTAAAGCAATGAATAACAGGGAAATTGCATACATCTATGCGCACGGCAGTGCGCCGGCCAAGTTCCAGCAAGCCGCGCGCATGCCGTAAGTATATTTACACGAATGGTTTGGAGTCACTTTTGACCCCCATGTATCTCAGTGCCTATTGCAAGTACAGAGATAAAATTTTATCTACGTAGTCATATACTAGAACTAAAGCAGTATGCCAAATTTCATAGATATAGCTTCAGTAGATCCTGAAATATGACCCTGTGAAAATAGCTTATTTTGGAACTGATTCACTGATTGGTCAACAAAATTCTTAGGGTATTTCCAATTGTCCTAGCGCTATGAAATTTGGCATACAGGTCGTGTGTTTTAAGTAGGTTAACAAAAAATTATGAAATTTAAGAAATCGGTCAAGCTTGAGTTGTTATAATCGAATATCAATGCGATTTTAACGAATTCAAACGAATTCATTGGTTTTGTCAGAAACTAATCAAGCTAGGACTTCGAAATTTGGTACACCGATATTATTCACAGTTTGTAGATTTCTTTTAAAATTTAGTCAAAATCGGTCAACCGGAAGTGGTACTTTACCTACACTGGTTGCGTTTATCTTTCAAGTAAAGTACCATTTTGCTTCGAGATATTTGCTTCATATTTTGTATATAGATTTAAAAATATGAAAAAAATTCAGATACCAAATTTCATCATGATCTGACTACCGGAAGTGACATTTTACCTATACAAGTAGCGTTAGGTGTAAATTATAAATATATATAATAGTGTTAAACCATTTTACTTTATAATTTAAATTAATTAGTTTGTTTATTTTTATTGTTATAACTTAACAGTTTCTATATAATTTTCAATTAATATTAATAGTTCTAATTATCTATTATTCAATACAAGTTGGAAATTCAGAACTATAAAATAAAAGAACAAATAAAATTATTATATTTAATATATAAACAAATATAATTTTAATTTAAAAAAATTTGCAAGTTTTTTAAACACAAAATTACTTCAAAGGCTAAGAATGGACGCGGGCGCGGCACAAAAAGGAAAAAATAGGAAGCTTTCTTAAAAAAAAGTATTGAAATCTAATCAAAAACATACCTGTTAAAAAGGGGGCCAAGTTCCTATCGGCTATTTGTTTGCCTAAAAAAGGGTTCAAATCCATCCCAATGCCAAGTTTAGTTGCACTTCAAAATCATTCATAATCATTTTTATCAACAGCCTGATCCACTGGTAAACATTTGGCATTCCAAAGAATCGCCACCACACCCAGTCCTCCGCCTCCTGCATCCAGGCGCGCCACTTTATTCACGTCAACGGTCCATCTGGCCGAAATTCACTTTACCATACACCCAACTTAAAATATGGTATAGTTGTTAAAATACGTAGGTACATGTTTTAAAATATCTAAAATTATAATACTTAGAAATTTGAACTTGGCAGGTTTTCGTACTATACGTAACACTAGATTAATTGTATAATTATATTTATTATTTAAATATATAAATTAACCTGCTAATTCTAAGTATTAAAATTGTAGATATTTTAAACCAAGTACCTACGTATTTTAACAACTATACCATATTTTAAGTTGGGTATATGGTAAAGTGAATTTCGGCCAGATGAACCGTTGACGTGAATAAAGTGGCGTGTAGTGTGCCTGGATGCAGGAGGCGGAGGACTTGGTGTGGGACTGAGTGTTTTGTACAGCACGAAAACCTGCCAAGTTCAAATTTCTAAGTATTATAATTTTAGATATTTTAAACCATGTACCTACGTATTTTAACAACTATACCATATTTTAAGTTGGGTGTATGGTAAAGTGAATTTCGGCCAGATGGACCGTTGACGTGAATAAAGTGGCGCGCCTGGATGCAGGAGGCGGAGGACTGGGTGTGGTGGCGATTCTTTGGAATGCCAAATGTTTACCAGTGGATCAGGCTGTTGATAAAAATGATTATGAATGATTTTGAAGTGCAACTAAACTTGGCATTGGGATGGATTTGAACCCTTTTTTAGGCAAACAAATAGCCGATAGGAACTTGGCCCCCTTTTTAACAGGTATGTTTTTGATTAGATCCTTACTTACACGAAATACAAATACAAATTTTTCAATAATAAATTATTTTCAATTAGTTTTTGTTTAATAAGGATTTCTCTATTTCATATTTAATGAAATTAATATTTATATATTTTAGTAGAAAAAATATATTCTTAAAATAATAAAAACAAATCAATAGATAGATAGATACATAAAAAAATTTCTTATGCGTAAATGTTGAAAAAATAAATCAATTTTACTACTCGAATTCTAATCAATAATTTATGTTTGTAAATTTCATTAATCAAATATTTTTTACGCATTTTCTATTCTAAAATAAAAGTTAAATAATGCGTTTAAATGAAATGGTAAAAGCTCTGGGATTTTGTTTATGTTAAGAATGGAATGTGTAGGTCGATGTTTTCAAACTAAAGAGATTAAGCGGCTGAAGTACAAAAAAGACACTGCATCTTTAATTTAAGCTAATACTTGGAAAACTTTAATTTATTAAGTCCCATCAATATTCGCGGTTCAACAAAAAGTGTTTCCCGGAAAGTTGAAAAAAAAAAAATTGTTTTTATTTTCTATTACAAACGAAATAAATAAATAATATCTAGATGTACTTTTTAATGTTAAAGAAAGGATGAAATCGATAGAAATCGAAGAGTGAATGCGTGTGAAAAGAATTGAATTGTAAACTCGCCTTCTTCTGGATTGAATTCTTTCTCGATTTGATCAGACATATCTCGAAATTGTTCTAGAGAGACGATCTCCTCCTGAAGTCGTGGCTGATCCATTTCGACGATGAAACCGGGCGGAGCATTTTTCAGGAGCTGGTCGGCTAGAAGCATTGCGGAGCGAGCCTTCGTCGGGAAACCCCAGTCTCGCCAACATCGGCCCATACGCCACACAAGAAGATACCTGCCCAAGATAAAACATGAAAAGAATTCCTATTTCCATTTGGTTAACAAAACGACAACAAAACAATAATAGTAAATAAGTAAGAATATTTTGAAATTGAAATACTTGTGAAATATGATATATATTCCTAATGTTTAAAATTACAAGCCACTAATTCATATAAAACAATCATAAACTATTTTTTGAATTTAATTAATATTACATTTCTTGTATTTTTTTTATTATAACTTAAAATATTTCTTACTAAATATTTACTTAAATAATTAAATAAAATTAAAATATAATAATTAGATAATGATTAGATAATTCAAGATTCAAGAAAATGTATCCTTAGCCGAGCATTTTAATTATTATTATTATTATACAATTATAAATAAATTGATAAATTATTATTTAAATAATTTGGGAAATTAATATTTTAGAAGTTGAAATCATTATTTTTTTATATATCCAACATGCTAAATTGTTTTAAAAATTTCTCTTATACAAAAGTCAAATTGCTGATTTCGTTAATATTACAAAAAAGATAAAATTTATAAATTTATTATACAATTCATCTATTCATTTGTTACTTTTTTATGGAATTATTATTAAAATTAACTATTGTATGTTTCATGCAACCACGAAAATAGAGAAAGCTGAAGACTGGATACAATTCATCGAGACATCGAGTAACGGATTGCTCAAGTATCTAAGTAAGTACATATTATAGAATATTTTATATAATTATATAATTTATTTTCATTGCCCATCGGAAGCAGTCAATCAAATTAAATATTGCATTATATTATTTTTTTTAAATTAGTGGGATTTTAATTCTCAAGTTCATTATTTCAGTATTTTAACACTGATAATTATATAATTTTATTTTAATAATTTCTTTTTTAAATCATACATCTCTGGAAATTTATTAATACGTTATAAAATGAAATATTATCAATAATATGGTAACTCATATTGATATGGTAGAATAAATAAATATATCAATACTCTACTAAAAAATAAATGTTCGATGACAAAAAAGTATTTTCATTTATTCATTTTTTCTATTTCATCTTTATTTATATTTATAAATGATAAATAAAATATTTTATATTATTGCTTTTTATTTTATCAATAGGTTTAATATTTTATTTTTTTGTGTAATTTTTTATGTTAAATTTTAGTATAATTAAAAAATAATTTATATTAATATTCAAATATATAATTTTTTATAAAGTTAGTAATAAAAAAACTGCTCTTTACTTTTGATCTGTTGGATAAGGTAATGAAAGCGCGTTGTGAATGTCTCGAAGACAGAGTTGATAATGTCCTTCAATTAATAAAGCTTCTGATCTTTTACCATAAGCCATGGCTAATTCCACTCCTTTATCCAAATCTTCATCATCTGAATAAATTAAGTAATTAATATATATATATATCAATATATATATGAATTAATTTTTCTACTAATTAATGTTTAAAACAAAATATATAAAATAAGAAAAGTTTGAAAATTTTAAGGATTGTCATTTTTACTACCTCGCCAGAGATGGTATTGCGATCACGAAAATTTTTGATAACGAGATTTTGATGTTTTTATACGTTTTGAAGGTCCCTGAGTCATTTTCACTAAGGTTGAGAAAAATGTCGTGCGTGTGTGTGTGTGTGTATGTAGACAAGATTACGCAAAAACGGTTTAAGCTAGAATAATGAAATTTGGTCACGGGCATTATTCAAAATTCGTAGTTTTCTATCAACTTTTTAGAAATATAGCGGAAGAGAGTCATTACCTACCACGTTTTCATTTTTTTTTCCTCTAAACTAAACTGACCTTAAAAATAAAGATATATGTTTGATAGATTTTCACATGATTATAATTTGTATAAAACTGCTATATATAGAATTTCAGCTTGGTTGAATCGCTGAAAGTACCCGAATTAATTTATAACACGTTGACTGGTAATCACGCGTCAGCACGTGACGTGGTGCCATCAACAAAGGGCCAAACTTGCGCTAGTTTAATAAAGAGTATTTATTAATTTTAATTTATAATTTAATTAATTATATTTAATTTAAATATAATATATGTTAGTATATTCAATTCAAATTGCGAGATAGTCGAGTGGAGACAATCCAGATTTTTTTTAAAATAAATTGATCTTTGGTTTTTGTGGTTTAATCTGTCCTTGTGTATACTAGGTATACTATAATCGATCCTTATATATTGTAACAGATCTATTCTAATTATTTTATAATATCAAAATTTATATTAAATGATTAAATTCTAGATTTACTTTGATTGTCTTCGTCGGCAGGATTCGGTGCTCTCAGAACTGCTTGGCTATATAAGGCAAGCGCCGCACGAACATCATCCCTTTTAAGTGCTTCATCCCCTGCTAACCTTCGTGCACGGGATTCTTTTAAAGATTTCTTCCGATAAAGGGAAGTCACATGAGATAAAGTGTTATCGAGACATTTCTTGACCTAAGAAATATATATAAAAAAAAAATGCTAAGAATTGAATCAATAAAGGAGAAGATCTACTATAGTATCTACAAATTTATTAACATTTCATTGTGTCTTTTTACCGACCGACGATAGTAAGGGAGGTATTGTTTTCACACCAAATTTCACATGTGGAGATTTTTACATATCTCCACGAATCATGCATTTTCTTAACAGAAAAAAGTATTTTTAGCATGATGTCTGTCCGTCCGTCCGTCCGTCCGTCCGTCCGTCTGTCCGTCCGTATAGATGTGTACAGCCTGAACGGCTCAACGGATTTTGATGAAATTTGGTATATTTAATTAATGCATCAGTGGGATGAAATGATCAACTTTTGGTGCAAATCCGGAAACCGGAAGTGGTAGTATTAGCGATCGACGATAGGAAGGGAAGGGTTATTTTCACACCAAATTTCACATGAGGAGATTTTTTTATATATCACCACAAATCATGCACTTTGTATTGGTTTTATCCTCAAGAAAAATCATATTTATTAGTTTTTTCTCAATTTAAAATTATATGACGTCATTCAGCCATTCATGACGTCACAGCCTAGTCTTACATATATATTATAAATAAAATAAAATTAAAAATATTTATGTTCTATCCATATCTGTTTTTTATTACATTAATAGATATATTAAAATTATTTGAAATTGTTTCTGTAGCTGGAAATTAATTTACTTCAAACCGTCGGTCGGTTCGGACCTGGCCACAGGTCAACTTATTTTTAATAGTTTGCTGGGCTTACCTTTTCATTAGTATGCATTGTTTGTATACGTTCAATGTCTGATTGACATTTGTTGAAACGATTGAGAATCCATTCCTCCCCCGCTGCTGCCTCGATCGTTTCTAAAATAACGCTGAAGAATCCTGCAGTCTCCGATTGAACGGTGAGGGAGCTGCAAAGGGACGTATAATGGGGGTCCAAGTCTTCAGAGCCGAGGCCACTTTGCACCACCTCCGGTCCCTTTTCCAACCCTTGAATTTCCTCTTCCGTTATTTTTTCACTTTCTTTCACTTCATCACCATAATGCTCCGAATCATTTTTTAATGTTGTCTTCTCTTTCGATAAATTATCCTCAACTGTAGTTGATTTTACATTTTGAACTTTATTATTTTTATGTCGTTTAAGCTTCGCTTGTTTAACATTAGAATCATTTCCATTTTCTGATTTTATATTTTTAGTTTCTTTTTTCGTGATTTTTTCATTCTCTGAAATAGTTTCAATTGTTTTCTTTTCATTTATTATATTAGGAATAGAATGACCTTGCGATTCAATATTTTCATGGACTTGTTTATTTTTTTTCTTATTTCTCTTTTTATTATTCTGTTTGTTGTTTGTTTTCCCATCGGATTCTTCTTTTTGATCTTCATTGGGCTGCTGGGGCTTTGTTTCTTCAACTGATTTATTTAGATTGAGTGATTTTTTCTCCGAAACGCATTGAACTTTGACTTCTAATTTTGTATCATTTTTATCTATTTTGGAATTATTTCCCTTTAACTCGGGGATAATTTCTTTTGTTGTTTTTTGTTTTATTATTTTAGATGAATTTTTATTAATTTTTTCTAATGAAGTATTACTATTTTGTTCGGAAATTAATTTTTCATTTTTGTCTATTACTTTATTATCGAGGATCTCATGAGATTGCACACATGACTCCATGTTTGGAGTTTCTATTGTGTTATTTTCATTTTTATTTTCATTTTTGATCGAATTCCTATCAACTACATTACGTTGTCGACGTCTTCTACGTGCTTGGCTTTTACTCCAAGCCCCTCCTTCTTCTGACATATTAGTACTGAAACAACAATTTATGGTATAATAGTCTTTTTTTACAGGCTACATTTGCTCTTAATAAAGACAAATGAACTGATATTTAACTTCATTACTAAAAACATAGGTACATAAAAGTAATTAAAAATGTTGATATCATTTTTTAAAATTATTCAAATTACGTAATGTTAATTTATAAAATATTTTTCCCAAATGAAAAATAAATAATTTTCATTTGCGTTTTGATTAACTTCATAAACATAGAAAGATACGGATTTAATTTGCTAATTTTTAAATATTTAATTTATGAATCAGTGAATGTTTTTCTCTCATCACTAATTGAATGAAAATAATCACCTTGACAAGAACAATATAAATTAATCTTATTTTTTCTATGCTTATAATAATGTATATACATAGACTTGCCATACGTCCCGGTTTCGCCGGGACAGTCCCGGATATACTGGGTTGTCCCGGCGTCACGCCCAGTTGTTGAAATTGTCCCGGTTTAGATTCAGGGCACAGTTTCTTGGAAATAATTGAGCAAAATTATTAGATCAGAGAATGATTAATCTGCTCTTGTGTGATTAGTAACGTTTTGGCAAGTAACACAGTAATACAAATTTTTTGAACCAAAATTTTCCTTGGGAAAAACCAAATGTGAGGCTATAATATTAAATGTAATGGCACCTTTAGCGCTGGAAGAATTAAACAATGATCAAGGAAATTAAAGAATGATTTAATAAATAAATAGAATTTTGTTGCATTAAGTATGGATGGAAGAGGTTAAACTTGTCCTCATAGTTGTGCGTTATTTTAAACAAGAATCTGGAGTGCAAGTCAAACTAGAATTTAAATCTCTATCTGGTGAAACTGTGTGTGTGTGCAGACATATTAACAATTCATCTTATGACTGTCATCAAGGAACATAAACTGGAACATAAAGTAGTGGGCTTTTGTGGTGACATTTGCAACATAAACTTTGGTGAAGTCAAGAGGGCTGGGAAAAACATTGTTTTATTCTTGCAAAGAAAGAACTGGGGAGAACAATAAATGGTATTGGTTGTGGAGCTCACATTGTCCTCAACGCAGTCCAGACTGCAATAGATAGCACATCTATGGGAAGCACTCCTGTTTTGTTTTGTAAAAATATCATGTTTGTGTACCATTATGAATAAAATAACAAAGATTATCTTTTCTATATTTTAAGTGTTTTTTACATTACTGTTTTCATAACCCTCCTCCCCCCCCCCCTCCGAAACCGACATCCCTAAACCTAAAGTAAATTAGACAGAACTGTCTCGGTTGGTCCGTGAAAAAATATGGCAACCCTATATATACACATAAAATATGTGTTCCTATATATTTGGTAAAGAAATATAATACTTTGTGATATATTTTTATTATTAAATTTTTAAAAAACTAAAAAAAACATTAAATTTATGAACAAAAATTAATTTGAGAATTTGTTTATCTATCTTTTTGAAAATATTTTCCGAATTTCAGCTTTTAATTTTCATTTTTATGATTAACCAAAAATTCCTTGTGATTTAGGATATGTAAATGTGAATAATGTGAGAATTTTCATTGTTAAATTCAAATGTTTTTCTAATTTTAAAATTTTAAAAATATTAAATAAAAAAAAAATTAAATGTTAAATATTTGTACCAAAAATAATAGATTGGAATTTTAGTTTAGGTTGATACTCTTTTGTTTGTAATCCCAATGTATTTCAATTACTTGAATGAATTCTAAGAACCAATAAACTAACTATTTCATTGTGAAGATACGACGAGATTTAACCTAGTTTCAATTATTCTAATTAACGAATCTAGACTTCTAAAATATCCAAATACCACATTTCTATTAACTATAAGACTAAATGATGAAAGCATTATAAAAGAAAAATAAAGTTAATTTACAGATATAATGTAAAGGTCAGCTGACCCTTACAAAAAAATATCTTTTATTTAATTTCTACCGAGGATATTTTTTTAACTAAAAAAGTCGATATTATGTTTTTATATTTTATAATTGACAGCAAAATTAGAAATGAGTATCTCCTTTGCATTGGCCAAGATTCCAATAAATGATATATATATATTAAATTAAAAAAAAAACACTTCTCTTTATATTTTTAAAATTAATAAATAAATTATTTTTAAGCATTTGAATCCATTTAGTTTATGTTTGAATTTGTGGATTATTATTGTGAATCAAGTTCGCTTACCTTGAATGATGTTTCGACAGAACTCATGGGAAACACGTGTGCCCTTAAATCTCCTCTTCCTCCTCCGAGGATCCAAAATATCCCTGCAGTTAAAAATACACTGCAGATATGCACATGCGCACCCTCCATTTCTTGATTCAGTTCCCGTTTCGTCACAAATTCATTTTCTATTCTCTTTTAAAGAAATAAGATAATATAACAAACTTATTTATTAATTCATCGACAAAAATTAAATTTAACACTATATTCTTCTATCTTTTTTTTAGGTAATAAGTAAAAATTAAATCAAATTTTCACCATATAATTATAAAATGTCTTTTTGTGAAACATTAATATACGATTAATAGTTACATTTTTAAATTTTAAATTAACTTTTTTCTTATTATTTAATTTTTAAAAAATATTATTATATTTAATTTTTTTAAAAGAATTCAATAAATGTAAATTTAAATTCCTCTATTAAAAATTGTTATATTGAAAGGTCAGTTCTGGCAATAAAATTCGAGAAGTGTTCATAGATGGAAGTCATTTTCATTTATTAAAGTAATTTATCATCATATTTTTTTAAATTTAAAAATTAAATAAATTTTTAGTCTTCATCTCAAATAAATAATTCAAATTAGTCTTACGTTATACTTCTATTAATTAAATTATTATTTTATATAGGTCTTTATATTTAATTAAATATTTGTTTTGGATATTAAAAAATAATAATTCAATTAATTTAAAAATAAATAAAAGTTAAATATTATTTAATATCAAATTTATATAAATGTTATATAAAAATTTCTTTTTTTTTTTTTTTTTTTGAAGAATTGTCAATCAACATCGTTATTGAAAAATGCAAATTTAATCTTTCTTGATATATTCTTTCAAAGTAAATAAACATTTTGTATGAATGTTTATTTCACACATTTCAAATGATTTCTACATTGATACAATAATGAATGCGAGAGTAAGAGTGGAGTATTTTGTAACGAATAAGAAATATGGTGGGGGTTTCCCTAACGTTTTAAGAGAGGTAACTTTAGCAATGCAATGTCAGTGTAGCATTGCCATTACATTTCTAAAATGCTTGTCCTCTACCTGTTGAGTTGCCTACTGACGGGGCTTATCGCGTCTTTATTTTGGAGTCAGAGCCGCCTGTGGATACTCGGAAATAAGTTAAAAGGACCAAACGGTTATCCCATCATCGGCAACCTTTTGTCCTTTCTTCTCCACCCCTCGAAAGCAATTCAAATTGGGATGGATTTCTGGACAACTTTTTCTCCCCGGATGAGAATTTGGATTGGACCGTATCTCCTAGTACTAACAAGCAACCCAAGTGATGTGAAAATAATAATGAATCATAATAAAATTCGAAAACGAAGCAAATATGCTCCTCTTTTTGCAAAATGGCTTCTCGGTGAAGGACTTATTGTTAATTTAGGTGATAACCGATGGAATCGAAATCGTAAAGCCATTCTCTCCAGTTTATCACCGAAGACAATAGTGCGTTTTCAAAAAGTAGTTGCCGAAAATATGAATTGGTTTCTTTCTAATTTAAATCCAAAAGCGAATGGTGATTATTTCGATATTCATCACGAACTTGCCCGGCTGAATCTTCGCAATATTCTTACAACAATATTAGGCATCTCCGAGGTGTCTATTACTTGTGAACAAGTTGTGATTGAATCGTTAGTGTTACTTCAAGATTCGATTGTATATCGAGTTTGTCAACCGTGGTTTTTATGGAATGGATTATTTCAAATGACAAAATATCATCAAAGACAACAAGAATTAAAATCTCAATTCGATTCCTATATTAATCAACTAATTTGTAAAAAATATGAAGAAATAAATGAAAATAAAATGAAAAATACTAGCTATGAAATCAAATCCTTCTTGGATGATATGATTATAAATAATAAGATACTTGGTCAAGATCTTATAGATGAAACGAAAAATTTAGTTGTATCAACGATTGATACTTCACTGAATACTCTCGGTTATGCATTATGTTGTATTGGAATTTTAGATGAAATTCAAAGTAACATTTTTGAGGAACAAGTAGAAATATTTGGTGATGATTTAACACGTCCATTAACGATGGACGATTTAAATCAGATGATGTATCTTGAAAGAGTTTTAAAGGAAACACTTCGCTTATTTCCTCCAATTCCTTGTTTACCCCGAGAAATCGATTGTGATGTTATCCTTGAGGATGGGAAAATCTTACCAAATGGCACAAAAGCTTTAGTCAATATCTATTCTTTACATCGAAATCCGGAAGAATATCCAAACCCGGAACGTTTCAATCCTGATAATTTTCTTCCGGATAAAATTGCAAACCGAAGACCTTTTTCATGGATTCCATTCGGCGCCGGGGCAAGGAGCTGCATTGGTCAGAGGTATGCCTATATGACCATGAAGTCGACTATTTCCACTCTGATCCGGCATTATAAAATTGGATCAAATCTTAAATATAGAAATCTTCGTGAATCTTTAGGTTTGATTTCCATTAAAGAAGGACATGGATTTTATATCAATTTAATTCCTAGAAATTCCACACTTTAATAAATTCTCCAATGGTAATTAATGCTGTTGAAAAGAATTTTTTTTTAATGAAATATTTAATAAATATATTAAAATCTTATTAAAATTTAATTCGACTGATTGTGAGGAGAGAATTCTCGAAACTAAAGACTTAATTATTATTATTAGTTATTACTAGTATTTTACTGAGGATGTAATAATTTATTTTTTTAATATTTATTAATAAATGTTTTTTTGATAAATATTTTTTTTTATTTTATTTACAATCTGTTAAATTTATAATTATATAAATAAATAAATATATAAATAAATTTTAAAATAATAAATTATTATATAGTTTATTTCTATATATATATTAATTTTTACTCATTTTTTTTGTAAATGTATCTATATACATATTTATAATTAATTATTTCTATATTATTTATTTTTTATATTTCAATAAAAAAGTAAATATACTATATATTATATTAAAATGATTTTGTGGTGACCAATTATACCCAAAAACTATTTATTTTCCTTTAAGATAAAATTGCACTTTTTAAGACTAAGGGATATTTAAAAAAAATAATAAAATAATATTGCTATCGTTGATAATATCATAATATATTAAATGTCATCTCAACTTGAATTTGTTTTTTATTTTTGTACCCATGGATGTTATTCTATTCAAATAAACATCGATAAATTAGATTCTTCTTTGAACAACATGCAGATTTAGGTAAAAAACACATGTGAACAAAAAATAAATAAATTGGGCCCAATTAATAGAGGATGTTTAAAACGGGATAGTAATGCATATAAAAAAAGCAGCGATTTGTTGATTCAATGTCCCCTTTCTGTTAGGCAACTTGGAATAATTTATTTATTTTTAAACAAACATACATTGCAAACGTACTATCATGTGTACCATTTATTTTTCGTAGATAGAATTAAACCTTTACTTTGTGAGTCCAATTCATGCTAAATCTTCTTGTACAAAGAGTTGATTACCCTTTGCTGTGAAAGCTCTAATCATAAAACAACAAAAGGAAATTAATGCGGTAATTAATTTACGCTTTAGTGTTTAAGTACAATTTTCTATATAAATAATAAATAAATAAATAATATTTTAATTATAATAGTATAATATATAAATAGATTATTATAAGAGTTTTAAAAGATAAAAATTTTGATAAAGTTTTGATCAAGTAATACAATAATAAAATAATATTGCTATCGTTGATAGTATCATAATATATTAAATGTCATCTCATCTTGATATTTGTTTTTTATTTTCTATTTTATACAACATTTGAACTTGATTAGAATAATGTTGTAGATATTAGAGATTTCACATACATAGACTTTATAATTTATTTAAAAATTAAAAAATAGGTTTTAGCACCAAGATACTTTTTCTGATGATTACATTATTATATATCCTGACCTCTGTGAATGCTCAGAGAATCTTATTCTTTTCTTCTTCTTCTTTTCTTCTTATGATTAAAAATCGATTTAAATTTTGTTAATATTAATTAGAAAGTTTTTAGAATTTAGGTAGGAAAGTCTCTCTCTATTTTAAAAATATTTAATTATTTCAATAAGATTCATTTTAATAATTATATAGTAAAAATTATTAATTATACATATAATAAGTAATAATTATCATTGATTTTCCAATTTATTCAATTATTTTCAGATTATAACTTAATTAATTGGAATTTTTTTATTGAAAATAAAAAAAACATACTTTTATCTAAAATTCAAGGTTATTTCTACACGATAAACTCTTGCCAGTTTATCCTTCAAATTGAATGACATTTAAATTTCTTATGATTATAAAATTAGTTAGGTTGGTTAATCTTCTCAATTTTTATTTTAAAAATTATTAAGTTTTATTTATTAAAAATACAAAACCCAATTCTGTCTAAAATAATATGTATTCAGGATAAATGCACCATTCTCTAAACTGGACTATAATCGCATTTAATCATTATTTTTTAATAGATTATAGAGAAACATAAATAGTCAAATTTACAAAATTATTTTTATTTATTTCAAATTTTTATTGTGATTATCAAACTATTATTTCTATGTATTAATCAATTAATTAATTAATTTGTAATGAAAATTAATAGAAAAATGAAATATTAAAGAAGAGTATTAATATTTAATTAATTCTTGAAAAATTCATTAATATTACAAATTGAATATTTTATTAAATCATAAATTAAATTTATTTTAATGACATTAGTTTTATTATTATTTTTTTTAAATGAATAGTTTTACAAAAAAATGTAAATGATTTTTTAATACAAGAATAACAAATAGTTATGTTGCAAATATAAATTGTAATGTATTTATCATTATTTTTTTTTTATTTTTATTACGTATTTTCTCTTTTGTAATTGATCTATTATCTGATGAAATAATTTATTATCCAATTTCATTATAAATTACATTTTAGTATTATGCAAATAATTTTAAAATCATAATTAAATAATCCCTTTTTTAATTAATTATTAATTAAATAGGAAATAAATAGCATATTATAAATGTTTCAATGAGGTTGTACATTGGAGATCAAACATACAATACAAACGAGTAATTTATTTATTTATTTTTTTAAATTTGCCCCATGTAAAGTTTATTTAGATCGTGAGGCTGTTGAAAATATAACTTGAGGGCAATTGATTAAACCCATGGAATGCAATGATGGTCGTCAATTGATTGATGGGCAACCACGAGAACAGAACATCACCCCTTTTTGTTAACCCGCCCTCAATTCCAGAACCATCTATAAAAAGAGATCCATCGATTATATTTATCTTTTTATTTACATTTTGTCATCGATTTTACAACATAAATAATATGTTTGTCCCTTGTATATTACGTTACAATGGTTTCCTTTTAAAGAATGACGATCTATTAAAATAATATTTTATATCTTTATTTTCATTATTTATTATTTAAAATTTTTATAATAGAATATTTAAGATGTTTCTTTATTAATTCCTTAAAAAATGTTATTTTGTGTTTTGCTTACAAATTGAAAAAATTTTTTACTAGATCTTGAAAAATACAAATATTTAGGTCATTTTTCACAGTCATTTTTAAATCCTAGAACTCTTTTTCTTTTTCATTTTTTAGGTAAAACCAGTAACAAAAAAAATATTTTTAATGTAATAATGTATTAGATTCAATAAGAAAACATTATTATTTATAGGTAAACTAGGGTGGTCTGAAAAGTTTCAGGCCTGACCAAGAAAAACGATGTTTTTCAATTTTTTTTTGTTTTATTTTTCAAAATTCAAGATAGCTGAGACCTGTACGATGTCAGCAGAGTGCGAAATATTTTCAAAACCATTTGAATATGGAAAGCTGTGTGCAATGTGGGTGCCGCATTTCCTAACGTTAGACCAAAAATTGCTTCGAAAAACCATTTCTAACGACAAATTGGCGCTGTAGGCGTAATCCAAACGAATTTTTGCGTCGATTCATAACTGTTGATGAGACTTAAATTAAATTAAATCAAATTTAATTAATTAAATAAATTATTTATTTATTAATTAAATTAATTAAATTAATTAGAACACCGTTATGAGAAATGTATCAGTAACGGAATTTTGTAAATTAAACCACATATTGATATTTGTTATTGTAAATTTATTCAAAAAATACAAACATATACACAACGTTTTGTCACTTGTCACTGGACGCTCGAACAGTGCAGTCGCTTGATAACGATTGCAGAAGTAGCAATCGAAACGTTGTGTATATGTTTGTATTTTTTGAATAAATTTACAATAACAAATATCAATATGTGGTTTAATTTACAAAATTCCGTTATAAATAAAAACAACCACCAAAGCTTTAATAATTTAAATGTATCAGTGTTGACGGAGATTATGTTGAAAAATATAGCAAAAAAACAATTTAAAAACATCAATTTTCTTGGTCATGTCGGAAACTCGAAAAAAGATAGTTTAATATTGATAGTACAGATTCCAATCAAAAATATTTTAAAGAAAATACATTTTTCTTCGAATAAAAACTTTAAAAAGTTTCTACAAAAAAAAATAAAAAAGATGAGCTTTTTTATTCTTTAGTTTTTTAGAGATTTGTTAAAAAATATTGAATAAGAAGATAATAAATAACACGAATAATAATAAAATATTTTTTTCCCTTGATTACTTTTAGATTATATCTAACCAATAAATTTGGATGATTATATGTATCTTATAAAAATATTAACATAAATTTCAATTAGGGCTGGTGCTAATTTTAATAAAATCTTTTATAATATTCTTGAAGATAAAAAGAATAAAAAAACTGCCATAAAACGAAAGGAAATCCAAGATTATCTTTGAAATAATGTATATTTTATCACTTACTTTAATAAAACGACAAATAAATATTATTTTTTTTATAAATTTTTTAATATTAAATAAATATAAAATTTGATAAAATATATTCTATTTTATTTTTCAGTTATTCATATTCATATTTTATTGTGTGAAAGATAAGAAATTTAAAAATTTTAATACCAAGAAAGATAAAAAAATAAATGGTAGGTATAAAAAGGTTGACTAGTGATTCTATAATAAACATATACTTAATATATACATAGTTTACTTATATTATATTACAATAACTTATTAGTTATAAATTTCCTTATATTTATGCAACCAATTATTCAAATAAGAATTTCAGATCGCATAATATTTAAGGAGAAATTTTTTATTCTAATATTAGAGTAAATAATTTTTATAATCAAAATAGATTCTATGTCCAATAAATCTTCTAATAAATTTTTGTTTTATTGATAAATATTACTTAATTTTCATATAAGCTATGTCATTCAAAAATTTGTAAATACCGGTACATACATAATTAATTCTCTCTGCAAAACAAATTTACTTAATCCCAATAATATTTTAATAAAATACCAAGTCAATATCTAATGCCCTTTTTATTCATAAACCAGGATTATTTACAAGACTGAATTATTTCATAAAAGTGGCTTCGTCCATTATCGCTTTATTTTCAAAATATATTTGCTGTCCACAATATCTTTATCTCAAAGAATATTTTAAATTAAAACATTTATATATAATTTAAAACTTTTTATATATCTTCATGTTTCATGACCTCTAGAATGCAAAAATTACTTTAGAATTTTTCATGTCTGTCTGTCTGAATGTTTGTTTGTCTGTCCAAAAATTATGACGATATAGACACAAAATTTGCTGTGTCGATTACTATGAAATTACTTCACAATATTCTTATATACCTCTATTTGAACATAGGATATACTTTTTATCAATATCTATTCAATAACCGCAAAAAAATAATTTAAAAAAAAATTTAATAAAAAAATAATTTTTAAAAAATATATAATATTCTGTGATTTTCAGTTAGAACCTCCGTTAACTCTTTAAGGCGTCAATTCATTTCCGACAATAAATACAAAATTAATGATTCTACTCCACAAAGAATTTTTATAATATTTAAATTTTTATTCTCATATTTAAATATTATTTCACTTATTTAATTTATTCTATAAGATCTCATTTGAATTAATTTAATAAAATAAATAATATTTAGATCATATTTATTTTAAATTATAGGCGCACAGGGTGAGAGGTTAGCGAAACTGCCTCACATTCTCGTGGCTCTGGGTTCAAGTCTCGGACCTGGCAAGGGAATTTCTCTAGTTGGGTTCTATGGAACGGATTCAACCCAGCCTCCGGGATCAAAATTGGGAAAGCTACTTGATAGTTCAAGAAAATCAAGGTAAAGGTTGATAGGACCCGTTCTACTGATCATAATCATAGGACACCTAATTGATATAACCGACTAGATAGGCGTTGTCCTTGCGTAGGACGTTCAAAGCAGAGGTTTTTTTTATCTGAAATTATTAGTTTTTTAAATTATTCTTATTTTATTTGAATATTTCTTCTTTTCTATTTAAAAAGGCTATAATTTGTATCAATGTCTAATAAAAAAAAAGACAGAAATTATTTTTTTATGAAATCAAAAATATTTTTAAAGCGTCAATTAACAAAAAAATACATTTTTTTATTTTTGTTTTTAGTTTAATTCCTCAAGGCTAGTATTAATGAAAAATGTATTTGTTGATATTTTTAATATAAAATCAATAATATTGTTACAAAAATGTATTTTATCAAATTTATTTTATATCAAGAATTACCACAAGAATTTCCTTTCTTATTTGGAATCTATATATATATTTATTTATATACATTCACACTGGATATAAAGTTAACGAAAACTAAACATCGGCCAAATTAATCGTTTATTTAAATCGAATTGGGATACAAACTTGAATGAATAAATATTATAAATAAAGCAATTTGCCCGAGACTAAGAAGTAAATCATTAGGTAGAATGTAATAACGCAGGTAGCTCAGTAGCAGATTTGTGCAGCCCGAGGCAGATACCACATATACGCCACCCCCTCACCCATTAACACATTGAATTTTCATTAAAAATTTCAGTTATCTCAATCTTTAAAATTTTAAGCAATTATTATAAATAAATTAAATTTAATGCTAAATCATATCTCACTACTATGTTAAGAGAGAGTATGATAAGTAGTCCATATTTAGTTTTATCCAAAAGCGATATATTTTCTTTAAAAATATTAAATAATATTGAATTTATAAATAGATAAACTTAACAATATTTGTTATTTATATATTGAAAAATATAAGGATATTATTGAAATTACTAAATATTGTAAAATAAATACTTTGTTCATTGAGTAAAATCACCAAGCATTAAGATATACTAAAAAAATACTTTTACCATCCTAAAGGATATCTTATAAGTTTTACTAAGTAATACTAAGCTTTTTTATAAAAAATTAAAATTCATAGTAATTTAATTGAATTAATATAAAGTAGAAATAAATATAGAAATGCACATACTTGAAAAATAGTTTAATTTAATTTTTTTAAGGATGAGATTTAAATTAAATAACTAAGAACATTTTAAAGTTTCGGATATTATGCCGATACGTAAATAATTGAAATTATTTTTTTATAAATTTGAATATATAAAGTAGTAGAATGTATACACAAATATAAACTGACTAACTTTCAGATTTTATTTTCTTATTCTTAGAAGTCGTCAATAAACTTGATGGTTAGTTAGCCATTACAATCTTTTGCTTGATTTTATTCAGTCAACATGTCAAAAATAAATATATTAGAGCAGTGATTCCCAAACTGTGAGCCGCGACGCCGTCATAAGGGAGCCGCGAAAAAATTTCTTAATAATTGAAATTTTCGTTTCTAAAAAAAAAAAAAAAATTTATGGGCAAACTTTTGAACATTTTCGATTATTTCAATATTGTTAAATATTAATAAAGATTGATTTTGCGATGCTCTGAAACATTTCCGATGGAGAGAAGAAAAGTTTTTCCAATTTTTCAAGAGAGTAAAAATTTATTTAAAAATCGGATGTATTAAGGGAGCCTCGGAAAAAATCCAATTATTTAGGGAGCCGCAAACCAGAAAAGTTTGGGAACCTTTGTATTAAAGGGACACTGGTTTACTGTCATACTCTGGTGCCTTTGCCCTATATATTTTGAATATACATACATGTTGTAATAAAAAATATATTAATAAAATCAATTTTATTTTACCTTTTCTTTTATTTTATAATAATAAACATTAAATTAAAAATGCTATCTATAGATCAATATCATTTGGAAACAAGTTCTAATATATAATATTAATATATTTTTTTTCAATATATTTACCAATTATATTGGCAATATAAGATGTATGTTTAATTCTATAAGCAGTAAATGGGTCTCCCAAGAACAATTTATGGGATTTAAATATTTTTCTTCCGAGAAGCGATAACATTCCCTCATGAAAAAATCTTTAAATTAAAAATAAAATAAAATATTTTTTTTTAGTTTGAATAGTGAATTCGACCAGACAAGACATAACAGGCAGTGTAATTCATTGTAAGTAATCAATAACTTTTGTAATGTAAGGTCTGTTCAAAAGAAAAGGTGAATTTTTAATTTTTGCGGGTGGTGTACATTCGACATTCTTTTTTGTTATGTTGATACACATATCTTGCTCATATGTTGACATTATCAGCCATTTTGGATTAGTTGGTTTTTGACAACTGAAAAACTTAGTCACAATTTTGTGTGTTCTTCGATTTTTTACTTAAAAAAAAAATGAATCAAAGAATCTGTATTAAATAAAGGGCACATATAGAAATTTATTGGCCTTACAAGAAAGGGAGGATGTTGACAGGGTCTTCAACTTCACGGCTTCTGCTATTAAAATAAGAAACTTACAACAATAATGATATAAAATTAATGTATTAAAAATGTATCCCGAGGCATGGCCTCCATTTGATAAGCCTTAAGGCATCGAGTATAAAGGAAATAAATTATTATTATTATTGTTATTATTAAATTTTGGAATAAAGTGCTCCAACACACTTAAAACCGTTTTTGCGTAATCTTGTCTACATAGACACATACACTCAAACATACATACACACACACACACAAATTTTTCTCAACCTTAGTGAAAATGACTTAGGGACCTTCAAAACGTATAAAAACATCAAAATCTCGACATCGAAAATTTATCTAGCGAGATAGTAAAAATTGCTTCAATGATGGTATTTTTTCTTCAGTGATTTACATTATTTTACTTCTTGATCTATTTATAAAATATACTAATTAATATTTTAATTTAATAGCGGAGAAGGAACTAGAGTTAACATTACTTACAAAACGAAACCTTGTTTTATTTTTATATATAAATATATATATAATTTTTCGCTTTATCATTTTTACCGACCGACGATAGTAAGGGAGGTATTGTTTTCACACCAAATTTCACATGTGGAGATTTTTACATATCTCCACGAATCATGCATTTTCTTAACCGAAAAAAGTATTTTTAGCATGATGTCTGTCCGTCCGTCCGTCCGTCCGTCCGTATAGATGTGTACAGCCTGAACGGCTCAACCGATTTTGATGAAATTTGGTATATTTACTTAATGCATCAGTGGAATGAATTAATCAACTTTTGGTGCAAATCCGGAAACCTGAAGTGGTAGTATTAGCGATCGACGATAGGAAGGGAAGGGTTATTTTCACACCAAATTTCACATGAGGAGATTTTTTTATATATCACCACGAATCATGCACTTAGTATTGGTTTTATCCTCGGGAAAATCACATTTATTAGTTTTTTCTTGATTTAAAATTATATGACGTCATCCAGCCATTCATGACGTCACAGTCTGGTCTTGCTTATATATTATAAATAAAATAAAATTAAAAATGTTTATATTTATTATTTATGTATCCATATCTGTTTTTTATTACATTAATAGATATATTAAAATTATTTGAAATTGTTTCTGTAGCTGGAAATTAATTTACTTCAAACCGTCGGTCGGTTCGGACCTGGCCACAGGTCAACTTATTATTTTATAATATTGTAATTATTTCATTTATGCTATGTTAGAAATATTTTTGTTTTAAAGGATATGATTATCTCCTTAAAATAATTAAGATTTAATTGATAAATTACATTATTTTATGTCAACTCATCAACTTTTCTTATGCCACAATGGAATTTATCGATAAGGGGTCCGATAAGACTCAAAACATAAAAAGGCAAAATTATTTTATTTAAATCGTTTTTATTTTAAATAGAATTCATTTAAAATTTCTAAGTTTCTTTAAATGAAAAAATATTAATTTTCCGATTTATTAATTTAATCCTTCATTTAGTTAACAATAATTTCTATTCACTCTTTGATGTTTAGAGGTGAAATTTCTACAGCCTTTCAATGTCCAAAATAATTTACTTGAATCATAAAAGAAGATTCAATAAACAATCTTTTCATCTTAAAATAAGAAAAATTAAAAGATCTTATCGTATTTTCAAAGAATTAGATTTAAATATTATTATTAATACTATCACCATTTCTTTTATAATTTAAATAATTAAAACATTAACATTTAAGATTTTTGAAAAAGCCCCACCATGGATGTCACCTTGTCGTGTTGGGGGGCTTCGACTTAACTAAGAGCATCCACGTCTCGGAGATGAGACTAGCAATCTACTCAAGAGACGCAAATCACAATTGTTCAAAGAACCACACACAGCCTCGAAAATTGGAATGATTAACACATTGACGACACGGCAACGGACCTATTACGGCAAATGGGTTAAGATTCGCCGTAAAAATGGAACGAACACGTAGGAAGAGCCAACGCGGAAGAATATAGCCCGGGATGGATGCCAGCAACACAAGAGACCAAGCCACCGAAAAAAAATGGGCTGACTGCTGGGCGTACTCTTCCCAAAAAAGACCTGAGGATAGTGAAGAAGAACAGGCCTTAGGCCTATAATAGAAGAAGAAGAAGAAGAAGAAATTTATCTATTTACCTCTGTGGCTCTAGGAAACTCGAAAGTTTTTAACCGCAACAACCACATTCCTCCAAGTATCCCTATCCTGAGCTACACCCATCAACTCTCTCTTACGTCCTTTTCTACCATGTCTACACACCGCGTCCTTGGTCTTCCACCTGAAACTTTTCCCATTCGGTCCCCTCATATTTTTCATCTTCCAATCTTGCCATGTATTCTGCCTAATGCATCCTTCTCGATTTTATAACGGAGATGAATTAAGACTATAAACTTTTCTAAAATGAACCAAATTTTATATGCATAATCAACAGTGACATGAATTACTACGATTGCAATCGAATAGCCTGTTAGTATGTATCAAAGTGCCTGTAAGTGACTATAAGAGGATATAAGTCAAAATTTATAAAACTATTACTCTACCAGTCGCGGATAAGATGGATGTGATGTGTTCCCTGATTTTGATTGGACAAGAATAGATTCAGAATACGTATCTGAAAATTGGATTCCTAATAGTGCCTATGGGCCAAAAATGAATGAATAGATGATAAAAAATGGAGAATATCTGAAAGGAATAAAAAGGCTAGTGAAGAAAGATTTGTGAAATGCGTAGGAAGACCAATTGGAAAGCGATCAGTTATTAGATTTAGTACGGGATAAGCGATGTAAGAGAATTGAAAGAGATCTGGATTTAAATCGAGGTAACTCAGAATAGAGGATTGTGGTTACTGCGGTCAAGAACTTTTAAGTACAGTAGCGTCACGATAGATTGATTAATATATGAAGTGCCCATCTGTTTATTTCATTTAGATTCACATAAAACATTCTAATAACACTATATGGTACAATTTTTCATTTGCTGAACATTGATTAAATATCTATTATAAAAATAAATATTATCAACCTTTTGATTGTCATGAATCTTGATTTACCATTTTATTTATAACCATCTTGAACGTAAAAGGGTTGAAAATAAAAAGATCATTTTATTTTTATACTACCAAAAAAAAAAAACGAAAGAAAAATTAAAAGGAAGATTTCATTTGACACAGTTTATTTTATTTAACATGTGTAAAGTGTCAACGACAAAAGACTAATTGAATTATTTGGATTTGAAAGATCAGTTAAAAAAAGACAAAGGCACAAGTAAAATAACTTAATGTTAGATTGGAAAGCAAATGACTAAATAAAGAAAAATCATTTAAGAGGTTTTGCCTCAGTTATATGATAAATGTATAAATATTTTTAAATATTATTTGGTATACAGTTTGTTCAATTCAAAATAATTGAGAAATCATTTTATTAGTTTGTTCATTGAAATAATTATTAAGATTAATAGAATTACATAAAAATGATAATTAATAAAAATATTAATTTATAAATACAAAAAATATTATTTATAAATTGAAAAAAATATATTTAATAGTCACAGTAGGGGCTTGCGAAGAGAGAGACTAAATAGGTTTCCATTGACAACACATTAATAAGTGTCGGTGTATAGGTATACACCAATACTTTACTTTGCGTCGGGATTACGTTCCAAAAACACTCAACAAATTAAGATTTTCCTATAGTAAACCATGTAAATATCGAAGAGGTTGCAGGGTTACAAAAATACTACTTTTAAAAAGAAAATTGAACAAAGTAAACAGTTACAAAACGAAAATAATATAAAATTTTATTACATACATACAAATAAACAAAAAAAACATATTCAATTAAAACAAATTAAACTATTCAATTAATTTATGAAAAACACCATTAAAATTAATCACTGTCTGATGAGTCCATAGTGCCTGTTTTCGTAAGTCGGCTTTCTATTTAAAAATAAATTAAAATTAATAAATAAAATAAATGATAATAAATAAATAAAAAAATTAAAATTACAAAATACTATTTACAAAATTTACGATGATTTCACTAGTAAACATAATTGTTTTAAATATTATTATTTGTTACACATTGTATTTAATTTTTCACTTAATTTTCCATAAAACATCACTTTGATGTATATTCTGGAATATCCTTCCAGAGAAAAAAAAGAAAATTTCAAAAAATTAAATAAAAAAAAAATTAAAGACTTGAACCTAAAACAACGTAACCTCAAAAGTCTAACGACGCACAGTGACAATGAGTAAGTACTAATTAAGCAGCAACGCAAAACGGAACGACGCGAAGCAAGATATTGGTGAATAGATAAATTGAAGAAGAAATTAAATTAAAATACATCTATTTTGTAATTAAATATTATATTTGAAAAATCTACATGAAAACTATAAATTGACAAATCTAATCTACAAAATTCTTTATTGAGGAAGCAATTTAAATATTTAAACACCCCTTCCAAAGGAAAATTTCAGATCCGCTGCTGGTAAAAGGTTAATAATATTTTATGAGGAGAAAATTTCGATCGATTATAAAACATACAAAAGCATGATCACAATCACATTTTTAATCGTTCAATGTCATCAATTCAATAGTTAATCATCGTATTTGTATTTATTATTGTTTATTAATTTATTTAATAAAAATTATCTATATTTAACAATAATTAATAATTATAGTAACAAATGCTAAAATATTATAGAAAATTATTAAATATCAAGAGAATAAATATATAATTAAATTTTTTTTAAGGCTGTGTGTCTGTTTCATATTTTAAATTTTTTTTAAAAATCTAAAATTAATACAATACAATAAATTATAATAATAACTCTATTAATTTTGTTTAGATTATTTAATAATATAATGAAAATTGATCTCAGAAGATATAATTTTTACCGATCGACGATAGGAAGGGAAAGTATTGTTTTCACACCAAATTTCACATGTGGAGAGTTTTACATATCTCCACGAATCATGTATTTTGTTAACAGAAAAAAGTATGTTTAGCATGAAGTCTGTCCCTCCGTCCGATAAAATTTAGTATATTTACTTAATGCATCAGTAGCATGAATTCATCAACTTTTGGTGTATATCCGGAAATCGAAAGTGGTAGTTTACAAAGTATTAATTTCATATTCATTGTCGGAAAATATTTCACTTATTATTATTTCAAATCGTGGATTGGTTCTGTACCTGCCCCCCCCCCCACAGCTCATTTTTTCTCTAAGTACATAAACATTTAAAGATTTTTAAAATTTTCTAGTGAATGTATAATATTTTAGGGAATTTGTAAATAATAATTATTATTATAATTTTATAATTTGCAGGAAGGTTATAACTTTTCTAAAATTTACAACATTCAAACTTGAATTAGTAATCATATCTTAAAAACGTTTTCTTAGATTTTCATATTTTTATCTATTTATATTAAAATCTGGTTATTTAAAAGGAAGGTATATTAATTTAATGTTCCTGACCTAGATAGGAACATATAGTTGACATTAACTTGTATATTAAATTTAAAAAATAATAATTAAGAAAAGAATAGATAATATTATAAAGATTGAACTATACTAATGAACATTAAATAAATGCAGGACACACATTCGTATATTTAACAGTAGGATGTCCATGAGGATTTCATATATATAGTACATATACATTCATATATACATTTAATAAAATATTCAATCCCTTGTGAGTTGAGTAAATGGAGCAGCAAGTGAAATGAAAATAGAAAAATAATTAACCGCCACCTACTAAATGAACTGTTTGATAAAACAATTACATATAAGAAATTTTAAAATGATCAATCCATATTATAATAATTTAAATAGAAAAAAAATTTTTTATTGAAAATAAATAAAAGTAATTCACACAAAATTATGATAATTTCATCGTAAATAGAAATAAATGCTACCATTACTCACTAGAAATCATATATTTATTAAAATTTTTTAATAATAAATTTTTAAGAATTGAAAATGATAACAAAAAAATATTCTATTGATTTGATATTCTATTAAAGATGATATCACTCTTCATCTTATTTTATTGATATTCGATGATGAAAGGGCAAGCAACCTTGTTAATTTTCGTTTATATTGAAAATTGGGTCCTAATAGGCTCCTGGAGAAGATTCGCTGGTGTTGTTAGCATATTTGTGGATGGGTGTGCTTGTCGGTGGTCTCGGGGCGTGCGCAGCCGATGACATCCTCCCTTTGCCCCTGGAAGGGGAGCCGTCGCGGCCTCAGTATTGAGCCAACCTGCCTTTGGAAGGCACGTATCCTAATCAACGAGGTCACCATGCTGCCAACGTGAAACATATCAATGAGTAATTATTTAATTTTGTGGCGAAATGAATACCATACACATCCCGAAAGGCATTTGGACGTCTGCGAGTGATGCGGCGACGGCGATGCTCTTTCTGATGACACGAGGCGCCGTCGCCGCCAATCCTGTCTAACAATCAAGGTCCGCAAAAACAATCCTACTTCCTTTTTCTTTTCATTGTTTTTTTTTTTTTTTTTATTTTATATAATTTTATTTTGTATAAATTTGATATTCTATTCATCTTGAATGGACAATGTACCGAAAAAAACAAATAAATAATTGGCGAATTTCAACAAGTCACATCATTAATTTAGATTAATAAGATAAGAGAAAAAGAATTAAATCTATTTGATAAATTTATTTCATGAAAGAATAAAAAACAAATTTAATTAAAAAAAACATTAAAAAAAAATGTTTTTACTTTTAACTTGGAAATATTTATTTATTGAAGAAAAAATTAAATAAAATAAAAATATTAATTATTAAACTTTTTTATTCTTGAATCTAGACATTAGTACTAAAAAATTAATATATATATATATATAAATATATAGTTTCTCTCTTTCTAAATATAAAATATTCTACCTTGTAATATTAATATCTATGAATCAATACTTGTTGCTCAATTTTCCAATAAAGTGTAAACAAAATGTTTACATAGATATCCTTTTAGCTTTAAAAAAAAAATTTAACCAATTCTGCATGAATTATTAATCACTTTTTGGAAGAAAATGAATCTTATTGGTAAATGAAAGCGTGTTAAAAGTTTATATATATTAATCATTCATTTAAAAATGCCTATAAAAATCAACGGAAAGGTTAACACTTGTTGGAATATGAAATAACTTCCATGAAATATTAAATGACGTATTTTATGCTGATTTTTTACCCTTTTTTTAAATTTTTGATTAATTGTAGCACGAATGTTCAGTTTTACATAAAATTTAATTAAAAAAAAAAAATTTAAATTTTTATTAATTTCATCATAAGAAGTCAATAAAAATTAAAATAGCTAAAAGTTAGTTACCCAAATATTTGAAAAAATAAATATAGAAGTAAAAAATATATTAAAACATAAAAAATATATTTATTCTAAGATTCAATTAGGTTTTTAAAAATATTTTTGATAAAAAATACTAATTCAATGATAATTCTACGAAAAAACCTATTATTAACATTTTTAATATTTTGAAATATACAGTTCCTTGAAATTATTTATCACAAAAAAAATGAAATATTTTAGTAAACAAATTTTAAACACCACTGTAAAATTAGAACGAATATATGACACTTAAATGGTTGCATAACCTCTAGGCGGACTATTTTTTTATATGAGAGTATGGCATTATTTTATTATAAATAAATTTATTATAGTTTTTAAAATCATTAGCTGTACTATAATAGAAGTAAAATCTCCCTTAACATCCTAAGTAAAAACCAAATAATAATAAATACTTTTACCAAATTAATAGTAATTGATGGGAAAAATAATTTTATTCTCTTTATACTCTTTTCTTTTATATTTTCATTTTGAATTTAATATTTAATTATGATTGTCTTTACAGTTTTCAATAATTCACACTTTTAGACATTATATTTATTTTTTTATAATCTCTAATCTTTAGATATAACCAGTGTTTAATATTAACAAAAATGTTACTGTGACCTCTCGGCTAGATAAGTATTTCTCATCAAGGGTATTTTCTGATTTTTGATGAGCGTACTAGAATATTAATCTGAATAAATCTAAATATATAGCAATTAGTTTATTTGTTTTATTTGTAATCAAAGAGATATTAGTTATATATCAATTTTTTGGTAAACTCTACAGGTTATGGTTTATTGCACCCAGCCATAAAATAAACCATGAACAACAAACATAGAAATATAATATGATACGAGTATAATATCGGCCTTTTAAACAAGCAAAATTCTAGAACAATTATTTGTAAATAATTATAAACTGAATAAATTAATATATTTTAACATATCTATATATAATATATTATCTATTTAGAACATACGAAATTTTTCCAATTTTATCCAAATTCATTATCGATCATAGATCATATTACATTTAGTAATATGTTAAGCATATTGATGCATTCAAATTGAAACTCAGTAAAATAAATTTAGAAGAAGGAGGATAGTAATCAGATTTTTATATCTAAAATATATAATAGACTAGAATCCCGCTCAAGGGAATCCTAAAATCTAATTTCTTAACATTTAATTTTATTGTTCATATGTTATTTATTTTATTATTTTATCTTTAAAATGCGGTAAGAAATTGGATATTAATGCGTCTTGTGGTAATTTCATTAAATATAATAAAATATATAATAATTATTTTTTAAATTTGTTATCTTAATAAATTTCTTTTATCACCATATATAGTTGTTTTTTATAATTATATATACGAGTAAATACGTAAATGAAATTAATTAAATACATGTACTATATATACGAGGTTTGATCAAAAGAAAAGGTGAATTTTGAATTATTTCGAAAAGTATTTATTTATTAACCAATTTCCATTTCGTCACCTTCAAAGTATTTCCCCTCAGATATAATGCACTTATTCCAGCGCTTCTTCAAATCGTCAAAGCACTTCTGAAATGCGCTTTTCAGTAGGGCCATCAGCTCGTTCTTCGATTCCGACATTATCTCATCAATTGTGACAAGACGCTTTTCTATCATTGGTCTCTTTAGTTTTGGGAATAGGAAAAAGTCGCAGGGGCCCAAATCTGGTGATTACGGTGATTACTGTAAAGCCCTTGTACCGCTGATAAGCATTTTTTTGAGACAAAGTAGACTCATCGAATGCCATAGTCAGCACTTTATTCCATTTTTAATGCAAAAGATTCTTTAAAAAATCGAAGAACAAACAAAAACGTGACTAACTTTACCAATTGTCAAAATAAACTACTAATACAACATGACTGATAATGTCAACATATGAGAAACATATGTGTACCAACATAACAAAAAAATTTCCATAATCGAATGCACACAGCCCACCAAAATTTAAAATTCACCTTTTCTTTTGAACAGAACTCGTATACATGTACTAATAAAAATAAAGTAACAATTTTTATAGTAATTTTTTAAACAAAGCTCATAGTACATATTTAAATTATATATATATGGATATATTAATATTACTACTCTCTTAATTATTTGTTGTAATAAATAACACCAGTAAGAAGTTGAGTAGCACAAGATTTTCTTAGAACATAATATTTGTTCATAATTTTCAATTAACTACTATAAATATTACTTTTACTTCTTAGTAGAAATTAATTTTCTACTCCAAGCACTTTATTAAGAATGTAGGAAGAATTTGTTATTAGGAAAATAATATTTTCAACTTAGATATTTAATATCTCTTTATATTTAAGATTAGATTTATATTTTTAAATAATCTGTAATTCAGAAAATTTACTTTAATAATAATAGAAGATAGGAATTTTAAATAAAATTTTAAAAAAATTAATAAATTAATAGTTTCATTAGGTGGCTTGAGGCAAAATAATGAAAACAATTTTATATTTTTAATTTATATTATTCAAAAGAGTATTTATTTACTTTTGTATTGTACTATGTAAGATTTGGATTTTGCATTTAAAAAATGTACCCTTTATATCTAAATTTTAGGGAATAAAATTTTATGATTTTTTTTATATTTTATTTATTGAAAGGTATATACTATATATTAATATATGCAATAGTAATGAAAGTTAAATTATCGATCCAAAAATACAAATAATACTAAACATTATTATTAAATATTTCATAATTAAATATTTAAAATAAATACGTTATATTAATGTAAATAATATGATTGATGTTTTTTCATAGTTGATTTATTTAACTACTCTTTATTTATTTATTTTTTATCTTGATTGGTATAATATTAATTTAAATCAAATAAAAGAGAGCAGGCTTTGAAAGTAACAATTCCCTTCACCCATCGAATAAAGAGAGTGAAAGGATTAAAAAAATTCAGAAAATTAACACACTTTCAAATGATTTTTTAAAATCTTTTTAAGAAAAAGTTAATTTAAATTTAAGAAATCTAAAATTGTTTTCATCTTATCTTTAATCTAATTATTAGATGAAAAAATATCTCAGGCATAAATACTTCTTATATATAAATATTTATTGTATTTAATATAGATATAAATATTTATTGTATTTAATATAGAAAATAAAAATAAAATGTTTGTATTCATATCTTTCCTTCTTAGAGTTTGATTTAAAGATGGCCATATATCTTTCTTAAGATTTTTTTTTAACTAATAATATATTCATATAATTCAATTGATTCGAATCAAGGATTTCCATTCATCAATCACAGGAGTTAAAATGATTACAGACGATCATATATTGGAATATACATACTCAAAGCTTCTATCATTTACTGATTGATTATTTGTTCATAAAACGAGATGGGTGGGGGGAGGGGGTGCTGGATGAGAATTCTATAATTGATTGATTTGAGAGAGAGGAGAGAAAGAGAATTACGTTTTGACGTATGAACTAACGTCACGAAAAATTCGAACCAACATAGAAGATCGACTCTTGATTCTAGTACCAATTTGTTTACTTTGAGTTGGGGGGGGGGGGGTTATACTTGACATTTCCAACGTGTGTCTGAATGAGATTATAGTGAAATGTTTACTTGGCGTTTTAATATAAACTATCCACCTGGTGAATCAGGAAATGATGTCAACAACCTAGACTAATAATAAATTCATTCTGATGCAAACAGCAACAGAATCAATGGAAAAACTTGCAAAAATCCATTTTCATCTGAATAGAAATAATAAATATATCAATTGAAAAATAATTATTAATAGATTTTAAAATAGTAAAAAAAACATCAATCTGATTCACTGGGTTTTATGAATGAAAATAACTGCAAAGATAATATAAAAAAAAATGCGAAATTCAATCTTTTTTGAATTATTCTTTTCAATATTCTCCTTTAATCTTCCATTTTATTTTAAATTATTCGATATCATCTTAACTAATAATATATATGTGGGAATGGAGCCTTTTGGCTCATCACCGTCCGAATCATCAAAAGCCTGGCACATCTTACTGCCTCAGGGTCGGCCATTCTCAACCACAATATCATCGGAGTTGGTGCTTCCTCTCAACGCCGCTCCAAGCAGCGAGCGCCCCAGACGCCGTCGCCGCCTCCCCACCATGAGCTACCATCACCGTCGCCGCCATTCTCCCACTCCACGCCACCGACCAATAGCAACCGAGTTCCAGCTGTTTGGACTTCCTTTTAAAAGGGACACCGGCACGATTCGAGTTTAGTTTATAGTTGTACAGTTTCAGTTTAAGTTTAAGTTTATCAGTTTTACAGTCGACAGTTTACAGTCAAGAGTTTATTCAGTCTTTTGTACATCGCCAGAAGTATTCAAGAAACGAAGAAGTTACGATTTCATTTATTTTTACACTATTTTTATCTTGTTCATCTTTATTCAATAAAACGATATTTTTGCAACCATTTAAACAAAACAGATATTTTTTGCTAAACAACCCCTAGACAACGAAATTCCCTACAAATTGGAGGCTCAGTCCGTGATTGAAAACAACTCGTTTATCGTTCGGGCAAAAGAAGATTCCTAGACTTATTCACTCTCAAGATTTTATGTGAATAATCTTCAAGAAAAGATACACGATTCAAGATTCAAGTTTTATTCACTTTCAAGATTTTTGTGAATAATTCTTACGAAAAAGATACAAGATTCAAGATTGAAGATTTATTTACTCTCAAGATTTTTGTGAATAATTGTCAAGGAAAAGATACAAGATTTAAGATTGAAAACTTATTCACTTTCAAGATTTTTTTGTGAATAATCAGCAAGAAAGAAAATACAAGATTTAATACAGTAAAGATTAAAGAAATAAAAATATATTAAGATGATGAATTTGGTTTTTTTTCCAAAAATCGCAAAAAACATCAATGAGGCCAAACCATATGAATTGAAAGGATTAAAAACGATAATAACGGGTGACGCAACATGCCGCCTCAGTAGAAAAACCCTACTCAACTTTGAAGGGTTCAACTTTGTTGAAGGTTCTGAGGAATACGAAAAGAAAAATGAAGAATTAAAGGAAAAACTTACCAGTAAGCAACTACGTCGAACATCTAATATACTCAATCTTCCTGAGCAAGACAGCGACGAACTAATCAGAGGTAACATTCTATCTTGGTTATGTACACTGGACGAAGATGATGAAGAAGAAGAAAAAGAAGAGACTGATAAGAAAGAAGAGACTGAAAAGAAAGAATCTAATAAAAAAGAAGAGACTGATAAGAAAGAATCTGATAAAAAAGAAGAGACTGAAAAGAAAGAATCTGATAAAAAAGAAGAGACTGAAAAGAAAGAATCTAAGAAAAAAGAAGAGACTGAAAAGAAAGAATCTAAGAAAAAAGAAGAGACTGAAAAGAAAGAATCTAATAAAAAAGAAAAAACTCAAAAGAAAGAATCGGAGAAAATTAAAGAGACTGATAAGAAAGAATCTGATAAAAAAGAAGAGACTGAAAAGAAAGAATCTAATAAAAAAGAAAAAACTCAAAAGAAAGAATCGGAGAAAATAGAAGGGACTGATAAGAAAGAATCTGATAAAAAAGAAGAGACTGAAAAGAAAGAATCTAATAAAAAAGGAGAGACTGAAAAACAGGAAGTCAAAGAAGAAAAGAATGAAGATAAAGAATCTCTAACGACTGATAATGAAAAAAAGACCGAAAGTGAAGTTAATGAAGAGGATAAAGTAAATGACGATGAATCAATGGAAGTTGATAAGGATGAAAGCACTTCAGAAGATCGAAATAAAACAATTCGTGAAGAAGAGATTGATCCCAATGATAAAATTTTTTATCTTGATGAAACAATGCCTGAAAGTGAAGATGGTGAGAAAGACAGTGAAGAAGATGACGTTACTAATTTAAAATTCGCCTGGAAAGTTTTAAAATTGGCAAAAGTGATTTATGAAAAACAAGCAAATGAAGGAAATAAAGAAACAAAATTAAATTTAGAAAATGTTTTTTTAAAATTAGACGAAATTAAAGAAGAAAGTTCTAACGATAATGATAAAACACAAACTGCAAGTAAAGTTGAAACTGAAGATAGTGTTTTAAATAAAGAAAATGAAGATTTTAATGTGGATTTAAATTTAGAAACAGGCATAAATGATTTATCCAAATCACAAGATATACTATTTTACGTGAAGAAAAAAATCGATAAATATCGAAAAACGAAGGCGAAGTGGAGAGATAAGGAAAAGAAGATTAACGTATTCGAGGCCGAATACATCGCAGGACGGCCGAATGTGGGAATGGAGCCTTTTGGCTCATCACCGTCCGAATCATCAAAAGCCTGGCACATCTTACTGCCTCAGGGTCGGCCATTCTCAACCACAATATCATCGGAGTTGGTGCTTCCTCTCAACGCCGCTCCAAGCAGCGAGCGCCCCAGACGCCGTCGCCGCCTCCCCACCATGAGCTACCATCACCGTCGCCGCCATTCTCCCACTCCACGCCACCGACCAATAGCAACCGAGTTCCAGCTGTTTGGACTTCCTTTTAAAAGGGACACCGGCACGATTCGAGTTTAGTTTATAGTTGTACAGTTTCAGTTTAAGTTTAAGTTTATCAGTTTTACAGTCGACAGTTTACAGTCAAGAGTTTATTCAGTCTTTTGTACATCGCCAGAAGTATTCAAGAAACGAAGAAGTTACGATTTCATTTATTTTTACACTATTTTTATCTTGTTCATCTTTATTCAATAAAACGATATTTTTGCAACCATTTAAACAAAACAGATATTTTTTGCTAAACAACCCCTAGACAACGAAATTCCCTACATATATATATATATATATTTATCATAAATGACTTCACAACCAAAGTGAAAAATTCACATTTATTTGGAAATTGAGAAAAAACAAAATAAAATATGAGCTGTGGCCAGGCACAGAACCGACCGACGATTTGAAATAAATTAATTTCCAAACAACATTAAATATTTTTATATAAAGTATAAAAAAAATATTTTTAAAATTTGAATTAAAATGACTAAATTATATTATCTTATTTTTATTTTTAGTTTAATTACTCAATTATTAATTACTACTATATTTTAAGTGAAAAATTTCCGGATATATACATACCAAAAGTTGATAAATTCATGTTACTGATGCATTAAGTAAATATACCATATTTGATGAAAATCCGTTGAGCTGTTCAATCTCTGCATGTCTATACGAAGACACAATGGACAGATGGACGGACGGACAGACACCATGCTAAAAATACTTTTTTTCTGTTAACAAATTACATGATTCGTGGAGATATATATGATAATAATCTCTACATGTGAAATTTGGTGTGAAAACAAGGTCCAGGTTGTTGACCCCTGCACTAGATTATCTATCTATCTCTATGACTCTACGGAACTCCAGGTATTCCTATTCTGAGCCACAACCTTCCAGGCCTTAACCTCTCCCATCCCTCTCACATCCTTTCCTTTATCCACCCACCGTGTCTTTGGTCTTCCAAATGGACGTTTCCCACTCTGTCTCCCTACCAATATATTTTTTGCCATTCTATCTTCTCCCATTCTAGCCATATGTCCTGCCCACCGTAGTCTTCTCGATTTTATAATTCTAACCTTATCTGGAGTGCATAGAGGTCATGCAAGCCCCTTTATTGCATGATAACAGGCGTTTCCCGATTGTAACCTCGCTTTAAACTCATCTCGAATATTATCTTTCGTTATCACAGAACCTAAGTATTTAAATTTTTCTACATTTTCTCTATATCTTGTATATTAAGATTTTGTGTGTTAATACTATTCCTCTATGTTACTAAATACTTTGTCTTAGCATTATTAATTTCTAGTCCCACCTCTTTCCCTGCTTCAATTAATTTTTCTACACTATCTATAAGTGCAATTGCCGAATCTCCAATTTTATTTAAGTCGTCTGCGTAACCTAATACTTGAATTTTTTTGTTTAATTCGATTCCGTTTGACCTCTCCTCAATTTGTCTAATTACATATTCCAGAACTAAATTAAATAAAATTGGTGATAATGCGTCTCATTGTTTTAACCCATTTCGAATTTTGAAAGTTTCCGACAGTTGATTCCCGCATCTTACTCTTCCTTTACTACCCACAAGACAAATTTGAATCATATGTACTAGTTTTTTTGGAATTTCCATTAAGATCAAGATTTGAAAAAGTTTTTCCCGATCTACTGAGTCATATCCTTTTGTAAAGACTACAAAATGTTGGTGAACAGAAACATTGAATTCTCGTTTCTTTTCTAATATCTGCCTTAATGAAAATATTTGATCTAAAGTCGATCGATTTGGCCTAAACCCGCATTGATATTCTCCTAGTATCTCCTCCGCATATGGTCGTAATTTTAATAAAACAATATTCGAGAGAATCTTATACGATGTCGTCAAAAGAAAAATTCCCCTGTAACTATTGCAGTTGGTTCTATTTCCCTTCTTAAAGAGTGGGATAATAACTGCCTCCTGCCATTCTAATGGCATCATATCCTTATGCCAGATCGAAAGAACTAATTTGTGTATACACTCTACTAAAGGTTTACCTCCATATTTGAATAATTCTGCCGGGATCCCATCTATTCCTGTCGCCTTATTATTTTTAGATTTTCCTATTATCATTAGATTATTATTAGCACTAGATTATATTCTAATTATTAGTTACATGTTTTTTTATATTTTTTATATAGTTATTAGAATTTTTTTATCTCCTCTAGTTTATTTAAATTTTAAAATCCTTAACGTCAGAAAAGGACAACATGAAAACTATATATATATATATATATAGGTTTTCCTTAAGCTCTTAAATAAATAAATAAAATTAATTAAAATAATATTAGATTGAAATTAATATTTTGAATAATGAAATGGAAAATGAATTGTGAAATTGGCTTTAGCTTATTTATTTATCTATATCTGTATATTTATTTATTTGTTTATTTTTTAATCTTTAAATATAATTAAATCCTTTGACAAATTCATGTTCATTGGTGCAAATAATACTCAAACCATTAATTAATTAATTTGACAAATGTAGTCATATATTGAACAAAAGAAGCAACATGAATTTTAAAATATATTATTAAATATCTCGTTAGCAACTTTAAAAGAATGCAAGCCATTTCATTCTTTAGTAATAAAAAAAGTTGATTGTTTTTTTATTTCTTTTGTTATTTTTTTGTTTTTTTTTTAAAAAAAAAAACAAAAAGAAAAGGTTCAAATAGTTTAGATTTAAATATTTGCATCATTATCATTTTGATTTAGATAAACATAGAATAAAATAAATATATATAATCATGATGTAGATTAATTTTGTTGCATGAACATCAAATAATTTCTCTTTCGTATTTTAAGAAATATTTTGTGCCTCTGCTTTTGCCAGGTAGATGGTTTTCATTAAATAACTTTACTTGAGTTTCACAGTTATATACTTACTTTGTTTATGATCTAGATAAGTTATTCTGTTACAGTAGCTCTCTCCCCTGTGTCTTTTTAATAAAAAAAAGAAAGTTTTTATTAAATTAAAAAAAATATATACTTTACTCACATAATTAATATAATTAACAAATCTCACCCCCCTCCACCCTCCCTCCCCAAATGTTGAAATCATGTATATGCATTTATTTTATTTATTCTAGTTTATTTTTATTTACAAAAAAAAAACTTAAATATTAAAGTTAATTATTGTGTTTTAAGTAAAACAGGTACGTGTTTTCGTCCCCATAATTTTTACTATCTCGCCAGAGATAGTATTGCGATCACGAAAATTTTCGATGTTGAGATTTTGATGTTTTTATACGTTTTGAAGGTTCCTGAATCATTTTCACTAAGGTTGAGAAAAATGTCTGTGTGTGTGTGTGTGTGTGTATATGTGTATGTATGTAACCAAGATTACTGAAAAACGGTTTGAGCTAGAATGATGAAATTTGGTACATGAGCATTATTCAAAATTCGTAGTTTTCTATCAACTTTGGAGAAATGTAGTTCAACCGGAAGAGGGTCATTACCTACAACGTTTTGATTTTTTTTCCTCTAAAGTGACCGTAAAGATAAAGATATGTTTGATAATTTTTCACATGATTAATAATTGTATAAAACTACTATATATAGAATTTCAGCTTGATTGATTCGCTGAAATTACCAGAATTAATTTTTTAACACTGCAAATCTCACGCGCCGACACGTGACGTGGTGCCATCAACAAAAAGCCAAACATGCACTGGTTTAATATTTATTATTTATAATTTATAATTAATTAAATTTAATTCAAATATAATATATTATGTTATTTAATCCAATTCAAATTGCGAGATAGTCGAGTGGAGACACCACAGCTTTTATTTTCCCTGAATCTCAGATCCATATATTATTTTTAATATGAGATAAAAAATCTGGAGTGTCTCCACTCGTCTATCTCGCAAATTTGAATTGGATAATCAAGCTTTTATCTATATTTGAATAATTAAAATTTTATTCAATCATAGGATTTAAGGTTTTTAACATAATTTTCACTGATAACATTTTAATGAAATAAGAAGACCTTGGCTTAATACTATATTTTTGTGAGTTGTGCATATTTATGAAATAGCATTTGTTTTCAACTACTTTTAGCTGCATTTACTTTTATCATAGTTTTGATAATAATTAAATACACTACCAGGTACTTAACGGGGACGTAGCAATTGATGTTCCCATTATTTATAACGTATGTTCAATGTGTATACAATTACAAATATTTACATATATAGATAGTGCAATTTGAATATTTATTAAACAGGGATATTATTATAATCGGCAAAGCGCGTGTTTTGCTCTTTGTTGATGACACCACGTCACTTTCTGCCGCGTGATTGATAGTCAACGTGTTAAAAAATTTAAAAAATTAATTCCGGTACTTTCAGCGATTGAATCAAGCTGAAATTCTATTTAGCAGTTTTAATAATATAAAAACCTATCAAACATATATTTTTATTTTTATGGTCAGTTTAGAGGAAAAAAATGAAATTGTGGTAGGGAATGGTCCTCTTCCAAATGAGCTACATTTCTCAAAAGTTGTTAGAAAACTCTGGCGAGATAGTAAAAATATTGAGAATAAATTATATTCTCTTTCCATAACAGCTTTGGGATAATAATCAATTTCAATAAAAAATTTATTCAGTATGTGTGTTTAAATAATTAATATTAATATAGAATTTTATTCAATTATCAAAATAAATATTTTTTTTTTACAAATAATTCGATTTTATTTATGATTGTCATCATTGAAATATCAACAAAAAAAACTTACATGATCGGTTTTTACTTGAAACTTATTGATCAAAAACAGTTAATTTTTAAAAGATATAATTGAAAGCTGAAATTTAAGAGCAAAATAAATTTTGATTGAAAGATTTTTCTAAGTTTTAGAAAGAAATATCTTATATTTTCATGAGGTATAAAAATTTCAAAGAAATTTAATAAAATATATTTTTTAATATGTTTGAAAAATGATATTTATATATAGCCGTTCTTTTTAAAAATATATTTTATTTTTAATTAAATTTTTTCATTTCTTTACCTCATTAAAATATAGAAAATTTCTATTCACCACCTGGAGAATATTAATTAATTAAACTTTGAAAGAGACCATTTTCGGTATGCCTCTTTGCTTTACATTGAGAGATGTTAGGATTGGGAAATCACTAAAGGAAATAACCTCGTAATAAGTCGTAGATGCGTTCCATTGCCTACGACGTAAAACAAAAACGACGTGATATAAGATATTGAAATAATATTATTACAAAAGTTTTTATTGAACAAGAAAAAGAAGTATATTATTAAATACGATTACATATACATATATTTTATTGAATAATTATATTTTTAAACTAAAAAAGTACTTAAAAGTAAAACATCACTTAATAAAAAAAAAATAAAACTAATTTGATCATATAATAATTATTCTTCTAAATGTAATAAAAATATTGATATGAACCAAAAGAACTTAAAACTATATAATATGTAGTTTCATGGAATTACAGTTATATATATGAAACACAGTTTAAAATATATTTTTTTTATTTTTGACCACGACGTTAAAACGAAACGACTCAATATGAGATGATGTTAAGCGAGGTTTTACTTGCATAATTATTTATATAAAAGTTCAAATCAACTTTCACAAAAATAAACTTTTTTACATACTGAATATTTGATGAGTACAAATTCCTTTCTATCGAATGAAAGAAAAATATCAACTCACAATTAGTAATTAATATCAAACAAATTTTACGAGAAAATGTTTCTTTACATATATTTATATTAAAAAAGATAATGATTCTAAAAAAAATCAGATATTATCATTTAATAGAAAACCCCAATTTGAAATTTATGCATTCCATTTGAATTTATAAATAGAATGAAGATCCATTTGACCAATTAATATATTACTGGGAGATGAGCCTGAATTGATTGACTGATAGCTTATAATCAATCTAAACATTTTTCTTTGTTTATTTGAAAGAAATGCTTAAAATAGAGTCAGTTACACTTGTTATAACATATAGCATGTTTGAAAGGATAAAAACTACAATTTCACGATACATTTAATCATTGATAATTAATTTTAATTAAAAATCAAAAGAATCGTGTACTTTGATTTCTTTATCATTGATTTTAAAATAAATTTGTTTAATAGAAGAAACAAAAAAAAAAAAAAAGATAAAAAAAATTTGAAATGAAAAATGTTTATTTAAAATACTGAATGAAGTAATGTTTATCAAGAAATTAAACAAATTTTTAATTTAAATTATTATCATATTTTTACTTTAAATAAAATTTTATTAATATTAAATTAAACCATAGATTTAATAAAACATTATTTAACATTAAATATTGTTTTATTATAAAATAAATATATTATATTAGTCTATTTTTTCTATGTTAAAATTAAAATAAATTTTATAAATAATGATTTCAATTTATATAAATAGAAAAATAAAAAATATTTTCTATATTCTATGTAATACTAGCAATTCTGACTTAAATAATTGGATTTTAGACTACGGCGTTAAAACGAAACGACGTAATACAAGACGCCGTTAAATAACGTAAATGAAGTAAATATTTGTACAATACTTGAATGAAGAAAATGATTTACTTTTATAATTATTCATGTGTCTTGTGTTTATCTCTTATGTTTTAACTTTTCAAAGTAAACTATTTATTTTGTGAGTAGCTGGTAATTGAACGAAAATAAATTTCCAACAAAATAGAAATATTATATCCATATTTATTTTCAATTATCAAAAGAGAATTAAAATTACAAAATAAAATATTAAAAATTCTATTTAGAAATTAACATTGATAATAGAGAAACTCCTTAAAATTTATTTTTTTATTTTATTTATTTATCCAATGTTTTTCAAATTATTTTTAATTATCTTAGTAAAAAATTTAAATGAAAAATTATCTGGAGTGTCTCCACTCGACTATCTCGCAATTTGAATTGGATTAAATAACATAATATATTATATTTAAATTAAATTTAATTAATTATAAATTATAAATAATAAATAATAAATATTAAACCAGCGCATGTTTGGCTTTTTGGGTAATTATACAGAAGACTGGCGAAAGGAGGTAGGTGGTTGAAACTTACTTTGAGGTGTTCCTTGAATGATTCTGAACAACTTTATATGCAACTTTTTTTATGATCTCTTTTAGTTTAATTAATTAAACTGTGTATCCATACTAAAGTTATTTAAAGACTTTCGGTTTTTTAAATTCGGTTTATTTTATTTTAGAAATAGTTTATCCATACTAAAGTTATTTAAAGACTTTCGGTTTTTTAAATTCGGTTTATTTTATTTTAGAAAATATAAACTCCGCAAAAGCGTTTAAATAACTTTGGTATGAATAAAACTATTTCTAAAATAAAATAAACCGAATTTAAAAAACCGAAAAAGTCTTTTAATTAATTAATTTTTATTAATTAAACTAAAAGAGATCATAAAAAAAAGTTGCATATAAAGTTGTTCAGAATCATTCAAGGAACACCTCAAAGTAAGTTTCAACCACCTACCTCCTTTCGCCAGTCTTCTGTATAATTACCGCTTTTTGTTGATGGCACCACGTCACGTGTTGGCGCGTGAGATTTGCAGTGTTAAAAAATTAATTCTGGTAATTTCAGCGAATCAATCAAGCTGAAATTCTATATATAGCAGTTTTATACAATTATTAATCATGTGAAAAATTATCAAACATATATCTTTATCTTTACGATCACTTTAGAGGAAAAAAAATCAAAACGTTGTAGGTAATGACCCTCTTCCGGTTGAGCTACATTTCTCAAAAGTTGATAGAAAACTATGAATTTTGAATAATGTCCATGTACCAAATTTCATCATTCTAGCTCAAACCGTTTTTGCGTAATCTTGCCTACATACATACACACACACATACACACACACACACACAGAGAGAGAGAGACATTTTTCTCAACCTTAGTGAAAATGATTCAGGAACCTTCAAAACGTATAAAAACATCAAAATCTCAACATCGAAAATTTTCGTGATCGCAATACTATCCTGGCGAGATAGTAATAAAAAAAAAATACCTTGATTTTGTGTTCTTGTCCCTCCCCCTACACACACACACAATAAAAATGCTAAATCCGCCACTGACTGCTGTAATTAAATTCCTTAAAGTGTTACTAACCAGGGTTTCGTCGATGAGATTCCCTCACCTCTAACTTTCTCTAGCTGCATACCGTCGTTTCCTTTATTTTAAACTTTGTAATCATTTATAATATATGATAATATAAAACAGTGGTTTCCAAACTTTATTTTATTTTATTGGCGCAAAGTTTATCAAATCTCGGCGTCTCATTGATGAAACAGTTACAAGAAACTCCTTTTCTACAACTAAACGAGTACGATATTTGGATTTCATTGTAGCTAAAGCGGAAAATCATGTTTCACATAAATAAGATGTTGTGAACGGTAGCAATACTTTTAATGATTTATTGATAAAATATATTTTCCTTTAATAGCTAGTCAAAATCTAACTAATCCTAACTACATCCTGGAATTTTTGTTTCAATGAAGAATCACAAGATGATTCAACCAAATTTTGTGGAATTTAAATCATTAAAATAATTGGAAAAATGAAATACCAAACTATTCAAGAGTTCAACAAACGGATTTTTGTTTGCTACTATATTAATTTGGGCGCATAAATTTAAAGATGGAAACTTCAAATTTATTTTTTTTTTTTCAAATTTGATTTCCATAGTTCCAATTTTTTTTTTTATAAACGCTTTCACTTTATCTTTTTGAATCAGAAAGTACATTTGTGGCCCTTGCATTGATTTATTTAAAACACTCAATTTTTCAAAAATTTCTATCAAATAGATAAGTTTAACAATAAAATTATCACCTCTAAACATATTTGCATCCTCATTATGATTTTCTTGAAGAAAAATTTCAATTTCTTCTTTGAGTTCAAGTACACTCTGAATTACTTTTGCCCTAGATAGCCAGCGTACTTCTCAATAATATAAATGTGAGGTGTAATTATTTATTATTCAATGTATAATAGTTTGCTTTTTTTATGATCAATCAATCAATATCTTTATCCATAACAATAATTAACAAACTCGATGTATTCATTAAAATTAACTCCCTACAAGTACTCAAATTTATTAATTATAAAAAAATGATTTAGAAAATTGCTTACTGTGGCAAATGTTCGCTCGTCCCCTAAGACTAGACCGCCTCCCCTCCCTCAGTTTGGAAACCATTGATATAAAATATACATTCAGAACATTACTACATTATTATTAATATTAATCGATAGCAATAAGAGTACTAGAAGGTTCATAACAAATTCTTTTTACTCTAACTCAAACAATTGACCTTTTTTATGAAAATTCTATAAAATAAAAATAAAACCAATTTTTGCTCTAATGTTTTTAAATGTTTTTAAATACCTGAAATCAATAATACATATTTACTCTTGACTTTTTTTTTTTAATATTTGTTCTCTTTTAATATTCAACATTTTTGGTAAAAGGCGATTTACTGGTCTTGGATTTAAATTTTAATCAATATTTTTAAATTAAAGAAATACCATAAAAATACATATACTACATATTTTAGTTTTGAGTTAATTAATGGATATTTATAAAAAACATAATCTTATTTTAATAATATATATTGTCAAATTTTTTTAAAGTTATCAGTTATAGTTAGGTTTCAGTATATTTTTAATTATAAAACTTTTCGAAAACTGTATTTTTTTATTACTTTCCAAGTGTTTAGCAAAAACATTAAACAACCATGGTTGTAATTCATCAACTCTCATTATTAAAACAAAGTGAGCATCTCTCATTATCTTTTTAATTGACGATCTCCAAACAACACATGTATAATAAATCTCTTAGCTAGTAAATTAATCATTATAATGGCAATTTCACTTTTCACGAAAATAGTCTAGGGAGTAAGTATCATTTAAGTCGATTTTTTTATTCTAGAACTTTTAAACTAATTACATTCCATTGATTTTGTCTTAGAAGATTAAAAAAAATTCTCCTGATTTACTAAACATTAGAAAGCAAAAAGATAGACATTTATTTTAATACATTTTGCAAGAGAAAAAAAGAATTTGTATGCGAATTTAACTTAAAATATACATTTGAAATGGTATTCAATTGCTTTTAAGAAAGAAATTATTTCTTTTTAATTTTAAATATTTAATTTTTAGAATAGACTCCTAATTAAATTAGAATTTTCTAATGATTTTCGAAAAATAATTGGGTTTGATAATTTCCAAAATATAATTTGATTGTATATCTAGTAATGTTTTTTTAAATTACAAATGTTAAACATTTTCTATTTCCCATTACTCCAAACACCTTCTATGTTTATTCATTTTTATATAATTAATGTGTATAAATAAAATAGAAAATTTTTCTGTCTTTAAAAAAATTCTACTTTAGATTGTAATTGAAATAACTAATTCATCAAATCGACATTTTACTGTTCCGGTAGTCAATGTTTGTTTTTAAATTTTTTAAATGATTATATTTTGAATTAATAATGTTTTTTTTAATATAAGAGTGGGTAGGTATATACATTATTTCCTTTCAAAAATAATAAAAGAAATTATTATTAATATGTTTTAATTAATATTACCGACCGACGATAGTAAGGGAGGTATTGTTTTCACACCAAATTTCACATGTGGAGATTTTTACATATCTCCACGAATCATGCATTTTCTAAACAGAAAAAAGTATTTTTAGCATGATGTCTGTCCGTCTGTCCGTCCGTCCGTTTGTCCGTCCGTATAGATGTGTACAGCCTGAACGGCTCAACCGATTTTGATGAAATTTGGTATATTTACTTAATGCATCAGTGGGATGAATTGATCAACTTTTGGTGCAATTCCGGAAACCGGAAGTGGTAGTATTAGCGATCGACGATAGGAAGGAAAGGGTTATTTTCACACCAAAGGAGATTTTTTTATATATCACCACGAATCATGCATTTTGTATTGGTTTTATCCTCGAAAAAAATCATATTTATTAGTTTTTTCTTGATTTAAAATTATATGACGTCATCCAGCCATGCATGACGTCACAGCCTGGTCTTGCATATATATTATAAATAAAATAAAATTAAAAATGTTTATATTTATTATTTATGTATCCATATCTGTTGTTTATTACATTAATAGATATATGAAAATTATTTGAAATTGTTTCTGTAGCTGGAAATTAATTTATTTCAAACCGTCGGTCGGTTCGGACCTGGCCACAGGTCAACTTATTTATTTATTGTATTATTAAATAAAAATTGTATTTGTTTTTCAAAAGTTTTTCAATGATTATTGGTGTTAATGATACCTAAGATTATTAGATATGCTAAGCAAAAATTACTGCTTTATTCTTAAAATAAAAACTATTAAACTTTAGAAAAATAAAAAAAATCTGGAGTGTCTCCACTCAACTATCTCGCAAAGATCTAATAATGATCATAAAGTTTAATAAAATTTATATTGAAATTAATACTCTCGTATTTTTAATAATAAATCTTTAACCTAATGATTTTATTATTTATTTTTTCAGTTCCTTTTTTATAGAATAAAAATTGTTAAAAAAAATGTTTAGGTTCAATGTCTAAATAAATACAATGTTTAAACGAGAGCTGTCAGTACATTCTTTAAATCTGATTATGTAAGTTATTATGTATTCAAAATTCAAAAATATAAGAATATTTATTTTGAAATATTTATCTTATTATAATATTATATTAAATCAAATTTAAATGAAATATTTTCCTCTTAAAATATATTTCCGTTCTCTTCCAGAAATGTCTTTCTGTATAATTGCTCACTAACCCATACAAATGTAGATCGTGGTAATAAATTCACCTAATGACTTTTTGGATAATAATTTGACAACGATAAACTTCAGAACATCGATAACTCGAGCTAATTGCGACATCTCCGATCGTTAGTGAAATTCTCTTCAATTTTTCATATTAAAAATGTTAATATTTTCTTACTTTAATTATTAATTAATTACAAACTCCTTTTGTAAAACAAGAGATTACCCTTATCTTGCTTTTATTAAGTCCATATCTTTCTTTTGTAGCAAAACTATTCCATCCGCAACACTCCCTGACATTTTACTAAAAGACTTGTTCCTGGAAGTGTTTTAATTAAATTTAAAACTCAAACATATATTTCCTCTTAAAAATTAAATATTATTCCCATTTAATAAAATATTCGATATTAAGATTATTTTTAATTTATTGTAATACTAGCTGCTCAGAGCTCCTTCGTCGCTCTTCACATCTAGACGGGGGCTCCGCCCCCTGTACCCCCGAGTGGTACATAGTATTTGGTTGAAAGTAGTAAAAGGTTTTCATCCATTTTGTTTCAATCAATGTATAACATAAAACATTCATTTCTTATTGTGTGATTATTTAAAATATATTTTAATTTAATCAGTAAATTAATTATATATATTTTTATTGAATATGTTATAACTATCTACTCGAAAGTTCTTGGCAGCTACAACCACATTTCTCCAAGTGTCCTTATCCTGAGCCTCTGTTCCATCTTTTATACGTCATTCCCTGGTGTCCTCATCTTTGGCCCATAAATGCTGGGAAGAATCCTATTCTCAAATACTCTGAATCCACTCTCATCTCCTGAGATCATAGACCATGTCTCACACTCATATAATACAACAGACAAAATAATTGTTTTATATATTTTAATTTTCATTCCCTTTTATAATAATTTTGATGAGATAAGCCTCTTTACTGCATGATAACAGGCGTTTCCCGATTGCAACTTCGATTTAAATTCTTCTCAAATATTATTATCCTTCGTGATTACATTCAATTTTTCTACATATTCAAATTCTACATTTTGTATGTTAATACTGCTCCTGTTTGTTTCTAAATATATTTATTTATCATTATTAATTTCAAACCTCATCTCTTTTCCTACCTCGATTAATTTTTCCTCGCTATCTGTAATTGCAATTGCCGAATCTCCTATTATATTTAAGTCGTCTGGGTCACCTAATATTTTACAATTGATTTCCTCATCTTACTCTTTCTTTACTACCTTCAAGATATATTTTAAGATCAAAATTTGAAAAAGTTTATCCGGATCTATTGAGTCATGCGTAGGTTTTACTAAAGTCTACAAATAATTAATGAACAGAGTTATTGAATTCGCGGTTTTTTTAATATCTGTCATAATGAAAATATCTTAATTAATGTTGATCAATTTGGCATGAACCCGCAATGATATCGTCTAATATTTCCTCCGTCTATAGTTATAAGTATTGTATATGTTATAATAGAGTATAATATTTCTTGATCATTTCATTTTGATATTTTAATTTCATTGCTTGATTTTTATTGAATATTTTTAATTATAATAAAATTTTAGAAAATGCAAAGTTAGGGACTTGAGACAATTTATAAAAATTAACGGTATAAAAGTATTGATAAAACTAAAGATAAATTAACAATATATACATTCATTAATAGTATTAATTTAAATTAATGGATTTATTTGATTTTTTATTATTAAGTTCATTTATTAATTTTTTTAGATCATAGTTAATTCCCTCCCTTAAAATAAAAGAAGTATTCAAATATAGAAAGAATAAATACAAAATAATTTAAGTTAAATATGATTTAAATATTTTATTATATTAATTAAAATGAGAACTTTTAGAATAAATTATTTAATTGAAATGATATTTGAATATTAGAATTTAAAATAAAAAGTTAAATATTATAATAATTCTTTGATTGCTAGTTATATACATTGTGTAAAATGAGTCCGCCAGTCAGTGGGCCACGCCTGGCTCTTGAATGAACAACACGGAGAACTATATAAACTTAAAAAAATTAAATTCTGCGGTTATTGATTAGAATTAGATATTAATAAAATCTATAGCCTATGTTACCATAGAAATATATAAGAATATTGTGATGTAATTTCATAGAAATCGTTTCTTATTTTTTGATGTTCATAATTCTAAATTACCGGTAAAGTGTCGGTTAAGTAGGAAATTTCTTTTTTGTTTGTTTCTATGACAGCAAAAAAGTAAACAAATTACATACATACATACATACATACATACATACAAACACTCTCCTTTATATATATAGATTTTATTATTTTCAAGAAAAGCTAATAATTAATAAATAAATCATAAGCTTTTTCGGAACCTTTAGTACGTTTTCTTATTAGCCTTTCGATTTATTTATCAAGTGTCTTTTATTATTAAAATACAATCCTTCACAATATTTAATATTAACTTCAATCCCACTTAACTCTTGATCTTTCAAAAAACATTTTATTGAAATTTTAACGAATACTATTAAATATTTCTAAATCTATATATTTCAAATGCCAAGAAAAAAACATTTTTAAAAGCCATACGATAAGTGTGTCCATATAATATTTTTTTAATTGTAATTATCTTTGACAGAGCTTGAATATTCACTTTAAACAAAGAGTTTATTTATAGTGTAAATATTTACCTAAACAGCAAACACTCGATTCATAAATTATTAATGTTAATTTTTTTTTAATTATTAGATGGGGCTATCGGTATTCCCGAACATAAACGTCATACTACAAGATCGTGACAATATCTCATAGTATGGAAGAATGTTTATATAAATAAATATATAATAGAGAAATATAAATAAATTATAAATTATAAACAAACGAAATCATGTAATTCTAAATAAAATAAAAACAAAATGCGATTAGAGTGACAGTAAAGGGACGCCCTGAAGTAAATTTGAAATAAAAAAGATAATGACAATAGCAACAACTTTATTTTGTTTTTTTGTTGGAGTAATTTTGTTATTAAGAATAAAAAAGAATCTTGTAAAAAGTAAAGCTTTTTCAAAAAAGATATATTATAACTGAATTAAGATTATTATTTAAAAATGGAAAATGTAACCACTCTTCTTAAAAATAAATCTAAAAATAAATTAAATTATTAATTTTATTTGATTAATAGTAAATTAATATAGAAGAATATTTATTTTAAGTAAAAAAAAAACAATGAAAACAAATAAAATACTGATTTAATAATAAAATAAATAAATATTAATTAAAACATATTAATTAAGTAATTATTTCTTTAACTATTTTGGAAAGGAAAATTTCAAATTTTAAATTATAACTTCAATAAACCAATTCAACAATTTTCATAAAATTATATTTGATTTTAATTAAATGAAATGATTGCATACGCAAAACAAAAATGAATAACCGCTTCTCTCTCTCTCTCTCTCCCCTCTCTCTATAACAACATATAGTACACCTACCTATTTTCTTTCTCCATATTAAATTTATAAATAATTACTTATATTTATTAAATCAAATAACAAACTTCAATGGAAATTAATTAATATTTCAGTCTGTTTATCTTTTTTTAGTGTTATGGTTTAATTTAAGAAAAAAAATAAAATGAAATAATAAAAAATAAAAAAAAAATATAATCAATACTTTTTAATAAATTTTAAAGTCCTCTGTTTCTATTGATGCTAAAGCAATCTATTCAAATAAATATGTATTTTTACCGACCGACGATAGTAAGGGAGGTATTGTTTTCACACCAAATTTCACATGTGGAGATTTTTACATATCTCCACGAATCATGCATTTTCTTAACAGAAAAAAGTATTTTTAGCATGATGTCTGTCCGTCCGTCCGTCCGTATAGATGTGTACAGGCTGAACGGATTTTGATGAAATTTGGTATATTTACTTAATGCATCAGTGGGATGAATTGATCAACTTTTGGTATATATCCGGAAACCGGAAGTGGTAGTATTAGCGATCGACCATAGGAAGGGAAGGGTTATTTTCACACCAAATTTCACATGAGGAGATTTGTTTATATATCACCACGAATCTCATGCACTTTGTATTGGTTTTATCCTCGGGAAAATCATATTTATTAGTTTTTTCTTGATTTAAAATTATATAACGTCATCCAGCCATTCATGACGTCACAGCCTGGTCTTGCATATATATTATAAATAAAATAAAATTAAAAATGTTTATATTTATTATTTATGTATCCATATCTGTTTTTTATTACATTAATAGATATATTAAAAATATTTCAAATTGTTTCTGTAGCTGCTAATTAATTTACTTCAAACCCTTGGTCGGTTCGGACCTGGCCACAGGTCAACTTATTATATTTTAATTTGTTGACATCGATTACCTTCGATTTTATATAATATACAATTTTTTCTTTGATTATTTGTCACTCTTAGTACCTAGACCCCCTTTTCCCTAAGTGATAAATAATATTACCTATTTTGTTGAAGACCTATTCAAAGCCTGAATGTAGGTGTAATAGTTGTACATTTATTTTATTTCCATCAGTAAAATAAAAGCTTCAATTTTTATCTTTATGTTTGAATCTACTCATTAAATTTATTATATAACTTATTATGAGATATAATACTCTGTAATATTCATTTTATTATTATTCTTTTAATATAATTTGACGGTATAATGAAAAGTAGGAAAACCTATCGAAAAAGACTTACATATATATTTGACAATTTAGTGTTGGTTTTATAGACATTTCGCTTTTGCTAATGTTTAGAACTCATATTCCTGCTCCTCTTTTGAAAGAATCTTATCTATCGACCTCTAAAGTTCTTTGACGCAGCAACTCAATTCCTCCAACTATTTCTATTCTGAGCCACATCCATCCAATTCCTATTCTCTCTCAAATCCTTCACGTTCCTCTTCCATTGTCTGTCCTCCGCATCTCTAGTCTCCCAATTTCACAAATAAGTTTTTCGCTAATCTTTCCTAACTCATTTGAGACCTGTATATATTTTATTAATTCAGACTGGACTATTTGTTTAAATTAATATTTTTAAATTATCGAAAATGCATGTACAAGACAAGTTCCCAACCATATTTCCGAATGGAAAAGTAATCTCTTTTAAACAAATTCTTCAAAAATATCTTCTATTTGTAGATATTAAATTATTAAAGCTTTGGTGGTTGTTTTTATTTATAACGGAATTTTGTAAATTAAACTATACATATTGATATTTGTTATTGTAAATTTATTCATAAAATACAAACATATACACAAAGTTTCGATTGTTACTTCTGCAATCATCACTTGTCTCTGGACACTCGAACAGTACAGTCGCTTGATAACGATTGCAGAAGTTGTGTATATGTTTGTATTTTTGAATAAATTTACAATAACAAATATCAATATGTGGTTTAATTTACAAAATTCCGTTATAAATATCTTCTATTTCTTTATAATTATATTTATATTTATATATTGTAGAAACGCATATTATAACCTTAAATGTGTACATTTTAATTTAGTTGAAATATATAAATAAAGAGAATGTTATAAAATCAAACTAATTAAAAATGTTTGTAGTATTTGGAATTTATAATATAATTTACATTTACAGTATAAATAAATTTAATTTTTTTATTATTTAAATACACTGAACCTGTTATATCTAATAAGTAAATCATTTTAAAAAGAAAGGGCATTACAAACTTTCTTCCTTTTTATAATTAAATATTTTTGCAATTAATTTAAAATAAGACTATTGATTATGGCATTTGAAATATAAATATAATCAATTAAAAAGAACGTGACATACTACTTCGACACAAATTTTTCATCACGCTAATAAAAATCTAAATAATAATAAGTTATCAAATAAAAATCTCAGACTTTTGGACATTCTATGAAAGAACAGCGATTATAAAGTCAGTTTATGTCTAAACTGGGTAGATGTATATATTATATATTATATCATCAGTACAACGGATCCTCTCAACACATGCTGAGTGGTCGTCGTTCGTATAAACCCTAACCAGGAGATAAATTGAGCCTGAATCAGGAACATCGAAGTTCAGAGTCAAGCGAGTTGACCAGTAGAATACGCATTATCTTATAATTAGTTATAAAAATTAAAAAATCTGGAGTTTCTCCACTCGACTATCTCGCAAATTTGAATTGGATTAATTAACATATATTAAATTTAAATTAAATTATAAATTAAGTATAATTGAATTGGATTAAATAATTAATTAATTAAAAAAATTAAATTTACAGTATAGTGTTGTTATTCAATTAAATTAATTAATTAACATATATTAAATTTAAAAACTTTACTTTCGTTTTGAAGACAAAATTTAAAAATTTTAAAAATTAATTCGATTGTTTGGCTCTTTGTTGATGACACCACATCGCGTGCTGGCGCATGTTTGGCAGTCAACGTGTTAAAAAATTTAAAATTTAATTCTGGTACTTTCAGCGATTCAATCAAGCTGAAATTCTATATATAGTAGTTTTATACAATTTTTAATCATGTGAAAAACTATCAAACATACAATATCTTTTTTTTACGGTCAGTTTAGAGGAAAAAAAATGAAAACGTGGTAGGTAATGATCTTCTTCCGAATAAGCTACATTTCTCAAAAGTTGAAAGACTACGAATTTTGAATAATGCCCGTGTATCAAATTTCATTTTCTAGTTCAAACCGTTTTTGCGTAATCTTGTCTACATACACACACACACATACAGACAGACATTTTTTTCAACCTAGTGAAACGGATTCAGGGACCTTTAAAACGTATAAAAACATCAAAATCTCGACATCGAAAATTTTCGTGATCGCAATACTATCTTTGACGAGATAGTGAAAATAAAAAAAATATGTCTCAAAATATGACTCAAATTACAATATATAGTTTCTTAAAATAATTTTTTCTTAAAAAAATTAAAATTCATTATTACATATAAAATCATCAGATATGGATGTGCGATAGTTTATTTAAATATAGTTATATATTTTCAAAAAATGTATATGAAATCATCAGAGAATATTAAAAATTCCAAAAATTATTATTTAGAAACGAATAATTCACATATCAATAAATTCCAAATTTAATCATCATTTCTTGTAATTTAAACATTTTAATAAAGTTAAATTAAAAGCTTTTCTTGTTCTCTTCTGAAGGTTTATATTAGATTATATACCTATTTATGTTCATAATTATTATTATTGATATGCTCGATTAATTTATTGAAATTTAACTCTACATATATATTTTGTTTCATTTAATTTAACAAACAATTAAAAAACCTAATTTAATTACCCCCATATACACACTTTCGCACAAACATAAATAATATAATGTTAAATCAATGACGAGCGTGTTGCATGCTATTTATTATATCATTTTATTTTATCCTAAACATCTATTCCCTTTTACTTAACATCTTAAGAGGAGAGAAATTTTGGAAGATGCTTAGAAACATTCAACGGATATTCACATGTCATAATTAACAAGCGTTATTGGATCTATACTTATAAAGAGCAAACTGTCACGAGGTTTTTTAAAGCCGCACAGTCATATGACGCAATCAATAAGACGACCTCTTCGAGGTTGGGATATCCGGTTTAGGTCTTCATGCCCATTAGCGGCTGCAGATTCGTAATTGAGCGAGGAAATGCTTTAAATTAATTCCCTGGTAATTAGTTAAAGCCTCTATTAGGCGTTAATCATTCATTGGTTTTACTATAATTCACAAGCCCATTTTCTTAGACATTAAATTAAATGAAATTAAATTTTAATTAGCCATTTCACAAATATAATTATTTCTTGAATTATCGATGGATTTTATAATATAAATAAATTGAAATCTTAAGAAACTTTAATGAGTAGAGGTTGAATATGATAAGCTTTATTACGACGAAATAAGGACATGATAGGTTTACCATATAAAAGTAGATAAGGGGGATTTGTAAATAGATAAGAATTGGATGAAAAAGATTCTATATAGTAATTGTTGCGTTTAAGAACTTTCAATTTCACTATCACCTCAATAATAGAAAATAAATGAAAAAATTAGTAAAATGGAAAAAATGAATCTTAAAAATCTAAAATATTTTAATATATTTTAAATACGAGGATAGGTCAATAAGTCGGTGACTTTTTGAATTTTCCGTTTCTTAAATGAAATTGCAACATTGCTCCTGTCAACAGGCAACTACCAGCTTGAAATTTGAAACAGCTGGGTCTTTTAGTTTTTGTTTGACATCCATTAATAGCAGACTACCTCGTGATTTGAGAAGAAAATGGAAAAAGTGAATTTAAAATACGAATTGCTCCTTCATCCTTCATCCGGATTTAGCCCTCGAGTGACAATTTCTTGTTTCCAAACCTGAAGAAGTGGCTAGGTGGAAAGAGATTTGACTCCAACGATGAAATCATCTTATAAACAAATACCTATTTTGATGCCCTCGAAAAATCTTATTTCTTGGAAGGGATAAAAAAAATTGGAGAAATGTTGGACGAAGTGTATACTCGTAGAGCTCAAAGGAGGCTATGTTGAAAAATAAAATAATTTTTTATCCAAAACATGTTTCATTCAAAAAGTCACGGACTTATTGACCTCCCCTTGTAATATTATTTTGTTCAAGATATAAATTTATTAGAAAAGTTGCAATATGATTAATTTGATGAGATATTGATTTAAGAAAATAACCAATTCTAGTGATTAGTTTTCTTCGAATAATATACATTTCATGATTGGGATAAATAGACTATTAAATGACAAATTTCCTGTGAAAAAGACTTTTCGAATAAGCTGTAGATCTTTAACATGAATTAGAGATTTGGTAACAACCAGACATATAATAAAATTGTATTCATTTGATAAAAGCAATTAATTAATACTCCTATTTGATTGTTATAGCGGAGTAAATATTAAATGAATTAATTTCTAATGGTGTTATTAATTTTTTTGAAAATTCTTTGAATATTTGTTGAGTTTTTAAGTTAGTAGAAACTTTTTTAACCCAATAAAAATAAAATTATTGGTAATAAATTAATAAATTAAAATAATAAATATTCGTATTTCAATGTTGATTGGATATAAATGATAAATCATTTCAATGAAGTGGCATGGGATTAAACTTTTGGTTCATTAGGAGTGGATTTATAGAGAAAAGTTTATTTTAAAAGCATTAATATTAATTTATGGACATAATAATCAAACCAATATAACATGTAAATGATTTTTTCCCCTAAACACCTGAAATGATAATAGTCCAGAAAATACAAAAATCATATTTATCTTAATAAGGCTAATAATAACATTTTTTTCAAAATATTAAATATTTATAATGATTATTATTATAAAAAAAATTAATTCAAAAAATAATTCAGAAATAAATTCGTTATATTATTATTAATATTAAGTTGACAAATTATAAAGATTCGAATATTTATTTATTCGAATATTTAATATAATGTATATGCTTAAAAATATAATTTAATATAAAATAATATATTTTTCTTTAAAATAAAATATATTTTTATAATTACTATCAATTTAAATGGAAAACTTTAAATAATTTTCAAAAATATGTAATAAATGTAGCTCTTGTTTTCACTAAATCTGGAATTTTGTGGTAACAAAATCTAATATCTTATATAGTAGGGATTCCCAAAGCGGTCCACCCGGACCCCTTGGTCTCTATGGAGCTTTGATTAGGGTCGATAGAACATGAGTGGGCTATTGGGAGTCGATGGCGAATTTCCTCTTTCACTTGCTATAAAAAAGTACCTTTACTTTTTTAAATAAAAAGTAAATAAAACCAATCATATAACAACATATCCAGCTAATCCTCTAGTAGTAATATTTATTAAAGTTCTATTTATTACATTTTTATATATTTTTATAATCGTTCATATTTTAAGGTATTTTTCAAGGAATTCCCCCCCCCCCCCCATTGAAATTTTTTATTTAAATTTCAAATCTAAATAAATAAATAAATATTTTCCAATAATTAATAATTACTAAAATATTTGATAATATTTATTAGTTATATTATTATGCGATAAAATAAGGATTTTGATTCCGAACTACACATATAAGTAAAAAACGTACTAGTAAAATAAAAATAAAGTATATAGTATATAGAATATAAATTTGATGAAAAATAAATCAATCAACTTTGAAATTAAATTTTTTACAATAAAACCCTTTTTTTAATAAACCAATCTTTTAATAAATACACACATTTTTAATAATTATAAAGGTGTACCAATTTCACTCATACTCTGTATTTAATCAGTCACTCCCCTGGGTTTAACAATTTTTATAATAATGAAAATAAAATAAAATACATTTAGTGAAAGTTTTTAGATATTTAAGTTTGTTACTAAATATAAACACTTTCACATACAATCGACAATTTTTTTAATTATAGAAATTGTCAAAAACAAATATTTAAAAAATATACGTAGTATATATATATATATATATATATATATATATATATATGTTGGTTTAGATTTCCGCGAATGTTATTATTATTATCAGATTTATCAGGGATATAATCACTTATTTTTGTGAGATTGTTTTCTCGACGATTCGGCACCCATTTTGGTGCCATTTTCAAGAGATTATTTAGGTGGGAATATTTTTGGGAGACCCAGAATCCAAAATACGTGATTATATCCCTGATAAATCTGACAATAATAATAATAATATATATATTATTTATTTATAAAAAAATTTTCGATTAACTAAAAATAATTTAAATTATTAGTTTGCTTTGATCTTGGGGATTTGTTTTTTCATTAACTGGATTTTTTTTAAATGGAATCAAAGTTTATAGATTTATAAAAAATTTAAAATATATCCAAAAGAATAGAATAAAATAAAATATATGTGGAGGGAAAAATTTAAAAGATTTGAAGTATTGAATTTTTATATCTTTAGGTAAAAAAAGAAGAAATCCCTTCTTTTATAGAAGAAAAATATGGCCAAAAGATGATTGATAGAGGAAAAGGGATAAAATATAACATAAAAGCATTGTTATACTATATTCTTAAATTTATCTATCTCTTTTTTCTTTTCGTTCTTTTTATAATATATTAATAGATAGGATATGTATATATTCAAATTGGTTATTTTTAAATAAACATATAGCACACCTAAAATGTCTTCAAAATCGTATATGACTTGATAAAATAATGTTTTCCTTATATATTAAAGTTATTTTAATTTTAAAATTGTTACAATAATTCAATATTAATAATTATCGAAGTTTATGAATTTTAATTTCCAGATTATATACTATTGCATACATAGATATTATACGAGGGCAGGTCAATAAGTCAGGGACTTTTTAAATTTTCCCTCTCTTATAATAGAACTTAATAGAAGACTACCTCGGGATTAGAGAAGCAAATAGAAAAAGTGATTTCCATGAAAATTCATGAATTGAGATTCGAATGCTCTTCCGTCCGCCCTACTCTCCGGATTTAGCCCCCGAGTGACAATTTCTTGTTTCCAAACCTGAAGAAGTGGATAGGTAGAAAGAGATTTGACTCCAACGATGAAATCATCTTATAAACAAATACCTATTTTGATGCCCTCGAAAAATCTTATTTCTTAGAAGGGATAAAAAAAATTGGAGAAATGTTGGACGAAGTGTATACTCGTAGAGCTCAAAGGAGGCTATGTTGAAAAATAAAATAATTTTTTATTCAAAACCTGTTTCATTCAAAAAGTCACGGACTTATTGACCTCCCCTTGTAATATTATTTTGTTCAAGATATAAATTTATTAGAAAAGTTGCAATATGATTAATTTGATGCGATATTGATTTAGGAAAATAACCATTTCTAGTGATTAGTTTTCTTCGAATAATATACATTTCATGATTGGGATACATAGACTATTAAATGACAAATTTCCTTAACTACATTGGACAATAAAATAATTTTTTTATCCAAAAACCTGTCTTTCATTTAAAAAATCACGGACTTATTTACTTGCCCTCTTATCATATATCCAACGTTGACTCGGTGAACCAAGTAGTATATAGTATGTTATCTATATCTTATATATAAAAATATATATTTATATTTATTGGAGGTTAAATACAAAAAAAAAATACTTGGGAACAAAAGTAAAACTCTTCAATGGATTCAAATCAAATTTGCTTATAAAAAACATAAAAAAAAATCTTGAGACTTTTGTAACTTGAAGAGTGGATGGTTGTTAATTAAAGTGGTTTTAAAAAAAATAAATAAAGAAATATTCATATACCTATACTAACTAACTTTTAAGCTGAAAAGGGTTTTTTTCTCAGTCTTTTCTAGAGAAATTATTCTAGAATTTTATTTTTAAGAAGTTTGAAACTAAGATAAAAGCTTTTTACTTAACAATAACAATTGAGTCTTAAGATTGGCTTCGATAATTTTATTTAACGTTATTTAATTATTTGAATTTATTTCTGAATACAATAAAGCTACAAACCTATTAGTCTATGTAAATTTAAAACTTTAATTAATTTTTGTTAAATTTTAAAAATGGATTGATACTAATTGCAATAAAATTTAATTAACTAATACAAAATCTATATTTTTATAAATATTATTTTCTTTTAGTAAAAGTTCTTTTTGCTTATCTTTCATTATTTGTTTTTCCTTAAATAAATTTAAAATTGAGTGGAAGGTTAAAGTGAATTTTGTTCACCTTAGGTATATCGATTATTTGGCTATATCAAAATTTAAAAAGAATTCAAGAATAAAATATAGAAATTCAATGGAGAGAAAATAATAAAAAAAAATATATAATTTAATGAAAATAAGGTTTAGAGAGAGAATAAAGAAGAAATAGAATTTCATTTAATTTTCATTAAAAATTAAAATAAAGAATTATAAATTAAAATGATTAAAATATTTTAGTGCTTTAGTAAATATTAGGGTTATTTAGGGACATCTCCATATAATTTTTATAAAGAAAAATCGATCTGTATTGGTTTCAGCCTCGGAAAAAATCATCTTTGTTTTTTCTTAATTTTAAATAGTAAATTTAAATGAAGCCACTACTACGTCAGACAGCGCTTACTTAAATACAAATTATTATAAATAAAATAAAATTAAAAATATTTATTTTAGTAATATTTTGTAATCAAATTACGAAATATATATTATGTTATATCCACAGACCATACTTTTCTGTCTTTCAGTGCATTAATACGTACTAAAAAGAATAAAATAATTTTTCTATAAGCCTGACAAAGTTTATGGATGACTAAATGAAAACTAAATGCACCCAACGTTTGGTGAATATGAAGCAATTCATCTATAAACTTTGTCAGGCTTAAAAGAAATTATTTTATTCTTTTTAGTCCATTGGAAAAACGTTATTTTATAAAAAAATTTTATATTTATATTTTTTTAAATTATACTTGAACATCTTCTAGGTTACATAATATCGAAGAAAATTTGATTGTGATCACTAGAATTGTTGTAACTTTGGAAAACCATTTTATAAAGTTCCATTTTTTAAAATTAAATAATAAACTTTTACTTCTGCCAATACATTTGAATAAATTTTTTGGTATATCAATAAATCTCAGTTCAAAATCTTGAAAGATATGTATAGTACTATAAATCATTCTAATTTTAAAAAAACTTACAAAGATCTTCAATGTTATTTGAACAATTGCCTGAATACAAAAATAATATATATTTAGACTTATTGATTAGATTTTAGGTTCAGATTCAGATTCAAACTCGGCGAATGCAAAAATTTCAACTCATACTCTCTAACTGTCCAGAAATTATTTATTATACCAATCTATAAGCTGAATGCCGAAGTCGTAAATACTTTTTTTTAGAATTGGGAATCAGAAATAACTAATTTAATTATTGGTATTTTTATATATTTCTGATGTAAATATAAGAATTATATGAATATCTTAAACTTAAAACATAAAAATAATGATTTAATTTATGAATTAATAATAAAAATAATAGAAAAAGTATTTTTATTTCTAAATTTATTATTCTCCTAAATCTATATAAACCCTTCGGACAGGTATTATTCTTTTTATTAACCTTTTCTTGGCTGAGCTAATAAATCACACACGATTCTGAAAATACATTTATAAAAAAAACATTTAATCTTTGATTTATTTCACATTCAATGTGAATATTTAATGAAAAGTTCTATTGTAATTCATTATCAATTTAATCACGTGTATTATATACATTACATATAAATAAGATACGAGGGCATGTCAATAAGAACGTTACTTTTTGAATGAAACACAGGTTTTTGGATAAAAAATTATTTTTCAACGTAGTTTTTGAGCTCTATACACTTCGTCCAACGTTTCTCCAATTCTTTTATCCTTTCCAAAAAAGATTTGTCGAGGATATCAAAATAGATTATGAGATGATTTCTTCTTTGGTGTCAGGTTGGATACAAGAAATAGTCACTCGGGGCTAAATCCGGAGAATAAGATGGATTAGGAAGCAATTCGTATCCCAATTCATGGATTTTCATGGGAATTCACTTTTTTCCATTTTCTTCTCAAATCACCAGTTATTCTGCTAAAGCTGGTTCAAATTTCGACAGGGTCAGCTCATAGCCGACAGGAGCAGTGTGCCATTTCATTTAAGAAACATGAAATTCAAAAAGTCACGGACTTATTGACCTACCCTCATAAATGAATTTAGTTTTTACCGACCGACGATAGTAAGGGAGGTATTGTTTTCACACCAAATTTCACATGTGGAGATTTTTACATATCTCCACGAATCATGAATTTTCTAAACAGAAAAAAGTATTTTTAGCATGATGTCTGTCCGTCCGTCTGTCCGTCCGTCTGTCCGTCCTTCTGTCCGTCCGTCTGTCCGTCTGTCCGTCCGTATAGATGTGTACAGCCTGAACGGCTCAACCGATTTTGATGAAATTTGGTATATTTACTTAATGCATCAGTGGGATGAATTGATCAACTTTTGGTGCAATTCCGGAAACCGGAAGTGGCAGTATTAGCGATCGACGATAGGAAGGAAAGGGTTATTTTCACACCAAAGGAGATTTTTTTATATATCACCACGAATCATGCACTTTGTATTGGTTTTATCCTCGAGAAAAATCATATTTATTAGTTTTTTCTTGATTTAAAATTATATGACGTCATCCAGCCATTCATGACGTCACAGCCTGGTCTTGCATATATATTATAAATAAAATAAAATTAAAAATGTTTATATTTATTATTTATGTATCCATATCTGTTTTTTATTACATTAATAGATATATGAAAATTATTTGAAATTGTTTCTGTAGCTGGAAATTAATTTATTTCAAACCGTCGGTCGGTTCGGACCTGGCCACAGGTCAACTTATTTATTGTTATTTATATTTTAAACAACTTTCTTTTAAAGGTATTTTTTTCAATTTTAGATCAAATCGACTAAATTGATTCGTTTTTTTCATTCTATTAAATTGGTTGATCGAAAGATCGAAAGTTTCACATTTGACGTCACTCAAGTCAATCAAATTGTTTATTACCTCCGTGCAACTGACAATACCTTCTCATTTGGGTCGATATTTGTGCGTGGGTTGCTGGAAAGTTATCACATAATATATAAGACTTGGATATCAGAGCAACCACATGGAATTCCTTCGGCGGATATTTGATCGTTTACTTTAGATAGTATTCGATTAGCTAAATTAATACTATTAATACTATCTTGTTTCAATTTAAAGTGAACAAATCATTGCAATTCTTTAAGTTATTTTCATAAATTCTAAATAAATACAACATTTATTTACAAAATATTATTACAATATTATTTTTCTTTTAATATTTCAGATTTCACATATTATAATTTATTATTATTTTATTGGTGTCTCTTTGAGATTGTCAATTAAAGTTATGATAAATTATAATAATAAGTACCGGGACCCCGAGCCTCGGCTCGTTACTTAAGTTAAAAAAAATGATTCATTATTATTGGGTTTAGCTGGTAATATTAATACCTGGGATACCGAGCTGTCGCTCGAAAAAATGTTTAGACATTATTATAGACATTTTCATTCTGTAAATTAAATAATTTTATTTCATTTAAATAAATATCTATTTTTAAATAATTTTTCTCTCTACATTATTTATCTAATTCTGACAATATATTAAGATCACACCGGGACCCCGAGCCTCGGCTAGGTAATTAAGTTAAAAAAAAATAATTCATTATTATATTGGGTTTGGCTGGTAATATTAATACTTGGGACACCGAGCTGATATACAATTCTTTAATTATTTATTACAATTATTAAATGTTGCATCATTGCATCAATCTGATTAAAATGAATGGAACTTGGGGTCCTCAATAATACATAAATATGTATATAGATAGATTAGATATGTTTTTAAGTGCATGAATATTTTTTTTTATTGGGAGAATGATAAATATATATCGTAATTTATAATTATAAAATATTATTAAAATATATATTTTTAATTTTATTTCGAAATTAAATAAAAAATTTTAAAATATTTTAAATATAAAAAAAATATTAATACAATATCTTTTAAAAAAAGGCGGGAGTCAAATTTCAATATGAGTGCCATTTGTCCATATATAAATTAATAATAAATAATATTAATAAATATTAAATTTAATAAAAGAACAATGAATAAATAAATATAAAATAGTAATTTATTAAAAAATAATAGATTAAAAAAAAAAAAAAAACTATTTTCCGCCGGTTTCAATCCTGCGAAGTTGAAACGTTAGACAGTCTCTCTACCCAATAGACTATTAATACTTAGATGATGAAAACGACATTTTTTACTTTCTTAGCAAGACGTATATGTTTTTTGTTTTTGTTTTTGTTTTTTTTTTGAGAGAGATTAATAAATATCTATATATATTTTATTAAAAATAAATATTTTTAATTTTATTTCGAAATTAAATAATAAATTTTAAAATATTTTAAATAAAAAAAATATTAATACAATTTCAGTTAAAAAATAAAAATGGATGCCAATTTTGACGTTTTCCATATATAATTTTTAATTAAGAAATTAATAATGAAAATGTATTTTTCAAGAGATGTGATCAATAAAACTCAATTTTTCTTTATAGATACTATATCTAGTGTAAATTTGAAAAAAATCGTTAGAGCGGTTTTTGAGAACCAATGGCTATATATACAATTTTAGCTAGCATAATAAGATAAGATATGTAAATAATTATTTATTCTAGCTGTTCATCTCATCTAAGATGATTTAGCTTCTTTAATATTTAATTTCCCTTTAATAAATACATTTTACATCCAATGATATCTTTTATTTAGAAAAAAAAAACAATTTTTTTTATAAATCGATTGCTGTGGAACGAACTTATCTTTTAAATGGAACCAGTTGTCACTTCGCCAAGGCTAATTGAATTGCGATAAGAGGACAAAAGATTTAAGTTAACTTTCAATTCTATTTTGATAAGCTTCTTCAGAGAATAGATCAATATTTGTACTTGAAAGTCCTGAGATGTTTCTACAGAGGAATTGTTATTACCATAATGAATGATTATGAATGGGGGGAGGGGGGGGGGGTTTGAAGGAAATTTACATTTAGATGAATTCAAAGATTTGTAAAAGATTTGCACTGTATTCATTGTATATTTAATTAAATAAATTCTAAATCTTCTAATCATACTCTCCTCTAAACATTTAAACAGAAAAACCAAATCAAATATATTATTATATTCTATACCTCCATTGAATTTAGAAGAAAGAATTAATAAAAACTTTAATTGAAAAATATTAAAACTATTTCGAGTGTTTTAATTAATGTCATATATTTTTATTACTTTTATAAAATTTATTCAATTAAAATTATATGATCAAGTGATTCTAACATTAATAGAATATTTAGTTTTAAATGAATTAAATTGTTAAAATTAAAAAATATAGTATTTCAATCACGTCACTGATATTTTCTCGGATGATCATAAATTTTATTTTAAAACTATGAAACCATTTTTCTCGGGTGATATACCTCCTTAAAACGGAAAAAGCATAAAACTTCTTTTCAGAGAATAAAAGGATAGTAAAAAAAAAGAATGCATTTCAAATCGATATAAATTTAGACTTTTAATTTCTAATATAACAAAACTACTTATAATATTTTATAGAATAGTAACTATAAAGTTTTAAATTTAAATGTATTAATGGATGTTCAGATAAAAGTATTTCTTTAATAAAGCAATATTTATCCTTAATCACATCTAAAAGGTGTCAAAAAATTCTAGTATATTTTTTATTATTAAATTAATTAAAAAGCTAATTATTTTTTTTTATTTAAAATAAAAAATGGATTTTAATAATTAATACCTAATTCACCGAGCCACCGCTCGGTCATTAAAAAAAATTCCTTATTATCGGGTTTGGCTGATAATATTAATACCTGGTACACCGAACCGCCGTTCAAATAATTTAAAAGAACATAAATTAAAAGAAAGAAAATCATAAAACCTCTTAAACGTACGTATTAATGGACTAAAAGACAGAAAAGTATGGTATGTCGATATAACATAATATATAAATATTTTGTAATTTGATTTTATTCATATTTATATTTTGTATTTAAGCGTTGTCTGACGTAGTTGCTGACGTTATTTAAATTTCCTATTTTCAATTAAGAAAAAAACTAATAAACGTTCTGAAACAATTTCAAATGATTTATAAGTACGTATTAATGCACTGAAAGACAAATATGGGTAAAACAAAAAAAATTTTAATTTTATTTTATTTATAATATTTTGTATTTAAGGAAGCGCTGTCTGAAGTAGTTGCTGACCTCATTTAAATTAAGAAAAAACTAATAAAGATGATTTTTCTCGAGGCTGAAACCAATACAGATCGATTTTTACTTTCCCGCATACTTTGGAAGTATTGGAATCGTCAAAAATTTCGACGTTTTAGACCTTCCTGAGTCGGAAAATACCATTTTTCGAATTATGTCTGTGTGTGTGTATGTATGGATGTATGGATGTATGGATGTATGGATGTATGTAATGTTTGTCTGTGAGCAAATTTACTCAGAAACTAATTGGTACACCGATATTATTCACAGTTTGTAGATTTCTATCAAAATTTCGTCAAAATCGGTTAACCGGAAGTGGTACTTTACCTACACTGGTTGCGTTTACCTTTCAAGTAAAGTACCAGTTTGCTTCGAGATATTTGCTTCCTATTTTGTATATAGATTTAAAAATTTGTAAAAAATTCAGATACCAAATTTCATCATGATCTGACTACCGGAAGTGACATTTTACCTATACAAGTAGCGTTAGGTGTAAATTATAAATGTATATAATAGTGTTAAACCATTTTACTTTATAATTTAAATTAATTAGTTTGTTTATTTTTATTGTTGTTAAAACATAATAATAATAACCTAATTACCAATTTATATGCGGGAAAGTCTAGGGGAGGACACTCCCGATTGTTTTTATAAAAATTATCTCTATGGTGTGAATTTCAAAAAAAAAAATCCTTTGAGCGGTTTAATATTTCAAAAATACAAATATATATAATTATATATTATACAATTTTTGCTAGTATAATAAGATAAGATTACAAAATATAACATAACTATTGTCAAATGAATGAATGAATATATTGTAAAATTATATATATAAAATACTATTGTCATATATTACATTTATGTACTTAGGTACTTATCGTCTTAGAATAATTTATTGTCTGCCAGGGGGTTCTAGTTCTATTCTCCGCATCAATTCAAAAGCTATTAAAAGGATTCCACATTTAAAGAATCTAAAAAAACCTAAATTTATTATATTCATTTTGTTTTAAAATAGAAGAAGATATTAGATATATTATTAAGAATAAAACAAATTTAAATTAATTAAAACCAAATCATAAAAAGTTAGAAATAGATATTATTTTATTTTCTGGGAAAAGAAAGAGGAGGGGAGAGATTCAGGCTTTGATAGATATGGATTGTCTGTGTTGGATAGTTAGAAATGGAAAGTTACAATATTATCAAAGTGAACAGTGTCAGGTGGTAGGATATATATATTCTCTTAATTTGCAATTTAATTGAATTTAGACATTTGAATTAAACATTCATTGAAATATCTTACTATACAAAAAAACTATGCACTTTAATAATTTATATATAATTTATATATGTTCGTAAATCTTAAAGTTATTGCTCATATCAAGTTCAATGAATAATTATTTATTCATTATAATTCACTTTAACAAACCAAAACTGCGCTTTGGGAGAAACTCTTCCCATAAATAAACAAACCTAGAGGTTCAGTTAAATGTCAAACTGTACAGGAGATTGTGCCCTTCCGCAATAATAAAAGAACATCGTCGATCGACTAAATTCCATCCAATTTAATGGGTCTATTGATTATTAAAATTAATCATTAATCAGAATCGTTTTTCAATATTTTTTTTATATTACTTATTATAATATATTTAGATATATTCATTATTAATTCATTTTTAATATAATTTGAATAAAATTATTTCGAGTTAAAAACTTTTTTTTCAATCGATACTCTTTAATAAATGATTGAAAAAACAAATCATCTGTTATTAATACATTTAAAAAAAATATATTCTTTAGAATAAAGTAATTCATAATTAAATTGTATTAATCTATTGATGTGGTTTTATAGGAGAGTTCTGAAAGTTGCTTTCCCAGGGTAATAGGGAGGTTTGCTTCCCACAATGAGCTTACGTTAGTGAATAATAAAAATATGAATATTGAAAGTATTTATATTAGTACACCTGTTCCTCGTTTTACACGGTACTTTTTTTACACGATTTCGATTTTACACGGTTTATAAATTAACGGATTTCATTTAAGCTGGAGTGTCTCCACTCGACTATCTCGCAAATTTGAATTGGATTAAATAAAATATATTATGTTTATATTAAATTTAATTCATTATAAATTATAAATTCAAATCAATAAATAATATTTATTAAAGCAGCGCGTGTTTGGCTCTCTGTTGATGGCACCATGTGACGTGCTGGCGCGTGATCTGCAGTGTTAATAAATTAATTCCGGTACTTTCAGCGATTCAATCAAGCTGCAATTCTATATATACCAGTTTGATACAATTTTTAATCATTTGAAAAACTATCTAAAATATCTTTATTTTTACGGTCACTTTATAGGGAAAAAATTCAAAACGTGGTAGGTAATGACCCTCTTCAGGTTGAGCTCCATTTCTTAAAAGTTGATAGAAACTACGAATTTTGAATAATGCCCGTATACAAAATTCCATTATTCTAGCTCAAGCCGTTTTGAGTAATCTTGTCCACACACACACACACACACACACACACACACTTCTGTATTATGTACTTACATATATTATCTAATAAAATAATAAAAGAATTAAAATATGATTGAATTATCCACATTTTAGTGTTTTTCGTTTTACACGGTTTTAACATAGAAAATTTAAGATTTACACGATTTTGTTCGGAACCAATCTTCCGTGTAAAACGGGGGACAGGTGTATTATAATTACCAAATATATTTATTTATTCATTATATTTTTATCTCTATTATTGAAATTAACTAAATGTAAAATAGAAAGTATATATTTGATTATTATTCTACCCCTTTAATCATTTTCGTTATTCGAGTTCTTTACTTTATTCCCTAAAATGTTAGTCCTCATTTATAATTAAATCATTCAAATAAGATTGATGCTATTAACATCAGTTAAAGTTTTAGATTATAATCATCATTGAATAAGAATTTTAATAATGGGAATCAAACATAAAATTATAACTAATTGATAAATTTGAAGTAGTAAAAATGAAATAGGATATATCTTCTAAAAAAATTTAATAACTATAATATTCCTGATAGTTCTGACATATGAAAATAACAATCTAGTCAAATAAACTAATCTTATTAATGTAATCTCATTAATGATATATTTAATATATGGAGTACATATTTAATTTATTCATTTGATTCCAAATGGAATTAAAAGGTATATGTTAATTATTCACGGCTTTTCATTTTTGAATAAAAATTTAAATTTAAATTTAAAATGTATTTAAATATTTAAATAAAAAATCAGCTAATTAAGTTCAGAGACATCTGGTATATTGTCCAGATCTGGCCCATCAAATTAACACCTCTTTCTATTAATGCAATAAAAATTTACAGTCACTCATTTTGGTAAAATGGAAAATATTTGTTGGTTTCTTCAATAGAAATGAAAAAAATTATAATAAAAATATTTTTTATAATATAACCATTCTACATAGGTTACATATGGTATATGTACATAGATATATTCATTTATGTATGTCTAAAACAATAACATTAAAATATTATTTTTAGTTTGTGTTATTTATTTATTTATTTATTTATTTTATGAAAAAGTTACAAAAAAACATTGATGTTTATTTAATATTAAATTTTATTGTAAGACTTAATTCATTTCCATTTTAATAAATTGTAAGAACAAGAATTTATTTGAGTAAATGTTATTTTTAATTAGAATACTAATTTATATAATTAACTAAGTAAATAAAAATTAACAAGTTTTATTAAAGTAAAGTTAATTACAATTATTTTGACTTGGTAATTTTGTTTTTGTTTTGTTTTAATTTTATCTAAAAATTTAAATATATTCTTATTTAATTACGAATAAATAAGAAAAATTAATTTTCACATCAAAGAACTGAACTAAAAATATGAAAATCGAAATTTCAATGAAAAATAAACGTTTTAAGAATAATTTAAAAAAAAAATCTTGGTAATTGGTTAGATTATAAAATATCAAAAAAAAAACAAACTTTTTTAAGACTCAATTACATTTATGTCTATTTATGTCAAAAACTGAGACTTTTCAAACCTTAAGAAAGTGCCTTATAAAGAAATTAAAACTTTTCCTGTTACGATTCCTATATAGAGAGCATTCCATTGAAAAGATAGGAATGTAATTTACGTCCATTTTATCCTTTTTGAGATCGTTGAATAAATTCCATTGAAATTGGAATATTAGAAATTTAATAAGGGTATAGGAAAAAAAAGGATTAATTTAAGAGATATTCTATGATGTTGAAAATTAAATATATAATAATCCAAATATTAGACATTATATCAAATATTTGCCTTTAATGCCACAGTAAGTCTTTTAAAATAGAACAAATAATTATGTCATATGATTTTAAATTATTTTAACATAATTATTTACAAGCAAATTAAAAAAAAATATAATTCATAAATAATTTTAATTTTTTATATAACTATTCTTATTATAAAAAAATCTCGGTGGTTTGAAAGAGCAAAGTTAATAAAAATAAAGTTTAAAGGGTTTTTTTTAAGAGAAAGGCTTTCTTTTTCTTAGAATCTGAATAGTATTGATACTCAACGTTTAATTAATTATTAAAAAAAACATGCAACAAAAAATCAAATAAGTCAGGTTTAAATAAGCAGTCAATATTGACTTTCATTTTATGTTACAAACTTGTTCTCTCTCAAAACGAAATCTGATACACGATTTAAATTAAACAATCCTGAAATGCTTGTGGCTGCTAAGGCAAAGTTTTCTTTGAAATTTAATATAACGTATCTGTACAAATTTAATAATTAAAACGAACTATTTTTAATAAATGGTAGATTTTTATTCATACATATATTTATTCACTTTGGACAACAAACGAAACCGTTAGCCAATTCAGAGGAATTTGATTGTTTAAGAGCAATTCGAAAGAGTTTCTGCATAGTTTTGGGACCGCTAACGAAACATGGGTCCAATGGTACATCCTAAAGAACACACACACTAAGATTCATACCAATCATGGCCTGAGGACTTCTAATAGATTCATGTTCTGAGATCAAACAGTCGAAACAGTGGAATTCACCCGGTGAACGTGCTCCGAAGAAGGACAATTATTTTTGTTTTTAAACTTGTAAGTCACTCGGCGGGTAGAAATTTGAGAAGGTCATCGTCATCACGGAGGCCTAATTTGAAGTCCACGAGAAAACTTATTTTTCAGACGAGTTAATGAAGTTGGAACATGGCTAGGTCAAAGGTATTAAGCTAAAAGAAGACTATGTTAAGAAACAAATCGACACTTTTCCAAAAAAAAAATTGTTTTTTCTATTGTAGGCTATGTATATACTTATCGGTCCTCTCCCGTATATATTTATATATTAAATAGTACTAACCTCTCCTTTAACTGTAGAGAACTGATCACCTGTTTTTTCCCCATCCCCATTTTGAGATAGAAAATATATCTATATATTATATTATATATTATTGTAAAAATACGTTTGAACATTTTCAAAAATTATTCTTCAGGTCATATTTCTAAATTTATGGTAATTTAAAACGGAACTCGAAAGTTTTGGCCGCAGCAACCACATTTCTCCAAGTGTCTGTATCTTGAGCCATAGAGTCATAACCATCTAACTCCCCATCGCGTCCTTCGTCTTCCAAGCAAACGTTTCCCAATCGGTCTCCCCACCAATATATTTTTTTGCCATTCTTTCCTCTCCCATTCTAGCCACGTGCTCTACCCATCACATCCTTCTCGATTTTATAACCCTAACTATGTCTGGAGATGCATAGAGGTCATGCAATTCCTCGTTTTACACAGTCTCTGTCATTCCCCAGTTTCTCTGACCCATAAATGTTGCATCAAATAACATAAATCCACAAATAAATGTATAATATAGGAATGAAAACTTCTTAATAGGGTAAGAAAATAAATAGAATAGCAGACCGACCTCGAGAACTGAAATGAGAATATTTCAGAAACGAGTGGAAAAGATATATGCATGCAGAAGTGACATTGATTATTGACTTTTATTTTAGATGAAATAGTAAATTAAGTTAAATTTAATTATAATTATAATTTATAAAATATATTTTTGTTTCAAATAAAACGAAATTTATTTTGTATATAAAGTGGAAACAATAATTTATTTGTTTTTCTTAACATTTCTAAAAATTGTTTAATTAAATCTATTTTAATTTATTTAAAGAATACTCTTGAAGAATTTTTCGTAATAATTTACTAGGCATATTTAAGTTTATAGTCTTACAACTTTTATAGACAGAAATATGACAAAGCTTTATTTGGAAAATAAAAAGTTATGTTCTAAATAATTTACAGTCAATATATTTATATTTATATATACCTATGAATTAAAAAATATAAAATAAAATAAGAAAAAATTTTTCTACTCTAAAAATTTGAATAAGTTTAATATAATTTAATGTACATACATACACACACACACACATACACACACACAGACAGACAGACATTTTTCTCAACCTTAGTGAAAATGATTCAGGAACCTTCAAAACGTATAAAAACATTAAAATCTCGACATCTAAAATTTTCGTGATCGCAATACTATCTCTGGCGAGATAGTAAAAATTGTAAAATTTTTAAAGTTTATAATAATAAATTGTATAAATTTGTTAATTCGCTGAATAAATAGTTACTATTTTTTTAATAATCATTTCACTTTTTGGATATAAAGTTTAATATTTAAACGTTTTTGAATAGGCTAGTTACAAGATATACAAAGATATTCCAATCAATATATATTAACACTAAAAGCTGCGAATGCGGTCTGAGTAGCTAGTCTATACTATAACATAATATTTTAATGATCGAAATAAGTTTAAAACATGATAATTTTTATTAAATTATTAATTTAGCATGGAGTCATATTTTATATTAAATGACCATTTAATAATACCGTACGATGGCAGATAGATCGCGCCTATATCAAAAATTAGGAATTTATCTTTAATCAGACATCTTTCAAATGATATGTGTTAAAAATTCACAATGATCAGACGATTAGTTTACAAGATATAACATTTTTAGTGAGCAATTTTTTTTAACTTTAAAACAATATATGAAAATGTATTAATTGATTCCCCATCCACCTACCTAAAAGAAATTTTGTTCTGATGAATAATTACGGCTAAACTGAGGTCAACTTAAAGCCAAAGACAAATCGTACTATAAAAAAGTTGGAATTTATCTATCACCATTGTAAATAAAATCAAATTTTGTTGATAAAAAAAAATTTATTTTCTTAGACGATTATCTGTTATCTTCATATTTTTTTTTTAGGAGTTAAGGCAATGCGATGAACAACGAGACGTCGGTGGCAACGAAACTGAGTTTGGACCGCGCTGCGTTCTACAGCACGTATGACGTGATGACGGGTGTGCGAATCGCAGCCACTTTAGGCGGATTCTTTCTCTTCATGGTGTTGCTTTTACTTTATAAAAGTAAATGCAAGAATGGAAAAGCGATGCGCGAGGAACAAATTGCAATGGCTGCTGCTGAGGCTGCCGTTGCCGCTGCATCGGAAAATGCAAATTCGCCGGTGGGGCTTTACTCGCTTGCACCTCGAATGTCCCTCGGGAATTTTAGTGCACCAACACTCCCGCACTTGCGGACACCTAGGTACATATTTATTAAATATATTGAATGTTTATAAAAAAAATTTAACTAAATGAAATTAATTTAAAATGCAATTTTAATTATTTTTCTTGTAAAAATATATTTTATTTTATATTCTTTCTTATAAATAAATATAATAAATTAGCGAGATTTTGGGACTAACGAAAGTTATGTAATTCCAAATTTTAATAAAATTTTTCGTTTTACTGTATTTTTAATAAAAATGAAGATCATTCCAAGAAATGTGAGGATTGACCTTAAGCCAAAGAAATATAATAACCAATATAATAAATAATTATTTGCTTCATAAGTATATTTTTAATTTTATTGATTATAATTAATTGTCATTTTTCCCAAAATTTATTATATTCCTTAAAGTTTCTAGATTTTTCAAGAAGTACAACATATTTTTTTACATTTTAATTTAAAAAATATTATACTTATTAAATAATTAAATAATTTTTATTTATATAAAACATAACTTAGAAAATAATTGATTTTTAAAAATAAATCCTACTATAGTTTAATAATCATGTTATTCTTATAATTATATAGGTATATATTATATTTCTTTCGAAATGAAATATTAAAATTTAAAATTACAAGTTTATGACATCATTCTGGCATGTTCTCACTTTTACACCTGTTGCTGTCTGTTAAAGAGTTTGAGGTTTGAATTTAATACAATTTAATCATCACGGGATCTTAATGGGATTTGAAAATAAAATAAAATTGTTTTATAAGAGATTCATTTTAATATATTGTCAGAGTTTTACAACGATATATAATTTTTAAAGGAATAAAAGACATTATGATTAGAAGTATTTTTGAGATGAGCAAAATATTGGATAAATATTAAAACATTGACTTGGTAGGATCGATTAATAATTTAATATTTTCCAACCATTAGAAACAAGAAATTTTTCTGAAAACAAAGCACCCTATTAATATTTTATAAATGGTGTTCTTTTATTTTCTTAAGTAAATCATAATGTATTTATCGATTAGCTTTGTCCAAGATAAGTTAGGGATAGAGAGAGAGAAATACTATAAGTGATGATATAATACATATAATAATATGTAATTATACATCTCTTTGGTGTTAATGAACTCGAAAGTTCTTTTTACTCTCTCAACCTCATTCTCAATATCCCCAGTTATCTCTAACCAATTGTTATCCTCCCCCAACAACCCTTAAATCTATATTATCTGCTTACTTGGTCTACTCCTTGATCTTTTCCCATTTGAATTCTTTTTTTTTTTTTTAGAGGTGGAAATTTTTTCAAGACCTGGATAATAGAGTGTGGGATTTCCATCTACTAAAACCGCTCTAGCAATTACGGCGCCCGGGCAATAGAATAAATTGCCGCCCCTCTATTCATAAAATTTATTACTTTCATTTCCAAAATACCGCCTTTCAGATTTACCGCCCCGAACAAATGACCGGTTTGCCGCCCTGTAGTGGTATATATTATTTTAGGTTATTCGGAAAGTAACTTAGCTTTTCCCGATAGAGGGTTTATTTGTTTTTTATTTCACCTAACTTCACACTTAAACCTTATAACCTTAATGTTTTGAAAGCTGATATAACAAGGGCACTGTGTGAAGAAATTCAAGTAATATTTATTTCAAAGGCGCGTAATTTGTTTCCTATTGCAATTTTTATAACTTGAAGTTGTATTTGGAAATATGGATAACCCAGCGCCCGCTCTTTACGGCGTCCTGACCAATAGAATAAATTTCCGTTCCTCTATTCATAAAATTTATTACTTTCATATCCAAAATGCCGTCCTTCAGATTTTCCGCCCGAACAAATGACCGGTTTACCGCCCTCTAAAGCGGGCCCTTTAAAACCACCTTTCTTTAATTTCCTAAAAACATCTTTGAAACCACCGATTAGCGTTACTTCTTGGAGCGGCTTGTCTATACCATCATCTATTTATGCAAAATGAATTCAAGAATTAACTAATTCATTCATTTTTGTGTTAAGAATGATCTTAAAAATGGACGAAAAAATTATTAGCTCAACCACTCTCTTTCACTCGACAGTTAATTTCTTTTTGCATATCTTTTCGGTTTAAACCTTTATTGGCTCCACCTTATGCAATGGAATATTGTATGAGACGGATTATCTATTCCACACCACAATACCAGCAGATGTTATTATCTTTTTTGCGTTAAGAATGATCTTAAAAATGGACGAAAAAATTATTAGCTCAACTTAAAAAGACACCATGACCCGCGATGATCTGGATTCTGGTTCATGTTGAAATCTATTTTTTCTTAAACCAACTGCTTGCTAGCCTTTCCTCACGCATTCGAGTCACGTGTCCCGCCCAACCTCATATATTTTTTTCACTCTCACTATCTTATAAATACAAATTATTAAGATATAATATAAATGATATATTTTTAATTGAATTTCTCTTGGAATTAATTTTGAAAATAAATGTTCCGAATAGATTTTCTTCGATTGGAGGTTACGTTTCGTTGGAGACTTCAGCCTGTCTATATCCAACTCGAGGTACCAGACCATCGAAGGAAATCCTCGAGAATTCATCAGGACTCCGCGAGCCCCTTCCTCGTTTGACGTGTTCGACACTTCAACCACCACCAGAAGCAAATCCGCGACCTTCCATCACGACGAACTCCTCTTCGGTGAATCGACATTATTTAGATGTTCCCAGGGCAGTTCGTCGACTTAGTTCAATAACCTGTTCAAGCAGTGATACCTCGTATTTAGAACGTAGAGGCTCGGCTATTGAATTAGGACTTCCTGCTCCTCCACCCTATAAAAATAGCATGGCCGAACCTTGGGACTTTTATTATCCAATTGATATTCAGGTAAGACCCTTTACTCCTCACTGATTAGTTATAAATCCTCTTATCCTTATTGTGAGCTCCCATTCGTCTCTTTTATTATTTAATGCAATCCGTTGTTAATAATTAACTACCCCTTTCTTCTCTCAGTAGCCTTTTAATTATTTCGATGTGAATAAATATTTAAAATTGAAATCCCGCGCATGCACAATTTTCTAGTAAATGTTTGAGTAGTTCATTTAAAACAAATAGATTAATTACAAAAGATAATTTAGTATTAAATATAGCAATTTAATAAATTTTTATTTTATAATATAGTATAAACAAGAGAAAATAAAGAAAAATATTTACGCATCTATATCTATGTTAATAGAATATTTAAAAAGAAAAAAAAAATTATTATGTTAATATTAAGCTTTTTTAGATTCATGTTTGCTTTTATTTAATATTATTAATTATAAATAAATTGAAGGGACATTAAAGATCGGTTAATAACTAGAAAAATGAATTTTCATTTATTAAGAAAAAAAATATTTTTTTATTTCTTGTTTTAATTTTAAAATTTTAGCCAAGATTTAAAATCATTCTAGTTCTAGTCATTTGATTTATTTTTTTAGTATCTTATTACTATTTCTTATTTAATTAGAATTTAATTAGTTTAAAAGAAGTAATAAAATGGAAATGTAATTTTTTTAATAAGAAAATATTCATTATTAATTTTGGAATTGGTTTCTTTAGGTAATACAGCCGACACCAAAGGGATCTCCATGTACTAGTGAACGCACCCTCTGCGGCGCTCTTCCTCCCCGGGGGAATACAGGCGGGTTGCTTGGGGTAGCACCGCTTGCGTCCATCACAACATGCGGTGGGGTAACCGGTGAAGAGCCCTCAGGCTGTTCTTTGGGGAGTGACTCTGTTTTCACAGACGATCTTCCAGATACTGAAGATGAAGTCGATGGTTTCAGTACGGATTCGGAGGGTGAGAATGGATTACAAATCCCCCCTCCATGTCGACAATGCCAACGAAGAACACTGCGCCGAGTACCTTGGCTACCACGGCGACTTTCTGCACCTGTCGGGATGCCAATCGTGACTCGACCGGATCCTCAACAGCCACCTTCAAGATCTTATGATCCAATTCCACTTCCACAGATAGTTCGACCCTCTGCAGGAAGTGACAGTTCTACTCTGAGAATTCCTGATAATAAATGGTCTCAAGAAACACTTTTCTGAGCCCCAATTATACTTGTTTTCCTTAATGAATGTGTCTTCTCTCAGTTCTTAACTCGCAATATTTCTTAGGCTATTCGTAAGATATGATCATAACTCATTAAATAATTTATTCCACATATTTTTAAGTGAAAAAAGTTATGATAAATCATTTGAATAATTGAGTTCTCTTAGTTATCATTTTATGATTTGAATTTATAAAATTTGTCACAAAGCCAATCAAAAAATATGAATGTGCTAAAATAGAAAAATAGTAAAAAAAAAATTTCAAACACTTTTTCTATAAATATATCCCAATTTAAGCGAGAGTGAATTGTTATTTTATTTATGTAAAATAATAGAAAATAATCCATCGTTTTACATAATCCAAATCCTAATTCGTGGACCAGATTTTTATTTCAATTTAGAATAGTATACATATTTTTTAAAATATTTGATTTTTAGAAATGAAATCACTTTCATACATTTTTTTTAATAATACAAATTATCAATCTACATCATCCATTTATAAAAAGACATTATTATCAAGATTTATTAATTAAGTATTTTTATTTTAAATAGAAGAAAGAATGGCGAAAAATATATTGTTGGGGAGACCGAAAGGGGAACGTCCGTTTGAAAGATCAAGAACGCGGTGGGTGGACTATGCAGGAAGGAACGTGAGAGAGATGGGAGAGAGTAGGGATTAGAGGGTTGTGGCTCGGGATGGGGATGCTTGGAGAAGTGTGGTTGCTGCGGCCAAGAACTTCCGAGTTCCGTAGAGCAACAGAGATAGATAGATAGATTTTAAATAATAGGATTAAAGAAAAAATTTCTTAATTTTTGAACCAAATAATTCCAAATATAATTATTTTTCTTTATTAATTATTGTTATCAAATATTATTATATTGAATTTAAAAAAAAAACTTCACATTTTTGTACATCCTACTCAAGTCGGTTATATTAATTAGATGTCCTATGATCATTAGAATGGGTCCTATCAACCTTTGACTTGATTTTCTTGATCGATGGTGCTACTATTTATCAAGTAGTTTCCCAATTTTGATCCCAGAGGCTAAGTTGACTCCGTCCCATAGACCCTAGCTAGAGAAATTCTCTTGCCAGGCCTGGGACTTGAACCCGGGATCACGAGAATGTGAGTCAACATTGTTTTTTTTCTTAATTTTAGTTTAAAAAGTATGTTTATTAGCCAATTTGTGATACATAAAATTTTTTTATCCTATAACAAAACAAAAAAGGGTAAACCACTGTGGCGCCTTCAGATTATTGAATATAATATAATATTAATAATTGAAACTTTTTATTAATAAAAAGATTTGAATTTATTGCAAAGACAACATTTTTGACAACGTGTATTACGTTAGAGATACCAAAAAAAAAAACAAATTCAAAATCTTGATCTATATTTTCATAGATTCATATTAGATAATTTATTAATATCTATATAATGCCAAGGAATTAATTCTGTATTAATTATGATATAAACAATAAATTTAAATAAATCACTGCCGAATTTTAAAATTTGAAATTTTAATACCAAATCATATCCCTGTTGTAAAAGTGGAATTTTTTTTTTAGTTATACTAGCTAATTCCTAAATAAATTTTAATTTCATTTCATTTATTGAAAATACTCTTGAACTATTAAGTCTTAAAAATTATTCTATGAGAGAAGTTTTGTTATAAGTTCTTCATATAGACCTTTTATTTTATTCAAATTTAAATTATTTAACATTATCTATGAAATACTGCGAGTTAGATAATTCATCATAATATATTATTATTTTATTAGACCAAAACAGAATATTAAAACGAGGTAAATTTATTATATAAATATTTTTTTGGATTTAATTCAATAATACATTTATTATATTTATTAATATATAAATAATTATATTATTGAATTTAACAATAATTATTAATGGGAACTTAATCGAAGAGATTTAAAACCCTAAATAAAAAAAAATAATTCTTTTATTATTTATATTATCTATTGAAGAAAATATTTTTTCTCTATACTTATATTATATATACGCGTTATATTAAAGTGGATAATGTATTCTTGAGTCTGAAAATAAATAATAACTTATTAGATGATAAATAAAAGGACTGTAATACTATCACTAGGGTGAATAAAAATTCTTTATTTAGATACAATTCCTATGAGGCATATTTAATTCATATCAGTTTCCTCGCTGGATAAAACGAAGGCAAAGTGTTGGATAGTTTTTAATCATAATTTTAATGACTTTAAAAAAATTATATTTGATAATTAAATAATTTTCTAATTAAAAAAAATATTTATTTCAATGTTAACTTGATTTATGTAAATGAAAATTAACCCAAATCCATCTTATAATGTACTTAAATCTTAATAATTTTATTTTTGTAAAAATAATATAAATATTATAAAATAATTACAAATATATTATTCTTTATTATTCTATTCCAGTGATATTATGATACAGAGGATATAGAAACAATAAAATAAATTAAATGCATATAATTAAATATGATATTAATTAATCTAATTATGAAAAACAGTTCAGATTGAGTAATTTATTTGAAATTTGGTTTAACATTAAAACGATCTTAATCATGAATAATCTAAATATATCTAAATGTTTTAGCAAACATATTATTATATCTATGAATTGATGTTGTGTTTAGAATTGTTGAAAGATCATGGTTAAAAACAAAAATTATGTAAATGATACTAGATTATTATAAAAATAGTATTTGAGAACCAATTAGGGACAATCAGCAGAGCTTGAAGCTACAGTGCCAAAATTTCGGATCCCAATGCTTTAATGAAAAATAAAAAAACACATTCTATTGATTGTAGAAAACGAATTTAGTTTAATAAATTGATACACAATTTAGAATGTGATAAAAAAATAACCTAATCGTTCTAATGAAAGTCATAATATTAATAGAAAGGAAGAAAATAATCTAGATTTAAAGTAAATATATTTCTATAAATATAATTATATTTTCTACAAATCCAAATATTGTATTTTCACTATATAACATAGAATGTTTTTATGAAAATTCACAAGAACAAGGGTCATTTTTCCAAAATGGTGATATTTTATTATTTAATAAAAAAAAACTTATATTTTCTAAAAATCTTCAATCTTACATAGATAGAGCATTGCTCATTGATGTCTTTAAGGACTTATGACATCTAGAAACGCTCACAAGAAAAATATTACTAAACCGTAATTTTAGAAATTACATATAAACGAAATTAAAAAATTGAAATTAAATTGATTGTTCTTGTAGTGCCAAAAATTTCATTTAATACGGTTTACAATTTTGTATTACATCTTATAGTTGTTACACAACTAAACATATACAACCACCTAATACGTATTATAACAATATTTATCTTGAAACAAAAATAAACTAATAAGAATTGAATGTTTATATATGAATAATACAAATACATCGAGTGGAGCTATCACATGATTTGTTAAAATAAAACCTTTCTCAATGTATATGACAATTATTTTCGATTAAAAAAAAAAAGAAATTGGAAAAATTTGAATGATATTTAATGTTTTTACACAATAGTACATTATAATATATATTATAAGCTCCAATGGTATATACAAATTTTGCCAATTTATTATTTTAATGAGATACAATGGCAATAAAACGATTCTTTATATCCTAAAGAAGGATATAATTTTTTTGATGAATTATTATTAATGTGTATTTTATATAAAACCTATTGAGATAAACATCCAAAATATATAATTTATGGTAATATTCAGATTTCTGAATTTTTTGAATAATATTATATTTAAAAAAATAAACAGGGGTAAACCTTAAAATTAATAAAAAAAAACAATCATTTTTTAATATTTTCTATAAGAAAATTTTCTTTCAAAAAAAAATTTCTTCCTTTTTATCTATAAAGTTCAGAAATCTTAATGTTTCGATATGTACTTGTGTATGTACAGAGAAAATAAGAATTAGGAGAAAGAGAGGAAAATAAATTGGAGAAAAAAAAAATTTATATAATCATATATATATATTATAGAAAATAAAAAATTGTTGAATACATTTTTACAAGTTTAGAATTAATATCGTGTATTTCTTAAAAGTTTTCCATATTAGCATAAAAATTTCGCACTCTAAATATTTTTGCAAAATCTAACTAAGAAAAAAATTGTTTTCTTTTTACTATTATTGGGGAAAAAAGTTCTAAAATATATATATAATAGAAATTATCTTCTTTCTATTTTATAAAAATGTATTTATTTAAAAGAAAATAAATATTCAAATTTTTCAAATCAATCAAATCTAATATACTGAAATGAGTTGATACTATTTTTTTTTATTTTTATTTTAATAAATCTATGATTATTATGGTAAATCTATCATTTTCTTTTTTAAAATGCATATATATATATTAATCATGAAATTAAATACTTTCATAATTAAGTATATTGTTATTGTCATTTAACATCAATTGTGGTTGTGTAATTTTCTTGATAGGTAATTTTTTTTTAATAAGCACTGAAAAAGACCAAAAAATACAAATGAACTATAAATAGAAATTCTAGTTAATTTGTTATACCAAAAAAAGTTAAATGAAAATAAAAGAAATGTAATGATTGTTGTATTAAAAATGTTATATAATAAAATGTACAATGAATATATCAAACTTCATCTTTTCTATTTCTCTTGTTATATTAAATAAAATTATCAAATTAAAATTGCACTAAAAAGAATAAAATAATATAAATATAAAAAATTTTTATAAAATAACGTTTTTTAAAAAGTTAAAATAACGTCATTTTTGATGATCGATCATATTTTTCAACATCCCCTAAACGGCCTAAACCCTTTACTGTGCACGCTCTCCTCTTGGCGGGTTTGGATTTTCTTTTTAAAGATTAATTCTAAATAAAAATAGTAGATATTTCATTTTACGTTTACCAATCATAGGCCTTTATTAATATTTTTATTAAAATCATTTTAGATATTGTTATTAAAAGCAAATACTATAAAAATATGAATAGTTAAATAAATGATTCTAAAAAAAGATAATTTAATTATTACATAAATTCTTAAATGATGTCTGAATGTATGTAAGTTTTATTTAATAATAATAATAAACCCTTAAAATTTATAAAAATTTTGGTCTTTTGAGCCGGGCCATAGTATTTTCGTCAACTGCTGTGCTCCCCAGTCCTGTAATACACAAATCTTCTCCCAAAATTTTTGAGTTGGATTTTATTATAATATATATTTTGATAACAGACTCATCATCTCTTTATACAAAATCTGTTGTACTAAATATATTATTTATTATTTTTGTTTAAATTGGTATTTACTTTAAAAATAAAATTAAATATTTGAATATTTTTTCAGTAGATGTGCAGATGCACTATTGACTAAATTGAAATAGTCATCAACTAACTTTGTTAAACAGTTTATTTCAAAAATTTTAATATATTTTTATAATTTCTGATTTTTAACTTAATATTAATATTATGAAATAATTAAAACATCAATCGAGTAGTTATTATTTTTTTTTATTAATTTTTTAAAAAAAAATGATATTACAAAAACAAATATAAACTTCTACATAATTCTAAATAACAAAATCAAAAACAAAAACTAAAACACGTCATCAACCCCATGGTGCAAAGTCCTTTCTGGCCAAGATGTTATGATGACTGGCAGCAGGTGCGGCGGCGGCAGCGGCAGCAGCAGCTGCTGCAGCATTTGACGCTGCAGCTGCGTTGGCTGCAGATTTTCGAATAGCATGCGCGGCAGCAGCAGCAGCTTCTGATCTATGTATAGCAGAAGCAGCTGCAGAAGCGGCTTCACTTCTTTGGATTGCTGCTGCGGCAGCGGCTTGTTTTGCTGCAGCAATTCGTTGTTCTACCGCAAGAGCTTCACGTGCAGCATTTACTCTTTGCTGAGCGTGAGCAGCAGCTGCAGTTGCTTCTTTTGCAGCAGCAACCGCTGCAGCTACATCAGGTCCGGTATATGCAAGCGTATGAGTGAGAGGTTTCCCAATCCAAGGTCTAGAAAATAATAATAAATAATAAAATTTTTAGTTGTTCATTATTTTCTTTATTCATTTTTAATTTCTAACTGTTTGAAATTCATTGTAAGTATTGAGATCTTAATTAAAAACAAATTATGAGACTGATTTTAATGTTTTAACACAACAATATTATTAAAATGTATGGGTTGGTGTGGGTGTTAGTGTTATGAGTGAATATTTTAGCATTTATTCCTACTTATTGTTAGTTGTAAAATTATCATAGAAAATTATCTATTAAAATATTATTAAAAACAATGATTTAATAATTGTATTAAATAAATTATATTTGATAGAGAGATTCTTAGTAAAATTGTACTTATTGAAATAATTACAGGAATTGTATTAATTTTGAATTTAGTAACAGTCTTGTTCTCTAAACTTTGATAGATATCCTTTGCTATTCGCGGTGCTCTTAACTCTCTGACTTCTTAAGTGTTTTTACCAAAAATTAATTTTATTGTATATACATATATTATATACCATAGTCTATATACAAACATGGTTATATTTATATGAAATATGAAATATAATATAATATATATATATATATATATAACAAATGGTCTTTGTTGCTGAGGTGCCTCAATGTCCAAATAATAATAAAAATTTATATGAAAGAAGTAAAACTTCAAATTTATAATTTAAATATATTATAATTAATATTAATATTTAAAGAACATATATAGTAAAGAAAAAAAATTTAAATAGAAACCAAAATTTGTAAAAATAATTTAGCATTTTTTTATGTTTTTTTTTTTATTTGAAAATAACTTAATAAAAATTGAAAATTATTTTTTTTTTACCCATTCAATCCATTTCCGAAACCTGGAGCGAAACTTCCCCCTGTCCAAGCTGCCGATGCAGCAGCCACAGCAGCTGGATCTTCAATTCCAGCCCATGGACCGAAACCTCCAGCCGCCCCTCCAGCTCCTCCAAATCCAAATGGGACTCCTCTTTTATGAATCGTTTTTGAAGAGTTGGTCTCTTCAGATGCGAAGACAGCCGCAACCAAACCACAGGCCAAAAAGACAATACCCTAAAAAGATTAATTTCAAAATAAAATTAAAATTTTATTTTCAAGAGTATTTTAAAAGTAAAATTATGCAAAAATTGATATAAACTATTTACCATCTGAGAGTACATGTTGAACTTAACTTCTGTTCCTCTTCTTGGTTTATAACCCAAGACTGACTTCAATTGGTACCGTTGGATTTTTATATACCCCGAATTCCTTTCACGTGGGTGCCATTCGCACACGTACACTTAATTACTATGATTGATCTTGGGGGGATTAAACACGAACAAAGAACCATCATTCTTTCACTTTTCAGGAAGAATTTAATGGAGAGGGAATGACCATTGGAAAATATTGGATCATCAACTGACCATATTTACTCTTAATTTTGTTTTAGTTATATAAAAAGAAAGTTTAAACAAAAGAATTGATCCTTTCGATTATAATTAACTTGAAATAGTTTTTTGTAAAGATTAATTACATTATATGAATATATGAGAGTGTAAGTATAATATTATCTGTTTATAAGATGGTTTCGATAGTAAATACTTTTGAATTCATGCAAATTTTTCAATTATAAAAAAAAAATTAATGAATTATTATTATTAGCTTATGTTTATTTTTTAATAGACTTTGGTTTTTCAAATATTCTTTTTTACCGACCGACGATAGTAAAGGTGGAATTGTTTTCACACCAAATTTTACATGTGGAGATTTTTACATATCTCCACGAATCAAGCATTTTCTTTACAGAATAAGTTGACCTGTGGCCAGGTCCGAACCGACCGACGGTTTGAAGTAAATTAATTAGCAGCTACAGAAACAATTTCAAATAATTTTAATATATCTATTAATATAATAAAAAACAGATATGGATACATAAATAATAAATATAAACATTTTTAATTTTATTTTATTTATAATATATATGCAAGACCAGGCTGTGACGTCATGAATGGCTGGATGACGTCATATAATTTTAAATCAAGAAAAAACTAATAAATATGATTTTCCCGAGTATAAAACTAATACAAAGTGCATGATTCGTGATGATATATAAAAAAATTTCTTCATATGAAATTTGGTGTGAAAATAACCCTTCCCTTCCTATCGTCGATCGCTAATACTACCACTTCCGGTTTCCGGATTTGCACCAAAAGTTGATCAATTCATCCCACTGATGCATTAAGTAAATATACCAAATTTCCAAATATACCAAGTTCAGGCTGTACACATCTATACGGACAGACGGACGGACGGACGGACAGACATCATGCTAAAAATACTTTTTTCTGTTAAGAAAATGCATGATTCGTGGAGATATGTAAAAATCTCCACATGTGAAATTTGGTGTGAAAACAATACCTCCCTTACTATCGTCGGTCGGTAAAAAAGTATTTTTAGCATGATCTCCGTCCGTCCGTATAGATGTTGAACGGCTCAACGGCTTTTGATGAAATTTGGTATATTTACTTAATGCATCAGTGGGATGAATTGATCAACTTTTGAAACCGGAAGTGGTAGTATTAGCGATCAACGATAGGAAGGGAAGGGTTATTTTCACACCAAATTTCATATGAAGAGATTTTTTACATATCACCACGAATCATGCACTTTGTATTGGTTTTATCCTCGAGAAAAATCATTTTATTAGTTTTTTCTTAATTTAAAATTATATGACGTCATCCAGCCATTCATGACGTCACAGCCTGGTCTTACATATATATTATAAATAAAATAAAATTAAAAATGTTTATATTTATTATTTATGTATTCATATCTGTTTTTTATTACATTAATAGATATATTAAAATTATTTGAAATTGTTTCTGTAGCTAGAAATTAATTTACTTCAAACCGTCGGTCGGTTCGGACCTGGCCACAGGTCAACTTATTTTAATTGTTCTTGCATTTTAAATGTATTATTTTATAATTATATATTTAAGTTTAATAAAAAAAATTCGAGTATTCATTTTATTATAAAAATATAAATACTTAAATGGTTTGTTATCTCAAGAAAATTATAAATTATTAATTCTTATCAAAGGTTTTGTGCCAAAAATTAATTTTTGAATTTTTGAACATATAAATTGATTAATGATTTATAATACTTTAACAAAAGTAATTTAATTTTTTTTAAAGATTGCTCTGAGAAGAAATCATGAAAGAACAGATACAATTGTTATAAAACCAATTCATTATTTATTAAACAAGTACTAAAATTTAGTTCACATTCAATAAATCATGTTTTTCGTGATTAAAATTTTATGTAAGTATCACCAAGTGTACCTACCATATATTAGTGATTATCATGCAATTTTTATCTGTTAAAATTATTTTATTATTTTTAGTCCATGAGAAAAACGTTATTTTATAAAAAATTTTTATATTTATATTATTTAATCTGTGGTTCGATGTCAAGATCAAATATGAGCTGCATCTGTATTCCCGGGTTTTTAAAAACTCCAAAAGAATTTTTTTTGTCTATACTATATATAATAAAAACTAAGGATACTAATTCTATGAGAAAACATTAATCAGATAAACATCGTTATTATTAACAAATTTTAATGAATCCTATACTTACATTTTCTCCAAAATAAACCACATTTCAATAAAACGAATAAAACAATGAACCTTAATTTTTTTTAAACTACTAATTTTAATTATTTCTTTTATAATTAAAATTATTTACAAATCATTTTGTAATTAATTATTTTCTTTATTATCGAATAATCTAAATTAAAGTAGTTCCAAGTATTTATTTGGATTAGCAACGACGTAGAATGTTTATAATTCTTTGTGCTATTTCCTGGATGATTCATTCTAAATCCAATGAAAAAAATAATAATCATAATAATAATATCGAAAAAATGTTTATCTAAATCTTTAATTATTTCTCATTTTTTATTAAATAAATTAGTAAACGTTTATGTTTAAGATCTTTAACAACTTTGAACTTTTCTCTAATACTTGTAAGATTATATGTAAGTATATCACTCTTATATAATTAAAATACCAGAATTTTTATTTACTTAAGCAATGTATATCTTATGTTTAAAAGAAAAAGAAACATAATATGTATCATAATTAAATTTAAATTAAATTAAATTAATTAAGAAGAAATATCATCAAATTGTTTATAGTAAAAATTTAAAATATGAAGTTAATGGTCTAATATATACTCATTGAATTGTCCTTTGATTGTAATTATCCTTACATTCCTAATAAAATAAACAATTAAATAAATAATTGATATTACATTTATTAGTTAAGAAAATTTGTAAATTTATTAAACGGAATCTCTATGTTATTGGTTGTATTTAAGATTAAAATAAAGATTATTATCCTGGGCATTAGAGCAATAAGTTATTTTTTAATCATATATATATATAAAATCAGTAGATTTATTTATTTATTTAAATAATTTATTTGTAATTTTTTATTTAATATATTATAAAATAAACATAACAAACTCTTTAATTATTTTATTTATAATAATATAAATAATACAAATAATAAAAATTAATAATAAAAAAATAATGGACAAATGATTATGAATTTATTGAAATAAATTACAGTTTGTAAATTTAATAGTCATATTTAAGACATAAGTTTCAAATCAAAATAATTGAAAATTTCAAGTTTTATTAATTTTGATTTTATTATAAATATCTAAATTATAATTTATATTTGTCAATTGGATGTAATTTCTTATCCATGCAACATTTCCAAATCCAATCTCCATGTATAACTTTATCCTGTGAAAATAAGATATATATTAATTAATTTATTCCATAAAGAATAATAAAAGTTTTTACCAAATTAAATAATTTTAATTACATAAATTAATTATGATAAAACAAGACAAATTAAATATATTTCTTTTAAAATCTTTATTAGGTAATACTATGAAAAAAATGACATTAAATTAAAAAATAGAATTTGGATTTTCTTTTAAAACTTGATTTCGAAATACAAAAAGATTCCATATAAACTATTTTTCCGTTTGATATAAAAATAATAAAAATTTGGAAAATCATTAAAAAATTTTCATATTTTATCTAATTAATGTTTTTTTTTTAAAAATATTAATAGGCACATTAAAATTAATATAAGTATTTTTTTTTATTTATCAACTTTTTTCCTACTTTATATTTCGGCTTTTATAAAATTATCTCTAAATTTGTTTTTTAAATCACTTACATTTTCTTTTGCTTTTTGGTCATTGTTTGAAATTATGTAAGTTGAAGATGAAATATCATCCGTTATTTTTCTAAAAGAATAAATGTTTAATAAAAACAATTTAAAACAATATCCAAATCATAAATGATATATTCATACCCCTTAAACCCTATTATTAGACGTTTAATATCATTTATTTTATTATTATCATAATCTGAGATGAAGAATGTAATATTTGAAAAAATATTTATAAAGTCTGGAATTGTTGTATCTTCGGATTCAATGTTAAGTTCTTCATCTGTATCATTTTCAAAAATATCATTTACGTCATTCTCAGTACTACTATCACTAGGAGAATCACGAGAATCACTAATTGGGTCAATTAAATTGGATTCAATATCACTTTCATCAGCTACAAAAACAATTTACTATTCAAATTTCTAAAACAAAAAAACTATACCAAAAACCTACCAGATAGCTCTTCAATAATTTCTTCTTCACTTTCTGGAATTTGCTTATCTTTACTATCTAAAGCAAATCTAAAATAAAAATTATTTTATCAATTTAAAAGAATAAAAAATGACTTAGTACATTTGTATCAATCAGTACCTTCTCCAAGGAATCCTTTTTCGTTTTGTATAACATTCTTCTACCCATTGTTTACGGACTATTTTTCCTTTTCCTCTGACTTGATTAAATTTTGGAGTATTTGTAAATGCACATCTAAAAAAAAATATTTAAAAATAAAATTCAAATTTTAATTCCAAATTTAAGAATATAATTTTTTAATTTATTACATTAAATGTGTACTCTCATTATCCCAATCAGCCTTATATTTGGCTCCCATTTCTAATGCTTTTGAACGAATATTTGCTCTTTCAGGATTTTGAATACCACTTATCACTATAACCACACCGCTTAGTAATTGATAAAACGGTTTTGAAACATTTTTTGGTTTCTTTTTACTATGTGGTTGTTCCTGTGACCTTTTTATTCCTCTAGATGAATTTGGAATGTCTGAAAAATTTGTATTAGATATAGAAATGATTATAAGATAAAATAATAAAGTAAAACCCAATTCAAATAAATAATATCGATTTTGATTCATTTTGATTATAAAAATAATATCTTAACTCTAAAATTACTTTAAGATGTTTTAAAAATTTACTCGTATATTAATTTATAATTTAAATATAACTAAATATATGAAGTTTGATTTTAATAATTTTGTACCATTTAATTTAATTTTTTCTTTAGGCGTTGTTGTTGTTTTATTAATAATCTGTTTAGGTGAATTGTTTATTTCTTTATTAATTTCTTTCGGAGTTTTTTGCTTATTTATAATTTGTGGATATGTTATTGGTGATTGTGAACTTTGTTCATCATTTTTATTTATATCATTATTTATTATTGTCTCTTTTTTAATTACTCTATTAATTTTAGAAGTTCCTGGACTAGGTTGGTCATTTAATGAATTGGTTAAAATATTTTGATTTGCTTCTCGTATGGCAGCAGCACCTAAAATAATTATCCATGTTTATTAATATATAATATATTTGTTTTAATAATTATTAATTTATTTAGTTTTCAAAAAAGTATATGAGTGTACAAATTGATGACAAATAGATAAAAGTATTATTAAGTAGTATAGGTAAATACCTGTAATATTTGTTATTGTTTGTCTATTCTTATGTTTGGCAAAAATACTTCCAATTTGTATATTGGTATTTTGATTTTCTTTTAATTGAAATCTTCCAATTGAATTTGATGATTCTGCTTTATTTTCTGGTGATGTCAATTTAATAAAAGATAGTCCGTATTGAATTGAACGATTGAAAGGTTGACAGCAAACTATTTTAATTCGATCCCAATTCTCATCAACATGAGGTTTAGATAAATTGTCATAATTAAACATACGGACTTGATTTCCATTTGATTGATTTTTACTATCATTAGGTGACATAAAGGCTGAAGCGCCTAAAATAGTCTAGAAATATATTGTTAAAAATAATATAAGAAATATATTCAAATTTTATTAAAAAATAAAAGCGTTAATATTTTCACTAATATTTTTTTATAATTATAATAACATGTTATTTACTTATTTGATAGTTTTGGACAATTTTATAAAAAGAAATTAATAAGAATAGAGATTGTTTTTCATATAATAATGAAAACTGAACACTTGAAATTTGTCTTACCTCAATATATGGATAGATATATTTATGTTATAGAATTAATAAATAAATAAAATATTTTCCTATTTGGTACTAATAAGAAAATGACATTTAGTTCAATTATTTTATAGATTAAAGATTTCCTATTCCTTTCGGATGACTTTTATTTCATGAAAAGTATATAGTCTAATTTAATGATTAAATTTTAATAGAAGTTGCTTTATTATTTATTTATTATTTTAAATGGACTAATTAAAATAATTTATATAGGATATATGCGAGTATTGGTTATTTCTGAATGTCACATACATGAAATGTATCTGGAGATGCTGATCTACCGACTAAAACTTCAACGAATGCTGAATTTTCATTTCCTAGATCAATATTATGTATTTTAGAGGATGTTTCCAATTGTAAGATTACACATATTTCAGGCTCATGGGATTTGCATTTCCACTTTAAAAATCGTGATTCTTGAAGGAGGTTTTTGGCTGGAAATGACTGAAACCATTTTTATAATAATTTATTTTTGGAATTTTAAAGTGTAATACTTACTGGATCTTCACTGGAACAACTAATCACTTGGCTAAGTTTAATTGTAGACATTTTAGAAACAAAATCAATATAATTATTTGTAAAACTAAAAATTTGACATTTAGGGAAACGTCATTTCATAATCAATGTGCGTTTTTATTTACTATCACATGAACCATGTGAGGGCAAGGTTTAACTAGCGGAAAATTTAAATAAATAGAAGGAGGTTTTGATTATTTTTTCAGTCTAATGAAAGATCTTATATAAAATATTAACCTTTTCTTTTTCTATAAAATAAAGTCGCTCGATTGTATCAGATTTGCTGAAAATAGATTTTATCTAGATATTGGTCGTATCCGAATGAACGAGTCAATCAAATGAACGACCAGGAACGAATCCGGATTAAATGAACGACCATTCATCGTTCATTCCCGCCTACTCACAGTATAGAAATGGCCCCAAAATTTAAAAATGTTTTTCGTAAATATTAAATCCTTTTTAATAAATATTTTCTGATTTTGTATTTATTAAGTTTTAAAACTAACCTATATTTGAAAATTAAAATTATAATATTTATTATATATTATGATATATATAAATTTGCTAAATATATTCTGTTAAGATTTATTAATATTTTGTTTTTCCGTGTGAAATTATACTCTGTATATATAGGGTGACCATATTTCAAAAACACCAAACCGGGAAATTTGTAAAAAAAAATTACCTTTTTTTTAGGGCAATATTGAATGAAAAATCGAAAATAAGATCCAAACTAATTTTAAGAAAACGTTCGTTGGACCTAAATATTTAAAAACCGTGACAATAAACTGTTCCGAAGACATTTTTCCTAAAATTTCTTAATCCGGCAATGATTAACTCTATTTATTTATCAGAAATTTGATTGTTAATTTGGATATAGTAGATCAAGGATAATATATATAATAATATTTATAATATACACCTGTCCCTCGTTTTACACGGTTTATAAATTAACGCATTTCAAATAAGCTGGAGTGTCTCCACTCGGCTATCTAGCAATTTGTGAATTGGATTAAATAACATATATTAAATTAAAATTAAATTTAATTCATTATAAACTATAAATTATAAATTAAAATTAATAAATAATATTTATTAAACCAGCACGTGTTTGGCTCTTTGTTGATGGCACCATGTCACGTGCTGGCGCGTGATCTGCAGTGTTAATAAATTAATTCCGGTACTTTCAGCGATTCAATCAAGCTGAAATTCTATATATAGCAGTTTGATACAATTTTTAATCATGTGGAAAACTATCAAACATATAGCTTTATTTTACGGTCACTTTATAGGAAAAAAAATGAAAACGTTGTAGGTAATGACCCTCGTCGGGTTGAGCTACATTTCTCAAAAGTGGATAGAAACTACGAATTTTGAATAATGCCCGTATACCAAATTTCATGATTCTAGCTCAAGCCGTTTTGCGTAATCTTGTCTACATACATACACACACACACACACACAGACATTTCTCTCAACCTTAGTGAAAATGATTCAGGAACCTTCAAAACGTATAAAAACATCAAAATCTCGACATCGAAAACTTTCGTGATCGCAATACTATCTCTGGCGAGATAGTAAAAACTGGTAAAAGTGTATATTCGGTTGCATACACGCATCTATATTCTTATATTTTTTGTTCCTAATATACATAGAATGAATTAAATTCTGTTTTATGTACTTACATATATACTATCTAATAAAATAATAAAAGAATTAAAATATGATTGAATTATCCACAGTTTAGTGTTTTTCCGTGTAAAACGGGGGACAGGTGTAATTTTATAATTAATACACTCTTAATATTAAATGCTGATACCTATATATATATATATATACAATTAAAAACATTAAATTCTACAAATAATATTTGTCTTTTTATTTTATTAATGTAATTTTTAATAAATTTAATATATTGTCAGAGAGAGCGCTCACCTCCGCTTGACCCAGCCCACCCCTCTCCTTTCCCCTTCGTCTGGCCTCGGGTTGCCTTCCGGCCGACCTCGAACGCATTTAGTTCCCATTCCACCCATTCGCTGCCGAGTGCAAGACGGTTAACTGCTGAACCCCTGAATTCATCCCTTAATCATGCGCTAAACAAAAATTAATTAAAATGAAAATTTTATTAGCGAATTTAAAAAAATACTTCTATAAAAATTAAATTTTTCAAAATACATTTTTATAACTTGCTACTAATATTATATATATATAAAATCTTTGAGAAGAAATAAGCTTAAATATTCTTTAGACATGATCTAAGATCTCATTAATTCAATTTTATTAAAAGTTATATGAAAATTATTTAAAAATTAGAAAATCATAAATAATATTTAATTTTCTTTAAATAGATTTATTTAAATATTATTTTTCAAATGAAGATCATTATTAAAATATTAGTATTTTTTCAGTAATATTTTTAAATATCTACTAGATAATTTATTATTATGTCTCTTTAAAATCATGAAATAATTACTATGGATGTTCTGTTTATTTTCGAAATTAATATAAAATATAAAAAATATATATTCCTTATTTATTTATATATATATATTAATTAATTTTAAATATACTTTGTATTATTTCAAATCTCATTAATTAATCACACCCCTACTTTCAAATCACTTTCAATCCGAATATGATTTCTTATTCTCGAATCCATTATAACACTCCATCAATGAGTTGGTAAGTTACCATTCAATTTTAATAAAGTTAATATTTTCACTTAACAAAATCTGATCGTATTTAATAATAATTTTGTTCTATTATTATTATTATGAAGGTTTATATTCAAAAATATCATTAATTTTAAAAATTAATATGTGTTTTTATTTTATTGATATGATTTTCTTGTTTTATTTAACAATTTTGATTAAATTTAATGAAAAACTTCTCGATACAGTTTAATTATATCTCAATTTACCCTAGTAGTTCTTCTTAAATGTTAAAGTGCTTCGCATAATTCAGATATCCTTTTTTGAATTTAAGAAACAAATCTATTAACTCAATACAAGATATTTAAATCTATTTATTTATTTTTTGTTCTAATTTCGAGCATGGATGTAATCCAAAAATTGCAAAAATTTGCAAAATTTCAATTGGTTTATATTTATATTATATGATCCTATTAAATAAGATTGCTTTATATATTTGAATATAAATTTATATTGAGTTTACAATGATATTATAAAAAGGTATTTTCATTTAAAAAAAAATTGGTAGAAAATAGTGTACGTAAGCCTGTAACACTGATTGCCAGAAAAATATACCTAATGATGTTTTAAAGGCATTTCATATACTTATAATCAACACATCATCAATAAAAAATTATTTTCTTAAATTAATAATAAAAAGAATGAGATTTTATATCTTATCTTATCTTCTTATGAGAGTAAAAATTGTTTGTTTGTTTCTCTGTTTCATTGTTCTTAAAAACCGCTCTAACGATTTTTTTGAAATTCACACCAGAGATAGTATTTATAAATAAAAATTGAGTTTTATTGATCACATCTCTGGAAAACTACATCTTTATTTATTAGTTCTTCTTAATTTAAATTTATAATATATGATGACGTCACAACCACCGCCTGTGAGATATATATATCTATTCTTAAAATAAAATTAAAAATATTTATATTATATTCATATTTGATTTTTTTTACACAATGTTTAGTAGAAGATTTATCTTTATATTCGATTCGATATATAGTAGGAGAATTAAATGACGTTATCAATTTATTATACTCCGGTAAATATTATAAAATATTATTTACTAAATATTCAATCATATCAAATATTCAATTAGATAAAACATTTATTTGTTTTTGTGTTCTTATTTTTAATATATTTTAATTTAATCAGTAAATTAATTATATATATTATTATTGTAAATGTTATATCTATCTATATTATATAATGTGTCCCTTCATAAATTTTGAATTCACCCATAATATAATATCTTATATACTTACTTGAAAATAATTTAAAAAGTTTTAAAAGTTTTTTTTTAATATTTTATGAATTCACACAAATCGTCAATTGAAAATGAAAATCCAATTATGAGATCAATTATTCATATAATTTTAAATGTTTTCGTGTTTTATAAATAAAATATTAAAAAAATAAAATTATAAAACTAACATAAACAAAAATACATATTCTTTGAATGAAAATAAAACTTTACATTTACACAATTTTTAAGCTCTAATCGAATCCAAAATCAAAATTTAAAAAATCGAAAAACAGACACACAGATATACCTATAGATTTTATAAACGAACATTTATACAATTTATTTTAATTAATTTGAAACATTTTAGGAAACCAATTTTTAATGGGTCATTTTTAGAAATCCCATTTAACAATTATAATAAATAATTAAAAAATTGTAAAATTTTTAAAGTATATAAAAATAAATTGTATAAATTGGTTAAAGGGTCGAGTGATAGTTCGGTGTCACAGGTATATATTTTATATCAACACGCCTACTTTTCTGTTTGTATGTTATTATTTGAATGGCGATTCGGTGAATGGTTAATGGTTAATTAACGATTCATATAACATCATCGACTGGGCCGCTACCATAAGGAGTGAAAATAGTGTCGAATAGAAATAGACGATATTACTTGGATTAATCTTATTATACTAGCTAAAATTGTTTGTTTTATAACCACTTGGGGCGCTAAACAGTTTTTCAAAAAAAATATATGTATATATTATATATTTATGTATTATTGAGGAGCAGAAGTTCATTCATTTTAATCAGATTGATGCAAATGTGTAACATTTAATAATTGTAATAAATAATTCAAGAATTGTATATCAATATTTTTCAAAGGGTAGAGCGAATGCTCGGTGTCCTAGGTCAGTGGCGCAACCAGGATTTGATCCTGGGGGGGGGGGTTTGACTAGCCGCTCCACCTTCCTATGCCCCTCCCCCCCGGGCTCTCTCAAAGACAAATTTTCATTAAGATTTTTTTTTATATTAAATATTGAAAAAAGTTTTATAAATGAAACACTGATTTTACAATATCTGGCAAAAAATTTAATTTTGTATTTTATTTACTCGTATACACACTTTTAGAAAGAAAATATTTTTTTCCAGCTATAAGTAAATCATTTTAGCTTTCCTCATGAAATAAGGATAGCTTATACGATGATCGGAAAATTTTGACAATTTTTGCTCCGAGATTCTTCGAGATTTCCACTTTTCATACGGTTCTGAATCCAAAACTGCAAAAAAAAATTTTGAACCGGCTCGTTACCAAGATTACGCCTAAACAAAATGAGATATTGTCTTGAAATTTGATATTTAGGTGTTTTTTTTGGGAATAATGGGGGGATTGTCAAAGCACATTTTATTGATTTTCTCATAATTTTATAAGAATTATCATACTATCGTATTAAATTTATAGGGAATCGAATTTACTAAAAGTTTCATTATATTCATTTTTACCTAAACATAATAATAAAGGAGTTATTTATAAAAAACTACTTTAAGATTTCGAAAGCTTTTCGTCCCCCCATTCCGTAGTGGCAGGATATTTTAAAAGAAATCTTGTAAAAATCCCTAAGAAAGAATCCATAAATGCAAATATCCCTAAAAGAATAAATCCCTAAATAAAAAATTTCCCTAATTTTTTTTTACTTATTTAATAATGAATAGCCGAAGAGACTTGAATGAGGTAGTTATACATCATGCTTGGTGTCATCACATCTGTTCCATCTGGTTTTTCTAGTGTCCATTTTTTCATGGTTTGCCTTCATTATGGCCAGAAGCTCATCATGCCAGTCGCGGAATCGTTTCCTTGGTGGATCACGAACATCACGACAGATTTCCAAAGAGATAAGGTTATGCTCAATATGGATTTGCTTAATCAGGTTCCATACTGATGTCTTTTAACCTCCCAAGCGTGAACGAAGAGCATTGTTGTAACCTTCCAATGCATTGTTTGTTCGAGGCAAACCCATCAAAGTGGCATCGTAGATGTTCCAATGTTCCAATGTCGAATTCGGGGTCATCAAAGCCATCCAAAAATTGTTCACCTAGCCAAGTGCGCTCGAAGTAAGAAAAAAGATCATTACCCTGTTGGTCGTCCAGCTAATGCTTGGTAGGCTACAATGACTTTTGATGGTGGTACCAAAACCAAAGCTGCAAGAGTTCGTAAATGAGTGGAGTTGTCAGGATTATCTATATCATTATAGAGCTTCAAAACTTCTGGCATTGATTTGATGTTTCTATAAATGCATTGAGCAAAATGAAAAAGACAACCTCTGATGATAGTAAATTGCATTGCATTGCGTTATATATTCCCTGGTGAAATATACGGTGCAAATGGTGTATTTTGTATTTGGAATCATTAAGCTATTAAAACGTATGCTAATAAACGGAATTTGAGTAAATTCCCTTTATTTTACATACGAATTTGACACCCCTATTTTTTTTGGAAAAATCACGTGTGTGGGCCCTATGTATGTATTTTTTTTTACCTATTTTCCCCTACTTTCGGTCCAGGCCCGATTAGCTCCTTGGGAGGTCGTGTCTCAGGCAACTGGGTGTCATGCTCACCTTGTGATTTAATTTTCTGAGTCACAATTAAAATTAATACAAAAATGAAAAAATTTGTTTTTAGGGGTTTTCGCTTTTTGGGATTTTCGGTTTTAGGGATTTTTGACTGTTATGGATTTTTTCCTTTAGGGATTTTTACCGGTTTCCATTTTGAAAAAATTAGTCTTCGCTTCATAATTTTTATGAAATTAGCAATTAATGTATTATTAATAAAAAATATTTGGAATTTGAGTAATATTTTTATTTATTTTATATTTAAATAATAGAATCAAATTGGAAAATTTCACAATCATCTATAACAGTGGTTCTTAAACTGTGGTCCGCGGACCCCTGGGGGTCCGCGAAGCCTTTACTGGGGGTCCGCGGTCCTCGGAAAAAAATCATCGTAAAAATATATACATATATAAATATTTAAAGTTCATTGTTTAACTATATCCTCCTAGAGAATTACGGCTATAATTTAATACTATTAATAATACTATTTTATTTTATTAAATTGATAATTATGTCAATTAATTTTTTGTGAATAAATAAACATATATAAAAAACTATATATAAAATTTGAATTTTCATCCATTCATTCATTTAAAATCATTTTTCGATTGTTCCTTTAAAATAACCCCTCTTAGGGGCTCGGAAGGGGAGGCATATAAGGGAATTTTCTTTCACTTTGTTATTGGGGAAAACCAGGGGAGGGGACAGTCTTACCCGGAAAAACCCAAATTGTCAGCGTCCACTCTGGGGTTTTAAACAGTTTTAAAGCAAATGTTAATTATAAGTTCATTTCTCAACGAGTTGTATCTTTAAATTATTTTTATTAATGTTAATTATAAGTTCATTTCTCAACGAGTTGTATCTTTAAATTATTTTTATTAATTTAATTAATTATAATTAAATTATAGCTAATAATAGTTTATTATAGCTAATAATTTGTTTTAATTTTTAGTGTAATTTGCATGATCATTATTTTATAAAAACACTAAACACATTTTGCAATTTCCCAGAAAGGCTGTTTTTGAGAGTAAGTATAAGTTAGTTTTATGAATAAAAAATATTTATTTTAATAATATTTTAGAATCAAATTACGAAATTAATAATATTTTAGAATCAAATTACGAAATTAATAATATTTTAGAATCAAATTACGAAATATATTTATTATATAAATTAATATTCATTTAAAATGATATTAAATCATTTATTTAAAATGATTTAAAACATTTATTAAAATGATTTAAAACATTCATTTAAAATCATATTAAAACATAGCTAGTAAATAATAATTCGTTATATTTATATTATATTTATATTATATTTATATTATTGTAGTTCAATGTTAATAAATTACTCCATAAAATGGATCGTTGGCTACAAACTGGTTCAACACAGAAACGGAAAGAATCAGATGATGAGGCATCAACAGCAAACTCTACCAAGAAACGCAAAACTAGAAAATATTCGGATGATTATTTATCATTTGGATTTACTTATATTTGCAACAATGATGTGGAAAGACCAGTCTGCGTTCTATGTCAGGAAAGTTTATCCAATGAAAGTATGAAACCTGCTAATCTCAGACGTCATTTACAAACAAAGCACAGCGAGCATGTTAGTAAGTCTATCGAATTTTTTAAAATGAAAAAAGAAGAACTTAATTCAAGTCAGAAATTGATGGTAAAGACGGGATCTGGTGGTATGAGTAAGAAAGCAGTAATGGCATCATATGAAGTAGCTCTACTTATTGCTAAAGCAGGAAAGCCGCATAATATAGCAGAGCAATTAATTCTTTCTGCTACAAAAGTAATTACAAATATAATGTTAGGAACTAAAGCAGCAAACGATATAAATTTGATTTCATTATCAAATGATACGGTTAAGAATAGGATTGAAGACATGTCATGTAATATAAAAGAAGAATTAATATCGAGAGTGCGCAAAAGTCACTATTACTCATTACAATTGGATGAAAGTACTGATGTCACTAATAATGCCAATTTGTTAGCTTTCATTAGATATGAGTTTGAAAATCAAATACAAGAAGATGTATTGTTTTGTGATTCACTACCTTCACGAACGACAGCTAATGACATATTTAACAGTTTGAATAATTTTATAACCGAAAATGAAATAGAGTGGCCAAAATGTGTTGGAATTTGCACTGATGGTGCTCGTGCAATGTCAGGTACAAGAACTGGATTGATTGCTCTTATTAAAAATGTTGCGCCTCAGGTTGTTTGGAATCATTGCTGCATTCACAGAGAATCATTAGCAGCCAAAAATATGTCACCAGATTTGAAAAGAACATTAGACGAAGTAGTTAAAATTGTCAATTTCATTAAGGCTCGTCCACTTAATTCCAGAGTTTTTAAAATTTTGTGTGAGGAAATGGGTAGTCAACATACACATTTATTATTACATACAGATGTACGTTGGTTGTCCCGCGGGAAAGTACTCATTCGCCTTTTTGAGCTTCGAGATGAAATACGATTGTTTTTAATAGATGCGCATTTTGAACTGACCGAATGTTTCAATGATTTTATCTGGTTAGCTAAGGTGGCTTACTTGACTGATATTTTTACAAAATTGAACGAACTTAATTTGAGCCTGCAAGGTACTGTTGTAAATATATTTAAAGTTGAAGATAAAATAGAAGCAATGATTAAAAAAATCGACTTGTGGTCGAAACGCATCCAGAACGGTGTATATGAGTCTTTTCCAACTCTCAATGATTTCATAGAAAGCTCCAGTGAAAAATTGCTTAATCAAACGCGTCAATTATTTGTTGAACATTTAATTACTTTGAAAAGCAACTTCAGGAAGTATTTTTCTACTCCTGATCCTTGCAATAACTGGATCAGAGATCCATTTAATATGGAAATTACAAATGCTAAACATTTATCTGCACCTGAACAAGATATTCTCGTGGAATTATCATGTGATACAACTTATAAACTAAAATTTAACAAAACTGAATTGAGCAACTTTTGGTTACTTCTCATGTCAGATTATCCTGCGCTTGCAAATAAAGCACTTCAACACTTGATTCCATTCTGCACAACATATTTATGCGAACAAGCTTTTTCGGTACTATTTTATATTAAGTCTAAATATAGAAACAAATTAAATGTAGAGCCGGATCTTAGATTAAAAGTTTCCAATATTAAGCCAGATATTGAGATTCTTGTTTCAAGAAAACAACTGCATACATCTCATTAAATATGTAAGTTATATTTAATGAGATAGATGCAGTTATTTTTTAAAATATTTCTTATTTAATATTTTCTGAAAAAAATTATAAAATATTTATATGAATTTAATGTAAGTACCCATTATAATTTGTGAGATTTGTTGCTATGACAATGTTTGTATTTTCTTTCTTCAATATTATAATTTCTAATAAAATGTGTTCTACAATATGCAAAAAAATCGTTATTCACTGTTAGAAATATTCATCATATATCCTTGTCCTTATGAGATCGTAAGCCAGAAATTAATTAATAAAATGACGTAAAGTACCTAAAGTTGTGATGGGGGTCCGTCAAAAAAAATTTTTTCAAGTGGGGGTCCGTGGAGTACATAAGTTTAAGAACCTATGATCTATAATATAGTAATCTTATATTAAGTCTTTTGTTTTTTATGATTTAGGAGAAATAATAAAATAATTTTTTATTTCTTATATTTAATTCTGTACGAAAAAATAAGCAATTTTTATTTTTGTTAAAATTTTTTTAAAATAAAATAAACTTACTTATTATACACTAAGTTATACTTTAAGAATTATTTTTTTTTTCTTTTCTATTTGTAATATAGTACATAATATATAGCAATTTATATTTTTTTCTCTCCTGGGGGGGGGTTTTAACCCCCAAAACCCTCCCTGGTTGCGCCACTGTCCTAGGTATTAATATTACCAGTCAAATCCAATAATAATGAATCATTTTTTTAACTTAAGTACCAGTACTTTTAACCAAATACGATGTACCACTCGGGGGTACAGGGGGCGGAGCACCCGTCCAGGTGTGAAAAATCTTAAAAATTTTTAATCTAATATGTTATTTATTTCTATTTCATGTTTCAATCTTCTTCGTTACTTCTACTGGATGTTGATTTGAATTCATGATTATCTTCTCCATCTCTGATGGTATAATGAAATAATCTTCATAATACAGCTCACCAAATGTAAGTAATCATCGTTATTTATTTGGCACGGCACATTTTAAAATAGGTATAAATTTTATTAATTTTCAAATGTAAATGCAATATTTAAAGTAAAAATTAACATAATAGAAAGTATAATTTAAAATTTCATTGATTTTTTTTGTTTTGGTATTATTCATTAGAAAATTATAAAGAAATATATTAAACAATATGCTAGAACTTAGTGAGATCAGGGAATTTCAGAGCATTGATAAAGGAGGCAGAAGAGAGAAAGGTATTTAGAATTGGTAGGATTCGATACGTTGTATTGGGAAAGGTGACTAATCATAGGTATATATATTTTGTTGTTAGGGATTTTCAGGAGGTTGCCTCCTACTTCCATCGAGGGATGCATGATCTCATCTTACTCATCGATAGATTAGATTAGAATTAATAAATAAAAAATTGTGGGTGGATAAAATAAGTACCATGCCAATATTAAGGGTTGGGCTGCATGAATTGCATGAATTGCATGCCAGGTCTGAATTCTACCTTTTGGAATTGCTGAGAACGTTTTTGAGGTGGATCGAATGAACGGGCATTCGGGAAGGTAATTCAGCACAGTTCCGAAATGGGAATACCTTGAACAGGAACATATTGTTGGTTACCTTTTGAGCATAGGATATTTTCTTATTATTATTTCTTATTGGGGGATTCCATGCACTCCCTTAAGCAGGTAGGTAGGTTCTCTTTCAGGTTGCCCCGAATGTGGCGGTTTCATTTCGAAGTCCAAAAAATCAAAGGCACTTTTATCTGATTCAAAGAGGCTTACAGACCTAAAGCCTTATTTTTTTATATTTTTTTTTAAGGCGAACTTTCTTTGTAATTACTTTTTCCAAATTCCGAAAGGCGAGGCTTGGAAGGGCTAATTTATGGGGAGAGGAGGAGGCCCTATTAAATATTCAATTGTTTTTTATTTAATTGAAATTGAAAATCGAATTTCTTAAACTGTTTATTTTATTTTTAATATAATCAATTTATAATTTAATCTTTTTATATCTTTTAAAGTTTTTACTATTTTGGTTAAATTAATGATTAATTATGATTATAATTGTAAAATTAAAATTTAAAATAAAAATTCAAACATCAAAAATATAATATATATATACACGTATATATTCGTTTGTAAATATATTGTTCGTTTAGGTTCTGGTGAAAATTATTTTAGGATTATTTTCACGTTTTACGACCCAGAATCCCAAAAAAAAATTCCCTCCTGAAAATGGCGCCAAAATGGGTGCACAATTAAATGTGAAAATAACCCGGAAATATTTTTTCATATTATATTGATATATATATTTAATATTTCTATTATTATAAGAATATTTTACTTTTTTTCATTGTCAAAAATTTTTTAGTTGAATGTAAATATATTGTTATTGAATAAATCTATACTCTATACCAGCGGTTGCCAAAGTGGTGGTCCGCGAGAAAATTTCGCTGGTCCGCAGAAAAATGTGGAATATACTTTCTCATCATGTTAAGTTATGTTTTAAGATGCATTAAAACATGATTCAATTCATAACAATACGTGATAAGTTATAAAAACTCAATGTTTATGTGTTCTTTGATCACAATTTTTATTTATAAATATATTTAACACTTAAAAAATCCTATTAGTGGTCCGCGGGATTTAAATTATGAATTAACTGGTCCGTGAGGTCAAAAAGTTTGGCGACCGCTGCTCTATACTTAATAATAATATAATAATTTTAATAACTTATCAGATTTTTTTCTTATCATTGTAAATCATATTTGGAAAGAAATAAAATAATAGTTGATTCTATAGTCTTAGAAAAATAATTAAGTTATAATATAATTTTTATAATAATTTAAAAACAGACGTGGGCGATTTTAAAAATATATGGAGGAAGTTTTTTGAAAAATTATTAAATTCGAATCTAGGTAATAGATCAGAAACCTTAACGGTAGACTCAGCGGAAATTAATCTCGAAGAACCAATGTTACAGGATGTAGAAATGATAATGGGAAAATCTAAAAATAATAAAACAACGGGAATAGATGGGATCAAATATGGAGGAAAACCTTTAGTAGAGTGTATGCACAAATTATTTTTTTCGATCTGGCATAAGGAAAAGATGCCATTAGAATGGCAGGAGGCAGGAGGCAGTTATTATCCCACTCTTTAAGAAGGGAAATAGAACCAACTGCAATAACTACAGGGGAATATCTCTTTTGATGACATCGTATAAGATTGTTTTATTAAAATTACGACCATATGCGGAGGAAATACTAGGAGAATATCAATGTGGATTTAGGCAAAATCGATCAACTTTAGATCAGATATTTTCATTAAGGCAGATATTAGAAAAGAAACGGGAATTCAATATCTCTGTTCACCAAATTTTTGTAGACTTTACAAAAGGATATGACTCAGTAGACCGGGACAAACTTTTTCAAATCTTGATCTTAATGGGAATTCCAAAAAAACTAGTACGTATGATTCAAATTTGTCTTGTGGGTTTATCGGATCTTCAAAACTCTAAACCAATTTTTTTATTTTTATAGATAAATGATACCCATACTAGAGCGGGCTAAGTAATATTTTTTTCTAAAATCAAAATAAGTATAAAAATAAATCTATCTAATCTAATCTTATGCCCAACAAAGATTTAGCCAAATGGCTTTTGTCAAGGGAAATGCTATTTTCCTAAAATTGCCATTTGCCTACGACATATATATATACATAAGTGTGTGTGTGTATGTGGCAGAAATCGTCTGAACAAAATTTTGATCAAACGGTAAAACCGATCTTAACCAATTTTATTTAAGCTTCTTTCTATTGGGGTGCTAACGATGTGTAACGATGAGCAACATCTTCGATTAAATCCAATCATAAATAAATAAATATTAAAAAAGTAAAATGGCCATGTTTCCTAAACTATAAAAAATTGAGAAAAATTTATAGAGAATTTCATTCTACAAAAGTGAAATATTATAATAATTTTTAAATTCTGAGCAATGTGCAGACAAAAACCTTTTTTTATATATATAGATAGTCGACGCTGGGGATGGCAATATGGGTTTTCCCAAGAAGGGAGAGAAAGCTGTTACCTCCCCTCCGAGGCCCTAGTAGGGATTAATTTAATTATTTATTATATTTTAAAGAAACAAATCAAAAAAATATTTAGATCAGATTTATTCAACAATTTATTTTGAATAAGATATTCTTTAATTATCATTTTAAATGAATATTTTAATATCATTTTAAATGAATGAATGAATGAACATTCAAATTTGATATATGGTTTTTTATATATGATTATTTATGCAGAAAAAATTAATTGACCTAATTATTAATTTAATAAAATAAAATTCAATTTAATAAAATATTAAAATAATAAAAATTAATAAATTTGTAAAAAAAAAAATATAATATTTGAAAAAAAAATGTGCCTTTGCGAGTTTCGAACTGAGGGTGCAAAGTCATAAGATGACGCCCTAGCCCCATAACCATAATTTTTTAAATTTTAAAGTGTGTTTATTGAGCCAAATTACAAATTATATTTACAGAGAAGCTTATCCCTAAACACATGGGATATACAATTAATAATTAAACAAATATAGAACAAAATTGTGCAATATAGCACATTCATTGTTAAACTAAATATTACAAAATACAATGTATTTAGAATCTAAAATTATTACATTATTTCCTTTTTCTTTTTTTAATTTAAATTTATATTGATTATATAATTAATGTGATAAAGTTATTAATTTTATTCAGGAAAACGGCTTATATAAAAAAACCTGAATACTACTTGCCCCATAACCACGAACCATTCTTGTTTGCAAGTCTCCTATTAGGATATATATAGATGCAAATTATCGCCAGCAGTTCCTCTATGATCTAGCACGGTAACTAAACTATTTTTAGGTAAATACCACCCCCTGGACACACCTTAGCAATTAGCGGTTTAATAAAAGAAGTCTGACATGCCTTGAGACCTACTGAATATGCATAAAAAATTTCATAAGAATCGGTCCAGCCGTTTAGGAGGAGTATGATTTCAAAGTTTTGTGACACGAGAATTTTATATATAAGATAATTGTTTAATTTTATATGACAATCACGTTTGTTCACTTTCGCTTTGAATAAAACTTTAGTTTATCTACCTATATAAAATTATTATTAGTATATGTTTCATCATTTGTTTGCTTTTTCTTGTAAAAAAATCTTTATTTCTAAATAAATTTTCAAATAAATTTTGAGTAATTTAATCTTAATTATATTTTAAATTAATTTGTATTTATATTTTTAAGTTTTATATTAAAATAGATATCTATTCAAGGAGAGACATTGTCATTAAAATTAAATCGTTTTACACTAAGTTTTTAAAAGATAAGATATTAAATTAATTAAATTTTTTATTTTTTTATTATATCATTATATATATAAATTAATTTCTTTTGATATTAAAATATTTTTTGGGTGGGATGTTGTAAATTGATGAAAAGTTTAGTATTTATTGTATTATTGTACAATAATACTAGGATATTTAGAAGGGAAATAAATAAATGAAAAATGTAAAGATTAACTTTTAAGTTTATTTGCAGGATAATTAATAACAAATAATTAATCAATAATCACAATAATAATAGATGGTATTCACTAGTAGAAGAATATCATTATCAAATTTTAAAATATTAACAATTCTTTTTTTTATTGAAAAAATATCACAAAATTAATAAATTTTAAAAACGTAACATATTTTTAATAATCAATTTAAAATTTATATCTACACAACAGTTATATATAGTAGATAGTTATTCTCTTAAAATTAATAATTTTCTTATAAAGATATGAATATTTTGTAAAAAAAATTGAACAAAGGAAAATGCCTATAAGATAAAAACAATGTCTTAGACCATTGGTTTAACAATTAATTAGGTAATAATTCAAAAATTTACAAATATACAACAATTATAATGTCCATTCATAATCTCAATAAAGAGAATTCATTTTTAAACGTTAATAGTGAAAATGATTTAAAAAAAGGATTAACAAATAAAAATAATATATATTTTGAAAATTTTATTATATAGGTGGAGGGGCTTCTTCATCTGTGTCTTCAAAATCGGAAGCATGGCCACCCCCGCTACTTTCAGCTCCAGATTCTACAGATTTTGCTCTTTGTTGACCCTTACGCCGAGGTCTCGAAAAAACTCGACTTTCTTCCCCCGTATTGCGAAATGAGATTAAAGGATGTAATGCGCTACGTAAACTCCAAAATAATCTTGGAAATAAAATTTCTTGTTGAGCTAGTAATTGTTTTGTTCGGTGACGTTCTTTAGGGGCTTCAAAACAAGCTGGACAATTTTCTGGAATAACTGGAAGACTTCTGGATTCAGCAAATTGACGAAGCGCCTTTTCACGCACATAAACAAAAGGCCTTAAAAAGAATAATAATAATTATAAGTTTCAATAAAAATATTTCAAAATAATGAAGTTTTATTATGTGCACTTACCTTATTACACGAAGATCCCTTTCTTGAACATAATAATGAGCTTTCATTGATCTTAGACGACCATTATGAAATGTAGACATGAGAAATGATTCAGCTAAATCATCTAAATGCTGCCCAAGTGCAAGAACATTATAACCTCCTCGTCTAGCAGATGCATATAACCTTCCTCTTTTTAATCGACTACAGAATGAACAAACAGAACTACATGATGCAGCCATTGCTTGTTCTAAAATTTCTATAAAAATTAAAAAATAATTAAAATTAAATTAAGTAATTTCTTTCTTTTATTATAAAATGCAATGAGTGAAAGACAATTAAGTCAGAATATTTTAACTCAGTAGAATAAAAAATTTATAGAGATAACTATTTAAATATTAAAATTAAATTATAGAATCTAACTTACGCTGCCGTTCATATGCATAAGGAACGCCTAGAGCATTTAAATAAGGAACCAGAGGGGAAGGATCATAGGCTGCACTTCCTGGATCAACAGTGGCGGCTCCGATTTCAAAACGAATTCCTAATTTGGCTGCCGAATATCTCTGATATTGGTGAAGAGTATGAAGTAGAGAAAGAGAATCTTTCCCACCAGATAAACATACAAGAACCCTATCACCATCTCGAATCATATTAAACTCATGAAGAGCCTGGATGTAATATATAAACATATTAATAATAATTATTTTTCAAAATAAATAAATATTAAAATTAATTAATAATTATTACATCAACTGTTGGTTTCCAAATGATTTTTGGAGGACAATGCCATTGGACATTTATTTTGGTGGGTTTTTCTGAATTATCATGAGTTTCAATCACTTCTTTCTGAATTTCTGATTTGGAATTGGAATCAGAGGTATGCTCTGAGTCTGGGCATGTCATATTAATCCCTGAATCATGAGAACCACTAGTTATTTGTGGTTGAACCTCAATATTTGATCCATTAGTATTATTCGAACAATTATTATTTTCACTTCCTAGTGCTTCTGTTACTATTCCTCTTAGTTCACTAGCCATTCCTCGGGATACTTCTACTAAATAATCAGCAACTTCAGAAGCTGAAACAGAATCTTTTTCTTGTCTGCGTGGTCCTGATTCAAATCCATCGCTTAGTACATCTTCTACAGTTGTTATAACTTCTCTAATTTCAGATTTAATTTCTGTGGCGAGTTCCTAGATATATTTTAAAAATTTCCGAAAATATTAATAGTATATTTTTTCAAAAAATCTTCTATATAATATATATAAATATACCTTAGTCACTTCTTGCACATAAGCTTGAAGGTCTTCTGTTGGTTGAGGAGAATCTGGTTCACTAAAACTTGAAGAAGATTGCCTTGGTCGGAAACATCCTTGATTAGATGAATTATTTTTAAATGAATGATACTCAATTTCTGTACAACTCATTATACGGGGTCTATAAAAGACTGGGCTAAAAGAGAAATTAAAATTATTATCGAAAACTGAGAGAAATTAAATACAATAGTACCTTCTATGCAATATTTCTGAGCTTAATCCTGGAGTTAGAGGCCTTTGAGGAGATCCAGGTGGTAAAGATTTTGGAGATTTGCTGTCCAACGAATCTTTAGAAGCATTTTTTGTTTTATCATAGGGACAAATGTTATTCTGTGTTTTAAATTCGTTATTAATGGTAATAGGCAAACTATGTGATTCAGACTCTGAACTTAAAAGTCTTAGTCGATTTATTGAGTTTTCATTTGAGAGTGGTAATAAAGCTGAACCAAGACTAGAGCACCGGGGTCGAGAAATAAAAGGTACTGGACTGGTAGCTGGTTCAGGAGTTATACTAAGAGTTCTAGGAGATCCGTGATATCCTATTGGTTCAAATGGTACCGTATGTTTTACCTAAAAGAAGGAAAGAAGATGATTGTGTTATTTAAAAGTTTAAAAATGAAAATCTATCAAATTTCTACCTTCGAAGAGTGACCTAATAATAGGTCTTGAGCTTCACTTGGCAACATAAACCAACGTAAAGGTTCCGATTTTTCATCAAATAATGCTCCTTGATCAGCAAGAGGGCATCGTTGGGCCATTCGACGTGCACGATTAAATATATTACGAGCAGTGTGAAGGACATCTGAATAATCATGAGGAGGAATAGAGCCTTGTCCAGATATTCTTCTTTCTTGTACTGACATTCGGCCATCAGTATAGCGTACAGCTCCAAGCCATCGTCGTTCCCGAAAAACGGAATTGGTATGATGTCTCCATTCCCCTGTCTAGAAAGCAAATATTTAAATCAATATATATATATATATAAAATAAAACAATAATCTGATAACCTACTTCAGGATTAAGTATATATTGTGGAAGAAGTTTCCAAGCTTCCGTTGCAACCATTTTAACAGCTTCAAGTATAAAACCAATCTCTAAGTCATTCATAAAATATGGTAATGAAATTCGTGCAAAACCTGGTCTTAACATTTCATAAGGACTATGTTCTTCTCTACGACGAAGGTGACGACGGTCTAATCGGCAATCTTCAAGGAGAATTTCTTCATATTGATTTGCAAGATCTGGTCCAATTCCTTTAAAAATAATAATTAATTAATCAATATTGAAAAATTTAGTAAATAATAAATTGTTGACTAACCAAGTAAATCTAAAGCATATGGTCCAGCACATGCACAACCTCCTCGGGCTTGAATTCCAAAAATATCATTTAGTACAGCACATACAAAATTATGATGAAGAAATGCTCCTCTTGGATGACGTACAAGAAAAGAGAAAACAGGTAATCGTCGATTCGATGTTACTGGGCCTAATAATACAATTTCGGGTATATTTCTCATGTGAGATACTACCATCCTAAAAATAAAAATAAAATTTAGGAAAACAAAATCAAATATATTTTAATAATAAAAATAATTAAATTTATAATCATACTTAGAAATTTTTTCTTCGCGTATTAATATATTATTCACACCAACAGCTTCTTTAAGTTGCATAGCCAAACCAGCACGTACAGATTCAACAACGGCTGCAGTTCCTCCTTCTTCTCGGAGTTCAGTGTCCTAAAAAATTAAAAGTTTACTATAAATAAATTATGCTTAACTTTTTAAAGAATTTAATAAACGAGAAAAATCTAAGGATTTTTTATATTTTATTTCAATAAATTTTTGGAAAACATACCTGCAAATATCTATGAGCATCACGAGAGACAAAAAATACGGTCCCACCTCCACATCCATTTGGTACAGAATTATTGAAGAGAGATTTTTTGGCAATCAAAACACCTATAAAAAAGAAAATTTAAAAATACTAATAATAGTTAAACATAAAATAAGTTTTTTAAACTTTATTTTTAAAAAAGTATAAACAAATTTAAACATTAATTAAAAGTTTCACTATATATGATATATATGATATGTATATATATATATATTTATATATTTGTTTTCACTAATAATAATTATTAAACCAATGCATGTATTTAATATTAATTTTTACGTCGAATTCAAATCATTTAAGATAATTTCAGAATTTTTCAATATACTACAGCGGAGATTCTTTTTTTCCCCCAAAGATGGTTTACGCCATCAAATTTTACCTTACATTTCACGTTCGAGTTATGCCTGGTTATTGAAAGACATCATTTTCGATTTTGAGAATCGTAAAATAAATGGGAATGAAACTGAAATTTGAAGATATTTTTTATTTAAAAATTTAGACTTTTCTTTAAATTCTAAATAAAATTTTTGAGAAATAAATAAATTATATATATAAGCTCACCAGGTGTTTGAACGCCACCAATAAATTTATGGACAGAAAAAAACATCGCATCCTTGGAGACCGCGCGCTCATCGATGCCAGGAAGAACTGGATTCATGTCCATTGGAACGTAAGGAGCTTCAAAAACAAACAAGAAAGTTACAATTATTTTTTTAAAATTATATTTATAATGGTGTTTCGATTATTAAGAGAAATCCTAAGGAATGATTTTTCTTACTGAATAAAGTATATACATAAAATATAAGAAATTTTTCTATTATTTGTACTGATTTAACTTGTAACCACGGCATGAAGTTAATTATACTTATAAAAACATTGCAATAATATCGTAAATAAAAGAAATTAAATTCTAAAAAGGTGTGAAAAATTATCGGGATAATAGTTTTAAATAACTAATTTAACATTATGTAAAAAATATGTAATTTGCAATTTAAAGTTTTAAAAATGTATAATTAATATTTAAATATTTCATAAATATCTATGCACAAGTATATAATTATTTGAATTATTATAATTATTTTATTAATGTATTATTAATGTAATATAATAATATTAAATTTTTAAAAAGGTTTTAAATTTTAAATAATTTTCATTTGTTTATAAAATTTAATTTTTCTTTTTAATATTTCTATTTAATTGATTTTTTTAAATCAACTAATTTTCAATATAATTTTAATGAAATATTAAGTGTCTTTATCTTTAATATACTATTTAGAGAATTTGCACTTATTATTATTATTATTATTAATATATTATTATTTTAGTTTTCTCACACAACCTATACAATTCTACAAATTTATAATTATCTATTCATTCAGGATTTATCATGAGATCTGACGATAAACCAAACATATAGTATATTTTCATAAATTCCATACGACAAAATTATATTCAAAAATTCACATCAAAATTTTTAATTTGTTAATAATTCATTTACTATGATTTATTGTCTATTTAGAGGTATTAAATATGTTTTTAAGTTAATAAATAAATAAATGATAGAATTACCAGCAGTGGCATAATCCCAGAAGGCAAGGGCGCCATGCTGATGCAAGAGGAGTGTAGTTGCTATGTCGTCTGCAAGTACTCCAGTTACATTACTGGCTGCGCTAAAGCATCCTATCATTTGGATTCCTAAATCCCGATGAGCTTCGAGATTGCGTTCCAAATCAGCCAAATCAAGGTGCCCCTCTCGGGTTTCCGCTACTCTTATTATCTATAAAATAAATTTAAAATATATATTTTATTAAATAATAAAATAAAAGTAGAAATCTAAAATAAAATCATTAAAAAAAAAATTAAATAAAAATTTATTAAAAAAATATATGAAGTTAATCAGTATTTATTGTAATTTCTTGATTATTTTGATATCTATTGAAGACGATTCATATGAAGAATTGATGTAATAGGATTTCAATTATATAAGAAATTATCCATGCTAATTTGTCACGTTTTCCTAGTTTTGAGTTCCAAATTAAATAATTCACTAATAAAAATATCTTAAATAATTAATTTCAAGAGAAATAAAGTAATAAAATAATAATAATTTCTTAAACAAAATTAAATTTCGGACAAATATAAATTAGAAAGAAGTAAACATGTTAAATTATTAAAATAGCATGATTACGTCTTGTTCTAGTAGAGTGAGCTATAAATAAATCGTTATTCGAATAGTAAAATAGTATGCCGGAAGAATCCTATAGGAAATGTTTTACGATCAAAATTTTGAATATTTTATTTTTTTGAAAAAATGTATATTTTCATTATAAATCACAAATAAATTAAATATTTTATAATTTATTAATTATTTAATTTAGTTTGGTTGACCATCAAAAAAGCTTATTTGATCCAATCGAATGGAAAGGATTAATTTAAAATTCATAATAATAATGAGAAAAGGTAAATTTTATTTTTATTATAATTTTTTATGAAGTAATATGCAGATGAAAATTGGAGAAATTTTGGAGGGGATAATGATATGTGTTGAAAGAAAAAGTGGACTTATGTTCCAGATTTTTCAAGTCTGAAATTTTTTTAAAACTGTATCAGCATTCAACATTTGAATTCATTTAGCGCAGAAGATTCATTTGAATAGTAGCACAATTTGAAATATAATATCAGAATTTTTCGAATAAAGATAGAAACTGAATAAAAACAAATTGATGAATATAATATATACCTGTGCACCTGTCTCTCGCCATGGTAAAAGATTAGAATGGTGTTCACATGGTCCGACGAAAACAATTGGTGGGCGTTCAAGTGATAAGGCATTAAGAAGTTTATGAACGGCGCCAGTACACCCATGACCAGCAAAAATTACGGCATCATGCTCACTAGCATGGCATGAATTTCGAAAAATATCACGAGCTTCATGCCTAAAATATCAATACAAATACTTGTATAATGATTTTTCAAAATATCATTAAGAAAATTAAAATTTGACTTTTGAAAAGTTAGTGATGGATGTTTTTTATTAAATAATCATAGAGTGTTTGGTGTTAAAGAATATTTCATAATCGCATTATATAAAATAGATTAATCATAAAAAAAATTTGGTAATCAAAAGAATTTTTTTTATTGTTTGGTTGCATTAAATTAAGTTTTAAGCTATCATTATAAATTAAATAATAAAGTTATAATTTATATTTTAATAAATAAAAAATGTTCTAATAAATATGTTTATTTGGATTGATGAATGTTTAACCACAATACTTTTAAAAAAAGATTTTAAAGTAGAAAGATTTATTTAAATTATCAATCAGACTTATTTAATATTAATTGTTGTTTTACCTGAACAAAGTAGATTGAAGTGATGTGATGGAAGTAGTTGTGTGGGTATTTCCATATGTTGGCAAAACCTCCTTTAAGATAAAATCTTCTATAAATTGAAGAGATCGCCCTGATGCTGCATAATCACAATAGACAACTATAACAAATAAGAAAAATTCACAAATATATTAAAAAAACGTCCTGAAAGTATTAAGTGGTATTTAAGTGAAATTCTAATATTTTTCTATCATGATTAATTTTGATTAATTAGATAAAGAAAATGTTTTTTATTCACGTTTATTAATTAAACTAATTTAAAAATAATATATGTATCATTTATTTTAATTGAAATATAAGATCATATATATATTATTTATTATAATGTCTCTTGAATTATGAGGGCAAGTCAAAAAGTGCGTGACTTTTTGAATGAAACACAGGTTTTTAGATAAAAAATGATTTTATTTTTCAATGTAGTCTCCTTTGAGCTTAAAAAAATTGAAATCACTTCGTCCAACGTTTCTTCAATTTTTTATCCATTCCAAAAAATAAGATTTGTCGAGGACATCAAAATAGGTATTTGTTTGTAAAATGAATGATTTATTTCATCGTTGGAGTCAAATCTCTTACCGCCGAACCATTTCTTCAGGTTTGGAAACAAAAAATAGTCATTCGGGGCTAAATCCAAAGAATAGAGGGGGTAAAGGAGCAATTCGTATCCCAATTTAGGGATTTTCATGGAAATTCAATTTTTCCATTTTCTTCTCACATCACGAGGTAGTCTGCTATTAATGGATACCAAACAAAAACTAAAAGACCCAGTTGGTTCAAAATTCGACAGGATTTCATTTAAGAGGCGTAAAATTCAAAAACTCATGGACTTATTGACCTACCCTCGTATTATTGGAAAATTGTTAATATTGAATAAAATGTTTAAAATGATTCTTATTTTTTTGAAAAAATAGACACATTAAATAATAATTTATTAATATCCTCTATATCTAGAATCTATATCATAATGATAGAAAACGACTTTTTCATATTTTGAAAGAGACAGAAATATGAATTAGGTTGAATATTAAATTTTATCTTCCTTCGTTAATGTTTAAAATATAACAAATATAATTTGTCAAGAGAAGGGAATAAATTGTGAAATGACTATTTAAGTTGGAGAAATACAATCTCCCACTTTATTCCCACTCTCTCCAATCAAATCCTAATTGTAAACATTGTTATTATCCGTGTCTTTCAATAAATGTTGCCAATATAGTAGGGGCATAAATTTGATTTATTATCAAAATGAGAGATAAATAATATAATACATAAGTTTATGAATATATTTACTAAAACCTTTTTGTTTATTTTCAAATTAATGTAGCTTTTTATTTTCTTCGTATATTGTATATTAATGAATGAAGATTATTATTAGAATGAAAAAATATTTGTGTTAAATCTTTATGTAATTTTGATTGGGATATTATTTGAACTGAGGAAAATTTTTTCAGTGATTAATTATATAAATTCAGATAAAAAAAGAAAAAGAAAAATGGAATGAGTGGTATATTGGATTTAAAATAACTTTAAAGTCTGTAATGAAGTGGGTCAATTTGGCACAAGGTTGAATATTAGAAAATTATATTTGATAGGGCAATTAACTTGAGATTTTAAGAGCTTCGCACAATATATATATATATTCTCGTATTTAGAAAGAGAGAAAATTTAAGGGGAGTTCATCAACTCAATAGAAAGTACTAAATCCTTTGAAGAAACAGCGATAAATATAAATATTAATAAAAAAATTCTAAATTTTATTTTATTGAAAGTCTTTACATTTATTTTATTCTTCCTTGATATAGAATTTTATTAAAATGTTGATTAATCATTAAAATAATAATAAGGAGTAAGTAATATAATCAAATTGAAACAATTTAGATTATACTATCTTTTTGGTCATGTTCTTTATCATGTGACCAAGGCTTCTAGCATGATTAGTTATGATTTTATTAAATGGACTAGTATGATTCACTCAGGAAGTGAGAATCAGGATGAGACCTTTTTCCTAATCGTTTGGGTCCAATTACCTTCGCTCTTAACCAATTGATTCTAAAAGTCAAGATTCACTGTTAATGAATCAATTTAAATCATTACAATTTTTATTATTTGTTATTATTATTATTATTTATATTTGGAGTTAGGGAACTTGCCAGGCATATAAGATACGGACGTTAGAACAAAAAGTAGATCTCATTAGAAGTCACGCGTTATTAAAATAATAATAATATGTATAAATATGTTTATTAAATACGTATAGATATGTATATTTTATATCAGGATTGGACATTTTTTTTTGTAATTGGGGTCAAAATTGAATACATTCGAACTTGTTTGAAAATTTTGAGTATAATTTAGAATTTAGACAAATATTTTATTATAGATTTCGATTTAACATTTATAGTATAAAACATAATTTAATATAAATAATGCATATAAAAATGATGATTAATATAATTTTATTTTGAAAAAAAACATCCGATTATATAGGCACATAACCTCAATTTAATAAAATTTCAAAATAATATTTATTCTTTTCTTTTAAATTTCTAATGAAATTAATTTAAATTTTAATCATTTAATTGTAAATATTTTTTGTTATATTAATTGAATGAATCAAGTAGCGGTCCGGATAAAAGATGTCGCGGGTCATATTTGACCCGCGGGCCGTTGTTTGCCGACTGTTGGTTTAGAACAGTGGTTCTTAAACTGTGGTCCGCGGACCCCTGGGGGTCCGCGAAGCCTTTACTGGGGGTCCGCGGTCCTCGGAAAAAAATCATCGTAAAAATATATACATATATAAATATTTAAAGTTCATTGTGTAACTATATCCTCCTAGAGAATTACGGCTATAATTTAATACTATTAATAATACTATTTTATTTTATTAAATTGATAATTATGTCAATTAATTTTTTGTGAATAAATAAACATATATAAAAAACTATATATAAAATTTGAATTTTCATCCATTCATTCATTTAAAATCATTTTTCGATTGTTCCTTTAAAATAACCCCTCTTAGGGGCTCGGAAGGGGAGGCATATAAGGGAATTTTCTTTCACTTTGTTATTGGGGAAAACCAGGGGAGGGGACAGTCTTACCCGGAAAAACCCAAATTGTCAGCGTCCACTCTGGGGTTTTAAACAGTTTTAAAGCAAATGTTAATTATAAGTTCATTTCTCAACGAGTTGTATCTTTAAATTATTTTTATTAATGTTAATTATAAGTTCATTTCTCAACGAGTTGTATCTTTAAATTATTTTTATTAATTTAATTAATTATAATTAAATTATAGCTAATAATAGTTTATTATAGCTAATAATTTGTTTTAATTTTTAGTGTAATTTGCATGATCATTATTTTATAAAAACACTAAACACATTTTGCAATTTCCCAGAAAGGCTGTTTTTGAGAGTAAGTATAAGTTAGTTTTATGAATAAAAAATATTTATTTTAATAATATTTTAGAATCAAATTACGAAATTAATAATATTTTAGAATCAAATTACGAAATATATTTATTATATAAATTAATATTCATTTAAAATGATATTAAATCATTTATTTAAAATGATTTAAAACATTTATTAAAATCATATTAAAACATAGCTAGTAAATAATAATTCGTTATATTTATATTATATTTATATTATATTTATATTATTGTAGTTCAATGTTAATAAATTACTCCATAAAATGGATCGTTGGCTACAAACTGGTTCAACACAGAAACGGAAAGAATCAGATGATGAGGCATCAACAGCAAACTCTACCAAGAAACGCAAAACTAGAAAATATTCGGATGATTATTTATCATTTGGATTTACTTATATTTGCAACAATGATGTGGAAAGACCAGTCTGCGTTCTATGTCAGGAAAGTTTATCCAATGAAAGTATGAAACCTGCTAATCTCAGACGTCATTTACAAACAAAGCACAGCGAGCATGTTAGTAAGTCTATCGAATTTTTTAAAATGAAAAAAGAAGAACTTAATTCAAGTCAGAAATTGATGGTAAAGACGGGATCTGGTGGTATGAGTAAGAAAGCAGTAATGGCATCATATGAAGTAGCTCTACTTATTGCTAAAGCAGGAAAGCCGCATAATATAGCAGAGCAATTAATTCTTCCTGCTACAAAAGTAATTACAAATATAATGTTAGGAACTAAAGCAGCAAACGATATAAATTTGATTTCATTATCAAATGATACGGTTAAGAATAGGATTGAAGACATGTCATGTAATATAAAAGAAGAATTAATATCGAGAGTGCGCAAAAGTCACTATTACTCATTACAATTGGATGAAAGTACTGATGTCACTAATAATGCCAATTTGTTAGCTTTCATTAGATATGAGTTTGAAAATCAAATACAAGAAGATGTATTGTTTTGTGATTCACTACCTTCACGAACGACAGCTAATGACATATTTAACAGTTTGAATAATTTTATAACCGAAAATGAAATAGAGTGGCCAAAATGTGTTGGAATTTGCACTGATGGTGCTCGTGCAATGTCAGGTACAAGAACTGGATTGATTGCTCTTATTAAAAATGTTGCGCCTCAGGTTGTTTGGAATCATTGCTGCATTCACAGAGAATCATTAGCAGCCAAAAATATGTCACCAGATTTGAAAAGAACATTAGACGAAGTAGTTAAAATTGTCAATTTCATTAAGGCTCGTCCACTTAATTCCAGAGTTTTTAAAATTTTGTGTGAGGAAATGGGTAGTCAACATACACATTTATTATTACATACAGATGTACGTTGGTTGTCCCGCGGGAAAGTACTCATTCGCCTTTTTGAGCTTCGAGATGAAATACGATTGTTTTTAATAGATGCGCATTTTGAACTGACCGAATGTTTCAATGATTTTATCTGGTTAGCTAAGGTGGCTTACTTGACTGATATTTTTACAAAATTGAACGAACTTAATTTGAGCCTGCAAGGTACTGTTGTAAATATATTTAAAGTTGAAGATAAAATAGAAGCAATGATTAAAAAAATCGACTTGTGGTCGAAACGCATCCAGAACGGTGTATATGAGTCTTTTCCAACTCTCAATGATTTCATAGAAAGCTCCAGTGAAAAATTGCTTAATCAAACGCGTCAATTATTTGTTGAACATTTAATTACTTTGAAAAGCAACTTCAGGAAGTATTTTTCTACTCCTGATCCTTGCAATAACTGGATCAGAGATCCATTTAATATGGAAATTACAAATACTAAACATTTATCTGCACCTGAACAAGATATTCTCGTGGAATTATCATGTGATACAACTTATAAACTAAAATTTAACAAAACTGAATTGAGCAACTTTTGGTTACTTCTCAGGTCAGATTATCCTGCGCTTGCAAATAAAGCACTTCAACACTTGATTCCATTCTGCACAACATATTTATGCGAACAAGCTTTTTCGGTACTATTTTATATTAAGTCTAAATATAGAAACAAATTAAATGTAGAGCCGGATCTTAGATTAAAAGTTTCCAATATTAAGCCAGATATTGAGATTCTTGTTTCAAGAAAACAACTGCATACATCTCATTAAATATGTAAGTTATATTTAATGAGATAGATGCAGTTATTTTTTAAAATATTTCTTATTTAATATTTTCTGAAAAAAATTATAAAATATTTATATGAATTTAATGTAAGTACCCATTATAATTTGTGAGATTTGTTGCTATGACAATGTTTGTATTTTCTTTCTTCAATATTATAATTTCTAATAAAATGTGTTCTACAATATGCAAAAAAATCGTTATTCACCAATCACTGTTAGAAATATTCATCATATATCCTTGTCCTTATGAGATCGTAAGCCAGAAATTAATTAATAAAATGACGTAAAGTACCTAAAGTTGTGATGGGGGTCCGTCAAAAAAAATTTTTTCAAGTGGGGGTCCGTGGAGTACATAAGTTTAAGAACCTATGGTTTAGAAGATGAGTGCAAATCGAAAATTTGATAAAGATTATTTGTGTAAATAAAACAAAATAATCGTGTGCAGAAAATTAAACATTTTAGTAGAATATTTTTTATATCATTTCTTTTTCAAATATTATTTTTTTATTCTTTACTTAATAAGATTGAATTTTTATATGGAATATTTGTTTATATATTAGCATTGGATATGACCTAGAATTCTCTCTGTTTCTAATACATGGTATCAATTCTCAAGTTAACACTAAGATGCACCCCTAAAAGCAACATGTGGTTGCCAAATATATTCGCGTGCTCTCGTCCTTTAGTAGTCAAATACATAGATAACAAAAATAATATTATGATATATATAAAGTTAGGGGACAAAGTTAAAAGAAATGGGAAAGGTGAAGGAACTGGGAAAGGTGGGCGACTGCGTAGGTAAACTGGTCTGACAACCAAAGTCCTTGTGAAATCCTTTAGACCCATTTGATTGTCTCTAACAGGGCAGACTATGTATAGAAAATAAAAATAGCAATAACGTATCATCTTCAATAATTTATAAATTAATTTCATAAAGAGAGAATTTAAATATAATTAATATATTTGTTTGTTGAATTTCTTTAATTACTTAAATTATAAAATTCATTAATGAAATGTTAGTTAATAAATTATTTGAATATCGAGTGTTGAGAAAATAAAAATTTATAAACATGTTCAAAAAATTTAAATTTAATATTTTTTGTTACATGATGGATCATCAATTTATTACATTTTTATTTTAAATCTTAAAAATACAATTTCATAAAAGAACAGACAATAATAAAATAATCGAAATTAGAGCAAAAGTATTGTTTTTATTGAATGTTTTTTTTTTGTCAAATTCATCGAGTTTGAGTTGTTTATGAATTTAGTTGTTGAAATTGAAAATAATTTAAATTATATAACACAGTCGTAGATAATGTAATTATCAAAGAAAAAACTTGAATACAATATCAAAAATTCATCAATTTATTACATTTTTATTTTAAATCTTAAAAATACAATTTCATAAAAGAACAGACAAATCTATTATTAAAAAAAAAATAATAATAATAAAATAAAATAAAATTGGAGTTATATTTCTTTAAGAAATTCAAAAAATCTGGAGAGTCTTCACTCGGTTATCTTGCAAATGTGAATTGGATTAATTAATATATATTATATTTAAATTAAATTTAATTAATTAAATTATAAATTAAAATTAATAAATAATATATATTAAACCAGCGCGTGTTTGGCTCTTTGGTGATAGCACCATGTCACGTGCTGGCGCGTGATCTGCATTGTTAAAAAATTAATTCCGGTACTTTCAGCGATACAATCAAGCTGAAATTCTATAGCAGTTTTATATAATTTTTAATCATGTGAAAAATTATCAAACATATATCTTTATTTTTACGGTCAGTTTAGAGCGAAAAAAATGAAAACGTGGTAGGTAATGGTCCTCTTCCGAATGAGCTACATTTCTCAAAAGTTTATAGAAAACTACGAATTTTGAATAATGCCTGTGTACCAAATTTCATTATCTAGCTCAAACCGTTTTTTGGTAATCTTTACACAGACACAGACATTTTTAGTGAAAATGCCTCAGGGACCTTCAAAATGTATAAAAACATCAAAATCTCGACATCGAAACTTTTTGTGATCGCAATATTATCTCTGACGAGATAGTAAAATTAAATAATAAATGATTGATAATATAAAAAAACACTAAACTAATGGTTTTTATAAATTATCTTAATTAATTACGTCTAAGACAATCCGATTATCAGTATAGAAGCAATTAATACTTAACGGAAAAAAACTGGATAGAAACTGGACCTTTCCTGTAATGATAATCATGAATAAGTTTAAATTTTTTTAATTTTTTTTTATTAATCATTTTTATGTTAGAATAATTTATATATATAAAGAAATTAAAATAAAAGTCAATAATGGATTTAAGGAAGATTTTTCACTTCTTGAAACGTGGGCACTTGAAGTATTCTCTAAAAGAAAAAGTAAATAATCATCATAAGAAAAATTTAAAGTGGATTATAAATAAAAATTTTACTTCTGACATATTACATGATTAGATCATTTTATTATTATTATTATTATGAATAAAAACTTTAAATTTGCTGTCACTAAAAGGAAACAAATACCAGTGGCAGAATGATTAATGGAACAATTATCTAGATTGATATCTGGTCCTTTTTTTAATATGCCAATTCAAAAAGAGAGCTTGGAGGGCATTGCACTTAAGTAGTACATACGTAATCAAAACAAGATAAAAAAAAATAAAAATAAAAATAAAAAAATACAAAGAAGCCGACTGATTCGTCATATTTGACGTCGTCCAACTTCTCAAAAGCGACAGATTGTCTGCTTTGAAGAATTTTTTTTTTTAATTTATTTTAAAAGACCGATTCAGACAATTTGTCCGGTATTAAGGCCCGGAAGTGGTTTGACCAATTCCGGGAACACCTGGCAAAAATATACTAAAAACCTGGCACTAGTTATTAAAGAGAAACTAAAGACACACCCACCCACATAAATTCATACGCCATATCAAACACTTGGCTTGCCTCTATATTAGCTATTGTAAAAGGTTTAAATTTAGCTAAGAACATAATATAAAGCTGTAAGAAGAAAGTGGAAAATCTTTCTCTTAAGATCAAGGAAATTAATTAAACAAATAATAGTTAGAAGAGACGAGTGAAAGTAAACAATTTAAAGAAAGAAACATCATTATTTTATTTACATAGAAGTTGAAATTGCTTTTGTAGCAAATTAAAAAAAAAATGATGATGTTTGCAATACTATTTTTTAATAATAATGATTAAATAAAAAAAAAACATTTTCTTAGATTATACTAAACGTATTTTGCATACTCGTTATGTTTCAGGCATTGGCCTTGACATGTTGAAAGCATTCCAATATTCATCTAAGAAGAAAATTATTGTCTTGTAAATTTAGAATTATGAAAAAAAAAGAAATAATTGTAAATTTCAATGAATTTGAATTCATAAAATAATTTACTAAGAAGAAACAAATATAAAATAATTCCTAATAATTTAATTATACCTCTAAATTGCACGTAGAGGTTAAAAATATTACACTTAAATAAATAAAGTCTTTATTTAGATAAATTAACTATATAAATATAACTATTTTAATAGAGAAAATAATATTTTTAAGTCTTCAATTTAAATTTTATTATTTAAAAGAAAAAAATAAGCTGGACTGTCTCCACTTGACTATCTCGCAAATTTGAATTGGATTAAATAACATATTATATTTAAATTAAATTTAATTAATTATAAATGATAAATTAAAATTAATAAATAATATTTATTAAACCACAGCATGTTTGGCTCTGTTGATGGCACCACGACATCTGCTTGCGCGTCAATGTGTAAAATTAATTCCGGTACTTTCAGCGATTCAATCAAGCTGAAATTCTATATATAGCAGTTTTAGACCATTTTTAATCATGTGAAAAATTATCAAACATATATCTTTATTTTTACGGTCATTTTAGAGGGAAATAAATGAAAACGTGGTAGGTAATGGTCCTCTTCCGGTTGAGCTACATTTCTCAAAAGTTGATAGAAAACTACGAATTTTGAATAATGCCTGTGTACCAAATTTCATTTTTCTAGCACACAAACCGTTTTTATAACGTTTTTCTAACTTCACTTGGCGTCTCTGTCTGTTCGCTCTTTTGATAAATTGAAATCTATTTTTCATCGACTTTTTATTGAGATAGACTTTTGAAAATTTTTATAGATATTTCATTCGATCCTTAGAAGGTATAGAAGAAATATAATTGAATTATAATTAATTAATTGTAATTAATTAGCGATTCATTACTTTTAGTAACTAACTTCGTTTGTTTTGCTTCGATTAATTTTTTGTTTTATTTAAAAATAGATGCTATAATAATTTTCATTTTAGATATTTTGTGTTTTTTCATGTATGCTGTTTTTTATAGGGATTCGGGATCTATGCACATTTAGACAACCTTCGCATTTTTCTTATTAATTCTTTCGATATTTTTTGTCAACTTGTTCTATTATTCAACAATCCTTTAATTGAAAGAATAATAATTAAATTGAAACTTTTTTATCAATGGACGATAATTTAGTAATTAGCAAATTTCTAACCTTTGCCAATATTCATTCATTAAAACTGAAATAATAATCAAAAAGTAAATTGAATAATTTATATTAAAATAAAATAATTTTGGAAATTATCGCATCATTTTCTTATTAGAACAATCTATGTATAGGTAATTATAATAACAATTTGAATAATCAATGGATTAGTAATGACATTATTATATTATATTAAATAGAACTTGCATAATAAATGGTAATTTGATTACAACAAACATAATTGAATTTGCTGAGAGTATAAAATTTTTATAAAATTATTCTTTGTCTATAATAGAGTAAAAAAAATATATTCTTATATAAAACTTATAATTATGAAAAATATAAAGGAAAATATTTAAAATAATAATAAAAGAAAGAAAAAAAGAAAATATAAATAAAAAATAGAAAAGTATCCATACTTATTAATAGAACAAAGAACGTAACTGAATAATGTCGAGATGGGTAATGTTAAATTTAGATTTTAAAAGAAGTATTGAGAAGCGAAAGGCGTATGGATCAGTTTCAGAATTAAAGGCATGGAAAATTGACATAGATTTACACTTGGAAAATTTTAAATATTTTTTAATATGCAAAACGATAAAGAGATAAGAATACAAAGCTCATTTTATTAAAATTTATATTCATATATTTTTTATTTATGTTATCTCTTAATAAACAAATAATGTAATTTTTATTTAAAAGTTTCTTAAATGAAAATAGATAATTTATTAGTTTTTTATACAAATATCTATGTAATCATAGAGGACATTTAATTTTAATCATAGAATACTTGAATATCTAATTAATACATGTTAATTTAACTCAAGATAAAATATTTCAAAATTAATTTACCGTTTAGTGATTAAGTAAAGATATTTAATAAAAGTCTAGTTATTTTTAAATGTATTAAAATGTGTTTAAAAAAATACAATTTTACTAAGCATCGTAATATGATAAAATTAGCAATACCATTCTCTCTCTTCTTTATGAGATTTTGATTTAAAAATTAAATATTATGTTATAAAAAATAAAATCATGAATAGGATATAAAATTTATTATATTAATATTAGTTTTACCATCGATTGAAGTATATTGTAAAATTCTGTTTTGTCTAAATATTTATTAGAATAAAAATTATTTGAAAATGCTGTTAATCTAGATCTGAACCAAGACCTACCTCAAGACTGAGTTCAGATAAAATCTCTTACGATTTTACTACGTAGAAACATGAATCTTTATATAAACATTATATCATATAATCAACAAAGCTAATTAAAATCTAACAGATATTGAATTAAATATTATAATTAAATAAATCAATAAATTGAAGAAAAAAAATTAAATTTTGTTTTTTTTTATTCTCAAAGGGTTTTAAATATGATATAAATTAAATTAAAATTTAATATATATATAAATATTGTTCACAATTTTATAGAGTATATATCCAGCGGAAAGAATCAGTAAATAAATAAAAATAAAAGTACATTTCACTGATAAAACGAACCCTGTTAGGGTCTTATCTTAAAAGCAAATATAATATATTCGTTTAGTTGACAGACCTTGAGATTGTATTTTTAAATAAAAAGTTAGAAAAAAATCAGTTATATTTTTTATTTTAGTTTGGCTAAATAAAAGATTTGCAACTATCAACATTCAAAATAAAACACCAGAATTATTTAAAATCTTGAAAGATAAATGTGTGCAATAAACGTTTATAAAACTTCAATAGTATTTTTTATTCTCCACACTAAATTCATTTGAGAATTTTTTGTAAATTATTTAAATTGGACTCATTTAATTATAGGTATTTTATCTCAACTTTCCCAATTTATTCATTCTCAATTCTCAATTTATAAATAAAATTATAAAAATATTAGCTTACTTAGATTTTATTTTTAAAAAACTATATTTCTATTATTGTTCTCAAAAAATATCTTTTTTAAATAAATAGAAATCATGATATGATCAAAAAAATAATTATTATTATATAAATTAAATTATTAATGTGTATTTATAATCTTATATTAACAATAATATTCGTATACAATATATCTACTACTAAATTTAATAAACATGATTTAATAATTTCATTAAATTAATTAAAATTAGAACTATTAGAATAAATTAAAAAATTTTAATGATAGTTCATTAGGAATTAAAATGAAAATTTATATATTTTAATAATTCTTTATTTAAAATATTCTTAAAACAAGATACACAAATTGTCAAGAATTATTAAAGTACCAAGTAAAAACTTGGTTAAACATGTGCTAGGTATAAAATTATTTTTTGCTTTATAAAACGCATTTATGTTTATTAAATTTGTGTGAATTACTCATTGCGATCTAAGAATGACGAGATAATGATAAAACAAAGAAACATCATAATTAAACGAGTCTAAGTTACATATATGGAGAGAAGCTGACTGAATATATAGGTCATTTCTCGAAAAGTTAGAAATAATTAATTACGCACAAATTTTATAATTAAAATGATGAGAAAAAAATTACTAAGTATGAATTTTATTAAATAACTAGATACATATATTTTATGACAATTTTCAGAGATTATATTTATTTATTTATTAAGAAAATTGAAAAGAAATTAGGAATGAATCAATGAATTTGTTATTGTAAATTTTTGTCTGATTTATGCCATCTTTATTAATTTAATGGTTCTAAAAGGAATATGATCCTCTTTTTGAATTCTTAAATTTAAATTTTTTAAGATGATTTCAAATATATAATACAAACATAATGAATATTAAATAAATGTGAAAATCTGCATTTTATTGAGAACATAAAGATAACTGATTAATTTAATAATAATTAATACAAAAAAATATAGGTATTTTAATTTAAATCCCTGATATCAAATCATTTTAAGGATTAATATAATTAAACATCAAAACTCATTAAATCCAATATAAATAATTATCATTTGTTTAATTTAATTATCTTATCAATTAGAAGGATTGTGAAGCAGAGATGTTCATAGATTTCACGGCTAATATCTCAATTAGCTAACATTTCATTTAACCTTAACCCGATTTATATGAGATGATTGTATGATGTATGTATACATGATAATAATTCATTGATATTGAATTTTCTTTTTTTTTATATAATTATTTTTCTATCTATGTATTTATTAAATAAGTAAAATCAATATTTATGATTTAAAATTATAAGTTTATTTTGTAAATATTTAGTATCTACAATGCCAAATAAACGAAAAACAATTTCTTTAATTTATCCATAATACCCAATAATATTGGAGTGGGGGGCCATCCCCGGAATTATCAATAATTTAAAAGAATTTAGTAAGGTGGAGAGTTAGAATAATAATAAATAAATGCATAATACTACAGAGATCAAAGAGGTAAATAAATTATATAATTAATTTTATAATATGTTGAATTCCAAAAAAAATTTTAAAAAATATTAAGAGTTAACAAATTTTAAATAGAAACATGTACTATACATTGTAATTGTAATATTTTAAATAGTTAATAATGAAATAAGCTTTCTCAATTCAAATAAATATCAGTGGAAAAATTTATCTCTGGAAAACAATGTAAAAAGCGCGGGTTCCATTTGGGTATATCTTCTTAGTGAGAGTATAATAGATGTTTTGTTTTCAATATTCAAGGTTGAATTTATACTATAAGCATAAGTAAAATAATATTAGAGAGCAGATATACCTTTGCAATTTTTTGTTCTAAGTAAATATAAACAAGTATATAAAAATTGAATGTCAACATTAGGGAAAAATTGATACTATCTATGATTAAACAATAATAAATTTTGAAAAAAAATCTTTACTTTTCGAGTGAGGAATAGAAAAATATTGTGATTATGAATAAAAAACTGACTATGAAACTTTTTCTATATATTATAGCAGCGGTTTCTAATCTTTATGCTAGTATCTCTCATCGAAAATAAAAATTTTCCGTGCCTCCCCATATTTTATTTTATTAATAGATATAATAATATAAAAACATTTTAAGAAATAAAAACTTTATTACAAAAAAAAACTGATCGTTTTAAACTATAGGACGATGAGATTGATCCAAAATTGAATTAAGGTTTCATTTTGAAACTGCTGTTTTATTGAACTATCGCATGATAGTTTTATCAATTTTTCCTTTTTAATAGTTGTTAGTCCAAATACGTCATCTTCAGTGTCAACAAATGGATTCTGAACTCATAAAAACTTGAGAAATCAAGATCTTTGAAATAATTTAAAAAATGCAATATTACAATATATAAGTTTTATTTATTTGTACATGCTATAAAAATGAAGTTTTTATTAAAAAATTTTGGCGTCTACCTAAGATGCTCTCCTCCCAGTTTGGAAACCGCAACATGCATTATAAGGTCACAGTAAACCATTTCTGATATTTTTACAAAAGTGTTGGTTTTCTGTTTTTGGTTGGATGGTGTTTGTATGTTCTAGCATCTAAATTTTATTGGTAGATTATGGATCCCCATCGTTGGGTAAAATTACCCCTCTACTTGCTAGTATGGTGGTCGTAACATTTTTTTCTAAACAATTTGGAAAACGAAAAATTTTTCTGTATTCAGAATTTGTTTTTATTTTTTTAATTTATAATTAAAAGAAACCAATTCTAGATTAAATCAGCATGGAATCAAAAATTAAATACAATCCTGAAAATGATGTTATTTATAATCTAGATATTTGATTATTTTTGAAAATAAAATAATAATCTTAAACTGAGAATGGTTGAAAGTCAATACAATATACACACATACCAGTTAATTTTTTAATTAGAAACACCTAATCATTCAATAAATATAAATCATTTAGTGGTCTCAATTATAAAAATAAATGACCTGCTAAGAATAATCTTTCAATGTTCTCATTTGAAAAAGGTCAACTTTCTTATAATATCAATTTGCACTCGAAGAGATTTTAAAATTAGTCCAACATTTGTTTAAATTAATAAAGATATCAGAAGTACATGGCTTAATATAATAATTAATTTTATATTAATTCTTCAACAGAAAATAATTTTAAAAAATATGCTTCAAGATTATAAACCAGATGTTTTAAAATCTATATGAAATAAAACATGCTTTTTGTTCTTGAAAAATTTAATTACTTGAGTCAAAAATATTTAATAATCATTGTGTTCAATTTTAATTTATAATTACTATATATAATTTATGTCATTGCATTAAATATTTAACGGCCAATGTTATTAATGTTATTTGTAGATTCCATAGTAGTGCTTTAATGACTAATTTAAATCCCAATAAGTCATATATTATCGACCCTTCAAATCTAATATATCAATGAAATTTTAAGAATACATTTATTAATTATTATTCGAGAAATTTTAAAGATGGTTTACATTTCTTTTTTTTTTTAATCGTTAATATAAGTGAAATTTTTGTTTTATTTTAATTGTGACATGATGAATAGTCAATTGTGTCCTAAAAAATAGGTTTCTAATATATATATATATATAATTAACTCGCTTAGCATAAAATTAAAGAGAACATTATAATAGTTTATAGTGATTGGCTTTAATGAATTATTTTTTTTTAATCTTTTTCTAAATCTTTATTCAGGTTTAGAAAAAAAAGAATTTTAATCTGACAAATTCTAATGATAATTTAATTTTATTTGTATTTTTGCTGCGCGATTTACATAATGCCTTCTTCCAAGGGGTGGCTAAAATTTTCACTCACAAAAGGAACAAATAAATTAAAGAATCACTGGAAGAGTAGTATAAGTATTATCAACCCAATATGTATCAAAATAATTAAAATAATAATAAAAAGATATGTGTGATTTATTTTAAAGTCTTGTCTTTATATATATATATACTTATACTTATATATATACATATATATATATATATATATATTAAGTATAAATCTTGAAAGTATGTTTACACTATTTGAAGGTTTCAAAAGGAAAAATTTATTTCTTATTTAAATATTCAGACAAGGTTAATGATATAAGTTTGCTGTATCATTATTTCCTGTAAATTATACTAATGGTAATAATATTTTGATATTACTGTGTCAAGTTTAAAAATGGAAATGTTTATAGAACAATTTTAAATGCGACATAAATATTATTGATTAATGAAAAAATTTAAATCCAAAATTAGTTATTATGATAGGTTAAATCATAGGTTCTTAAACTTATGTACTCCACGGACCCCCACTTGAAAAAAATTTTTTTGACGGACCCCCATCACAACTTTAGGTACTTTACGTCATTTTATTAATTAATTTCTGGCTTACGATCTCATAAGGACAAGGATATATGATGAATATCTCTAACAGTGATTGGTGAATAACGATTTTTTTGCATATTGTAGAACACATTTTATTAGAAATTATAATATTGAAGAAAGAAAATACAAACATTGTCATAGCAACAAATCTCACAAATTATAATGGGTACTTACATTAAATTCATATAAATATTTTATAATTTTTTTCAGAAAATATTAAATAAGAAATATTTTAAAAAATAACTGCATCTATCTCATTAAATATAACTTACATATTTAATGAGATGTATGCAGTTGTTTTCTTGAAACAAGAATCTCAATATCTGGCTTAATATTGGAAACTTTTAATCTAAGATCCGGCTCTACATTTAATTTGTTTCTATATTTAGACTTAATATAAAATAGTACCGAAAAAGCTTGTTCGCATAAATATGTTGTGCAGAATGGAATCAAGTGTTGAAGTGCTTTATTTGCAAGCGCAGGATAATCTGACCTGAGAAGTAACCAAAAGTTGCTCAATTCAGTTTTGTTAAATTTTAGTTTATAAGTTGTATCACATGATAATTCCACGAGAATATCTTGTTCAGGTGCAGATAAATGTTTAGCATTTGTAATTTCCATATTAAATGGATCTCTGATCCAGTTATTGCAAGGATCAGGAGTAGAAAAATACTTCCTGAAGTTGCTTTTCAAAGTAATTAAATGTTCAACAAATAATTGACGCGTTTGATTAAGCAATTTTTCACTGGAGCTTTCTATGAAATCATTTAGAGTTGGAAAAGACTCATATACACCGTTCTGGATGCGTATCGACCACAAGTCGATTTTTTTAATCATTGCTTCTATTTTATCTTCAACTTTAAATATATTTACAACAGTACCTTGCAGGCTCAAATTAAGTTCGTTCAATTTTGTAAAAATATCAGTCAAGTAAGCCACCTTAGCTAACCAGATAAAATCATTGAAACATTCGGTCAGTTCAAAATGCGCATCTATTAAAAACAATCGTATTTCATCTCGAAGCTCAAAAAGGCGAATGAGTACTTTCCCGCGGGACAACCAACGTACATCTGTATGTAATAATAAATGTGTATGTTGACTACCCATTTCCTCACACAAAATTTTAAAAACTCTGGAATTAAGTGGACGAGCCTTAATGAAATTGACAATTTTAACTACTTCGTCTAATGTTCTTTTCAAATCTGGTGACATATTTTTGGCTGCTAATGATTCTCTGTGAATGCAGCAATGATTCCAAACAACCTGAGGCGCAACATTTTTAATAAGAGCAATCAATCCAGTTCTTGTACCTGACATTGCACGAGCACCATCAGTGCAAATTCCAACACATTTTGGCCACTCTATTTCATTTTCGGTTATAAAATTATTCAAACTGTTAAATATGTCATTAGCTGTCGTTCGTGAAGGTAGTGAATCACAAAACAATACATCTTCTTGTATTTGATTTTCAAACTCATATCTAATGAAAGCTAACAAATTGGCATTATTAGTGACATCAGTACTTTCATCCAATTGTAATGAGTAATAGTGACTTTTGCGCACTCTCGATATTAATTCTTCTTTTATATTACATGACATGTCTTCAATCCTATTCTTAACCGTATCATTTGATAATGAAATCAAATTTATATCGTTTGCTGCTTTAGTTCCTAACATTATATTTGTAATTACTTTTGTAGCAGGAAGAATTAATTGCTCTGCTATATTATGCGGCTTTCCTGCTTTAGCAATAAGTAGAGCTACTTCATATGATGCCATTACTGCTTTCTTACTCATACCACCAGATCCCGTCTTTACCATCAATTTCTGACTTGAATTAAGTTCTTCTTTTTTCATTTTAAAAAATTCGATAGACTTACTAACATGCTCGCTGTGCTTTGTTTGTAAATGACGTCTGAGATTAGCAGGTTTCATACTTTCATTGGATAAACTTTCCTGACATAGAACGCAGACTGGTCTTTCCACATCATTGTTGCAAATATAAGTAAATCCAAATGATAAATAATCATCCGAATATTTTCTAGTTTTGCGTTTCTTGGTAGAGTTTGCTGTTGATGCCTCATCATCTGATTCTTTCCGTTTCTGTGTTGAACCAGTTTGTAGCCAACGATCCATTTTATGGAGTAATTTATTAACATTGAACTACAATAATATAAATATAATATAAATATAATATAAATATAACGAATTATTATTTACTAGCTATGTTTTAATATGATTTTAAATGAATGTTTTAATATCATTTTAAATGAATGTTTTAATATCATTTTAAATGAATGTTTTAAATCATTTTAAATAAATGATTTAATATCATTTTAAATGAATATTAATTTATATAATAAATATATTTCGTAATTTGATTCTAAAATATTATTAATTTCGTAATTTGATTCTAAAATATTATTAATTTCGTAATTTGATTCTAAAATATTATTAAAATAAATATTTTTTATTCATAAAACTAACTTATACTTACTCTCAAAAACAGCCTTTCTGGGAAATTGCAAAATGTGTTTAGTGTTTTTATAAAATAATGATCATGCAAATTACACTAAAAATTAAAAAAAATTATTAGCTATAATAAACTATTATTAGCTATAATTTAATTATAATTAATTAAATTAATAAAAATAATTTAAAGATACAACTCGTTGAGAAATGAACTTATAATTAACATTAATAAAAATAATTTAAAGATACAACTCGTTGAGAAATGAACTTATAATTAACATTTGCTTTAAAAACTGTTTAAAACCCCAGAGTGGACGCTGACAATTTGGGTTTTTCCGGGTAAGACTGTCCCCTCCCCTGGTTTTCCCCAATAACAAAGTGAAAGAAAATTCCCTTATATGCCTCCCCTTCCGAGCCCCTAAGAGGGGTTATTTTAAAGGAACAATCGAAAAATGATTTTAAATGAATGAATGGATGAAAATTCAAATTTTATATATAGTTTTTTATATATGTTTATTTATTCACAAAAAATTAATTGACATAATTATCAATTTAATAAAATAAAATAGTATTATTAATAGTATTAAATTATAGCCGTAATTCTCTAGGAGGATATAGTTAAACAATGAACTTTAAATATTTATATATGTATATATTTTTACGATGATTTTTTTCCGAGGACCGCGGACCCCCAGTAAAGGCTTCGCGGACCCCCAGGGGTCCGCGGACCACAGTTTAAGAACCACTGGGTTAAATAATAAAGTTAGAAGTATTTATTCATAATAATGAATGAAAAGAAATTAATTTAGATGTGTTTGAATAGTTTTATTCCACTTTTACTTTTAAAATTAAAAATGATCAAGTCAAATAAAGTTTACTTTATTTAGTCAATAATAAAGATAATATCCTTCAAAAAGATCTATTTGATAGTGACTCAAGATAAATGAATATAATATTATATTATTTTACTATTATTTTTTTTATGAGAAATCCAGTAAATGAATATAAAAAATCTGGAGTGTCTCCACTCGACTATCTCACAAATTTTAATTGGATAATCAAGCTTTTTTCTATCCTATTTGAAAATTAATTAAAATTTTATTCTATCTAGGATTTAAAGTTTTGAACATAATTTTCACTGATAACATTTTATTGAAATAAGAAGACTTTGGTTTACATAATATTATATTTTTGTAAGTTGCGCAAATTTTATGAAATAGCTGCTTTTAGCAGCATATTATAGTTTTGATAAAAATTAAATTCATTACCAGATACTCGACGCGGACGTAGCAATTGATGTAAGTATTACATCTCTTATATGAGATGTTCAATGTGTATACAATTACATATATTTATATGGATAGTGCAATTTGAATATGTATGTATTAAACAGGGATATTATTTTATAATCGTATACACATTTATATTACCATTATTATTTTATATTAACTTCCTTGAAAAAGAAATCGAGAAATTTAATTTTAAACTGACTTCTGAGACAGAACACCTCAACACGCGCAAACGCGTGTTTTACTCTTTGTTGATGACACCACGTCACTTGATTGGCAGTCAACGTGTTAAAAAATTTAAAAAATCAATTTCGGTACATTCAGCGATTCAATCAAGTTGAATTTCTATATATATTGAATATCTTTACTTAAAAAAAATTAAGCAATAAAAGATGGCAGAATATTTTTAGTTTTAATTTAATAAAAATTAGCTGAAGTGTCTCCACTCGACTATCTCGCAATTTGAATTGGATTAAATAACATAATATATTATATTTAAATTAAATTTATTTAATTATAAATTAAAATTAATAAATAATATTTATTAAACCAGCTCATGTTTGGCTCTTTGTTGATGGCACCACGTCACGTGTTGGCGCGTGAGATTTGCTGTGTTAAAAAATTAATTCCAGTACGTTCATCGATACAATCAAGCTGAAATTCTATATATAGCAGTTTTATACAATTTTTAATCATGTGAAAAACTATCAAACATATATCTTTATTTTTACGGTTAGTTGAGAGCGAAAAAAATGAAAACTTGGTAGGTAATGGTCCTCTTCCGAATGAGCTACATTTCTCAAAAGTTGATAGAAAACTACGAATTTTGAATAATGCCTGTGTACCAAATTTCATTATCTAGCTCAAACAGTTTTTGTGTAATCTTGTTTACACACACACACACAGAGAGAGAGAGAGGGAAAGAGAGACATTTTTCTCAATCTTAGTGAAAATGCCTCAGGGACCTTCAAAACGTTTAAAAATATCAAAATCTCGATATCGAAAATTTTTGTGATCGCAATACTATCCTCTGGCGAGATAGTAAAAATATTAGAAATCAAATTAGTAAAATTACTAAATACAAATAAAATCTCATTATAAAAATATTTATTTATTTTTCAATTAATCTATATTTGTTTGATCAACAAATATATTAATAGCACTTATTCTTAGTCATGGTTGATTTATCTCATGCAAATGAAGTAAGAGAAATTTAGAAAGAGTATTTTCTTTTGTACACGTGTACCATTATTATATAAAGTTATTTTGAACTATTGTTGATACAAATAGCTTTTTAATCTAATTAGCAATTAATAATCATTTTAGAGTGAATTTTTTGCATTGCTGGACCAATTCCGGAAATGCAAAACATTGCAATGCAATGTTAGTTGCAGTGACCCATATTCGAGATGCGCACGCTTCGCCTTCCATTGATTCTTAAACGGAACTTGATTTAAAGCAAATATCCCCATCAAATGTGTATATACATCCAAAATATTTTCTAGACATAGCCTTTTTTCAAGATAGCATTTACCTAGACAAAATATATATTAAATTATAATTGTATATTGTATATTATAGGTATAATTGTACTTTTATATTATAATTATAAATTAAATTATAATTAAGATACAAATTTATAAATTTATATATCATATTATTAAATTAAATAAGCAGTTAATATGTTAATAATTATTCTGAAGGAACTAAAAAATAATGTTAATTATATTAATAAAATTTTAGTTTTTTTTTCAAAATAGATCTTTAAGCGACCATTTGGCCGTGCCCCAGTAATTATTCCATTTCCCTGACCTTTGATTTAGCAGCATGTCTCGACTAACTAATTCTACATTCATTATAAATTAACTTAATGTAGTAATATAAAAAATAATCTTACACAATTTAATTAATAATGGTCAAATAGCCTGGACGTTAGGGCAAGCTCTTTCAAAGTTATTATTAAGTCGATCAACTTTAAATAAAATAGAAAAATTTGAGGAAGTCGATAAAGAATCTCTTTTTTTCATTTACAACATTCGTTACTAAATGAAACAGCAATTAATATGCAAATGTTTCATTTTAATAACAAAAGAAATAATTAATGTTAAAATAAATTGAAATTTTATTTGTTAGATTTATTAGACAATTTTTCTCCAAATGTTTGCATTTTTTAACGCCTTAATACTATTATAATGATACTATATAAGTATATATTATAACTCTTTGATATATAAAATATTTTTTAATTATCCTAGTTATCCTGTATTCCTAATAAATATAAATTCAAATATTTCAAACAGTAATATCTTATTAAGTGAAACGATGAGTGATGCATGGTTGGCCTCTACACAGATATTCGGGAGGGTCTGGGGGTCCGGGGGTCTCCCCGGGAAAAAATTTGACAAAATAAATTATTTATCTCGTTTGATTTAGACTATACTTATTCGTATTTAAAGATGTTTTTTTTTACTTTTGGGTTCTCAATTACAAAACTAATCACTTTATATTTTGCACAATGTTTGCCCCCCCCCCCCGACCCGACGCCTATGTTTATAAGAAAAATAATATATAAATAATATATAAAAATAGTATCTATAAATCGATAATATATTTTTCGAAAATTACAATTTCTTTTTTAAATAGATATATGTATAAAGGAATATTTCTAAAGGATTCATTGTCCTAACATTATTTTTTAAATCAAGCTCATAATTCAATTGAAAATAAATTGTAGTTGACTGGTTTGCTAGTGTAGAAGTGCTTTGAATTGTTTTAATATATTCGTGATTTGAATGAATAGAGAATTTATTCAGATTAGATGTTTAGATTATATATTGTATATATATATATATATATAATATATTTTTTCTTAATGGAAAATTTTTAACAAATCAACAAGTGAACATTTTCTTTTATGACAAAAATTTTAACAAATTTGAGAAAGAAAATAACAGATAATTATTTAGAGTACCAATTTAAACTTTATATTACCATGATTGATCCAGATATTCAATTAAGGTAAAAAGGTTCCCCATCTCTAGATATAATTTATAGTATAAATTATTTTTTTCAAAAATATTTAAGCTTTGAAAAGTATAATTATTATTCAATTAATGATTTCTAAACAATATTAAATTAAAATTGAATTAGATTTCAATTTAAACTAATAACTATTAATTATATAATATAAATTAAATGTAAATTAATTTATAAAGAATATAGAGAATTTTCATAATATTTATTGAGAAAAAATTGTTTAAAAAACATTAAAAGGTAAAAAGTAAAAGGGCTACACGAATACCCAATAATATGTTGTCAAATATCTCCCTTCCGCTTTTTTGCTCTTTATTCAATGCTTTATAAAAAGCAAAAAACCAAGGGCGTTCGCCATGGACAGGAACAGGGGGTAATCACTTGGCGCTATGTCCGGGCTATATGGTGGATGCGATAAAACCTCCCATCGGAGCTCCCTTAGCTTTTGTCGAGTCATCAACGAAGTGTGTGGTCTGGCGTTGTCCTGGTGGAACACTACACCATTCCTGTTGGCCAATTCTGGACGCTTCTGCTCGATCGCCTGCTCCAAGCGGTCCAGTTGTTCGCAGTAGATGGTAGAATTAAGCGTCTGGACATATGGGAGCAGCTCATAGTGGATGATTGCCTTCCAATCCCACCAAACACGTGTGTCATTTTCACCGGCTCTGAATCGTCTAAACTCTAAACCATTCCTCCACGGTTCAAAGTGATTAGAGTACCATCCCCCAAAACACTATTAATCTCACGGAACGTTTCTCTAGCGGATTTGCCTTTAAAGAAGGAAAACTTTAAAATAGCGCGAATTTCGGCGTTAGTGAACTCTATGTTTACACGTCTATAACTGTTGAACACAATATCCAAACTAATCATGTCGTTTTGTCTCCATTGATATATATGCCATCGCTCTAGCTTGTTTAGTTCGCCTGCTTTGTCGTGTTGAGTAAACGTGTGTTCTTGGTGCTCGTCACGAAAATGGAAAAACGAAATCAAGAGCAACGCGTCGCGATAAAATTTTGCACCAAATTGGGCGAAACAGCTTCGGAAATGTACGCTAAAATTGTAAAAGTGCATGGTGATAGTGCTCTTAGTCGTGCCCAGGTGTTTGATGGCATAAAGAGTTTAAGGAGGGGCGTGAAAGCGTGGAATCGTTGACAAAGAATTTGTTCCACCAGGGCAAACCGTAAATCAAGTCTACTAGCCAAGTGCGAAAACGAGTCAACAGGGTGCGCCCAGACATCGATCGTAATTGGATCCTTCACGACAACGCGCCGTGCCACACCGCCCTCAGCGTGTCCCAGTTTTTGGCCTCTAAAGGGATCGCCATGTTGCAACAACCCCCTTATTCGCCCGATATGTCACCCTGTGACTTTTTTGTTCCCTAGAACAAAATCGGTGGTCAAAGGAACCCATTTTGAGTCCATTGAGGACATCCAGGCGGCCGTGACGAGGGTAATCGCGGACATCCCAGTAGAAGCGTTCCAGAAATGTTACGAAGCATAACGCACTGGAATCAATGTACCAAGGGGACTACTTTGAAGGGGATGGCAGAGTTGTAGAGTAATTTTGAAATATACGGTTTTTATGGAATCAGTCTCATTACTTAATTGGCACACCTCGTATAACTTATAGTATAAAAAATTAAGTATCAGATGGTAATAAAGAATAAATAAAAAAAAATATTTTAAAATTTCCTATATAATTTAAATAAATTCTTTTGAAATTATTGAATTAATTGGTATTATTGTGTATTATTTAATAATTTGATATGTATTTGTACAATAGTTCAAATTTGTACAATTGCTTATATCTTAAAATTCAAAATAAAATATTTAATTTCTTAAAACTGAAAAAATATTTATTATAATATTTATGGGTTACTCATACTAAAAAAGTAACTTTGCACAATATATGTTCTAAATGAATATCTTCATGTATTTTTTTTAAATAAGAGAAGAAACTTTTTCTTTAGTAGAAATCCTTGAAAAATTAATAAAGTATATGGAAAATTTTGAGGCGATAAAAATTTACGTTTTTATCCTTGAACGGAGCTCGAAAGAAATAATAAAATATTTCAAAGATATGAAAATTAAATCATTTGTTTTATCGAAGTTGGCATTGGAAATTAATGATTTGAATAAGAAATTATAAACAATAAAATTAAGATGCCCTGAGTGAATTTTTAGAAAAATCTATCAAAAGAGAAATAATAGATATATAGAAGCCTCAAAGATTGCCTCGTTATGTCGCCTATATTTCTTTCAGCTTCCTTAGTAAATATATTAATTGAAGCATATATGTTGTAAGTTGATTTCATATCGGAATAATTTAATATATATTAATAGAAATGATTCATAAATATATACTACCTTACATAGTATTAAAGTTGATCAATATGGTAATATATGGATGGATGGATGGATGGGATCTTGAATTTTAAATACTATTTTTGAAAAGTTTTTAAATATTTTGAAAATACTAGATCGATGGATATTTTTTTAAAAAATTATATATTTTTATTTATTTATATTACAAGATTATTTTTAGCTTCATCTTTATAATGGATTTAAGTTATAATTTTATGTATTCGAATAGTATTATTGAAAATATATTAATAAAGTTTAAAAAAAGGAATATTTTGTTTGTTTTGTTGATGAAAACAAAATAAAAGAATTCACTCTCAAACTGTCTGTGTTAATAGTGGAAATTCACTAGTAAGTAGTAAACTCGCTTGGTTCCTCGGAATTTATAATTATTTATGTCATGCGTGACCGTGGCATGCCTTTCATTCGAGGAAATTGGTCTCAAAATAATTAAATTACTAAATTTTTTATTAAATCAATGACCCTTTTAGATTATTGTCAAATAAATATATTATACTCTGCGATTATTATTAGTATGTAATAATAATTTTTGACGGGAACAAATATTGAAAGTATTCCAACCGGGATTTTTGAAAATTTTTATGTTTTAAGGTCTCAGGAATTAATTTATGACATAATTATGAAATATATTTCACTCGGGGCTTTGTGATATAATACTGACTGAGTTAGGCAACTTTAAAAAATATGTATAATGAAAAAATTATAAAATATAATTCATAAAATGTCTAAAATGGTTTAGATTCCGATTGTCTTGAAAAGAAATATGATAGATGTCTGGTATTTTTTCCATAGATGATGAAAACGGAACGAAGGAACAAATGAGTAATGTTAACTCACTAAAACACAACCTCATTGATCCTGAGAAATCAATGCAAAGCATAAATTGATATGTGGGCTGGTTACTTTTATTTAACTAACAGATTTATCACATTTTTCTCTGAAATTCTTTTAGATTTTGAATGAAATTATATGAAACTATAAAATTTTCAATTGTATTCGTGGAAATATATTTTATTTATATTTTTCATAGAGAATAGGATTCTTCGTAGCATTTATGGGCCAAAGAAAGATGAGGTCACCGGGGAATGGCGGAAACTGTATAACGAGGAATTGCATGACCTCTATGCATCTCCCGATATAGTTAGAATCTGACAAAAAACCACTTCGTGGTAGAGGTTCCCCGCCAAGTTGTGTGCCCAAAAAAGTTAGGAAATCAAAAAAGTTAGGGCCCCGCAAAGTTGTCTTTCAAAAAATTAGTGAAATCAAAGCTTGGCGGCCGCCAAGTTCCTCACCTTACAATATTAATTGTTTTTAAAACGTTCATTTCCTGAATAGTGTATTTAATATTGCATTTCCAATAAAACTTTTTCAAATAGTGGTAGTACCTCCCACATTACCAAAGAGTATTACCATTAAGTAATTTTATTTTTAAATATATTATTTAGTTTTTAAAATTTATGATAATGTTAACTAAATATAACTATGCATTTGGATGTTTTTATGAAAAAAAATCTCTTGAAAAATAATATATACAAATGGTAGTGGCACGTCTACACTGGATGAAATATTAACTTGTTTATATAAACTAAGCTGTAACTGAACGAGAATAACGCGTCTGTTTTGCATTTGCTTGGCGAATGGCCGTCAAGTAAAAGGACAGAAAGCGAATAGAATATGTCCAAGTAAATTTGCTTTGCGTGGGTTTGATTTTATTTTATTGTGCTTATTCCTTACACTAGGTCAAGGACATTTGGACAAACAAAATAGAATCATGGACAACGATGAGAAAAGATGGCTTCCTTCCGAAATTAATTATTATATATATATATTTAATGTAAATGACCATGGTAAATATTTAGTTATTATTTAATTATATAAGATAAGTATAAATATATAAAAATGATGAATATAAATAAGAATTATAAATTGTTAGATAAAATATTTTTTTTTTACTATCACCATATTAATATTAAACAAGTTACCATTAAAAAAGTTTAAATATTATATTATTTAAATATTTTTTATTATTAATTATATTAAGGTTAGAAATATTTTAATTGTGAGAGTAAAAAAACAATAATTAAAAATTAATTTTTCCGTGATCAGTGAATTCAAGGAAAGAGAGTATTGAGAACATAAAAAATTCACTATGTGATTTCGATATTTCTTGGTATTTACTCATACATATTATTTTTATGTACTCTATGTGAATATGGGTATGGTGGTTTGTTTATGCTCTAACATCTACTGATTGATTTAAAGGTTTCGATCCTCGCCAAATTCACAAAAATTTAATTTAAATATAAATACGAAGGCTGGCTAAATGGACATAAACCCCGAAAGTAAATTTAAAAAAAAAAACTTTTATTTTAGAAAAAAATGTTGGCTTTAAGAAGGACCAATATATTTTATTTTTATTTATATTTTATTTATTATTAATCTTTAAAATTTACTAAGATATTAATATATAATTTAATTTTAGTGAAAATCAATTTTTAGAATATATGACTATCGCGTATCAAATCAAAATATAAATAATCTAAAAAATATATCCATTTTCAGAATGAAGATAATTTTTTTAATTTTTTTTTTAAATTAAATTAATCTTATAGATTAAGAATTTGAAAGAAATGATTCTTTAAACACCACTTCTTAATTATAATGCTTAACAAAGAATAAAAAATTTTAGTCAAAAATAATTGTGAAAAACAAAAAAGATCCAAGTTGTACTAATACTGTACAATATGAATTTTATTAGGTTATTCTGTAACTGTAATTAAATTAATCTGTTCATCTGTAGTGTCATGTAATCAATCGATTTAGTGAAAGTAGCTATTGTCCAGAATTAATTCCTTAATTATAATCAGAGTTCAAATTTAAAGGGTATCGTTACTTAAAAGTAACGTAATATCATCAGATTAGTGAAATCTTTGTCAATCACAATGTTTTATACCGTTTTGAATCAAGTTTCGAAATTAATATAAAACGAAATATAAAAACACTTAATAGTTTATTAATTAAAAAAATCACTAAAATAATTTTAATTCTTACATTCCTGATTATTATTAATTATATTCTGAAGAAGATTAAAATACATAGGATTATATTCTCAAACATATTGATTTAATATTGAAGTTTTTATTTAGATTGAGAAAGTGTGTGTGTTTTGAGTATTCCTCTAATAAAATTAAATATATCTTATATTATAATTTTTGATAAATAGTGAATGTATTATTTAGAAGAATTTTACTAAAAATAAAGTAATCGATAGTAATAGAAAAATGTAAATCCTAATATTATATATCAAAATATGAATTTTATTTTTTTATTCAAATATTATAGAATCTAATAATGAATAAATATAAACTTTAAACAAAATTAAATAAATATTTTAATGATGATAAAAAAAAATAAATTAATGAAAAGTATTAAATGAAAATGACATTATTTGAGAAATTTAAATTATACAAACCTTTTCTTCGACCATAAGGTCCAGAAAATGTTGTATTCTTGCCAATAATGTTCTCATCTATATATTTGATCAACTTATTTGTTTCTTCGTTTTTTTGTTTTCCATGCGTTCTGGATTTAAGACCTCCTTTCAGGTGATATTCTTCAGGTAGAGAATAAAATTTACGATTTCCGAAAGGTTTCCTAACACTCATTATTTTGCATAACAAAAATTTTAAAACTTTAATTTTTTTTTATTTTATAGTCGGTGCTATATAAAAAAGTTATTTGATGTTGTCTGAAAAGCGCGAAATACTGAATCAGAATACTAAAAGTAATTGACTACAGACACTACAGAATAATAGTAAAGTTGAGCCTTTAAATGATATGAAACTCACCAGAGGTCCCTACAAACATGAAAATATTTTTAGGACATCTGGTGTCTATATACAAAATCAATTTGTTTAAAGAAGATAATTTACACATTGACATTTTCTTAACTAACATTTTATAATATATGAAATCCAATTATTGTTCAAACCTAACGTTTTTATATTTCACATCTTTTAAAATTGCAATTTTCATTTCAACATTTTGGTTTGACACATCATAACTTTTCATGTTTTCAATTGAAAACTTAAATTAAACTAAAATAAAAACTTATTCAATTGTTCATGTTTTTTATTTTTAATATCATATGAATTATTAGTATTAATAATGTCAAAGAATCAAAACTTAGTCGACCTAACTATTCCAGACTCAGAACTTCAATTTCAAGAATTTTCCACAACAAATGCAGGAGCAGCTGCAGAATTGGATATTCCAATGTCACATACTTTGACATTTAACCATTCACCTGAAACGCCGACTTCGGATAATGAAGCTCAAGAAAATGAAGCTCTAGTTAGTGAACCTTCCTCACAAAAAAATTATTCATTTTGGACTTTAGAATTCTATCAACAATATTTTGATGTGAATACAGATAAAGTACTAGAAAGAATTTTCTGGTCAATGATACCAAAAAGAGGTCAGAGTTATCTTGATTATCATATTAAACCTAAGCCTGATCTTTATGGTCCATTCTGGATATCAATGACTTTAACTTTTTCAACTGCTGTTATGGGAAATATTGCAAATTATTTACAAACTCCTCCAAATGAAATGTATCATTGGCGCTATGATTTCCATACTGTGAGTTTTGCTGCAACTGCAATTTTTTCTTATGCATGGATTATACCACTTATACTATGGGGCATTTTAAAGTGGATTGATGAGCCTAAAATTGGTATAATTGAACTTATATGTATATATGGGTATTCTTTAGCAATTTATATACCTGTGTCAATTCTTTGGGTTATACAAATGCCTCTATTACAATGGATTTTGGTCGGAGCTGCAGCTAGCTTATCTGGATCGGTTTTATTAGGCTCTACGTGGCCAGTAATTCAAGGTCATCGAAAGCTATTTGTCATCTTTGGTATCTTAAGTTTACATTTATTATTAGCTACTGGATTCATGTTATCTTTCTTTCACGTTCCGTCAGATATAACTCCAGCAACAGAAACAGAAAAAACACCGGTGACTGAATTAATAAAAACTAGTACTACTCATAATACTGCTGGATAATTTTTCTTAGAACGATTTAATGTTTGCCACCACTTATATAAATATTTATATTATATTATATATATATTAATTATTAAAACTAAAATTTCAATGTAAGCAAATGTAAAGATAAATTTATTTTTATTATAGCTGTGAAAATTAATCTTTGTATTTATTATTTTAATAAATATTATTTAAAACACAATCTGTACAATTTAAATATAAAAAATTAAATATTCCCAGCAAAATTTTAATTTAGATTTGTTTATTAAAAATTATATATTCCCAGTGGCGTAACTAGGGCCCCCTCCCTAGTTACATATGTCCCCGGGCGCCAAATTTAGGTGGCGCAAAATTAGGGAAGCCAATTTGGAACAAAAGAATTAATATTTAAAGTTAAACTGTATTTTATGTAAGTGAATAAATATTATTTATACGCTTATTAAAATCATATAAACCTGTTTCGTTATTCGTCATTAATATTCTTTTAAAAAAAATTCAATTAAATATATATATATAAGAAAGGGGGCGCTAATTTCTCAGTTGTCCCCAGGCGCAAGATCCTCACGGTACGCCACTGTATATTCCATAGTAAAAAAACAAAATTTCAATTTTGAAAACAAGAATTTTAAAAGTATATTATTTATTTGTTTTATTTTTCAATATAAAATTATTTACAATTATTTTTTTATTTTAAAAATTTATATTACAACATAAAAGACAGAATTTTAGTTGATTTAAAATATCTAAAATATAAAATAATTATGTAATTTAGTTTTTTTTATCCTTAAAATACATCTTTTGTTTAAATAAAAATACACTTTATTAAAAATAAATTCTTTTTAACAGAAAATAAAATTCTTTTTGTGAAGCCAACAGTTTTAATATAGTTATTTTTAAAAACAATATTAGATTAAATAGTTCATAAATATAAAACTGTTTTTATATATAAGTGAATATGTTATAGAATTAATATATATATTTTTGTTTAGGGAGTTCCCAAAGGAACAACAAGGTCTTCAATATGTTCTACTTTCAAAGAGTCCAAAGCCTTATTTGCTTTTTCCATTAAAATTTGCATCTAGAAAATAAATAATTATTAAGATTAATCAGAATTTCATTATTAAATTTAAATACTTTAGTTACTAGTGTGATGTCAGAAGAAACTATAATTTCAGATGAAAGGAATTTTTCTGGTGCTGATACATCTTGAAGAATGCATGGTGATCGCTTATAATTTTCATTTCTAGGAAGAGTTTGAATTCGCTGAGCATAATGTTTAATACGATCTAAATATTCATGTTGTTCTAAATTATGAGGATCTAAAGCGGCAACATCTATTACATTACTATAAAAAAAAAACGTATTAATACAAGAAGAAAAAATTAATAATTGATTTCTTTACTCACGTTGCAGTTTCTTGAAGTATTCTATTTAATGCTGATTGCTCATCAGTTTTTTTGGGCAATGAATTAGGAAATCTCGATATAAAATCATCGCTAATTAAGAAAATATATATTATAAAATAAACATCTTGGATAATAAAATATAAATAATTAAATATTACCTATGGACTCTTTGAATAGATGTATTATTGCTAACTGGATTATTCAAAAGTCGAGTTCTTTCATTAATATCTCCATCCTAAATATAAAATTATTAATTAAATTGAAATTTTAGATATTTTATAGAAATATAAAATAATAAATTAGCAAATAAAAAAAGTTGATAAAATAATGAGTCATACTTGTTGTGCATTATCTTCTTTACAGCTGTAGCAACAACCCATAATGAGAACAAGTAAAAACTATTAATTTAATATTAGAAGGAACAAATAAAATATACATTAAAAATAAAAGATATATTTAATCAATTTTTATTGGGTATAATTAATTTTGGATTTTATTTAGAAAACTTTTCCATTGTTTTTCCTTATTAAAAAAGATATATAAGACTAGTAAGATATTTTTTGACAGTAAATTAAACTAAATCAGATGAAGGTTTCATATAGTAATGGTCTGTGCAGGTCTGTGGTTTCATCATAGACTTTATTAAAAGAATGTGCAGTTTTTACAATTTATATTTCATTAAATACAAATTTTAAAAAAATGTGAAAAAAAAACAATTCTTAATATAAAATTAAAATACAAATAATTTTTAAACCATATTTTAATTTAAAATTAATTTTGAAAATAATTATATATTATATATATAATTTTTAATTAATATTAAAAACTATCTGAATATTTATTTAATAATTACTTCCCGATTATTTATTTGTTATATTTTTATTTATATAAATGATAAATTTTTATCATATTAACAAAAATTTTTCATATATATCATCTTTTAAATATATGCTAATATCATTGTATATGTCATGTATAACTTTACCGCCAAATTATTTTCTGATTACCGCTTTTATTATAACGATTTTAAAACTCACTTTGCCAAAATATCTAATTTATAATAAGGTTTCTTAAGTATAATTAAAGAATTTTAATTAAAGTTAATTAAAATGAGTCCAAATAATGTTAAAATGTATGTTGTTAAAAGAGGTATGTAAATCAAAAAATATATCAAAATGTATATAAATATTAGAAAATTTATAATCACATTAATTATCTGTATTTCAGGAGGACAACAAGAGGAAATACATTTTGACAAAATAACTTCACGGATTGAAAAATTATGTTACGGTCTTGATATGAATTTTATTGATCCAGTAAGTAATTTTTGAAATTGCTTGAAATTTAGTTTCTAAATTTTTTATTTGTAGGCTTCAATTACATTAAAAGTTGTTAGTGGTTTATATTGTGGGATAACAACTGTTGAATTGGACAATTTAGCTGCAGAAATTGCAGCTTCTATGACAACAAAACACCATGAATATGGAACACTTGCTGCTCGAATTGCAGTATCAAATCTTCATAAAGAAACTAAGAAATCCTTTTCAGGTAAATAATATAAATATAAAAATATATTCTAAGTATATTATTTATACTTAATTAATATTTTTAGACTTAATTACTGATTTATATAATATGAAGAATCAAATTGGTAAAAAAATTCCAATGATTTCTGATAGACATTATAAAATAATAATGGAAAATAGTGACAGATTAAATTCAGCCATAATTTATGATAGAGATTTCAGCTATAATTATTTCGGATTTAAGGTATTTTATTAATTTTTATTATAAATTGAACACTCAAAATCTAAAATTATGTATGTTAACATAATCATCCAGTGAAACTCTCCTACTAATCATTCTACATTTCTAAATAACTCTTTATTTTATTCTTATTAAAGATTGTTATATAAAATATGAGATCCCAATCGAGGATCATTAGTAAAATTAATTAAAGAACTTAATCTTTATAATATATTAATAATATTACATAAATTTTAATATTAGAAACATTAATCAATTCTATAAAAGTGTATTCACGGTAAAGAGAAGATAAAAACGATATTAAATTTCACGTATCTTAAAAAATATTAAAAATAAAAAAAATATTAACTTAATATTTTAATTTTTCATTATCTAATGTAATATTTCTAAATTTCATTAAAATGAAGATAACACTTCACAAATTATGGTTTATATAATTAATTAATTTAATTATTAGTAACACATATTTCAATTTATCATCAAAAATGCATCGGCTTTCAAAAAACTTGATAATAAACTAATTTTATAGACACTTGAAAGATCATATTTATTGAAAATTAATGGTAAAGTGGCAGAACGCCCCCAACATATGTTAATGAGAGTAGCTGTTGGAATTCACTGTGAAGATATAGATGCTGCTATTGAAACATATAATATGTTATCTGAAAAATATTTTACACATGCTTCACCCACTCTCTTTTCTGCTGCAACGCGGCGACCACAAATGTCAAGGTTTGCTGGTTTTAATATTTATTGGTCTTACAATTGATTATTTTACATATATTAATTAACATTAATTAATTATTTTTTAAATATTATCTAGTTGTTTTCTCCTCACACTTAAAGAAGATAGCCTTGATGGAATATTTGATACATTAACACAATGTGCATTAATTTCCAAATCTGCAGGAGGTATTGGACTTAATATGCATTGTATACGTGCAAAAGGTTCTGAATTTGGAAATTCAACAGTATCGGATGGATTAGTGCCTTTTCTTAGAGTATATAATAATGCTGCCAATTATGTAGATCAAGGTGGAAATAAGGTAATTTAGATACGATATTATTTTAAGATTAAGATTATAAAATAATTAATTTATTTGAGAATAATTTTAGCGACCTGGAGCTTTTGCAATTTATTTAGAACCATGGCATGCTGATATCTTTGAATTTCTTGAATTGAAAAAAAATACTGGAGAAGAAAAGATGCGGGCTCGAGATCTTTTTTATGCTTTGTGGGTACCAGATTTATTCATGCGTAGAGTTGAAGAGAATGGCGATTGGTCTCTTATGTGCCCACATAAATCTCCTGGATTGGAAGAATGTTGGGGTGAAAAATTTGAAGAACTTTACACAAAGTAATTTACATTCTATACATTATAATTATAACATATTACTAATATATTTATTTTAAGATATGAAAATGAAGGTAATTTCATTCGAAAAGTAAAAGCTCAAGAACTTTGGTATGCAATTTTTCAATCTCAAATGGAAACTGGAACTCCTTATATGTTATATAAAGATAGCTGCAATAAAAAATCAAATCAACAAAATCTTGGCACAATTAAATGTAGTAATTTGTGTACTGAAATTATTCAGTATTCCTCACCAGACGAGGTAAAAAATATTTTGAAATATTAAAAAGTAGAATATTATAATTAAATATTTATTATTAGGTTGCGGTTTGTAATTTGGCTTCGATCGCGTTAAATAGATTTATTAAACCAGATAAGACATATGATTTTGAAAAATTGAAAGAAGTAACCAAATTGGTCACACGGAATTTAAATAAAGTCATTGATTTAAATTATTATCCTGTTGAAGAGGTATAATATAAATCTCATTGTTTTTACTTAATATTTTTCTCGATATAATAATAATTTGTTTATTCAGGCAAAAACATCAAACATGCGTCACCGACCAATTGGTATTGGTGTGCAAGGATTAGCTGACACATTTATTTTAATGAGATTTCCATTTGAAAGTGAAGAGGCCCAAAAATTGAATGTTCAAATATTTGAAACCATTTATTATGGAGCTGTAGAAGCCAGTTGTGAGTTGGCTGAAAAATATGGAACATATGAAACATATGAAGGATCTCCGATGAGCAAAGGAGTTAATAGAAATTTTCTTTTTTTTTTTTAATTTTCCTTTATCATAATATAAAAAATATATTTATTAGATATTTCATTATGTGATTCATCAGTTCAGATTCAAACTTTCAAATCTATAATTATCTTCACTATCGTTTTTTAACATTTTTCATATTTTAAAATATTTTTTAATTTATTTTAATCTATATTACACAGATATTTCAATATGATATGTGGAATGTTACTCCATCCAATCTCTGGAATTGGGATTCTCTAAAAACTAAAGTTAAAAAATATGGTGTCCGCAATTCTTTATTAGTTGCTCCTATGCCAACTGCATCTACAGCTCAAATTCTTGGAAATAATGAATCTTTTGAGCCTTACACTTCTAATATGTACAGTAGACGTGTTCTTAGTGGAGAATTTCATGTTAGTATTAATTTATTTTAACATTAGATACTATTTTAATTATATAATAATTATATCTAGGTCGTCAATCATCATCTGCTTAAAGATCTTATAGATCGAAATTTATGGAATGATGTAATGAAAAATAAAATTATTGCCAATGGTGGATCCATACAAAATATTGAGGAAATTCCAGATGATATTAAACAGCTTTATAAAACCGTTTGGGAAATTTCTCAAAAAAATGTGATTAAAATGGCCGCTGATCGAGGAGCCTTTATTGATCAAAGCCAATCTTTGAATATTCATTTAGCGAGCCCAAATTATGCTAAAGTAACATCAATGCACTTTTATGGATGGAAATGTGTAAGTAAAAAATTATTTACCATTTTTAATTATTTTTTTTTTAATTTTCTTTTTATAATTTTAGGGTTTAAAAACAGGAATGTATTATTTACGGACTAAGGGTGCAGCTAAACCAATTCAATTCACAGTTAATAAAAGTAAATTATCGCAAAATGTTAAGACTAATAGTTCATCATCATCAATTGATGAACCAAAGAAGAAAGAAAATATGAATGCAATTTCATGTTCTTTGGAAAATAGAGATGACTGCTTCATGTGTGGTTCATAAATAATTTTGTTTTATTTTATATTACTATTTTTAGATATTATAATTTTTATAAATATATATATATTTTAAAAAAACTTGTATCATTTTTTATAAAGAAATATTGTAATTCTTAATTTGAAATATATTTAAATTTTTATATTATTTGTTTTTTTTTATAGAATGAAAAGTAACTAAATTATTTTTATAATTAAATATTAATACCTTTTTATCTTTTTTTATTAAAGTGAAAATAAAACTCTTCTCAACTTTATTGGTAGAAAATGAACGTCATCTCGGAAGAAATAATGAGATTGCATATCTAGGAATTTATGCATCTTTAAAAATAGAATCAATAAAATTGAAGAGTTAAGTTGATTCAAAAGGGAAAAAGATTAGTTGTGTTGAAAGACTTAATAAAAACACGTGTATATGGGGAATCAGGAGAGGATTGGAACTGGGAGTTGGTACAAGAATGGGATGGGTGGAGTAATAAGGAAGAAGTGGCCATATTCGCTAGTGGTGTTAATGAAGATTTATAGATTAGAAGCGGTCTATAAACTCTTCCCCCTCCCCCCCCGCCCCCACCTTTATTTTTTAATATAATAATTTCAATAATGAACCTAAAAAACATTTTTTGATAAAAATTAAAATATATAAAATGCATTTTTATAATTTTTACTGATATTACTTATATATGTTTATAAATTTCTCATTAAGATATTTGAATTGAATTAAGCTTAAATATTCCATCTATTCAATTTAAGATGTATCATTATGTATGTATACCAATCATTATAAAAAAATTAATATTTGTTATTATTTTATATTTTATTTTATAGTTATGTGTGTGGATGGATGTAGCTCAGGATATGGACACTTGAAGATATATGTGGTTGCTGCGGCTAAGAACTTTCGAGTTCCGTAGAGCCACAGAGATAGTTTTTATTTTATTTGTGATTTTATTTGTAATAAATTGTCAGAGAGGGGCATTCGAAGTGTGCTCACATCCGCTCGCCCCTCTCCTTCCTCCCCCCCCCCCAAGGCTGGCCATCTGCCTACCGGTGCACTTCGAGCCCATTTATTTGCCATTCATAGCGCATTGTAAGACGCCGAGACCTATCCATCGGGATCATCCGTCAATCATTAGCTAATAAAGAATTAATTGAAAATTTATTTATTTTTATTAATTAAAAGAAAGATTTTATTAGTGATCCTTAAAAAAAAATATTTCCATAAAATCTTTAAATAGAATTAAGTTTAAATATTCTTCTATTGGTTCGATTTAAGACCTCATTAATTCAATTTTTTTAAAGGTTAAATGAAAATAATTTATATATCATATATAACAGGCATGCGACAAAAATTGTTTCAAATTTAATAGCTGATTTTTGTGGTGTTTTCAACGCTGATTTCAGAAAAAATATTTTAAAAATTCCATCACGTACAGTTATTTCACAAATTGCTTGTATAGTTTTAGCTTTTTTCGATATTTTCATACATGGTGGTGGTGATTTAAAAGTGGTTTCAATTCTGCTTGGAAAACAAAGTGGCTATACAAAGTTTCCTTGCTTTCTCTGTGAATGGGACAGCAGAGACAGAAAGCATCACTACATAAAAAAAGATTGGCCCTTAAGAAAAACCTTACACGTTGGGGTTAAAAATGTTGAGGGAAAAAGGTCTTACTTCCGCCACTTAACATAAAGTTGGGCCCAGTTGGGCCTGATGATAAAGTTTATCAAGGCAGTGCCAAAAGGAGAGTGTTTCAGATATCTTTGTGGACAGTTTCCTGGTTTATCCGAGGCAAAGCTGAAGGAAGGAATCTTTGTCGGACCAGACATTAGAAAACTAATGAGAGATCCCAATTTTGAGGACAAAATGGAAACAAAAGAAAAAGACGCTTAGACATCTTTTAAATTGGTTGATACCGGTTTTCTAGGAAACAAAAAAGATCCAAACTACAAGACAATCGTCTCCTTTTTATCAAAGATGCTTTAAAAATATTAGGTACCACATAATTCTAATATTTAATTTAATATTCTGATTACAAGTCTAAGCATATTTATAAAAAAGTATAAAAGGAAGAGATGTTTCGAGAATGTTAATAAACGGAAGTGATAATTTAGTTTCTCTAAATAAATTAAGAATAATATTGATTGAAGCCTAGGACTTCAATGCATGCATACGTGATCTAAATGACAATAGACAGATTTTTCTAGAAAAGTTTATTTTTTTTAAATTTATTATATATTTAATTAAAAAAATCTATGTAAAAAATATATTTTAAAACAAAATATTATATAAAAATATTCATATATGTAAATTGTTTGGATAATTTAAAATTTAATTTTTAAATTTTATTAAGATCCACACATAAGACAATCTTCTCGATTTGTAAGTGAACATGTCATTGAATTTAAATTTTCATTTTCTGAATCATTCAGAGAGCTTGAGGATGAAGATGTATATGTTTCTACTTTTTTATTTTGTTTATTTTTATTTAAACTTAATTTTTGTTGACTTATATTGGATTTTGTTCTTAAATAATGCATCCCAGTTTTGAGACCCTAAAATAAAATAAAATTTGAATAAATAAAAATGAATATCATTATCTTTTTCAAGATTAATATAAATAAATAAGAAGTTAAAATACTTACATTATTCCAGGCATAAAAGTGCATAGAGGTAATCTTCCCGAAATTTGGTTCAACTAAGTGAATATTTAAAGTTTGACTCTGATCAATAAAAGCTCCTCTATCTACTGACATTTTTATAATATTTTTTTGAGGAATTTCCCAAATAGTTTTATACAAAGCTTTAATATCGTTAGGAATTCCCTCAATATTTTGAATTGATCCTCCATTTGAGATTATTTTCTTTTTTATTATATCGTTCCATAAATTTCGATCTATAAGATCTTTCAAAAGATGGTGGTTTACAACCTAAAAAAATGAAAATTATTACAAATATTAAAATAATCTATCATGCAAAACATTGAAATTACTTGAAAAGCTCCGCTTTGGACAGATCGAGAAAATAAATTAGAAGTATATGGTTCAAAAGATTCATTAATTCCTAGAATATTTGCGGTTGATGATGATGATATCCCTGCCATCAGTAAAGAATTACGGACTCCATATTTCTGAACGCGCTCTTTAAGAAAAGACCAATCCCAAAGGTCAGTTGGTTGAACATTCCACATATCATATTGAAAAATTCCCTTGCTCATCGGAGATCCTTCATATGTTTCATATGTTCCATATTTTTCAGCCAACTCACAACTGGCTTCTACAGCTCCATAATAAATGGTTTCAAATATTTGAACATTCAATTTTTGGGCCTCTTCACTTTCAAATGGAAATCTCATTAAAATAAATGTGTCAGCTAATCCTTGCACACCAATACCAATTGGTCGGTGACGCATGTTTGATGTTTTTGCCTGAATAAACAAATTATTATTATATCGAGAAAAATATTAAGTAAAAACAATGAGATTTATATTATACCTCTTCAACAGGATAATAATTTAAATCAATGACTTTATTTAAATTCCGTGTGACCAATTTGGTTACTTCTTTCAATTTTTCAAAATCATATGTCTTATCTGGTTTAATAAACATATTTAATGCGATTGAAGCCAAATTACATACTCCAACCTAATAATAAATTTTGAATTATATATTTAACAATTCATTATTTATAATATAATCTAATAAAATTATACCTCAGTGTCAGAAGAATATTGTATTATTTCACTTGTAAAATTACTTCCTTTAATAGTACCAATATTTTTTTGATTTGATTTACGATTACATGTATCTTTGTAAATCATATAAGGAGATCCAGTTTCCATTTGAGATTCAAGTATAGCATACCATAATTTTTGAGCTTTTACTTTTTCAATATAATTTCCTTCATTTTCATACCTTAAATTAAAATATCAAGTAAATTTACTTTAATATGAAAAAGATATATACCAAATCTACCTAGTGTAAAGCTCTTCGAATTCTTCACCCCAAACATTTTGTAGACCAGGAGATTTATTTGGACACATAAGACACCAATCTCCATTTTCTTCAACTCTTTTCATGAAAATATCTGGAATCCATAATCCATAATAAAGATTTCTGGCACAAACTTCCTCTTTTCCATTTTCTCGTTTTAAATTAAGAAAATCAAAAATATCTCCATGCCATGGTTCTAGATAGATAGTAAAAGAAGCATTTTTCTAAAAAAATTAAAATAAAAAATTAATATTAAAATATAGTAATTTTATTAAATTATACAATTACCAAACATAAAGCTGTATTATTAAAAACTCTAAGCATCGGAACTATTCCATTAGAAATTCCATTTGTCCCAGCAATATAAGAACCTTTCGAACGAATACAATGAATATTTAACCCAAGACTTCCAGAATTTCTTCCAACAATTGAACATTGTTTAATGGTGTTAAAAATTCCTTCTATACTGTCTCCCAACATAGTTAATACATATGAACTGAAATATTAATGATAACAGTTTAATTATTTATTGCAATAAATAATAAATAAATTAAATCAAACGTATTTGTTAAACCTTGATAATTGAGGTTTTGGAGATGCTGCATTGATAAGAGTTGCTGGAGAATGAGTAAAATAACGTTCAGAAAGCATATTATAGGTTTCAATTGCAGCATCAATATCATCTTTATGAATTCCGATAGCGGTACGCATGAACATATGTTGGGGACGCTCAGCAATTTTTCCATTTATTTTTAGTAAATAAGTCCTCTCTAGATACTAAAATATTAAATATTAAAAATTTAGAAATAATAGGTAATAGTTAATAATTACCTTAAAATCGAAATAATTATAAGCAAAATCTCTATCATATATAATAGCAGAATTAATGCGATCAGAATTTTTTAATATAATATTATAATGATTGTCAGATATCATAGGGCATCTTTTTCCATTTTTGTCTGTTACATCATAAAGATCTGTAATTACATCTAAAAAAAAACAATAACAAAATAATTACATTGGTGTGATATAGTAAGAATTCGATATCATGTACACAGTTTTACCCTGCTTTCAGTAAAATAAATATGTAACTGTTCTATTATATTGATTTTCCATAAAACTTTAAAATTATTTTAAATTAATTTGTACAGATAGAGCAATGTTTTCCAAACTGGGAGACACAGACTAATGTTATAAATTTATAGATATTTACCACTGAAAACTTTTTTGGTTTCTTTATGTAGATTCGATATTGCAATACGAGCTCCAAGGGTTCCGTAATCATGATGAATAGTTGTCATTGAAGCAGCAATTTCTGCAGCTAAATTATCTAATTCAACAGTAGTAACTCCAGTATAGAGACCCGTTACAACTTTAAGAGTAATTGCTGGCTATATAAAAAGTAATACATTAAATTATCATTAGTTATCAAAATATTTTTTTTGTAACTTAAGAAAAAATCATTTCATACCGGATCTATAAATTCCATATTAAGTCCATAGCAAAGTTTTTGAATTCTAGATGTAATTTTATCGAAATGAACTTCCTCTTTTCTTCCACCTTAATTAATTTTAATTTAATTAATAGAAAAAAATGACATATACAAAATATTTTAAAATTAATTCAAATAATAAATTATACCTCTTTTAAAAACAAACATTTTTTTATAACTCTTAGATGCCATCATTTAAATTAATATGTTTAGTCTGTTTATAAGAATAAATGAAATTTATTAGAAAAATCAGACAAAAAACAAAATATATGTTTATATTAACGGCAATAAACCGCTCTATTTTGGCGGTCTTTTTGCCGACTGGCCGACTGATCCATTGGAATTAAAAATAAGAAGAAACATTCTATATGTTTTTTATTATTTTGATTTAATTTATATTTTTGTAAATTTAATTATTTAATTTTTGATATATTTTTTATTCTTCTAATATTATATTGAAAAAATTTACCATCTTTATTAATCGCATTTTGAATAATCAAAAAGAAAGAAAATTAAAATAATTGAGCATGTTTAAAAATGTAAAGAAAATAATTATTCTTTACATATTTATATTTCTTTGTCATTAAAAAATAATTATTAGCTTTTGGGAAGAAGATAAAGATAATAATCGGAAATGAATAATTAATTAAAAATTAAAAAAGTTCTATATTTTTAAGTTTAATTTCAGTTTACATAATAATATACTTTTTCTGATAGAGTAAATTTTATTAATTTTATTATTGTATAGATATGTATGTTCGATTAGGTTTCTATGAGTTTTTATTATTATGAGAAAAAGTATATTATGTAAACTGAAATTAAACTTAAAAATATAGAACATTTTTAATTTTTAATTATTATTATTTCCGATTATTATCATCATCTTCATCCCAAAAGCTAAAGTCGTGACAAATTAAAATGAAATGACATAATATTCATATATTGGCGGCACTTGAAATAAATTTATATTTCATATATATATGGCACAGAGCATCCTATGGTCCATCTCTCTATTTTCGTTACTATTAATTGCTATAAAAAATTTATATTATACCCGTTTTAATTAAATTTAAATAAATTAAAATTTTTAAATATCGATAATTTTTCTCAGTTAAAATATCTTTTAAAAAATATATATACCAATTTTACGTACTAAAATTTATATATTTGACAAATACTTAGATTGAAAAATGTATTTCTCTTTTAAACTTTTTAATAATACTTTTAAACCCTTACAGATATTTAATAAAGCCTTACTACATAATCCTATTAGGGATGTTTTAAAAGGAAATAATATTGGTAAACAAGTCTCTGTACAGGTTATTAAAATTTTTTATTTCTTCAAATAATATTCAAATATTATATTTATGTATTTTTTTAAATATATTGTTTTAGGGTTGGGTAAATTCTTTAAGGAAATATAAAGGAATTACATTTGTAGACTTAAATGATGGTTCCTCTAAAGATGTTCTACAAATTGTTGTAGAAAGAAATATTGTGAAAAATAATTTGAGTTTTGGTAGTTCAGTAAATTGCAAAGGATTGCTTCAAACAAATTCTAATGGGCAATTAGAAATTCTTGCCAGTGATTTAAATGTGATTGGCGCATGTGACTTGACTGATGATTATCCATTTCTACCCAAAAAAAACTATTCCCCAGAATTTATAAGAAAACACGTACATTTCCGTTCTAGATTGAATTCATTTCAATCTCTTTTACGAATAAGACATTCACTTAGGAAATGTTTCGGTGATTTCTTTCATAATGAAGGTTTTTTTTCTATTGATACACCAATAATTACCAAAAATGATTGTGAGGGAGCAGGAGAAGTATTTTTAGTAAAGCCTGAAAATGAAGTTCTTCTTAAAAAGATGTCGATAGATGGACTTTCTTCAAATGAAGCTTACTTTAATTCTAAAGCTTATCTTACAGTTTCAGGCCAACTTCATTTAGAAGCAATTGTCAGGTATAAAAACAAAATGATTATAAATAATAATTTTAAACGATAGAACAAATTATGGCATTACAAACGGTTCACTAGAATCATATAAGAAAAATATGAATAAGTATTTATCTCAATTCTTACAAGTGGCACTATAGTTTAATATAAATATAACTGTCCAAAAAAAAAAACACATCAAATAAAAATTCCAAAACTTTATAAATATTATTGAGATAATTGCCAATTTCAATCTTTCTCTACATTTAAGAGAAGAGATTGATAAAAATGAGATAAGATGGAATTAAAAGAGTACTGAATAATAATTATTATTTAAATTTGCAGCCTGAATCATCTCAGAAAAATTAAGACTTCGAAACAGATAATGTTGCAATATAATGTTGCAATTTTCTTTATATTTAATTTTCAGTATTTTAAAACATTTCTTCATAACTTCATTTATTGATTAGAATAATTTTGACTATTATTGTCTACAAAAGACTAATTATTTTTATTTTAATAATAAATATCTATATAAGTAAATTATTTTTCAAAATTTAAAAGATGAAATTTTATATATTTGATAATAAACAATTTTATAAAAACGGTAAGTATTCTCTTCCTATATTTATTATATATATAATAAATATAAAATATATAATAATTGTATAATCTCTAATTTTCGGATATATATATATTAAACTAAATATATGTTATAGAATTATTTAATCAAGAAAAAACAAAATTCAAAATTATTTTATCTTAATAATTTCTCAGATAATTTACAATACTTTTAAGTTAGATTCTTGAGTATATTTTAAATATTTAACTGAATAGAAATTTTTCATAAATTTCTGCGGGAAAATTTAGTATTTTTATAGTAAATAAAATAAATAATTTTAAAAAAAATTAAGTTACAGTGTTTTATTTATAAATGCACTAAAAACTAGAAAATAATTTCTCTCAGCCTCAATAAGTATATTCTTTTTCATGATGGGGTTGTACAATGGTCCGCCTACTTAGCATTTCAACAACAATTGTCTAGATACTTTGAATAAAGAGCCTAATTAAAATGAATGAATTAATTATTTTTCTAGGGATCTCAAATAAAACGCTTGCATTTAAATTAAAAATGGTGTCAAAATTAAATGGCAATAAATAAATAAATTTATAAATAAAACACTAACTTATTTTATTTTTAAGTTTTATTTGTATATACTTTGAGATTATGAATGATATTTAATGATGGGTTAAAATTTATTAATTAATTAAGAAAATGAAAACTTTATTTCATATTCATGTATTGTCATCGAAATCTGAAAAGTGTAAATTTTTAGTTCGATTGGTCAAAAATGAGTTAGTAAATTTGAACAAGGACAGACAACAAAGCAAGTTAAATAAAACACTAAAAAACAATCTTTCTTAATTTATCTAGTCTAGTCTGGATAAATTCTAAAATAGAAAATAATATTAATATTTTGAATTAATAAATAATGACTAAAATTTAGGAATTTAATTCCTATATAATTGACAGAAACAACTACAATCTAACAAAAATGAAAATATTTCATAAATTAATTTATTAAAGGTGGGAAGGCTTTATGGCACTTCAGCAACAATGTCTATTTGTGAAAAATAACATTTAATAAGATCAGGCGCCTTGTAATAGTTCGAAAGTAGAATGCGATTTTTTTTTTTTTGTAATTTGGAATATTTCAAACAAAAAATGGTATTGAATCGAAAGAAAAATTCAGGCTGATGGGGTGATGAGGTGTTGGAAATTTTCAACAATATATAAATTATTACCTTTAAAGAAATATTTTGATCTAACATATTGAAATTTGATTTCTTTATACCTTATATGGAATCTTGAGGTCAAATTCGGAGTTATTGAAAAAAGTATATTTAATGATTGTTCAACAATAAATAAAATGCTCTTCCAAGGTTTCTCAAAGTAGTCATTGATTTTAATTTATTTGAAAGATTGAAATTGGCCTCTAATAAAAACTCAAAACAATAACCAAATCATAAATAAGACAATGTTACAACTTATCATTAATTATCAAATTTTCTAAATATTGTTACAATAGCATATTTATAGATTCGACTTGCCCATCTCTTACTTAAAAATAACTATTATTTTCTTTATGTTTAAATTTTAAATAAGAAAAAAATATTTTTAAAAAAAATTTATTAATTGATAAAAAATATATATTTTATATTTTTAGAGGATTAAGTAAAGTATACACATTTGGACCAACATTTCGAGCTGAAAATTCTGTTACAAGACATCATTTATCAGAATTTTATATGATTGAAGCTGAAATAGCATATTGTGATAGTCTAGATGATTTAATTGAATTCATTAGTAAAATGCTCAAATATACAATTAAATATCTTCTAGAACATTCATCTGAAGATGTTGCCCATTTTAAGAAAATTGAAGTTCTTGAGAAATATATAAATGAACAATTTCTAAAGCTTACTTATAATGAAGCAATAGACATTTTATTAAATAAATTAAACTACTCTATTAAGTATGGAGTTGATCTTTCTAAAGAGCAAGAACTTGCTTTAGTAAAATACACAAATGGGATACCTATATATATTGTAGATTGGCCCAAAGATAATAAGCCATTTTATATGAAGCAGTTGCCAGCAGATACTTCGAAGGTGAATTTTAATCTTTAATTAAATTTATTCAATCTAAATTATTATGAAGATATGTTAAAATAGGCTTAGATCCCGATCGCCAAAAGAACTTAATTATAAAATATTTTTAGGTAGCTGGCTTTGATCTTGTAGTTCCTGATGTGGGAGAACTTATTGGAGGAAGTGTTCGAGAAGATAATTATGATATACTTCACGAAAAAATAATGAAAAATAACCTTGATGGTCTTCATTGGTATTTAAAGATTAGAAAATATGGAAATGTTCCTACTTCAGGATTTGGTTTAGGATTTGAAAGATATTTACAATTTTTATTAGGCATAAACAATATAAAAGATACTATTCCATTTCCCAGGTGGCCTCATAATTGTCAATTATAATTATTTTATATTATTTGTATCAAGAAAAATAGAAAATAAAGTTATTTTTAAAATTTAATTTGTTTTATTGAAACTAAGAATATACATTCGATTCAAGTTTTTAAAATTCAAATCTTTCCTTAATTAAAAATAATAAAATAAATAAAAAATAAAAAAAACAGCTAAAGGATAGGATAGAAGGTTGAATCGGTTTTATATATGTATATATTAATATATAATATATATATATATTAGATATTTAACAAAAATATTTTTTTTTTAAGTAATCACCTATATACAACTTATTTTACAATTTTGTACAAATAATTCAATGACTATATCTTTATGCATAACAAATTAATTTTGAAAATAAAAAAAAATAAATAAAAAAAAATGCAAAACTACATAAAGATATCTTTTAATAGTATGATGAAAAAAATGTTTTTTATCATTGTAAAAAAATAAATAAAGTCACATTATAGAACAAAGCCCTGAGAGTTCTCGGTCTTTGAACACAGGTGGTAATTCTGTGAAAGTCCTACCTTGCATTTTTTCTTTCACTATTCTAGTTTCGGGAGGAGGTAATGGAGCTTCGTCGGGTTCACTATTTTCAGCTTTTTCGCTTTCACTTGTATCTCCTGACACTACTGTTTCACTTGGTGCAGACAATGGTTTAGAAATATTTATTTTTATTTTTGTTGGAAGGGCAGTGACAGTAGGTTCAGCATCATATTGTACGTTGCCATCAATCGAACTAGCTACTGCGGCAAGAGTAGTATCAGGAAGAAGTTCAACATGGGGAAGGGTTTCATCTAATTCTTGACCTGAAGATACTTCTTCCTTTGTTTCATCAGAATGTGGTGTTAATGAACTAGAATCTTGAGTAACTTGGTTTTCCAAAGCACTCAAATCCGTATCACTCCTAATTATTACCTCATCACAAATACCTTCCATTTGAATATCGTTTTTAAGATCCATTGATTGTTCTTCACTCTTTTCACTTTCTTCTTCTAATGGGGTTTCTTTTATCATTTCAATATTTTCAATTTCTTCTTTAATTTCAATTTCCATAGATATATTCTCATTCTCATTAGTCATTTCTAAACATAAAGAAAAACAAATTAATTTAGACATTTTATTAAGTTTATTAAACTTTTTAAAAAAACTATATTAAATGAAAACTATAAAAACAATTATTTCTGACAAATAAAAACAAATGTTTCTTGTCAATCTTATTAAGGAGAAGGTTCTAAATGTTCTTTAAGAAAATGCAATCTTATTTTTTATTGTTTAATATAGTTTTTTCAATTCTTTTTGTAATCATATTTCACGGAATGAGCACTATATTCCTTGTTAGATCAAAAAATCAATAAAATTAGATTATAAATTGAATAAGTCGGTTTCCAAAATAGGTAAATTATTTTAAATTCTATTAAAGATTTGTTTTCGACTTGCTGTTTAATATTTGATGTACTATCCGACAACTATATTATTTGTATAAAATATATAATAAAGTCTTTTATTTCTTTTAATTAAATTAAATTTTAATAAAGTTTAAAATACATATAGATCACTTTAAAAATGCGATATGGTTCTATATTTTGAAATCAGTATCTTCTTCTTACCTTTAATATTTGTCCAATCGCTTAAATTTATTTTAATAAATAAAATCCAAAAAGCTAAAATAAGAAAGTTTACAACACAAAAAAAGAAAAATTCAATTTGAAGAGAAAATATAAACGAGTTTCAGAAAATAATTTTTTAAAATAAGTAATTAAAGAATAAATATATATTTTATTTTTCTCGTAGATTTATTTAATGTACTTTTGAAACTTATTGAACGATTATCTTAATTTAAATAAATTTATTTAATTATAACAAAACTTAATGTCACGAAGTTTTTACTTATGTTTATTTTTAATTTGACAATTAATTAAAAATTTTGGAAGATAAAAATATTTCTACCTTAAGGATTTTATAATAATATATATTTTATTATATATATCTATAAATATATTTGCAAAAAACATTAAAAAATATAGAAAATATTCAGAGAGAATTCAAAAAAGTTCATTTGAATAAACATTTTGTAATCAATAAGATGTATATATTAATATTTATATTATATATATATGTATATTTTATGTGGGTGTTATTCTATAATTTTCCGTATTCTTAGTAATAAGAATTAAATTAGTAGAAGTTTATTATTTAATAATATATATTTTACATACCAACATCCTCTTTTTCAACCGATTCATCATTCTCTTTGGTCTCCTTTTCTTGTTCCAATTCCATAGGATTGTTTTGACTTTCTTCTGTTTCAGGTTTAAGTTGTTCAGAATCGGCTGACTCCATTGATGTTTGCAATGATGCTTTAAAATCCTCATGACATAATGGATGAAAAATTTTATCTTCAACCCTAATAGCATTTTTAAGATGCCATTCTTCACTCTCTTCATTATAAAATTGGTCAAATCTATCATGACACATTTCACATCTTGTATCTTCTCCAAACTCAGCAGCAGGAACACTTAAAATTGCTTGCGGTTCTTCATTTCCAGTTTCTTTTCCTTCAGCTGCTTGTTGTGTTTCAAACCAACTTTGAGCTAGAAATAAAATAAATTAATTATTATTGAATTATATTCGAAAGTAATTTCGTTTTTTGTCTGAATGTGAAGTTTTGAAATTAGTGTTTTATATATTAGCAACGGTTAGGTTCTATAAATTTAAAACTTTCATCGATCTCACTTCTTATTGGATGGTATGTCTTAATGTCTGTATTCTTAGTCTTTATCAGCTTTTTATCTTTTCGATAATAATTAGCTGGAGTGTCTCCACTCGACTATCTCGCATTTGAATTGGATTAAATAACATAATATATTATATTTAAATTAAATTTAATTAATTATAAATTATAAATAATAAATAATAAATATTAAACCAGCGCATGTTTGGCTTTTTGTTGATGGCACCACGTCACGTGTTGGCGCGGGAGATTTGCAGTGTTAAAAAATTAATTCTGGTAATTTCAGCGAATCAATCAAGCTGAAATTCTATATATAGCAGTTTTATACAATTATTAATCATGTGAAAAATTATCAAACATATATCTTTATTTTTACGGTCACTTTAGAGGAAAAAAATCAAAACGTTGTAGGTAATGACCCTCTTCCGGTTGAGCTACATTTCTCAAAAGTTGATAGAAAACTATGAATTTTGAATAATGTCCATGTACCAAATTTCATCATTCTAGCTCAAACCGTTTTTGCGTAATCTTGCCTACACACACACACACACACACACACACACACACACACAGAGACATTTTTCTCAACCTTAGTGAAAATGATTCAGGAACCTTCAAAACGTATAAAAACATCAAAATCTCAACATCGAAAATTTTCGTGATCGCAATACTATCTCTGGCGAGATAGTAAAAAAGTAATATGGATCAAAAATACTGTTTTAAATTTTTCATAATTAATAGCATTCCAAACAAATACTATTGAGTGAATTCAATTTTTTAATTTACAATATATATATATATATAATGAGAATAAAGTTAATTTAAATATAATAGTTAATAATTAAATACCGAACAATTTTTTTTATTTAATAATACAAATTAATTTGAAAAATAGACAATTGTATATTACCTCTTTCTTCTAAATCTTCAATTTCTTCAAATTGAATCCAATCAGATACATCATAGTACCATTTTCGACTATGTGCATGTCTTGCACTATCTTTATCTCTTCTATTTTGACGAAAATGCCAATCTAAATGTTGCGAATACTTCATAGTTTGTTCAGGAGGAAATCGAACACCACAAGAACTGCACTGAATTCCTGAGTAGAGAAGTGCAATAATTCCTGGTTGCCTCCTATAAATACACATATATTTAATAAAATTAATATGCTGTGTGAAGAAGGTGTGAAACAAGCTTGGATAGAGCGCTTAATAAAGGGACCAGATGAAGAGATATGTAAATTGGTGGTGCGAGTGGGAAAGGAAGGCGAATGAGAAGCCAGGAAAGAGAAAAAAGAGAGGAAAAATCAAATACAAAATATATATTAATGTGAATAATTAGTATATAAAAATATGTAGCCTAAACCGGAGAAGGTAAGGCAGAATTGAAAAATAAATAAATAAAAATTAAATTAAAAAATTTGGAATTATAATTTATATTTAATAATGCTTACACTTTAAGAGTATCAGGTTGAGCAAAATCAACATTTTTTATTGTCATGTCGTCAGTTTCTTTGGTGGAATTTTCATCTTTAGTTGAAGAGGACGGAACTGAAGCGGCCACAGCAGCAGCTGCAACCATAGCTGCGGCAGCATTTGCTACTGGTTGATTTAGAGGGACAATACCGGTTGCTACAAGCCTTTGAAATAAAGCTCCAACATCAATCTCTTTTGGTAAGACAGATGATCCTGTATTTGAGGATGAAGGAGAAATTTCGCTTGTTTCAGTATTATTATTGTTTGTAGTAGGAACTTGACGAGATTCGGGGTCAATTTGATAGCCAAATCCTGCTGAAGCAGGAGCCATTTGTGATGGAATTAAACTTGAAAGCATGTCAAGCGGTAATTGTGTACCTAAAAAAAACATTAAAGCATAAGTAATATTTAGTTTTTCCAAGTGCCGATAGATTAATTTTATGTTTTTATTAAAAAAGAGATAGATTCTCTCTCAAGTATATATATATATAGATTACATATATTTATAACGGAATTGTGTCACTTGTCACTGGACACTCGAACAGTGGAGTGGCTTGATAACGATTGCAGAAGTAGCAATCGAAACGTTGTGTATATGTTTGTATTTTTTGAATAAATTTACAATAACAAATATCAATATGTGATTTAATTTACAAAATTCCGTTATAAATAAAAACAACCACCAAAGCTTTAATAATTTAATATTACATATATATTTACCAGATTTATTTGATTTGTTATTATTATCAACATTTGTTTCACTCTCAGGTTGTGAATCTTCATCTGTTAATTGTGGCCTTTTTTGTTTCCGTCCTAAAATTGAAATAATACAATTTAATTGTTTCTGAAATAAATTTAATATAATTTTAACTTGGTTTCATGAATTACCTATCATTGGCATTGCTGGATCATGTCCTTGTTGTGGAGGTAACTGTATTTTTGAGGCTTCATTACTAGAATCCTCATGGAGAACTTCAGAAGGTAGTGTTCGTGATAGAACGGGTGAAGGGAGTCGTGACCCCTCCATATCACGAATATTAACATATCCAGGAGTTACTCCATGAGGAAGTACAGAAAATCGAATAAAATGTTTTTTCTCTCGAACATGAATAGGTTTAGGTAATCCTCCAAATTCAACCTAATAAAAATATTAAATTTACATTAGTCTAAAATATTATAATTTTCACTTAACTAAAATTTTACCTTGAATGGTTTATTATTAATTAGTACAGTTCGAAGAGCATCCGAAAACCTTAAAACATGAGGTTTTCCTTCAATATCAAATCGTTGGGGTTTAGCATCAAGAAATACAGGCACCATGGTTCGAGCATTGATAATTAAATTAATTTTTCCTGCACATAAATCATTTCTACGTACTAGGCCAATTTTTACTTGTGGTGCAGGGCCTTCTAAATTAACCACAAAAACTTTCCCAGAAAGCTCCACTTTGATTGGAGGACCTCCAAAAAAACATTCATACCATTGACCATCAATATATAATTCTCTGGTAGGAGCTCCTAAACGTACCCTAGAATATTTATTTTTATTAAATATTATATTAAGATAAAAATAAAATAAAGAACTTACTTATGTGTTTGACCATCAATAATAATATCTCTATATGACTCTCCAAAAGCGCATGTAACAGAATCACGATCATCAAATATCACTCTACGAGCACCATCTTGAAATCCAATTTCTCTTGGATCATCCCAAGCCATCATAACTATTGCTGTTTCCCCATAAAATCTTATTTCTCTTGGAACACCATCAATATTTATTGTTCTCATTGAATCTTGAGCAATTTTATCTAGTATTTTAGGGTCTGCTGCAGGTAATTCGCTCTTGGAAGGTACGGTAGGTTGTTGAATTTGTATATGTCCTGTGATCGTAGGAGCATTTGGAGTTGTTACAACTGTGGGCGGAGGAGGAGGTTGTGGTGGTTGAGGAGGACGAACAAATCTATTTCCAGTAAATCGATCATATCTAGAAAATTTAATTTGTAAATATAGATTTTCAATTTATATACATATGTTATTAGAAAATTAATAAAAATGACCTTACCTCTCCATTTCATTTTCAAAAGGCATTCTTCCTGGCCCTAATGGTCCTTGAGGTGGAAAGCCAGGACGCCATCTACCTAATCTTGGCCCAAAATTTCCTGGAGGGAAATCATTAGGCGCCCGATGGAAACCTGGCCCTGGGCCAACTGTAGGGTGAACCATTCGAGGAGGAATTGGTCCCATAGGCCCACCCCATGGTCTTGGAGGTGTGTCCCATCTAGAAGTGGGTTGTTCCCAAAAACTTCCATTATTAGAACTACTAGGAATTACAACATTGGTATTTGTTGGCCCTTGAGAAATATTATTAGATGCCATTTGAAATCTTTCGTCAATATCACCAAATCGTGGAGGATGTTGAGGTGGTGTAGGTTGAAGGGATATAGAATGAGAATTTTCGCTTGTATCACTACAAGGACTAAATTGAGGAGCTCCAATTAATTCATCATCCCAATTTTCTTTATTTTCAGACTCTCGACGCCTAGCTTCCCGTAGTTTCCTTTCTTCATTCATATGTATTACCTCTTTAAGAAGAGTGTTATATTCTCCAATACTTAGAGAACCACTTGCTAGCTGCTCGTCTGCTTGAGACATTATCAAATTCATTTTGGCACTATCATCGCGACCTCCTGATTCTAATTCTTCTGAATTTGAACGTCTTTCATCTATATGAAATATTAAATATAATTTAATTTTAAATTATCTTTTAAACAAATATAATATTGATATTTACCAGAAATAAGTCTATGATAAAGAAGGGGTCTACCAAGTCGATCAAAAGTTTCACGAGTAGAATGAGTTCGTTTTCTAGGAGAATCAACAGTTCCCTCGCTTTTACGAGCTTCTTTATATTTAGCCCAACTACCATCAGGTTGGGGAGTAATTGCTGCTGGAGGAGGAGATGAAGAAGATTTTGGTTGATTTATATTAGTTTGTGCTTGTTTGCTTTGAGGGGGTGGAGCAAGTTTCCTTAAATCAACATCTTCATTGCCAAAAAGTCTAAAAAATAATTTTTAATTTATTGGAAAAATAGTAAAATTATTTAAATTAAAAAAACTTACATATCAAATTTATCCGCTTTACTTTTCTTATTAGGTTGTTCTGATTGATCAAGTGAAGCACGTTTTTTAGCAGGAGAGCCAGGAATTTGGCGCAAATCAACATCTCCCGTTTCTGAAAATGTAACTTAAACTTATTAATAACGACGATTGGTTTATATCTTTAAGTAAATAATTATTTTATTATAATAAATAAATGTAATCATTATTTTGTTTTAATTAATAATTTAAGTTCTTATTCAAAGTGTGAGAGAGAGAGAGAGAAAATCATTTTAATTAAAAACACTTTATTAGTAAACATTAATGGAAAAATAAATTTAATTACATTTATTTTATATAAAATACAATGTAAATAAGGTATACATCGTAGATTGATTATATTTTCAAATTTATCATTTTAGAATCTGAAAACAAATATAAAACAGATTTATACATACAATTTGTGTTATAAAAGAGGTGTAACCACAAGTGTTCATACCTTTTTGGGATTGAACTCTCTTTTTAGTGCCTTATATATTTATACATTGAAATAAAAAACAATTCGAAATGTAATGAAAATGTTAAGAGTGGGAATAAGGTCTAGGAAAATACTCTTACTTTTGGGATCCTCTGCCTCGACCCGCGCCTGTTTTTCAGGAGGAACCCTTAAATCCACATCTGTACTCGTTGTTTCTGGACTCGCAGAATCAGCTCGGTTGTTACGCCGCATGTAGTTACGCCCTTTTGATGACACTTTAACTTCCTTGAAGATTGGCTTACTCTTATCTTTATCACTGGTGTTTGGGGGTGGAGGAGGTGAGGGAGAGTCCACATCAAGGACCTCATATTTAATAATTGGAGATTCTCGTCCCCTATCTCTTTTTTTCTTGTTTTGTGGGCTTAAACTTCTCTTTGTAATATTTGAACTGTCACTACTACTTTTAGAACTTTTCTTTTTTTCTGAAGAATTAATTTTCTTTTTTCTAGATTCTGATTTATTTGGTGAGGTTGTTTTATTATGATGGGAATTAGAATGATCATTTGAAGAACTATTATGGCTTTTAGGAGGAGGACTAGCTGTTAGGTCTATAACTTTGGAAACTTTTTGAGATTTATTCCTAGAACTAGTTGAGGAATTACTTGATTTATTTTTGCGAGGAGAAGATTGAGGAGAAGGTGGGGAAGGGCTTTCTTTTCCTTTGAGGCGACCCTTAATATTATTAGAACTAGTGGAAGGTAAATTATTAGTATTTGTGCTAGAAGAATTGGAAATATTCTTATTAGAACTCATCAAACGAGGATCTTTTTTAGTGACACCTCGGTGTTCTTTATTCATAGATTTATTTGCAAGATTTATAGAGATTTGAGGTTTCGACTTTGCACTGTCTACCATTTTTACAGGCTCGATCATTGTCGATTGAACGACAGAGACAGGCGTTGTTTGGGTTTGTGAAATAGTCGTTGATGATGTGACGACCGGAACAGGAACAGGGACACCGGCTGTAGCAATCGAAGGTACAGAAGTCGGCATCATCGGTGTTGATGGTAAGGAAGCTCTTGGTGCAACAGTGGAGGGGTTTGTGGCACTCGAAGTTCTAGATGGCTGTTGTCGTGCAAGTCTAGGATCCCTCGGACGAAATGAGGATCCATGAGTTGCAGAGAGATTTGCCTAAAAATTGTAATTTCTGGTTATATTAATTTATAAAAACCCATATAATAAATTTATTTAATACAATATTTAAAAAAAGAATCAAATCAAATATGTCACAGGTACGGGAAATAATTTCCAATGAACTTAGGTTACTCATAATAAAGGACTCGTAAAGAAGACTTTAATATTATTGAATAAAAAGGAATTAATTTATGCTGCTATAAATACTAATATAATAAAACAGTGTAAAAGTTTGAGTTATATTAAAATATAATGGATTCAAAATAAAAAATCAATTTATCTTAATTAATTATATGAATAACTTAAATACTTATAACGAATATATTTAAATTTATATAATCGCTATTGGTAATATTTATTTACATAGATCAATTATATAATTACCAAAGATTAATATAATTTCTATAAATTATTAAATAATTATATTTTAAAATATCAAAATATTATATACTAAAAGAATAATAATTTACCAGAGGTGGCAGTGTCACACGATTGGATAAGGGTGTTCCACTTGTCAAAGAAGAGTCCATTGCTTTAGGACCGGGTAAAAGTTGAGCAGCTTCTAGAGCTGGTAGAAGTAATTGCTGGAAAGATAGAGAATAATAATTAAATCTCTTAATATATATATAAAAACTGAATAACTATATTTACCTGTACTTGTTCAGCATGTAAATTGCCAGTTTGCCGCTCTAATTGTTTTTGTTGTTCTTCTAATTTTGCTTTGGTTGCTATAAGTTCTAATTCAAGTTTTTTTTGTTGAAGTTCTAAAAGTTCCTTTTGTTTTTTGAGTAATTGCTCCCGCATCATCGCTTCACTTATTACTTGTGGATCTTCTTGCATCCCAATTTGAGGTTGTGTTGTAGTAGGCTATAAAATATAATTTGGAAATTGAATAATATGGGCTTATTTTGAGAAAATAATGTGAAACAAATATTTCAACCATGGATGGGAAAATTTTTGAGGAAGGATTTATTCTTAACCCTTTTAAGTCACGAGTTATTAGCAAATTTTAAAACTAACTGAAACAATTAAACAATAAAAAAGAAATAAATCATTATTTTCAAAAGAATTTTTTATGATCCGTATATAGGTATTCATAATTTATAAATTAGAATGATCTGATTCATTTGTATTATTTTGAAAATTCTTTCTTAAATTACAAAATAATGCCGATTTTAGGGCATGGAGGGTAGATAATAATTAAATATAGTTTATAAATATACTTAATATAGCAAGTAAAACACCATAAAAGACAAAAAATATTAAAATGAGGTAAAAAACAAAACTTTATAAACAGTATTTTATCTAGCTCTCTATCTAAGATAGATTATTGAAATCAAAAGTTCTTATCAACAGCAACACATTCCTCCTACAGTGCATCATTCCAAGCCTGCCATTCTCAGTACCCTAGGATTTTATATTGTCCTTCCATCGGTGTTTGCCAGGAAATAACCATTTTTTCTTTCAGTTTGTGCCCGTGCATAGCTGAAATGTCATTTTATTGTTGTTTTTTTTTATTTTTATCACTCTACACAATCATAAGCCCACGTGACACCCATATAAACAATGTGTGAAAGTGTGAAGTCTAATAGAAATGTTAATTTGCACTTTTCAAAGACGCATCAAATGAATACCTAAATAACAAGATCCTTTAAAATCAGCGTCCTCGGTGACCGAAAGGATTAAGTTCTCCTTCTCAATTAAAAATTAACAAAATTTTCATTTTGTTTTACAATAATCGATTAAGACTATCTACAAATATAAAATAAGTGAAATATAGATTCTCTTAAAAATTAATGATTATAATATATATTTTTAAAATTATTAAAAGAGAATAGAAGTAATTTAGATTTGTTATTAAAATCATTTTAATATCTCTGGAATAAAGGAAATAAAAAAAGGTATTTACAAAATAGCTGTGTAATTATAAATAAAATCAAGATTTAATTTTTTTCGTTTTGAATGGTTTAGTAGAAGTTTTTATACATTTATTTTCGTAATAAATTCAAGCTAAGAAAATGATGCAATTTTTTGTTCATAAAAACTATTAACAATAAATATAAATTTGTATTTATTTGCTGTTATCCTATTTTTATTTACTAAATTATTTTCTTAATACAAAATGCTTGATAGTTGTTAGTTTCAAAATACAGTTGTGTCGTGTCATATTAGCTAAGATTTATAATTAATAATTAATTTCAAAACTCACAATTTTTTCTATATTTATCAGTTATTTTATACTAAAGATAAATTAATTATTCTAATTTACCAATATATTGGGTCATTGATTAGCCTAAATATAAATAATAAAAATATGCGAGTTTTATATAATATTTATTATAAAAAATTAAAGTACATAATAAAAAATAAAAAAATACATATATTATTAAATATATATGCAATATATATAATTATCTTTAAATAAATAATAAATATTTAGGATAATTTAATTTAATAAATTTAAGAATAAATTAGGGAATATAGTTAAATATAATAAATAAAATATTACATCTTTCGCAAAAAGATCGATTAAATGAGGTAATCATTTCAAAAAAATAATTAATTAGAAAAAAAAAATATTCTAAATTTAAATTGTGAAAATAATAATAAATAATATAATAAATAATAATAAATCTTTTCAAGATAATATTAAGATTAGCATAAATGACAAGCTTTAACAACGATCAAACGAATCAACGAACAATCTATCTGAATCTATTTAGCTCATTTAACCGATCTTAAATTGTTTTATTTATTTATGATAAATTAATTATAAAATTGTATTTAGAATAAACTTATTATATAAACATAGAAAGATATATTAAATAATATTATTTAGTTAATATATTATATGATGAATTAAGTCTTCTAATAATAATAAAAATAAAATATATCTTTTATTATATTGAAATAAGAATTCAATAATTGTTTAATACTAAACTATATAGAACGCTGTGAGAAATTTAAAAATGTATAATTTATTTTATTTATAGTTTATATCTATGCTAAAAATAAAATAATTGTAATTTTTAAAGCTAATATTTATAAATTATGTGTTATTCTATATATAAGTAAATACTTGTGCTTCGCTCAGAAAATTTGTTTTAAAATATATGAATCCATCATTAATGAAAAGTTTTAAAATTTATTCTTTTAAATTAAAATAAATTATCTATTTTCTTTAATTAAATGTAAAATTAAATAGAATAAAGATAAGTTTTAGAATGAAAATAGTGAATAAGAAATAAAATTTAAATAGAATATTTCCAAATGATTTTAAAATTTTTAATTTCAAATTTTGTTATTAAATTAACTTCTCTTATTAATATTAAAAAATAAATACTCACCACATGGAGAAATTTTGGATTAAAATGTATATTAGGCGGTTGAGCGGTAATTGGCCAAGCCGGATCAATTGCATGAACTCGAACATCAAGAGCGTAAAGTTTTTTTGTAGAAAAAACTTCATTCCAAGTTTGTCTTAGTTTAAACATTTGAGATCTTGTTTTTTCATCAACCTAATAAAAAATGGTCAAAATATAAAAAAAGTTTGAATTAAATTGTTCGAAAGTTTCTAAATAAAATTTAAAATGCAAAATATATTAAAAAATACTTTGTAGGTAATCTTTAGGAATATTAAATTAGTTTTAATTTTACCATTTCTATAAGTTAACATGACGTTTGATAGTGATATAATCTTTATCTACTGTAAACATAAAATATAAATTACCTTTTCAAAAACAGTGCAAAATGTTGAAACAATATTTTGTGTGAAGAGAGATATATAATCTTGACCAACATTTTTAACTATAGAATCAATTAGATATAAGACGGGCAGCTTGATTTCACTAGGAACCTGTACCAAATGAAAAAGAGATTCTCGAACGATGAAAAATAAAAAACAAAAAGAATTTTTTTTTTTTAAAATTGATTATTAAAAAAAAATGTAAAGGGCTTAAAGGTAAATGATTAGGATTAATTTCAAAATTAGGTGAACCATTTCTTAAAAAATCTTAAGATATCCTCAAGACATGTTTCACTGGTAAAATGATTTATTTATTTAAGTAAAACAACAAATTGTAAAACAATAATTCACTTCACTTAAAAAATTAATATTAAAAAAACTTAAAATTCACTTATATATCCAATCAAAGATTAAATTAGATAATATATATATATTTATTTATATTTATAATATAATTGTAAGTATAAAGAGTTTTAAATGCACATATTAACAACTAATACAATATGTGATTTATAAAAAGATTATTATTAATAATAAATAAAATAATTGCAATAAAATAAATTATCAAAAAAGTAGACTTAAAATAGTTTATTTGACATTTTTAAAAAATCAATATGAACAACAAAATCCTAAAGATTGACCTTGTTTAGATGTTTTTCCACAGCCTGGACGATAGCTGGAGCATGAACAATATTTTCCTCTGCTAGCATCGTCAGCATATTGATGTGAGGTTTGCTGTTAATGTGCAGGTCATTCAGTGATGATGTAAATTCTTCAACTTCGGTACTAGACATATTTAATTAGGGCGCTTATCAGTCTTATTTGTTTAAAAAGTTATTTTGAGAACCGTACTGCTATAACAAAATTTTAAAATGAGTAATTATGTTGCACGTGCAAAAGAATGATTTCTAAAATTTATAATTTTCCATCTTGTTCTATTTATATATTTACCTAGTTATTTTTTATACATATTGACTTAAATAATCCACTTGAAACACAAAACTCATCTTGATAAAATACTTATGGGGGAAATACACAAAAATAAAAAAATAACCAAGAAAAAAAAAAGTAATGGAGTCAAGAAATATGGCAATTGATGTATAACAAGCAGCAGTCACACTCATAGAATGAGATTCGCGTTGTTAAATGTAGTTAGTAGTTATCAACTATGGAGTTCAATATTTAAAAGAAGTAATCCGATTGGTTAGAAATGAAAACTAAACGCCTAGATGTCGTATGATTGACCAATAGAAATGTTTGAGAGAATAACTTGTTGGGCAAATAGAAAGGAAGAAACATAGAGGGCATTTGAATCGAAGCCAACTTCAACCATGTTTGTCTATTCTAAAAATCTTACTGTCAATTAAAACCCACTTGTCATAATGTTTTGAATTTGATTTAAATTTAAAATATTTTTTATTGAGATATTTTTGAATTAATGTTTAAAAATAAAAATGTATAATTTATTATTTTTTAAAGAATTTTAATTATAAACAATACATACTCTGATACCTTTCACCTGAAAATTAAATCATTGGAATGACGTAAATCTTATTCTTACCTTTAATGTACAAACACTTTCGATTCATAAATGGAAGATTATAAATTCTTATTTAAAGTTGTACTTGTTGGGAATGCTGGGGTTGGAAAAACATGTCTTGTACGAAGATTTACACAGGTAAAATAATATAAATATTTTTAAATTAAATATTATATTTAAATATCTTTATTTTATTTTTATTTATTTTTTTAAAGGGGTTATTTCCACCTGGCCAAGGCGCAACAATTGGTGTTGATTTTATGATTAAAACAGTTGAAATTGATAATGAAAAAGTGAAGGTACGTTTTAAAATCATATTTATTTTATTTTTAATTATCAATTCGAAAAAATAGTTGCAGATTTGGGATACTGCTGGTCAAGAAAGATTTCGATCTATCACCCAAAGTTATTATAGATCAGCACATGCTTTAATTTTAGTCTATGATATTAGTTGTCAACCAACATTTGATTGTCTCCCTGATTGGCTACGTGAAATTGAAGAATACGCAAGCAATAAAGTTTTACGAGTTCTAGTTGGTAAAAATTTTATTTAAATACAGAAGTGATATTTGTTAATTATCAATTTAATAATTAACAACTCTATAGATTACATTTTCTTTTTCATTTAAAGAATTTATTAGTGACATAAAAATGTTAAATTATTTCAAAATAATTGAATATTTTTTTAACGTGAATGTCTCTATTCAAAACTTGAACCTAAATCTGAATAAAAATATCTTATTCAAGATTATATTCTATTTAGGTGTCTTTTCTCTTCAAGGTTATACTTTTTCTAAATTATTCTCAATTATAATTGAAAATATTCTTATATGCTCACATTTTTATAATACTAATATTATAATTGAATAAATTTCTTATATTTAAATATTTATTTATTTTAATGTTCAGGTAATAAAATTGATAGAGATGATCGTGAAATACCAACTCATGTTGGTGAAGAATTTGCCCAAAGGCATAGCATGTATTATTTAGAAACATCAGCTAAAGAAGCCGAAAACGTAGAAAGACTTTTTATGGAAATTGCTTCAGATCTCATGCAGGTAATTTTTATAGTTCACCTCGAGTTTGAATTATTTAATAATATGGATTTTAATTTTTTTAGCAAGCAAAATCTAAAGAACTCCCAAGATATGATACAAATTCACCTACAATCAATTCTCGTACCACCGTTATAGGTGATTCAAGTAATTGTTGTAGTAGGATGACTTAAAATTTTCCAATTTTTAACATTTATTCTTTGATCTTTTAGAAAAAGATTTTTAACTATAATTATATTTGAGTTATAAAATTAATCAATTTTAATTTATATTTAAACTAAAACTCTCCGGTTTTTAACTTAAAAAATTCTTCTATAATAATTTACTGTGATATAATTTTAGAACTAGTATTATAATAATAAAAGATTTTACCCCTAACAAGTTAAAATATATTTATAGTAAATATTGTTAAAATATGCTCATAAACATTTCACTTAATTTCAGAATTTTATTATAAATTATTCCATCAAATATATATCTTTGAAATATTATCAAGTAATAATATACTAATTAAAATTTTAATTACTTTAGACTGAAAATTTTGGTTAATATGTTGATAGAATATAATTCTGGAAACATTGCCAAAATTATTATTTTTGAATGTTATTAAATAATGAATTTTATCGAATTATCAAAAAATATAATTTTTTCTGAAATATTTTAACTATAAAAGTTTCTAGAATAATTGTTTCAGTATATTAAAAAATATTAATAATTTTAGAAATTAACCAAAATTCAAATTAATTAAAACCTAATTTTAGATTTATCTAGCCTTCCATAACATAATAAATATTTTTTAAATACCTTTGCTTTAAATTCAAATTCAAAGAATTATATATCAAAAACAATTTTCCTTTGATAAAATCAAAACAATTCCTTTGATAAAATCTAAAGGAATTTTCTTTTGAAAACTAGTGGTTGGTAAAACTTATTAGCTTATTCTTTCTTGTAATGCCAAAGTTTGCATAGGAAAAATACATATTCACCCCTGCTATTTAAGCACTTGTACTTAATTACATTAAATGGCTATAAACATATTTATATTGGGTAGTTTATTATGGTTGTTTTAAAAGTGCAATATTTTCAAATTTTTATTTTACATTTTTTTTTATTCACAAATATATGTTAAATTCAATAAATACATGTTTGTAATCAATTTTATTTATTTTTTTGGGAAAAAAACTAAAATATAAAAATATTTGTTAATAAAAATATTTTTAAGTGATTTATTTAATTTAATGGCTCACCTTACAAATCTCACCAAAAGCTTGTCCACATTTATTATGAGTTTTCAGAGATCTTAATATCCATTTAGGAAGGGCATCAATATTTTTTTTTCTAGAAAAACGGTGATCTACTAATAAAACAGTTGAGTAATCATTTTTATGCCGAACTGCTCTACCAATAGATTGATTAACAGCTTTCATGCATAAATTTTCGTAATAAATATCCGAGACATCCTTTCCCTAAAGTATAACAAATGAAAAACTTTCTATTCTAATGAAGAAATGATCAAAATTTATACCATATTTGTTGTTAAATAATTCATTTTTTCAATCAGTTCTGGTGATTTAATATTTGCATAAGGTAATCCAACTAAAATTACACATCTACCTAAATCATCGCTAAAGTTAAGTCCTTCGCTTAATTTACCACCTATAAAAATATTCATTAGATTAGAATCCAAATTAAAATGCTGTCTTTTAAAAATTAATTGAGAAATTTTTAAATTATAACATTTTTTTGTTCAAAATAAATTGAAACCCTCCTTACCTACAACACTGAAAAGGATAGCTCCATTTAAAGTTGATTTAATTTGAATTGCTCTCGCATATTCATCTAAAGTTTTTTCCACACATCCTCCTTTTTTTGGTTCTCTAAATATCTAAAATAATTGTTTTTTTATTATTCACATTTAACATATTATATTCTATGCAAATAGAAAAATATGAATATATATTAATTTTATAGTTTAAGAAATAACGAATATTTAATAGGTAATAATATATATATAACCTTTATAACTTTATAAATATAAATTTAAAATTTAATATTATGGTAAACACTTCATCATAATAAAAAACAATTTTTTTTCATTTAAAAAAAATTGTGTATCACCACAATTTATAACTAATGAAATTAGGATAAGCTATTAAATTTATATCATTAGAAATGTGTTCTGAAAAATTATACAAGTGTAAATCAGATAATGAATAAAAATAATTTTACCTTTTTATACTTATTAATTTTTTCAATAATTCCAGAATTATTTAAATGATTAAAAATTTGTTCTTCATAATCGTATGAAGGAAAAAAACAAACCACGCCTGCTGGTACTATTCTAGTTATATTTTCTAATAATCTCCCAAGTTCATTCATCTAAAATATTGAATAAATTTTTAAATTAAATACAAAGAAATAATTAAGTTCCTTATTGCAATTCTATACGAAAATAAACTTTCTTTAAACATTATGAAAGTATTTCGAATATTCAAATAGAAATTTTCTAAATTAACTCTTTAAAAATTCGGATTTAATTTAATTACAAACCATTGATAACGAATTTCTATGTTCAAAAGAAAAATCAAATTGTTTTCCTGAAGGACCATTACATATTACAATAGGAAGAATATTTTCAGGTGGAATTATGTGATTACAAGAAAATTCTACTATTTTAGATTCTTTAGTTCCAGCAGAAAGAAAAAGTTGTTGTTTAAATTCATCAAAAGGTTGCATGGTACCTCCTGCTACAATAATAGATCTAAAATATGAATTATTTAATTTGATTATATAATAATAATGATAATGAATATAAACTAATTACCTTGCTTGTTGAACGATATCTACAAATTGTGAAGCGGGATTCAATAAGAGAAATTTAATTTTACTTTTACCCAAAGTTATATGTTTTGTTAAAATAATACGTCCATCCTCACATGTATTTGTTAAAGTTTCTAAAAAACCTAATACTGGTAATATAGGATTGTTGCTTATAATTTCTTGATGATTATTTTTATTTTGTATCATTTTATTTTCAGCTAAAAAAATCAATTAAATTAGCTAATTATTATTTGTAAAATAATGGTTATTAAATAATCTACTTGGAACCGAATCTTTTTTCTTAAATTCTTTTAAAAAGTTTTTTATAGAATTCTCATTAGGCTCTTGAGGTATTTCGATATTAACATTATTTTGATGTCTATCTGAAAATCCGTTGAGCTAAAAGATAAAACAATTATTATTGTATATTCTTATATTATAATTATTTTCTTATTACTTTTTGAGAAAGTTTGCTTTTTTTTGAAAACTCAAGAAGTTTATATATATTTAAATTATCTATCTCTGCAACTTGTGTAAAATCCGATAATGTGTAAATTTTAGATTCTTCACTTGTAGTTTTGGGTTTTTCTGATAAATTGCGAATATTTCCTCCTGAAATTATTTTAATATTAAATAAAAATTAAAGTTAAATAAGTATAATAAAATATTTTAAAAAAGAAAAAATATTTATACCCAAACTTTTTATTAATTTTCCAATAATAAATATCAATTGATTTAATGAAAGCAAGTTAGAAGCTGAAAATCTTGTTTGATAACGATCCCGATATTGTCGAATTTGGCTATAGGCATGAATAAGCTACAAAAGATAAAAAAATATATTTTATATATTGAAATAAATATTCAAATATTTAATGCGAATTGTTTGGATAAAGTTTAAAATTTTAAAAATATTACCTGCTGACCATTAATTTCGCAACTATGCATTTGACCAAGTGATTCCAATAAATTATGTGCTTCATCAATAATAATAATATTTCCTTTTAATTTGAGGCCGGAAGCATTTCTTGTAGATTTATGTAACAATGTATTATAAGGAACAACAATGATCTGTTAAAATTAAAAACTTGTAGAATCTTGCTAAATTGGCCAAAAATTATAGTCATATAATGGCGAAATCTGAGGACCACTCCCCCATCAAAGGTAAGGTTTTTGTATTTTATTATACAGAAGTTTTATTTATAAATAATTGAAATATTTAGTTCACCATTAAAAAACAACATACAATTTTTTTAAATGGTTTAAAAAGGAAAATAAATTTATATGAAACAAAACTAAATTTTCGACCTTGGTTTATCATTCTTTTTTATATAAAATTTGAGTAAATTGAAATTATCTTTATATTATCAATGTTAAATTTGCATTTTTGAAACCAAAATTTAATTTTGTACTCAAAAATTAAAAATAATAAAATTAATTTTTAGAAGTTTTTACCTTCTACAAACCAAATACATTAATAATTAATATTCTTAAATATTATATTTGTTTGTAAAATATTTAACAATGTAATTACAACTTTAGGAAATTCAAAAATTAAAACACCAATGATCTAAGCAAGTTTACCATTTTACTACTGGTGTTAAAATCTTGAATAATTTTACCTTAAAGCAGCATTTAATATTTATTGATGAAGAACTCAGATATAAAAATGAATGTGTGAAAATTTATTTTAATTATTATACATACTTGAGCATCTCTTATTCCTTTTCTAGAAGCATAATAAGGACATGCAGAAAGATTTTTGCCATTTTTTACAATTTCTTCTATATCCTGAACATTTAAAATTAAATTATTTGACAATTTCTCGATGTTTTTTTGTTGAAAATAAAGACATCCCGAAGAGCAAGCCTTTTTCAAAACTTTTCCTTCTTTAGAAATTTTTTTATTTTTTTTATTCTTCTGTAAATCAAGACATCTAAAATTTAAATTAAACGAGATTTATTTAACTAAATTTATAAAATTTAATATAATTATTATATAATAAAATAAAATAGTATTATTATTTGTAAGATTATAAATATATTGAAATGTAATTAAAATTATATATTTAGATCAATTAAAATATGAAAATAGTTTATAATTGTCATACAAGTTAAATAATTAAATCAATAATAATTAATAAGTTAATTTTTTATATAAAAATTAAATAAATAAAAATAATTTTAGTTGACACAAAATTAAAATAAAATGTTGAATGAATATATATTATTAAATGTGGTATACAAATTATTAAAAAATTTAATAAGAAGAAATAAAATTGTGTGATTTTCAATGATGATATATAAATTTATTGTTTAATTACCTCTCATTGATCAAAGTTATATTTTTTAATTTAAGAACCGAATCATTTATACAATAATTTTGTCTTGAAGCCAAAGAAATTAGTCTAATATCAGAGAAAGATGTTTTTCTAATTTCATTAATAAATTGTGTTAACTGAGAATGTGTACGACTACAAAAGTAAATCTATAACAAAAATGTAAATAACAATTAAAATCAATATTTTCTAATTTAATTTATTATATATCAAGAAGTTTTTCTTTATTTTCATTATTACTTTAATTCCTTCATCTTCTTCTATATTATTTTCTTCATCTGATGCATCTTCATCATCTATGTTAATATCATTATCCAAAATTAAATCTTCATCATCTAAAGAATCAGTTAATGGATTATCCTGAATTTTTAACTCTTTCCAGATCTTTGCTTCCTTTTCTTCAAATTTTATTTTAGATTTTTCTTTTAACATATTAATTCTTTCTTCTTTCGATGTTATTTGTTTTAGTTCTAATTGCAATTTTTGTTTTTTTTGATTATTCTCTATTTGTTTTGATTGCTGTGAGAGCCAATCATCTGATGTTTCTATATCATTTTGTTCTAATGATTGAATTTTAGAAATTAATTCATTTTTCGTCTTTTCCTCATAATCTCTAAGCCAAGTTAAAACACCACAGATAATGCTTAATGATTTTCCCTAAAAATAATAAGTATATTTAAAATGATCCAAAAGTACATTAATATTTTAAAATTATATTAAACTTACAGTTCCAGTTGGACTTTCAAATATTCCAAATTGATTTTGATCCAAAGTTGAATATAATGTATTCATAAAATCAGATTGTATAGGATATGGTTCATAGGGAAAAGAAAAATTGATATTTCTCGGCGTTTTTTCTTCCATAGCGTACATTAATTACAACGAAATTATAATTAAAATGAAAAATTTCATTTATTTAGCGCCAATATGAATGTCATTCATATTGATATTCATGTAAGGTTTTATTTAGACAGTGGATATTAGAATGGAATTTCTGTTATAAATATACTATTTAAAAATTAATAGATGATATTTACAATATATATTTAAATATAAATAAAATATTCACTTAAAATCAATGAAATATTGACAATTAAATGTAATAAAGCATTCATTTCTCAATCCAAATGAACCGCTGAAAATTTTTTAAATATTTTCATTCATCTGATTCATCTAATCACAAATTTAATCCATACCATTTTATTATTTTTATTTTACATTTTTTAAAAATGACATTTATTATTAAATTCGAAATATATTAAACTAAACCTAAAAATGAATAATATTTATAAAAACATTAAAAAGCGGTTTTTTTAATCTTAGCGAATTATTTTAACGGTAAATAATAATCAAATATTATATCTTTAGTTCACCAAAATTCTTTTAATCAATGAGCGAATATAAATCGTATTTATATAGTGATAGAGGAAGATCAAGATTATTTACAATTTCTATAGTAGACCAACAAAATTTTACACTGCTCTGATTATTCACATAATAAATCCGATAAGAAAAATATATTTTTCAATCACACAAAAAAATTATTTTGAAAGGGAAATGTTCATGTTTGAATATTATAATTTTAAAATAGAATATAAAAGGAAATTCTGGGTATATTATCTTTTTATTTTATCTTATTTTAAAAAATGAAATAAATAAATATTACCATTTTATTATCATTATTATACTATATACTCGATACTATCTCTCAATCAAAATTTCTTTGGAAAATTAAAAATAAATGATATATATTTACAAAATAACTTTTAAAGGTAAAGATTTTATTAAAATATTATGTATGCTTGTACAGATGTTATACGAGTATAAAATAAATATATAATATAAATTAAGATGCCTTTATTTCTCAATACCCTCTCTTTCGTAATATCGCCCAGGCATTGAATACGGGTTAATTCCTTATTTATATATCATAATAATAATCATAATTTACTCATTTACTTTAGAAGCTTCATATATGGCTTATCTTTTAATTATATTTGGTAATTTTTATTAATACTGCAAAATTATAATTATTATAATTAATTCTCCTATAAGCGTTGAAACGATACTAATTCGACATTCCAGTTAATACTTTTTTATATAGGGGAGAGGAAATCCGTCATGGACATTCCAGAAGTTGTTGGGTCCTAGAATAAGGGCGGACTGCATTACCGCCGTGTATCATTACTTCGAGAGGAAAGTATCCTTTACTTAGTCTTAGTTTTCATCTTTTTTTTTAAGATCTCCTTTGTCAGATTGATTATTGTGTCACAAGCCTTTTCGCTTTTAAGCATATTTTCGATCATATACTTAAATATATAAGGTTGTCCTATAATTATATATAAATCCACTAGAATAGAATTAGAAACTTGCTTGTTCTCATATTTACATAATTTATTATTCGGGAATTCCAGATGCCATAATATATATATAATAAATTAATAAAAATTCAGATATTTAGAGGACCAATAGGATAAAAATTAATAATTAAACAAATTAAAAAAAAAAATGTTTATTAAAGTAATTATGTTTCAATATATAATCGGAGATAGATTAAACATAATAATTAATCAAAAGATAATAATCTAGAATCTTTAAATTAATTAATTTTAAAATCTTTAAATTAATTAGAATTGAATTTAGTTTTAAATTTTATATTTATAATTATTATTTCATAAATTTTTCTTTATTTCTTGACAAAATTAATGCAGAAGACTTTGCATCTAAAAAGAGGTTTTCAATCTCTTTTACATCTTCTTTCGTTATTGTGGTACGCCCTCCTACTTTTGCAATAAGAGATGATGGAGTAAGAAGTTGTACAGCATACCTAAAAATTAATTCAACAGTTTATTAAATTAAATAACTTTCAAAAATATTTTGACAGATTTTATTTTTTATTTATGGATTCAAAGTTTTAGCTCCTTTTAATTTTTACCACAAAGCCTACAAAACTTTATAATTATTATCATATAATTTTGTTTATAGAACCATCTTTTATACTTATATTAGTTTCTATTATTTGTAAAAAATAAATCTTATTAAAATTAATAAATAGGAATAAATTTATATTTTGAAAATAAATAACTTTTATATAACTTTCTATATTTTTATAACAAAAAGAAAATTTAACACCAACCTAAGAGTAGTTCTTGCTCCTATCTCACTAAGAACTGAAAAAGCGTCATCATCTACTTTTAATTCTTCAGTTTGAGCTCTTAATTTTAAAATTTGTTCCATTTCTGTCCGACCATAAGGAAGTGTTCGAATTATAAGTAAACGATCTAAAAGATCCAAGGGTATTCCATGAGGAGATAAAATATCTTCTGCTCCTCTAAAATAAAGAATAAGTAACATGTTCAATGTTGCAAAATAAAGAGATAATTAGGTGTTTTAAAAATTTTAGAGGAATTTAAATGTTTTAAGTGAAAGAATTTATCTATTTATAGTCTAATTTTAGTAATAAGTTAATATTGTTTCTTAAAAATTGCTGTAAATGTTTAAGACCGTGATAAAAGAATCTAGTTAATGATAAAGAATTTACTACTTAGGGTAAATCCAACTAATTATAGACTTTATTTATTAGGTATAACATCTTTAAATAAAAATATACAATTTATATTATTCTTAATTTGCTTATTAAATATGAATATCATAAAATATAAATTTTTTTACCTGATAGCGCATTTTCCACGGTTTGTTGCAAAAATAACAATAGGAGCAATTGCAGATTCAAGGGCTTTATGCAAATAAGTAAACGTTTCGATATCCAACATATGCACTTCATCTATAAATAACACACCTGGAACTAACTCAGCAATACCTTGATCTATATATTTGTTAACTACTTTATTAATTTCTTTCCTTAATTTATCTGTAATTTCAGTTTTTCTGAAATATATGAATAAATTTATTTACAAATTTATTAGACAATCGATTTATATACATGTAAAGTAGTTATAATATGACTATAATTGAGAAAAAATCACCTTGGTTTCATTAACTGGGTCACAACTGACATTACATCAGGACCTGGTCCGGGCTTAGCATTTGCCACATCAAGATCATGTAATGTTACATCTTGAACAATTTGCTTTTTTTTATGAACATCCCCTTTTGGTAAAGGAACATATTCTTCAGCCTACCATAAAAATAAAATTTTATAAACATATTCAAAAAAGAATTTCAATATCACAAAAATAAATTTACTTCAAGATCAAATTCTGTAGCAAAGGTGTCACTTCGTCCTTGTCTTTTTACAGCTCCGGAATTGGCTTCTATATAAATTACATCTCCAACTTCTACTTTTTCTTTTTGAAGGGATTCATAAATGTTAGGGTCCAATTTCAATTGTTTTGTTCCCTTTGCAGTTTTTAACCCCACAATTACATGGCTCACTGTTTTCCCATAACCACCCATTGGGTTTTCGGTTTCAACTGGAGTTAATTCAGTTACTTCTCCTTCATATACTTCTTTAGTTTCTTTAATACGTAAGCCAATTGCTCGACGAAAATTCTCCATTAAGACTTCAGTTTTCTTGATTTCAGAACTAAATACTTCAGAACCAACCATAGGGCAAAATGGGACCTATTAATAAAAACGAAATATATTATAGAAATATATTTATAAATTTTGAAAAAACTACATACCTTGTTTCCGAGTTCTTGTGCAATTGCAAGAGCAATTGCTGTTTTCCCCGTCCCAGGTGGACCAGCTAAAAGACAAGCTCTTCCTGCCATCTTTTTTGTTTTAATCATATCGACAACTATTCCTGCTGCCTAAAAAATAGTTTATAATTTAGGCGAGAAAAAAATATATATAAATAGAATCTAAGAAGCCATCCGACTTGAAAGGCGCTGTCCTTTCATAGGATGTCCAAAAGTCATGTTTTTTGAATTTTTTTATCAATAAAATCTTAATATATTAATAAAAATATTGTAAAACTAGTCATTCACTTACTTCTCTTGCTAATTCTTGACCAACAAGGCCTGCTGCTTGAGGAATAGCAATTCCATTCTCATCTAAACCTAAACCCTTAATATGAGTATGAGCCGAAATTCGTTGTGTTTTTACTGTGCTCTTTACTTCTTCAATCTTCATTTTTAAAATAGATAATCAAAAATAACTAATATTTAACTTGAACAGATTAAAATCTTAAATCAAATTGATAATTAAGAGAATCGATTAAATATTATTAAATGCTTCTTATAAATGACTATAACCTCGATCAAACAATTTCACATTTTGTTGCTAGGAGCTTTCGGAAATTATCGGTATATTTCGGTTTACATCGTTAACAGGAAAATTGAATTAAAATTTATTTTATTTTATTCATTTTCTGCTATTAAATCACACACACACACTGTCCCTATTTTTATTTCTCTTCTACAAATTTTTAATTCTTAAATAAATACTTTTCATTCATCCAATAAAATTCAAATATGTACATTTTTTTAAACTTGTAGTGGATGACTGACATTTGATGTTAATTGAGTTTTTTTAAATACTAATTCATTAATGGAATTTAATTAATTTTAATTGTATATGGGAGAAATAAATGTTCTTAAAAAAGATATTTAGCAGTATATAATAAAAATGTCTTGCATTGTCTCTAGTTGGTAGAGCGTTCCTCTACCTCAACCTTATTAATCAATTCATCCCTTTACCCTCTTCAAATTGATAAATCTTTCTTCCTATCCCTCTTTCTGTAATTATGATATTTTTCGGTTTTCATTGCCAGTTTCCTAAAACTATTTAAATATATATATACATATACACAGGGGTGGGATGCCATATTTTGAACAACCGGCTTGCTATTAAGAAAAAAACTACGGTAAATGAGTACATTGTCTTCATTTATTTTTGTACAATATAAAATATATAATATATATAAGAAAACATTTATTGAACAAAAAAATAATAAATTCCAAATTTAACATACTATACCACATTTCTCCAAATGTCCCAAATCCTGAACCACAATCATCCAACTCCTATTTTCTCCAATCTCTCTTACGTCCCTTCCTACATTGTCTACCAATCGAGTCCTTAGTTTTTCAACCAGTTGCTTTCCAATCAGTCTCATAGTTACCACCTGTTTCGCATCTTCCACAACCTTCTTGACTGAATGAAGATGCTTAGGGGGGGGGCGCTCCTTTTTAAGTCCAAAAGCAAAAAGCGGTTTTATAGTCAATTAGAGGTCATGCAATTCCTCATTATCCGGACTCCGACATTCCCCGGTGATCAGGGTGTCCAGATTTCAATTAGCCCAAACTCGGAGATTTAAAAAGAGCCCGGAGAGTCGACGTTCAAAACCGGAGACCTGGTCAGCCTGCCGGTGACCTCATCTTTCTTTGCGTTATAAATGCTGCGAAAAATCCTAGCAATGAAATCTTTCAACATTCCAAGAGAAAAAAAGTTGTATCTATAAAATCTTCCAATGAAGAAGAAACTGATGTAGAAATAAAAAATGAAAACTCAGTCGATTGAATTGAAATCGATAATGATGACGATGATCACCCAAGTGGAATACCTTTTACAAATACTAATCTCCAATATTTTGGAAATATTTTATATCCTATAAATTATTTTAAAAGATTTATGAAGGTCGAACTCATAAATGAAACTTATATGCGAACGAACAAATTGCAAATAAAGAATTAATTCTCTAGATCAGTTTGGCAAAATTGGAAAAACATTGTGGAAATGCTTGCTTTTTTGAAGTGATTTTAAATATGGGTACAATCTATTTGGTTGATATACATCAGGCGTCGGCAACCTATGGCACGCGTGCCAGGCTTGGCACGCGATGGGGTTCTGAATGGCACTCCACAAATTAATCAGGGAAATCGCGAAAATATCGAGACGAAGTGATTTTTAAATAAGAGAAAATGTTTAATTATAATTATTAACAACATTTCCCCGAATTGAAAAGTATTTTTAGCATGATGTCTGTCCGTCCGTCCGTCCGTATAGATGTGTACATCCTGAACGGCTCAACCGATTTTGATGAAATTTGGTATATTTACTTAATGCCTCAGTGGGATGAATTGATCAACTTTTGGTGCAAATCCGGAAACCGGAAGTGGTAGTATTAGCGATCGACGATAGGGAGGGAAGGGTTATTTTCACACCAAATTTCACATGAGGAGATTTTTTTATATATTACCACGAATCATGCACTTTGTATTGGTTTTATCCTCGAGAAAAATCATCTTTATTAGTTTTTTTCTTAATTTAAAATTATATGACGTCATCCAGCCATTCATGACGTCACAGCCTGGTCTTACATATATATTATAAATAAAATAAAATTTAAAATATTTATGTTATATCCATATCTGTTTTTTATTACATTAATAGATATATTAAAATTATTTGCAATTGTTTCTGTAGCTGGAAATTAATTTATTTCAAACCGTCGGTCGGTTCGGACCTGGCCACAGGTCAACTTATTTTTTAGTAATTTTGTATTCATTCACGAATATGTATGGACATGTTTTCTGATATGTGAGGCTTGTAATAAATTACTAATGTTGTAAAATGTAATAATTAATATAAAATGTTTAAATCTAAAAGTTTTTTTTCTGAATTTAAAAAAAAAATAATATTTTTTATGTATAAATAGATGTGATTATAATACACATAAAAGGTAGAAAAGAGAATATATATTATAAAGACCCAAGCGAATTTATTAATATTCGTAGTTCATAATGAATAATTTTTTAAACTAACTCGATGAGCCTCGTTCTTTTTATTATTATAGAATAGGATAAATAGAACTAAAATATAAAAATGGTTTAAGTTAAATTTGTTCTTAGTATTAAAAAAAAAAAAATTTTTTTTAACTTAATATTGCGTCGAAAATCCACCTTTTAAAAATATAAAATTAATATATATATATATATATATATATAAACAATATATATATATTGTTTTAATTTATATTATTATACAAATTTAATTTAAATTTATTTTATTTCAAATTATTTTAAAAATGATAACTAAAATACAAATTAGTAATTTTGATTTTAAAATTGGTATTACATATACTCTTTAAAATAGTTGCCCAATGGATTCCCAACCTAATCTTAAGTTGAATCAAATATTTTTATAGTGTCTTAATCAATTATTTAGATCATGATAAACATCTATTTGAATAATTAATTTACCAGATTATTAATCTTATTATTGTCTAAACAATATTTAGATGTCTTCGTTTAAAAATAAGAATTTAGTTCTTTATAATACCACCATGATGTCACTTAACGAACGGTAAGCTTAATTTTAAATTAATTTGTTTATAATTTTTATGATAAATTAGAGCTATGTTATTATATTTGAATAGATGTGACGAAATTATATTAATATATATATTGAATTAAGTTTAACTTTATTTATTTATTTTATAGGTTCACATATCTGAGACAAGTAAGGTCAAAAGAACCCAAACTTTTAAATATTCGTCAAAATAATGCAGCTCTTATCAATCAAAATTCAAAAAATCAAAGATTTTCAATGCAAATGGAAAGACGACCAGCAGTAATGGCAGCTCTTAAATTAAAAAAAGTAAGCTTTTTATAAAAATGTCTTATAATATTTATCTAATTTATATTTTAAAAATTTTGCTACTTTTTATGTATTTAGAGAAGTATTCGTCAACAAGTTGGAACAAACCGCGGAAATAACAATATTATTATTAATAATAATAGAGGATTTGATAATTTTAAAAGATCAGGACGCCGAAATATTAATAGGGGTGGAGGTGGGATAGGTATTAACAATTCATCACGTGGAAAAAATTGGTCTGGTGGACGAGGAAGAGGGAGAGGACAACCAAGATTTCGAGGAGGTTCACGTATAAATTCTCGGGGTGGTGGGTTAACAAGAACAAAATCAAATTCAAACATTAATATTAGAAGAAACTCTCGACCAAATAATAATTCAAATCAATGGACCGGCCAAAATGCAAGAATCTTCCATAATACAAGTCTTAGAGGAAATCCTATCTCTAGAGGTAAATTAAGTTTAATACATCTTATAAAACATTACAAAATAATATTGTTTTAATTTTTAAAATTATTTAGTTATTTAATAATGATACAAGTTTTTAATATAATATTTCTATTCTCATTAGTCTCAATTAATTATTATTTTCACCAAATTTCACCTAATTTATATTTCATAAATATAATATTTGATGTGCAATTCAATTAAACTGGTGCCATGTCTACTTTATAAAAAATAGAGGATTATTTACCCATGTAATCGATTATTCTATCTTACATTAATGATATATTTTATTGACCATATGGATAAATGATATAGAGTATTAATAGTATTTCAATTTACGAGTCTTTTGGATGCCTTAAAATAGAATCGTTGAAAACTTATTATGAATCTGATCAGAGCATATATAATGAAAATAATATTAATAATAATAATTTTTTATTCTGATTTTTCAATTTTTTTTTTGACATTGTCACTTCTATGAAACTTATTTAAATTTCCATGAAATTGCTCCTTTAACAGATTTTTAACAACATCTATTTATAACAGATATTTTAACAGATAATATAATAATAAATATAAGAATTGGAAATTTTAATTAAAAAAGATATCAGGGTCATTTATAAAATATTTTAAAATTTTCAACTAAGTAGTAGAAGAAATCTGGTTATTTACCTAAAATTAATATTCTAAAGGTGGAATGCGAGGTGGAAGAGGTCGTGGTAGAGGAACATTTCAAAGAGGAAGAGGAAGAAATCAACATCGAGGTAGTCCAAGAGGTGGTCGGGGATTCAATAGAAACTCAAGGTATAAAATTATTTATTTCACAATTTTAAAGGTATAACTTCTTCCTAATTATCAATTATGGAGATTTTTGTTGAAATTTTTGTTGTAATGTATAAACATCTATCTATAGTGTGAGGTATTTATTTCGAAAATTCTATTTCAGAGTCTAAACTAAAAAAACTTTAAAAGCTTTTAAAATTCTTTTGTTAGAGTTTCAGTAAAATGTTATTAATCAATAGAAAAAAATTATTCTAATTAATTTATTTATTTTGTTGTCAATGTGAACTTATTTTTTAAATTTAATGAAAATGTAATTTTTTTTTTGTTAGTATTGTTATTATTTTGAAAATAAGATGAAAAAATAGATTATTTTTAGTAAATTGTTAAAGAAAAAATGTTGAAATAAATAATTTTCATTTTTCAGACGAGGATCCACTGGTCGTGGAAGCAGAGGAGCTTGGCAGCGTAAATCTAATCCTCCAACTAAAGAGGAACTTGATCTACAATTGGATCAATATATGGCTGGAACCAAAGCTCATTTGGATAAAGAATTAGATTCATATATGAATCAAGCTACACGAGAAGAATCATGGGATTAAACTTATTTATTTTTATCTAATAAGATAGAGTTGAGTTTTTTAATAAAATTCTAAATAAATTAGAAATATTTTTTTTCATACATTATAAAAATGTATTTATTATAAAATAAAAATGTGCCAGATTCAGTGTTATTGGCTGATTGAAAGATTGTTGAAAATATTTTTCTCATAATAGGGTATTATTTTTTTTCTTTTGCTTTTTGACATTTATCTAAAATTTATTTTAATTAGATAAAAATATATCTTTATTATTTTTTCTTTAAATAAGCAATTTAAAACATTGTTCTTAATTTTAAATTCATTTGCTTGATTAAATAATATTCTATTTTTATTCACCAAGAAAAAGGTGTATATTGCAATCCGAAACTTTGACAAAGTGAGATTATATAAACAACTGCCTTAATAAATGAGAAAAATATAAAACATGTGCCATTTACGGCTCGATATGATTTTGTTTCATATAACTAATACGAAAATGTATAAATTTATTTAATTATATTTAATATAATAAAATTTTTGAAATATAAATAAATAAATTAATATTTTATTAAATAGCTAATTTCAAAAATATTATATATTGTGTGTGTTGTACTTTATTTTTTTTAATCTGCTTTGTCTATTTTTATTATATTTCATCACTCTTAATACTTTTTCTTTAACAATTTTAATTTTTGAGATTAATATTAATTTTATTAAACTATCAAAATGATATATTTGATTTTTATTTTTTCTCCTAATGCATCCTGTGGCTCGTGAGAATATTCAAGAGAAAATATTATTTAAAAAAATTGGTTAACTTAGTGAAATAAAAGCACACATACAGATAGAAAAAGTCTTCTTTTGACAGTTAAAAATAATTTTAAATTAGAATCCAAAATATACCTAATATAAGTACATTATTATTGTATACATTTCATTGTAAGCATAAGGGTGGGTGGGGGGAAATAATGATTGAAAACTGGGTTGAGATTCTAGAAGGTCAAAAAACGTTGCCCTAATCTATTGACTAGTTTCAATAAAATGTCTAAAATTTTTTAAGAATATATTAAATATGATTAAATGATTAATTTAGTAAATATACTTTTAGACGATTTTCAGAATCAAGAAAAAAAATTTCATTAATTGGTTGTAGAATTTAGCTACGACTGATCGAGAAACCTCCTGACTTAAGAATCTATTTTGGGAATCCATCTAGGCCATCCAATTTCCTAGTAATTTGATCCATTCTTGGCCTAAAAATTGGATTATCAATACTCTGAATCTATTCACGACCCCTAATCATGCTCATTATTCCTTATTTTGTGTAAAATATTGCCCGAGATTCCTAAAATATTTTTTTTTTTAATTGCGATATTGAACTATAATAAAAGGTGACCATTTTTATTACTACGGTAGTAGTAGTACGCATGCGGCCCGCCGTAAACATTTTTGCGGCCCGCGAGATTCATCACACTTTTATATTCTGCGCTCTCATGAAACAAATATCGTACTAGTGAAATAAATATGATTTCATTTTTTTTATTTCGTTGTTTCATTTTTTATTTTTAGTATTATATATTTTTTACAATGTGCATTCAGTATCATTATTATTATATTATATATGTTTATACATAAGGTAATGGCACCTATAGATGACACTTGAATTTAAACTAAAAAAATAAGCAAATTTTAAAACATACGCGGAAATTTTTTTTTTTAAATGATAGTTATGCTTTTCCACCACCTGAGATATCCTACAACAATACAATAAGTCGCCCTATTTTTTTTCTTTTAACTTGAAAAGCAGACCGGATCGTCAACAATTGATTTTTTCAACAAATCTTAAAGATAACCTTAAGGGAAGTAATGTTCTTAATTAGTATTTTATTTTTATATTCATATTTATCTAGAATTTAACAACTACATTATAAAATAGACTTAATATAGATATAAATCATTTCAATTTAAACACCTAATTTTTAAAAGTATCTTTTTTATCAACGGTGTTATCTATAGGTGCCCCTAAAAATTGTTTTTCCTATAGATGACAGCAATGTCAGCTATAAGTAGGTTTTAAAAAAATTGTCTATTATATTAATAGCTGTAAAGAGGAGATAATTTTATATAATTCCACCAAGTTGCATGTCTGAATTGATATAGGAACCTAAAGGTGACGCTGTGTTTCTCATTGTCAGAAAATTTTTTTCTGTTCCAGAACTTCATACACTATATTTTTGAAATTTTTTTTAAATTACTCTGTTCTCAATGTATAATTAAAAATGCATAATTAAAAAAGATTTGTTTAAAATCAATTTTTTATTTTATTATAATAATCAGCTAAAAATAAAATCAATCACAATAAATATATCTAATGTATCATTATATGAAACCTGATTTTTTTATTATAACTAAAGTTAAAGCAGCAACAAGGCGTTGGAAAGATGTTTTACTTTGTAAATAAATGAGTTGAAGATAAAGAGAGCAAGCGATTTGAAAAAAAGTAGATGTCATCTTTGGGTTCCATAATTGTCATCATTAGGTTCCACCAAAATTTTTGGTGTCATCTATAGGTTCCATTTGATTACTTTGAAAAAAAATTATATTTCCTATTAAACTCATATAAAAGTTTAAAATATTTATCCTGGTGATAAAAGGTTATCTTATCTTAGCTTTATAATAACCAAAAGATTTTTTTTGTGAGACGTATAGTTTCGGTTTTATAAAAGAAAATAGCGACAAGAGCGTTAAAATGTCATCTATTGGTGCCATTACTGTAAAAATAATAGTAAACATAATAAAAATTCCTTATTTTTCAATTTGTCACACCAAACAATATCTATAATGGGTTTAAATCTAATATGGCTATGTATAATTTTATATGCGGCCCGCGAAGTTATGATGCATTTCCAAAATGGCCCGCAAGAACATTTGGGTTGGCCACCTCTGGCTTAAATACTGTCTATATTGCCTTCACTTTGAAGACCACGAGTTTTGTACAGTTACGGTCTATTCACACATGTCCGTCACGTCACGTCTCCGTTCCGTCAAGTATCAGTCACCAAAAATATGTTTTATTGAAAAGTAAATGGCGCTGTCTACACTGACCCGGCGCCGTCACGAATCCGAACCGTCAGTCATCTCACCGTCATTACCGATTTCTTCAGAACGATATTTTTTTTTTTTTGACTGACGGTTTAACACTATTATATATATTTATAATTTACACCTAACGCTACTTGTATAGGTAAAATGTCACTTCCGGTAGTCAGATCATGATGAAATTTGGTATCTGAATTTTTTTCATATTTTTAAATCTATATACAAAATATGAAGCAAATATCTCGAAGCAAACTGGTACTTTACTTGAAAGGTAAACGCAACCAGTGTATGTAAAGTGCCACTTCCGGTTAACCGATTTTGACGAAATTTTTAGAGAAATCTAGGAACTGTGAATAATATCGGTTTACCAAATTTCGAAGTCCTAGTTTGATTAGTTTCTGAGTAAATTTGCTCACAGACAAACATTACATACATCCACATACATCCATACATCCATCCATACACACACACAGACATAATTCGAAAAATGGTATTTTCCGACTCAGGGAGGTCTAAAACGTGAAGATCTATCGAAATCTCGAAGTCGAAATTTTTGACAATATTCCAATACTTCCCTTATACGAAGTATGCGGGAAAGTAAAAAATTTTATTTCTCTAAAGATTATACAAACAAATCATTTAATATAAGATGTGTTTATTCATTTAATTTAAATTAAAAATCATAATATCTTATAATACCTAAAATAAAATGAGTAAATTATTTTTATTATGATTATTATATTTGAATCGGATCGGTGACTGAACTGTGACGTGACGGACATGTGTGAATAGACCGGAATATTTTAACTGAGACGGTTCTGATTCGGATCGGTGACTGAACGGTGACGTGACGGACATGTGTGAATCTTATCTTATTATGCTAGCTAAAATTGTATATATATATCTATATTTCTTTCTATAACCATTGGTTCTCAAAAACCGCTCTAACGATTTTTTTCAAATTCACACTAGATATAGTATTTATAAAGAAAAATTGAGTTTTATTGATCACATCTCTTGAAACTTACAGCTTCATTATTAATTTCTTAATTGAAAATTATATATGGGTGTGACGTCATCAATTTCACTTCAATTAATATTTTTTTTATATTTAAAATATTTTAAAATAAAATAAATTTCGAAATAAAATTAAAAATATTTATTTTTAATAATATATATATATATATATATATTTATTAATCTATTTATTAAACAACAAAATAAAATACGGATGGTTGACTCCCGCTTTTTTTTAAATGAATTGTATTAACATTTTTTTATATTTAAAATATTTTAAAATTCATTATTTAATTTCGAAATAAAATTAAAAATATTTATTTTTAATAAAATATATATATATATTTATTAATCACTCTCAAAAAAAACAAAAACAAAAATAAAAAAACATATAATTCTTGCAAAGAGAGTAAAAATGCTATGTTAATTAACTAAATATATCAGTCTAATGGGTAAAGGCACTGTTTTGAATAGTCAACTTAGCAGGATCGAAACCGGCGGAAAAAAATTTTTTTTTTTTTTTATCTATTATTTTTTAATAAATTACTATTTTATATTTATTTATTCATTGTTCTTTTATTAAATTTAATATTTATTAATATTATTTATTATTAATTTATATATGGACAAATGACACTCATATTGAAATTTGACTCCAGCCTTTTTTTTAAAAGATATTGTATTAATATTTTTTTTATATTTAAAATATTTTAAAATTTTTTATTTAATTTCGAAATAAAATTAAAAATATATATTTTAATAATATTTTATAATTATAAATTACGATATATATTTATCATTCTTCCAATAAAAAAAAAATATTCATGCACTTAGAAACATATCTAATAATACATATTTATGTATTATTGAGGACCCCAAGTTCCATTCATTTTAATCAGATTGATGCAATGATGCAACATTTAATAATTGTAATAAATAATTAAAGAATTGTATATCAGCTCGGTGTCCCAAGTATTAATATTACCAGCCAAACCCAATATAATAATGAATTATTTTTATTTAACTTAATTACCTAGCCGAGGCTCGGGGTCCCGGTGTGATCTTAATATATTGTCAGAATTAGATAAATAATGTAGAGAGAAAAATTATTTAAAAATAGATATTTATTTAAATGAAATAAAATTATTTAATTTACAGAATGAAAATGTCTATAATAATGTCTAAACATTTTTTCGAGCGACAGCTCGGTATCCCAGGTATTAATATTACCAGCCAAACCCAATAATAATGAATCATTTTTTTTAACTTAAGTACCGAGCCGAGGCTCGGGGTCCCGGTACTAGATCTTTAAGAAGAAAAGATTATGCCCTGGAAGGATACCCAGAATGTACATCAAGATGGTATGTTAAGTGAAAAATTAAGTGGAATGCTAAGAGGAAAATTCAATCAATGTGTAACAAAACAATATGTAAAAAAGATATGTTTAGTAGTGAGATCATCACAAAATTTGTAAAAAGCATTTTATAATTTTAATTAATTTTTAAATAAATATTATATATTACATAGAACATTATTCGTCTCTTTTAGATATGGAAATTACATAAAAGATTGTGGACAGTACAGGGCCAAGCCGCTTTTTTTAAATTAATTCTTTCTTAATTATCAGATGGCGCTAAAAACTCTGTTTAAAAAATTGACATTTAGTGTCGGAGTCTGATATAGATTGTCTGTGATTGTCATTAAATGTAAATATATTATACTTAAATATTTATTTTTAAACTATAAATTATTATTATTTGAATATTTATAAATTAGAATTAAATAACCAGTGTTCAAATTATTTGGTAAAAGCTTTAACACTTTAATAATATATTATTAATTTTAATCACTTTATAATCTTTTAATTTAAAGAGAATATGTTAATTATAAAACATTTAAAATAATATTAAGAATATCTAAATTTTCAACATAGGATATTTATTATAAATGGTTCAAATTAGTTTAAATTTAAAATTAACCAAATTATATTTGATATTTAATAAAATTAATTTTTAAAAAAATATTTCTATACAATATTCACAATTATTAATAAGTTTCTTTTTTTTTATAAATATCATTAGTTTGATTAAAAAATGGATACAACTATGATGGAACACGACGGATTAAATGAAAATGAATCAGATAATGTAAGTTTCACATAGATTTAAATAATATTTTTCGCTTATTTGGTCAGTAACGTTCAATATATTTTTAGGAGAAAGAAGTGAATAATAGTTCTGATTCTGATTCAGCTCTGGAGGATGATGAAGATGAAAAACAGAGAAATATTGTTATCCAAAATTTGGAAGAAAAAGTAATCTAAATTAAAACATATTTCTATAAATTAACATTTACTAATAATAAACAGCAAACTAAAGCTATAAATCAATAGATAAAAATAACTTATGTAATGGACCTAAAAATTCTAAAAAACCCTAATTTCAAATAAACACTCTGTTTCTGTCAGAAAGTGCAAAACCTAAAAATATTTCAGAATTTAAAATTTATATTTAATTTAGGTATATCTCTTGAATATTAAAATAAGTTATTAAAAATTTGCTTAGTGCCTTTTTTTCAATTTTATATAAATTCAAAGATAATAAGACAATAATAAATTAGATAAATAATATAAATAATAAAGATAATATTTTTTTGTTCTATCTATTATGCTAGCAGTTGATACATATTTAAAGAGTATTAATAGCAATCATGAAGAGATTTCTTTTTTTATTTATACATAGTTATTTTTAAAATTATAAATAAATCAAAATGTTGACAATATTTATTTTATTTATATAATTGATAACAATAATGAGAAAAATGAACAAAATAGCATATATGATAGTCTTACTTTTATTTTTAAACAATTTTTATTCTTAATATAATTTTTCTAAATAAATTTTACACAATTAAATTTTTTTTTAATAAAATTATTAAGATTACTATCTACTATAAAACTTCTTATTTCACCCTAATTATTATCAATTTATATCAATAACTATTATATAAATGTGAGGTGTGATACTCGATATTTGAAAATAAGTTAATTTGCACAATTTATATGCCGTAGGCGAATATAACTAGAAATTACATGACGTTTACACATCCACCCACGCAAGATTTATAGAATCTAGGAGGTTGATTTACGAGATACTACGCGAATGTTTGAAGAAAGATTATCGTAAAAGGTTTCAATTAGGAAATGATTAATAGGTGGTCTCAATAAGATAATATAATGATTAATTATTTATTTGTATAAATCTTAAATCAAAAACTTTGAAATTCAAATTGAACTAATGGCTACTTTTATTATTTGAAATTTGTTGAATTTAAATTCTAAATTAAATAAATTCAATGTATTTTTAAATTTTTTGACAATTAATTAAGTAAATAGAACATTTATGTATATTTGATTATACTCTTATTTTCTTAAGACTTTGAAACCAACTTATCTATCATGGCAATATTAATGAATTATTTAACCAGACATCCCTTTATCTGAATCTAATTAACTCCTCTCACATTTTTCTTTCAATTTTCCCCCTTCTATTAATACTGTGTTAATTTCAATTATTTTATAAACATATAGGTAATATATAATTTAATATTTTATAGATTAATGTGGATTCTTTTGATTATGGATCCTATACCGGACTTATAGAAATTTTAAGATCATCAGGTGATTTAACTAAATTACGTTTAATCAGAGAACGTTTTGCAGAAAAATACAGCCTTCGTCCAGGTATTAAAATTGAAATATTTTTTCAATCAAATATAATAAAATTTATGTAAAATTTTAGAAATATGGCTAGAATGGATTCAAGATGAATTGAATATTGCTGCAACAAAGGATGAAAAAAAACAAATCTTAAACTTGTTTGAGAGAGCAGTACATGATTTCCATGGTTTGTTATTTTAATTTACAAAATCTATTTTTTATATATATATTTTTTATATATTTTTCAATTTCAGCTATAAACTTATGGTTAGCTTATCTAGAATATTCCATAAATAATCCTGATCTTCTCGAAATTGAAGAAATTCAGCTTATTTTTGAAAAAGCATTGTTATATTGTTCAAAACAAATGAATGACTCCTCAAAAATTTATACTGCTTATATTAATTATGAATTAGGCCTATTAGAGAAGAATAAATCAAATCCAGAATTTCCACATAAGGAACATGAAAAAAGAATAGTCGAAATTTATAAAAATCAATTGAGTGAATCTCATAAAAACCATGAAGATACATGGTCAGCTTGGCTGAAATGGTCGAAAGGAGAGCAGGAAGATTTAAGAGAAATTTATGGAAACTCTTGTAAATTATATGATAAAGTACAAATATTTGAAAAAAAATTAGTAAGTAATCTGGAAAATTATATGATGTGATAAAATTTAATAAAGAAAGCAAATATTATTTAATAAATTATAATAAAATATATTTACATAATTTAAAATACACTCTTAGCCGAAGTACATTAAAAAACATTAAATACGATAGTAATGGACATAATGGTTTAATTAAATTATATATATATATTAAATGTATTCCGGTTGAAGATTAACATTTATGTCTATTGATTTCTATTGATTTTTTTCTCTCATTTTAGATTTCTGATATCAATATTTATGAAAGAGTGGATATAATTTTGGAATATTCCAAATATATTTTCGATTGGAAAGATGGAGTATTTTGGGTTTCTTCACTATTTGAACGAACTTTATGTGAATTATGCTATGAACCTTCTTTATGGATTGCATATATAGATACTACATTATCTATTGATAAACAGCGAGATGAAATATTAAAATCTTCAAGAACTTTATTTGAGCGTGCTCTCAAAAGTTGCCCATGGAGTGGCCCTATTTGGACAAGATATCTTAGAGCATTAGTTTCTTCGTCCCAATCACAATCTGATATTATTGGTATATTTTAATTATAATTACATAAATTATATAAATTTATAATTTTTTTACCTTTCTTTAAATATTTTTTTTAATAGCCATTGTAGAACGTGCTTTAAATTGTCCCCTTGGAGCTGCTGATACAGTTGAACTCTGGCTTGAATATATAACTTATTTTAAAAATTCTATAAAGGGAGATTGGAAAGAAACTTCCAATCGGGAAAAGTTATCTGCTCTTTGTGACCGAGCTTGCACAAGTGTAGCACAATGTTAGTAAATTTTTATATTTATAAAGAATGAATTATTATAGGAATTAAATAAATATTTTCATTAAAATAGTCCCTTTTTTGTGCTATTTTAATTTCAATGATTCATAGGGTTTGGAGAAGATGGAGATCCTGAGTGCAAAATATTAAAATACTGTGCCCGAATAGAATTGCTTTTATGTGAAGATTATGAAAGATTTCAAGCTCTATGGCAAGATATTAGAACTATTGGAAACAATGCTTCTAGCGCTAATTCTTGGTTAGAATATCTTTCTGTTTTAAGGTAAATTATAAATTGATTTTTAATTCATTTTTTTCCAATTTTAAAAATATTTTAAATATTTAATAATTAGGTTATCGAAACAACCACAATCGAAAATTTCAAAAATATATGGACGTGCTATTGAAAGAACCAAAGATTATCCTGAACTTATAGCAGAAGCTTGGCTAAATTATGAAAGAGATTGTGGATCATGGGAATCATATACTCATGCTACTCAAACAGTAGCATCCAAGTAAATTTATAAAATGTATTATAATCGGAAATCTGGTACTAACAAAACAAATTTTTAATTAAAATTCATATTACAAATTCATTTCATTTTCTTTTAAATATCTATAATTTTCTTTTTATTCACCGCATATATATATTTTCATTCAAAATCTAGTACAATAGTTCGAAGATTACGTGTCTGATTTTCGATAATTCACACATATACTAAAAAAAAATTAAAAAATATTTCTTATGTATTAACAAATTATTTTTTCTAGAAATAGAAAAATTGAATTATTAAAAAAAGAGGAATATTCTAGAAAATCAGATGTTTCTCAAAATCTTGCAAAAAAACGCAAATTACTTCAAAAATCTCGTCCGATTAAGACAACAGAAGAAAAATCACCTCAACAAGAATTAGATATACCAACAAAAAAAGTTAAATTAGCCGAAAAAAGTCCAGAATTAAATAAAGGTTAATATTATGGAGAAATTAATAAATTATTATAAAATAAACGATAATATTAATTTAAAATAATAAAATATATTTTAGCTACATATGATGATGATCCTAAAAAGACAGTATTCTTATCAAATTTAGCATATAATCTCACAGAAAAAGAGTTAAATACTTGGCTTAAACCAACTGGAGAACCTTTAACTATCAGACTTGTAAAAGCTGCAAAAGGAACTAATAAAGGATATGCTTATATTGTTTTTAATACAGAAGTAAGATAATTTACAATAAATATGAACTTTCAAAATTATTTATTTGAAATATTTTTAGACAGAAGTTGAAGAAGCACTTAAGAGGGATAGAGAACCACTTAATAGCAGACCCGTATTTGTATCTAGAATTCGTCAAGGGGATAATGATACCCCTGCATTTCGCTATAGTACAAATCTTGAACCTAATAAACTTTTTATTAAAGGTTTTATTAATATATTATATATTATATATATATATTCAAAATGTTAATTTATATATTTTTTATATTTTAATTTATTTATTTAATTTTAGGTTTAGCTTCTACAACAAATGAAGAAACAATTGAGAAAATATTTTCTAAATATGGAAAATGTAAAGCTCGATTAGTCACTTTTCGAAATGGCCATTCCAAAGGATTAGCTTTTGTAGAATATAACAATGAAGTATGACTAGATAAATACATTTTAGAAATTAAAAATTTATTCTTGATATTTTTTTCAATTATTTTAGATGGATGCCAAACAGGCTCTTATTAATCTAGATGGCTCAGAAATTGATAGTAATATTATAATTGTCCAATTATCACAACCTCCTGTTCGGAAACAATTAAATGGGTTTATGCGCAAGTCTTCAGATGAAAGAATAAATTCAAATAATGAAACTCAACCAAAACCCGTATTACAAAATGTTTTGGGAGGTGGACGCAGAAGAGACGGGTATTTGTTAAAAATAATATGGATTTTGATATTATTATTTAAAATATTTTTTTTTTCAGGAGAGGTTCTGCATTTTTTCTTCCAAGGGCTGTAACTTTAAAGTCTAAACCTTAATTTTTTTATTAATAAATCAATTAATAAATAAATTCATATATTTATTTATTTATTTTTAAATTCAATAAAAACAATGTTAAACATAAAATAAATTTATTTTCTTTTTATATTACTATTTTAATGATAAATTATTATTTTAAAATTATAATGTATTTTATTCTGGTTGAATCATTGATTGTGAAGCAGCTCGAAGAAGATCATGAAGTTCATGAGTAAAATGAATTTGGGCTCTAACTGCGCATAAATATTGCGGATATGAATGAGCACTTTCTTGATTTGGTAAAGGTTCAGTCCTTGTTGGAACAACAGGAAGTGGTAAATAATGTTGACTTGAAGAACTCTGATTCATGCACTCAAGTGAAGTTTTCTGAAAAATGTTTTCATTAATTAAATTTAAATATATACAATAATTATAAAATATATGTAAAATTTAATTAATTTAAAATATCTTATTTCTAAAAATAATTATTAATTTAAAAAGATTATGAATGTTTTTTATTTTTCGTGTCATTGTTAATATTAAATTTATATATCTTATTCTTATTAGATATACTATATATATATATTTCTAATTCTTAATAGGCATGCAGTTTTGATACTACTAATATAATTATAAAATAAAACTAAAAATTTATAATTTGCATTTTTTTATATTAGTAACTATTAGATTCAATTCTATTCTATATTAACAACTAGAAATTCGCATATTTTAAAAATATAAACTATAGAAAATATGTAAATATAATAGATACATAGAGCTTACTACGCAGAAATACGGAAATCAAACTAATAAATTCGATCATATAAAACTTAAAATAAAATAAAAAAATAAATATTTAAATACAATAATTATCTATTAAATGATTGTATATTGTTTTTATAATTTATTTAATAATTCAATTTGAAACATTTTTCGTTGAATTATTTTAAAATTCTTACCAGATTCAATTCTATTTGATCACAAATTGAATAAAATTCTTCCATATTTTTATCAAACCTGGGTATAGGTTCGTCAACTCCTTTTCTAAAATATTAAAAATAAAGAATATAAATAATAATAATCATTACAAAATGTAGTTTAACATTTATAATATGAACATATATAATATTACTTACAGAGGGGTTGCTACGGCAGTATCATTTATTGTATTTTGATTTAGAGTTTGGGCTGCTGTCTTTAAAGTACTCTAAAGTATATAAAAAAAACCATTAAAATTTAACAAGATAATAAAGTATATTGTGAGTAAATACCGCTAATGATTCCCTTAAAGGGCCAATAAGTGATTTAACTTTCGAAATATTATCAAATTTTTCTTGTGGCTGCTGTTGAGGCAATGGTGTATGTTGATGAGGAGGTGGTGGTTGTTGCATTGGCTGAAGAGATTGTTGAGATAAATTTGGAGGCATATTCATTTTCGTATGAAAATATAATTAGAATTTCCCAAAAATATATTTAAAACAATCACTAAGTTGTACAAAAAAAATGATAGTACTCTAGACAGATAGTCTGGTTTTAGACTGTTGTGGATTTTATATTATAATAAAGTTATATAGATGACACCACTTATTCATTAATTTAGCGCCTAAATTCAAAATTTAATTTTATTTAATCTATTTTAAGGAAAAATAAATGAGATATGTGTTATCTTGAGCAAATTGGTTTTAATACCAGCACAGCAAATTTTTACAGAGCATCATGTTTAATTTCATTCAGAGAATTTTCCAATGAATGAAGCCTATAAGTTCAGTTCTCTGAAGTCTTTGATTTTAGAAATGTAAGAAAAATTATATTTTCAAAATAATCAAGAAAACTAAATTATTTTAATTAAAATACAAATAATATTAATTTTTTTTTAATAAAGGAAAAAAGAAAAAAAACAAATTATAGAGAGTGTGAATGAAATCCAATTAAATTTTTAAGTTTTAATTTTAAATATTCTGAATACTTATGGGTTTTTGATCGCATTAAACTATTCTAATAAAAATAAATAAAAAAACGTTGCATTTATATTTAAAACTAATAAATTGTCACTTAGATATATTAAATAGGCGTGGTCCATGAAGGCGAGAATATTTATGGATATTGAAAGTAAAAACATAAATAGACCAAAAAAAGATGAAATTAAATGGGAATATCAGATATTGTATAACGAGGAATTGCATTGGTAACGATATGTGGGACGTTTGACACGAATATATTAGGAAGGACTAAAAAAAAAATTGGTATACAGTAATTAATTGGAAAACAAACTGGTATAGAGACAATATAAAAATAGATGGGAGGGAATTGGGAAAGAATGGAAACTGGTTGGAGGCGTTTGGATAGGGACGGTTAATGGAATAAATTGTAGATTCTGCGTCTAAGAATATTAGAGTTTAGTAGTGTCATAGAAATACCATAGTTAAATATTTATAAAAATACGCATTATTTAAACTAAAAATACGATGTGATTGCCATAAAACTTTTTTAATAATGACATTATTGTATTTACATAACTAACATGAAGTACATTCTTATATGTAGATTGAATAATATATATTAATGTAAATCTCACACAGTGGTTGTCATGGTAATATTTGAAAATAACTAAGTTATTCTTTAATACGTATAGAATATTTTATAAAATTATTATTAAGTTCTTAATGAAAAGATAAAGCTTCAATTTAGATTCTGAATAAAAATATGTCTTTTATTGATGATGACATTAATCAAATACAGTTGGGGGATAGTGAAGAAGAAGAAATTTTTGGCGAAATTGATACAGATATTATTTCCCACGATTCTACTATTATAGATGAACCTAAGCAATTTTCTTTTGATTCACTTTCAGATCTTGACGAGGTATACAAATTGAATATTCTTCTATTATAATCCAAATGAAAATGAATAATTTAAATTTTTATTAAATGTATGTATAATATACTAACATTTTTATATATTTCATAGAAAATTTGTGGATTAGGTGACAAGAAATCTCAAGAAGAACGTTTAGGAACCAAAATTCCATTGGTTGAATCATGGTATTCTTATCTAGCTGATGAATTTCCTCAAAGCCCAGAATATTCTATTTCAACACCATCATGGTATAGTTTTTTGGATCGAAAAATTAAAATATCTGAAAAGTCAACTACTTTATCAATAAAAACGAGCGAAAGGTGATATTTTCGATATATATCTTAACTTTAATTAGACTCAATAGATAATTGAAAATAGTAATATTTCTTAAAGATATGATCAGGAAGAAGAAGGTGAATATGTTTGGGAGCCCCTTCCAGACACTGATAAATTTCGACAAATAAAAACATTAATAAAAGATAAAATTTATTGCTTTTGTGAAGAAATATATAAAAATACATCTCTTGATGATAATAGAGCGAGGTATCAATAGAATACATTTTTTATTTACATTTAATTTAAACATTATATTAATAAACAATATATATATATACTCTGTTCTCATATTTTAATTTCTCTTGCCACCTCAATCCAATTCTTATCTTCTCCCAATTCACTCATATCTCACATCCCTGTATATTGTTTGTCTAATGTTTATACACCAGTCGTTTCCTAATTAGTTTTTCTACAAATAAATATTTCTCTATTAAAAAGTATTATAAAACTATTTCTTTTTTATGTTTAGGCAAAGTATTCAATTGTTTTGTGAATGTACTTTAGCTGCAATTGAAAACAATTTACCTCTTCTTAAAGAAATGCAAGAAGAACCATCAGTAAGTGATTTTGTAAAAGGAATTCAAGAATGGTTAAATCAGGTTATTAAGTTTTTATTTATTATATTTTATACATAATAATAACCATAATAAAAAGGAATATTTTATGATAATATATATATATATATATATATATATTAATTCATTTATAAAAAATTTAAATTTTATACTTGTATTTGTACATATTTACTATTCATTTTAATAAATAACAGTTAGATATACATTTCCTCTCTATATGAATATCTAATCAATGTTAAAAATATTATTTCTAAGGTATTAGATGGTGTAATAGAAATTAGTGAAAATACTTCACCCCATCTGGTCATGCAAAATCTTGTTTCTTCTATAATTGGATCTCCAATTCAAGATGATGTCCCAAAAGGATTTGTTCAAGAAATACTTTTTGATATAATTGATCAAATATTACCTACTCCTTGGGATCAAGAAGGATTTACTCAAGTAAATATTAATGTTCACTATTTATCTAGGCTCATAATTATGTATAATTTATTTGTACTCCAGTGTAGTATATTCTTAAATTTAATTTAAATATCTATATAATCTATAGATGTATATCACATTTTTAATTTATATAAAAACAATTCAAATAATTTATGTGTAAAAATATATATTTTAATAAACTATTTAAGATATAATTATTTATATAAAATAATATAAATATAAAGTCAAAAATGAATTATTTTTGTTTTAATTAGAACAATAATTCTTAATGATTGATCATTTCAATTTTTTATCGTTTGCTATATGATGATAATAACGAGCAGAGTGAAATATTAAGAGATGAATTGGATTTAAAACAAATTAGTGAACCTGAAATAATTTTTGGCGAATATCATATCGATGATTATTTGTTACTAACTGAAGATAAATATGATGAACCCACAAGAATAGCTCGGGAAATTCTACAACTATTATTCGGGTTAAGTATTTTGTATTTATATCAAAATTATGTTTTGTGATTTTTGAAAACTCTGATATGGTCTAAAAGAGTATTTTTTACTAGAATTGGTTTGGTGAGAATGAATGCAACCAAAATTATTTTTAATTTGTATAAATTGAGTTAATGACGAGCGTTCATGCCTAATTGCTTTTAAAAGAAGAAAAATAAATTTTAAATAGTTTTTATATAATTTAAATAAGGATTTTTACAAAAGCACAACATCTAATTTCAAACAATTTCAGATATAGAACATAATTAAGTGCTAAGTTTAGTTTAGTTTACATCATATAGAAATATAAAAAAGATTATTAACTCTCTCATATTATTTAAATAATTTTTAGGTAGAGTGTGAATATAAAATTTTATGATTTTCTTAAAATCCGAAAAAACATCAAGTCAAAGATAAAAAAATTATTTTACTTTTAAATATAATAATCTAAAAAATATTTTTTAAATCAAATCCAATAATTTTAATAAATAACTCTGATGAAACTGTTAAAATTTAGATCATTATAACATTATATATTAATAAACTATTAAACTAGGTATGATTTAAAGAAATTATGAGAAATTTAAAAACTAATTTTACAATTTTATATCATATGTTATATTTTTTACGATAATAAACAATTTGATACCACACCAAATCACATTTTTGGGCATAGTATATATATATATATAAGTATAATAATTTATGATCTTTAAAGTGATATAGATTTTACTAAAAAACCTCATATAAAAAAAGTATTTCGAAAAATAAAAAAGAAAAAACATTTCAAAACCCCTAAAGCGCAACTGCGACTTTCATCTCTTGAACAAGAAATTTTTAAAACTATTTCCGATATCAAAGAAAATGAAAAAGAAGAAGAGGTTATATATATTATAAAATCGAGAGTCACTTCATTAGTACTTGAATGTTGTTATTATCTTTTTTTTATGGTAAATATTAATCTTTTCTGTTCTACCATAATATACATGAAAACATTATAATATTTAATGAGCTATCAAATCTATTCGTTGGGTTTTTAAACCATTTTAGTCTTGATAACATAAAACCGTGGGATATGACGTACAATTGGGTTTTTGGCAAATCTCAAACGCTAAAACCTATTAAAACATAATTATTGATGGTAACTAGGTCTTTTAAGTATTCTTAAAATATTACAGCTTTATTCTTAAAATAAAAACTATTAAAATTTACAAGAATAATAAAGCCAACCTTTGCGTAATATCCTTAACAGGGGTGGTAATATTTCCCAGCAGATGTGGGAATATGGCTTATGGGAAATTACATTTAAAGTCTGGGACTATGAAATTTCCCTTGACTTACTAAATTGTTTGGGGGGTTCAATTTTTCCCAAAACCGCGGACCATTCATAAAAATAATATACAATAAATCGTCACTTCCACATCTCCCCGTTTTGTTTCATGGTCTTCATCCCCAAGGCCGTCATCTGACACTCACTGTTAAGCCAAGGAATAACTTGCGCCATATCCCTCACTCACATTTTTAGACAAAATTTTAGATGAGGTATATATGTGAGTAAATGAGTCTTATTATTATTATTATTATTTTTAAAGAATGTGCAAAAACGGAAATTACTTATAACTTACTTACTTACGGAAATTACTTACAAAAATTGCAAAAGAAAATAAATTCCGTGCCTTTGAAATAAATATGATGAAATTTCTCTTGTGTTGATCTTTAAGAAGGCGAAAAAAACAAATTCTCCTTGCCCGGGTCGCTTATACCTAAGAAAGATAAACACGCTTTTTCTGGTCGCGAAGGTGGCTACCAATGCCTTTCCCACACCAAAAGGATTAGAATATAGAAAACGCGTCATATCCCTAGGTTTTACCTTATAATTATTATGATTACTTATTATGCTACTTGTGATATCTAAATGTTAAAATTTAAAATTATAAATTTGTAGACATTTTTAATGTAAATTGAATCTTTACTTATCCAATAAACCTTTTTTAAAATATAATTTGTTTTCATTATCATTAATTCTTGGAATTTACATGAAATATTTTAATTATAAACATGTTTCATTAGATCGGATAACACTTAGCAATTAAAGGAGGATAGATTTAAAATGTTATAAGTATTTATTCTTATCTATCTATCCCCCTCCCCAGAAAAAACAATAGCAATAATAATAAAATAATTATAAAATGATGAATCGAAACCAAATTGGGCTGTAATAACAAATATACTAATGCCTTAATTATATTTTTTTCAGAAATTTTGGTTTCATTAGTCCTTTCCATTCAAAAATGTTACAACCTGAACTATTTCTTTCTTAGCTTAGAACTTGGGTATATCTCTGATTATAAAATTAACTGTTTTCATGAAAATACAAATAACAAATTTTAATTTTTCTTACAAAAATTATCAAACTTAGAATCATAGATTAAATCAAACTTTTTGAAAAAATTAATAGTTTAGTAACATGAGTATTAAGACAAGAGAAGTGACTGAATTTAGTTAAGATAAAGAAAATATGGCAATATTTTTTAAGTAAACTGTAAGAAATGCAAATATGAATTAAAAATGATACATATATTAAATTAATATTTAAATTTGATACTCAATTGAGGAAGACATTAATTTTATAAGAAATAATTAAATTTTGAGGCATAAAGATGGTGGGGGAGTACATAGTTTCTATGTTATCTAAATAATAAATAATTTAAATATTATTTGAGAATCATATTCTTTTAATTGAATGCCTTATATTTAGGATGAGAAGAGAGAAAAAGGACATATCTGTCCTTATTGTCCCCATACAACTAGTTCCAAAAGACCATGTTTTCATTGTCTCGAAAAAAGATATTGGCCTGATGGTCATCAGCTGCTTCATTATAAGCCTACACCAACAGTAACTAATAACGTTAGCGTAAGATTTTTCTTTGATCGACGAATTGAAAGTTTGGATTGGAGATCAATCAATGATGAAACTTTAGATAAAATTATTAACAATGGTAAGAAATTCAATGAATTAATTATTATATTATTTCAATACACTTCCATGTTCAATTTTCTTCTCATTTACTTTCATTTACTTTCATTTTTGTCCTTATCTACCTATAGGAACATAAAAATGTACAATTTTTTTTTATTCATCAATTTTTATTTTTATTTAAACATATTAAATCTGATTTGATTCTGATTCAATTTCAGAATTCAAAATGATTACAACGCAAAAGGAAAATTATCTTGAATACACCCGAGCTTGTTCAATTAATGCAACTATTCTTAATTTAAGAGAGGACCTTTCTCTCACATTCAACATTCCTTTAAAAGTAAATAAAATATTATTACTTTATATTAACATAATCTTATTTGTAAAATGTAAAAAAAACTATTTACAGATTATTCGTCTTGTCAAAGATTGTAAAATTATTCCAGATACAACAAAACTTCCTGATTTAGGAGTGAAACCATTTGGTTCAATTATAATTTGGTTTGTGGTTACTGATCCAGCATATTACAATAATGCAAGTATTTTTTTATTTATATATTATAAACATAAATAGCTCGTAATATTTAATATAGTAAGATCGTCGTCAATCGAATGGTTATTAATTAAAGATTCCTATAAATTCTTCAATTATCAAATACAATCAATAATAAAATCATGGGCTTTTATATTCTATTTTATATTCAATTAATTAATTGATGAATTAATTTTGGATTTTATATATATTTACTCGTATTTGGCATTTAATTTAAGACATCTCTCCTTTCTAAGTACCAAACCCCACGATAGTGCTTATCTTCAATCTAATTCGTCGTTTCAGCCTTTTTTTTTCTTTTTTTTGATAATTTAATTTAATTCATTAATTAAAATATATTTTATTTTTTCTTATGTATATAGCATATTTTTTTGTTCGAATTTAAAATATAAATAACTCAAAAATGCAATTTAAGAATTATATATATATATAATTTTAAAAAATATAAAAAAATAAATAATAATCTTATTTATTGTCAAAATTCAGAATTGGGGTTTAACAGTTTTCTTTATTTTTTAGGTAGTAAGAGAAATAGAGCAAGTATATCCTGAACCAGATGTGATTACAGTTCAAATATATTCTACAACGTCTCCAAAAGAAGTTACTGTAGAAATTCATCGCCAGGCAATTGTGAAGCCATATTTAGGTGGATTTCGTCATATAAAAACTGGAATTGAGTTTTACAATGCTTATACACAAACAGGGCCACGTCCGCCCAAGGTTTTCTCCTAAATAACATAATATATTCAAATTATATTTATAGTCTTATTATTAAAGTAATTCTCGTTTAAAATTTGTTCTAATAAGAAAAGACTGGAAAAATTTTAAGTTTCATCATAAGAAACAAAAAACGGGAGAAATTTTGTATGGAAAATTAAAAGAAAATAAGTAGCTAAAATTCCGCGAAATTTTCTGTTAATTTTTTAGGAGAAGTTGTTTGTGCTAATCTGTGGCATCATTTCTCTTAATAAAGTTTGAATGAATAAGAAAATTTTTATCGTAATATAGTATATTATATGTAGGTGGTTTTAAAATAAAGTTGTTTCTTTGTTCATTTAAAAAAATTCAAGATCTGTTTAAAGAAACTTCAATTATAATTTAGAAATATATTTTAGAAATCCATTAACATCAGGGCCGTCTTAAGGAATTCGGCGCCCATGGGCTACTAAAAATAATGCGCCCTTCTTCCTAAGAAAATACACAGAATGGCAAATGGGAGTCGGAAAAGTTATCAGTTTTTAGTCTAATCCTTAGAACTTGATCGGAACTATTATATGATTGGAGGTCTTATATTAACTCCAGTACAGCTCCGACTGGCTCCGACAGTTCAAATGCGACTGAAACAAAAGTACGATCGGTAGGGTGTCGGGATTCCTATTTCGCGTTGCCCTTCTCTATCTATCTATTTGGAAGAAATAAAAATCAGTTTAATATTTTAAGAAGTGTTTTAATTTAAAAATAAGTAAAAACTAATAAAATTAAAAATAAATTTTTACTATATCGCAAATAAAAAATTGCCGCCTCAAAAGGCTTGCGCCCTGGGGCTATAGCTCATTTAGCCCTGTAGTTAGGGCGGCACTGATTAACATAATGTATGAAATGATTTAGTAATCATGTTAGAAAATGATTTCTATTTTTAAATAGAATAATAAATAAAATTAAATAATATACTGAGATAAAATTTACAGTCAACTACAAGTTATAAGATAAAAAAATAAAATATGAATAAATAATTGTAAATTTTATAATTGTATTAAAAATAATATTTATTAAATAATTTCCCATATGACAATAAATAAAATTCTTATTTTCTATTTTTCTTTAATAAAAGTTTAATAATATAATTATAATAATTGAATTTATTAAGATACCGACCAATGAACAAACTCATCGAGATACTCAGACAAAAGAAATCCGAGAAAAAACGATAAATACATCGATTAGTCAAGCAACCCAAATGCATCGAAGGGATTTATATATCCCTAGCATAACTGATAAAATACTGACAGCAAAAAAGTATATTGATTCAGAAACATTAGAAAATGAAATGAAACTGAATGACAAAGTGAGTAAATATAAAAAATAAATAAAATAATTTCATTTCAACTACAAATAAATCATTACCAATTTATGAAATTAACAAAATAATAAATAATTTTTCTTGATTTGGTTTATACATTATTATTCATCATGATATAGTCTCAGATTTCTCTTGTCTCCCACCCCCCTCCATTCCTCTTTATTCTAATCCCTCTTCATGATAATATATTTTCTATGTAAAAGAATAAATTTTACATAAAATAAAACAATTTCCTATTATATAGATAATATTTCATATTTTTTAGGTAATTCTCATTCAAAGTTGCGTAAGAGGATGGCTTGCTCGACGGTATTTAGTTTTACTTAAAGAAGATTATAAACGTAGATTAGAATGGCATGAAAATGAGGAACGTAAAAGAAAAGAAGCACAGGAACAAATTTTTCGAAAAGATATTATTCAAAAATCTTTTCCACGAACTAGAGAAAATTTTGAAGTAAGTGTTTTATTTTTAAATTGTATTTCATTTACTCTTTTAAAATAATTATCATCAAATCAAATGCCAGAAAAATATTTTCTATCTCCATTGCGATAGATTTTAATTTTTATGGGTAATGAACAGTAAAAGAACAAAATGATTCATTAGCAAAATTTTACTTTTATCTGTTTTGTTTTTTAAAAAACTTGTAGAGAATTGTTTGTTATGATTAGATTAATAATTAGATTATTCAATAGAACTAGTTTAATAAGTCAGAATATTTTGAATTATAGAAAAGTCTTATCAGAAATGATTAAAACTATCTCTGGAAACTTACCAAAGGCGCCAATATAGTTGCAATATGGTTGCATGATTAACATTATGTTTTATTGTGAGCAAAGGTGTATTTTTAATTTATGCTAAATTAAGAGTTCTAGATTAAAAAAATATTTTTTAAGAGTTTATTATTTTATTTTAATTTATTTTTATTTAAAATCTATAGAATATAAATTGAATCAAATTTATTTAATTTTTATTTTTAATTTAATTAAGGTTTTAAAATGTCTTTGAAATTTTATATCAGTATAATTTTTATTATGTATTATTTAAAAAAAGAATAAAAATCTAATTTTATCTACATATTAAAAAGAAAAAGAAATTATTATGATATCTATACATAATTAATAGTGATTTAATAATTTTAACTAGATTCTTAGTAAAAAGTTTAAATTATAAAATCAAAATTGAAATAATGATTATATTTCTTGATCAGGCATTGTATGCAATGGTAGAAAAGTGGCGGAAAGAAGAATATGCCCGTATAGGCACATTGAAAACGGGAATTCAAAGACGTGCAGAATTGAATTTAATTCTTAAAAAAGAAGTAGCATTACTTTCAATGATTGAACGCCACCGAAGAGCTGTACGACTAGAAAGCATTGAACAGAATCGTTGTATGTTAATGAAAAAAATAGCAAATCCAATTCAATGGACAGGAATTAAAGTAAGTAAAGTATTTTATTATTATTTAATAAAATGTCAATACTAATTCTCATATAATTAATATAAATTATGCAAATGTTATTTTTAAATTTACCTCACCTTCCTATAATTTTCATACTAATAATAATGCTCTATGATTTGACTTTATGATAAAGAAGGGCTGGAGTACTTTTTGGAGGGGCCAAATTAATATCCCTGAAATATTATTCGATATTTATAAAATAAATTCTTTATAATGTTAATTTAATTACCGATTAGAAAATATTTTTTTGATTTAGTATTAGTAAAATAAAGTTCTCTTTAGGGCATTGTGAGGAGTTTTAAAATTTTTAGTACATAGTTGTTAATTAATTAATTCAAATTATTTTAAGGGCAGAACAATTTCAATGGATACTTTACGTACACAACGTGCTTCTGAATTATTTATAATTTATGAGCAACTTAAAAATCATGAACGACCCAGTGAAGAACGAATTGAACTTCTAACAAGTTTAAAACACGCTTTAAGTAATTTATCTGAATTGACACTGAGACTTCCTTTTGAGTTGTCTTCATTGATTGACCGTGAAATAGAACTTCTTGTTCGGGGACTTAAAAATGATCAATTAGAGGTATATGTTTTAATAAATTTAAAAATAAAATAAACTTGAAGGTATGGTCTTTCTTTAATTCAAAATTAATATTTTACAATATATAAATCTGTTTAATTTTAATGATATCCACAATTATTCCAATTTTTGTATAGGCTTTGCGATTAAGAATTGAACATTTATTTTATCAATTATTTCAAACTCCTGAATTTAATCCTGAATCAGGTAAACATTGGCCCGATTTCATTAAAAAGGTAAATTTATTATATTTTTATATGATACATATTATCATTATGGTACCATTATTGTTAATATTTTTATAATTTATCATTAAAAAACTATATTTTTAATTAATTAAAATGATTAAAACCCTTTTTTTATAGTTTGTTTTATAAAATAAGAATATTAGAAAAAAGATAAAATTTAATTTTTTGTGTACCTACATACCTAATAAATATATGTCTCTATTCTTTGAATAAGGGTTTAGAATGGAAACTTGCGGAGTGTATGCGTTGTGGACGACAAATGCCGGCTTTAGATTTTCGTATCATCGCTCGTGGTGCCCTTGTAGGTGCTCGGGTTTGTAAATCATGTGCTTCTTTAGAGAATTGTGCCTTAGCAAGAGTGGATCTATCCAACTACAGAAGAATTATGCGTGTTGTAAGAAATATTAATAAAATATATTAGAGATAGGGGGTAAATCAATTCCCTCTCTATTTTGTTTAAGGTCCGTCAAGATGAACAAAAGCGTGGAAGTTTGACTTCTCTTGCTTTTCTAATGCGAGCAGATGATTTCCGTTATTTGATTGAAACCATTTGGCATGGTCATTCTATATTATCCGAATCAAATGATCTGGATGATTTAAGATTGCCAAGATGGGATATTACAAAGGTAAAATAAAATTATTCAATGTTTTATCATTAAGAATAGATAACTGTAAACATTTCGAATGTTAAATATATTCAGCAATGGACACCTTGGAATTGTATTCTTCTTACTGAAAATGAAACAAGGGCACACGAAGAAATCAAACATTTGAGGGAAGATTATCAAAAACGAATACATGCACAAATTAGATTCCGTCATTTATTGGCTCGTGGACGATTTCAAGAGTTGGCCAATCTTGATAAAGAAGATCGTGAATCTTGTCTTTGGTACAATATAGAAAATAGAATCGATTATAACCCTCCTAGCAAAGAAGCTGATTCCTTTCAATGAAATATTATCCTTTGGATATTTAGCGATTATAAATATTTTGTAATTATTTATAAAATTATCAATAAATTATTATATTATTGGTTTAAAATTTTATTGGGTGATTTTTTATAAATTGGAAAAATCTTAAAAATTAGATATAAAATTATGATAGAACAACTATTAAAATAAAGGGCATCAGCATATAATTGTATTATTTGCAATAATATATTTATTTGTAAATGAATATTGATTTAAAACTTCTTATTTTTGTTTTTATCTATTTAGGATCGATACATCTATCTATCTATATCTATCTCTGTGGCTTAGGGAACTCGAAAGTTCTTGGCTGCAACAACCACATTTCTCCAAGTATCCCTATCCGGAGCCACAACCATCCAATCCCTACCCTTTCCCATCTCTCTCACATCTCTTCCTACATTGTTCAGTCACCTCGTCCGTGGTCTTCCAAGCGGACGTTTCCCAATCAGACCGATTCTCCCCACTAATATATTTTTCGCCATTCTTTCTTCTCCCATTCAAGCCAAGTGTCCTGCCCAGCGCAGTCTTCTTGATTTTATCACCCTAACTATGTCTGGAGATGCATAGAGGTAGAAATCGTTCCTAGTTATGCATTCTCTGTTGACCTTCTTTTGCCCATAAATGCTGCGAATGATCCTAATCTCAAATATCCTAAATCTACTCTTGTCTCACAGGGTCATAGAACATGCCTCACAACCATATAATACAACAGGCAAAATAATTGTTTTATATATTTTAATTTTGATCCCCTTTGATAATAATTTTCTCGAGATAAGCCCCCTTTCTGCATGATAATTCGGGCAAAGCACCAAATTGGAACCTCGATTTAAATTCTTCTCAAATATTATTATCCTTTGATTACAGAAGCTAAGTATTTTCTTTTATTATTCTGCTAACAGTATTCCTGCCAATATTCAATGCATCTGCTACACGCTGTTGTACTTGGTTGACAGATAACAACATTCCATTATTGTTTTTCTCTTGCAAAAAGTAATCATGTAACCGTTTTACAAACATTCTAGATTGATTTTATTTTGTGTGGGGGGGGGCGGTCATTTTTTGCGGTGTTATCTATTGGGCGCCTGAAGAGTCAACCGTTTTTGCCTGCACCACCATGATGGCCACAGGTGCATTTAAGGAAAATTACTTGTATATTACTTTTCTGAGATAAATAATAATTACATAAATTCAATGTTTCTAATTTACGCCTTTATTTATAATATTTTGCAAATAGATACATTTATCTTTCTGTGTTTAAATGTTATTAAAAAAGATAATTTCCAGAGAGTGCTTAGTCTACTTATTTACACTTGTTTTGCGTTTAAAGTAAACATGGAACCGAATAAGAAATTATCTGGTGCCCAAACCCGTAAACGTAAAGCTGCGAAAGATGCAAATAAAAAACAAGTAGGGTCTCTTAGCAAATTTATTAAAAAAATTATAAATCCTGACACAAGTAGTAGTGAAGTTGATTTAGAAGAAATATGTGTTGTCGAATCGTGTTCATCAACGAGTTTTTCTAAAGATCATTTTGAACTACAACATGTTTTAAATGAAACGCAATAGTTAGATCTAAATGTAGTTGTCGACGAAACTAAGGAACGGTAGTATTTAAAAATTTAGAAGACCCAGCTGAATGGGGCATTATTGACGGAAAACTGCGAGTTGATTTAGTTGAAACGGGTCTTGTTAAAAAAAAATATTATTTATCCCAAAGATACACAAGGTTGCAAATTTAAAGATACATATTCTAATAGAAAAATGGAAAATGAGGAGTCAGTGTGTAGAACATGGCTTATTTATTCAGAAAAATTGAATCGAGTTTTTTGTTTTTGTTGCAAACTTTTCGCATCTAATGAATCTAATAGTCTTGTAGAAGGTTATTACGATAGTAGACATGAGACTAACCTAACTCATATGAGAAATTTTTTATAATGGAAAGACCTAGATAAAAGTTTAAAAAACAAAACTACTATTGATTGTATGAGAAAAGAGACATTGGAGGAGTGTTTTAGAACGTATTATAGAAATTATAAAATTCCTTGCTAGCCAAAATATTGCCTTTCGGGGATCATCTGATAGATTATATGAAAGAAACAAAGGCAATTTCTTAAAATTAGTTAGTTAGTTGCAAAATTTCATCCTGTTATGTAAAATCATGTTGATAGAGCTCTTCAACGGAACAATAGTTATTTGAGTAATAAGGACAGTCAAAATGAATAGTTGGAAATTTTAAGTAAAGCGATTAGGGATAAAATTTTACTCTTGCTACGTAAATCTAAATACTATTGAATAATATTAGATTGTACACCTGATGCAAGTAAAACAGAACAGATGACAATTATTGTTCGATTTGTTTCTTTTGAGAATGAAGTTGTAAAAATAAGGGAAAATTTTTTGGGCTTTGTTGATATAACTGATTCAACAGGACATGGTTTATGTTCAACAATAATAGATCATCTGGAAAAATGGAGCATTCCCGTTGAAGACATGCGTGGTCAGAGTTATGACAATGGAGCAAATATGAAAGGGAAAAAAATGGGCTGCAAAATTAACTTTTGAACAAAAATCCTCGAGCTTTTTTCGTACCTTGTGCTGCCCATACTCTAAATATAATTATTAACGATGCAGCTAAGGTGAATACAGATATAATTAGTTTTTTTAATATCATTCAAGAAATATATAATTTCTTTTATCAAGCGTTGGACAATACTTTTAAAACACATTAAAAATTTAATTTTAAAACAATCATCAGATACACGATGGGAAAGTAAGATTAATGCAATTCGGCCCTTACGATATAATTTAGGAGAAGTTTACGATGCACTTTTTGATATTGTAAATATAATAAAAATTTTAATAAAGAAATTCAACATGAAGCACGAGTATTATGTTTAAAAATAAAAGACTACAAATTTCTTTGCTCTCTTATAATTTGGCATGACTTGCTCAATAGAATAAATCCTGTAAGTAAAATGCTTCAAGACCCAAATATTAATATTACACATGCATTAGAATCAATTGAAAATTTAAAAATATTTTTGTAAGATTATTGATAAATTACCGGAAATTAATAATGAGTCTTTAAGAAAATATTGTAACGATTTAGAGATTATTTTAAAGGACGGCGACAGTAAAGATGTTAATGCAATAGAGTTATTTGATGAGTTGTGTGCTCCGGGATATTTTTCAGAAGAATAATTTTAATATTCGAAAACCTTTTGATATTCTTAATTATATTGTATCTAATAATTTAGCTTTCCCTAACTTTTCAATTGCCTTAAGAATACTGTTAACTTTACCTGTTAGTGAAGCAAGTGGCGAACGTAGTTTTTCTAAATTGAAATTGATTAAAACTTACTTAAGAACAAATATGTCACAAGATAGGCTAAATAGTTTGGTGTGAATTAGCATTGAGAATGATATATGTGCAGAATTAGATGTTAAAACAATTATATCCAATTTTTTAAGTACTAAATCCAGTTTTAATAAATAGTAATTAAAAAATTTAATGTAATTTTATATATAATTTTAATGATAAGAAACTGGAGATAAATTATTATCTCACACAAGCACTGTCGGGCCATGGTTGCTTCAAAAGCTATTTCCATAAAGTTGGAAGGGCAGAAACGGCAACTTGTCCGAATTGTAACTACGAAGTAGTTGTCTAAACGCGGAACATACCTTGTTTATCTGTGAAAGATGGAAATCGAAGAGGGAGGATCTAAAAAATCGACTGGGTATTGAGATCTCCTTAGAAAATTTAATCGACCAATTGATAACAATTAGAGAAGTGGGGACTTATTAACTATTTAATAAAGTAAATAATTGAATCGAAAGAAAAACAGTTGAAGACGAAAAAATAATCCTCAAATCTATACGATAGATGCTATGTCGAAAGGCGATTGTAAAATAAAATAGAAGGAGTAGGTGTTTTAGTCGGTAGATCGTCTGGCACGGAGCCCGACACTTTGTGCGTAAAAGCATTTCACCTACTATATAAAAAAAAAAATAAGAAACTGTTAAAAAAGTTTTTAAATTATAGGGGAGGGGGGGCTAGGATAAAAATTGCATGCGGGCTGTTGCGGGCGCTGATGACCCTAGCGCCGGCCCTGGCAGCCTGGCAGCCACCGGTAGATGACACATATAAAGCTCAATAAATTCCCTCAATATTACCTCAAAAAAAAAAAAGAAAAAAATTGTATTTACATATACTCTCATACTCTATCAAATAAAACCTAAAAACACAAAAACATTTTTTGGACATTTTGCAAAAATCTTATTGGCGTTCAAAATGTTAAATATCATTGTGGTAATTTTAATAAATTACTAGATTGTTTTTAATAATTTTTATTTAATCCAAAAACTTTTAATAAATAATTGCATGAAAAAAATTTGTTTTTCCTAAAGTGGAAAAAGGATAAACTACCCTACCTAAAATTTAAGATTGTAGCGCTTCTGTAACTTTTTCCATGATCTCTGCTATAATTTTGACATTTAAATGAATATAAATCAAAATAATCAATATAGTAATAATATAGGTTATCACATATAATTTTGAAAAATATAAAGCTTTTTATTAATATATAAAATCGTTTATTATAATTAATACCAAATTTAAGTTTTTATTCTAAATATCAATTCTTATATTTTAAAATGCATGATGTTTTATTAAATAGAAAAAATTTAGATATGGAAAAAGCTGAAGAAAATATTTACAGAGAGAATTTAAATAAGGTAATTTTCTAAATAATTTAATTTTAAATAACGTTTGATTTAATATATTCAATGACTAAAGAAAAGAAATTTCAATAATTATCTCTGTTTAAAGGATCAAGAAAAAGAAAGGTCTATTAATAAAACCAAATTAAAAAATTGGCTTAATAAAAGTTTCAAAATTGAAATGACTGATGGTAGAATTCTTATTGGGATTTTTTTATGTACTGACAGAGATGGAAACATTATTTTAGGATCTTGTCATGAATACCATAAATCTGAAGGTGAACATACTTTTTAATACTATTTTGATTTATTTTTACTAAAACCAACAAAAGGCACTGAATATCATCATTTATTGCATAAAATGTTAGATCAAATTCTATTTCTAATAATATTTCTAACTTTGAACAATAATTTATTATATTATTATTACTAATATAAAATCATATTTTATATAATATAGTTTTTTCAATGTCTATTATGATCAGAGCTGGATTGAGTAGGTGTTATTGAAAATTTTCAAAATTTTAATATCTATTATGTACAAATATAAATAAATTTTTAAAAGATAAAAATAATAAATTGGAAAATATAAATATTTATTAAGGATAATTTTTGAATTTGTTGTAGAGTCCAAATGATTTATTTACTTAAAGTGTGTGTACAATAAAAAATGTTTATAGTATTTGTTAAACAAAATATGTAATATAATATTTCAAAAAGTGCTTGTAGTTAATTTTTTTTAATTGATATAATATATAATTCTTTAGAAAATTTGAATATAACCTATCATGTAATAATGTCTGTATCTGTGAAAATTAAGTGTAGATTTTATATAGCTATTTAGTCTAAATAAGAGAAATATTTAATAATATAATACAAAAAATTATCTATATAGTGAGCGGCAATATTGAAGATCCAAGAATTTTGGGATTGGTAATGGTTCCAGGTCGTCATATAGTCTCAATACATTTAGATAATACAAATTATGAAATTATGTAATTTTTTTTATTTTTTAAATATATATATATATATACATTAATAAAAGTTTTAATAAATTTTTTTTATACTTAATAAATAATTCAATTTGTTTTTATAATTACTATAATTTTCCTCAAAATCCAATTGATTAAATGTTTTTAATATATAAATTAATTTTTTTAAAATCACTATTATATAAATGTCAATTTTTTCAATTGTTTCTGAAAATATATATATAATTTACATTAAATATATTTATGATGTTACTGGATTATATCAATCAATTATATACCAATACCTTTGTCCATGTGCATTACCAAATTTAATAATTCATTTATTAAATCTGAATTTTGTTTAATATATATTTTGAAATCATATTTTGCGTCTTCTTTTAATTCCTTGATAAAAATTGATAAATTGTAAAAATAAATTTTAATAATATTCAATTCTTCTGCATAAATATTAACAAGTTCTTGTTGAAAAGGATTTTTTATTAATGATTTTTCATTAGTTTGATATTGTTCAATATCTTCAATGTTACATTCAGGGACTAAATTTTTCCAATAAAATAAGAATAGAGAGTTTTTCGATAAATATTCTTTTAAAAAACCATGATTAATTAATTTTCTAAGACATATGTATGGATTTAAAGTTGTTTCTTCCTTTAATATCTTTGAGGCGAATATACTAGTTTGTTTTCTGATTTCAATATTTTCATCTTGCAATAGAATAATACAAGTTTCGATTATAATTTCCATAAATGTTTCTTTGTTATAAAAATGTAAAAACATTTTCTCTTCAATTACAAATAAAGAAAATGAAACATACATTCTAAAATCTTCATTATATATTTCTGGATTAGACCTTTTTTTTATTTCATTAATTAATGTAATAATTAAAATTTCATTAATATCAAAATTTTTTGGGAAAAAAATAAATGTTACAGGAAGTATAAGAGCAGAAGCTAATGAATCTTTTTTTCCTTCATTTATATAATTGAACAAATTATTAAGCAAATCTAATTCTAATTCAAATGATAACTTAAATTTATAATAAGTATCAAATATTATTTTTAAGATTATAACATTAATTAGCTCTGGTTTTCTAATTTTTTGACAAATGTAATATAAAATTTTTTTAATTCCATCGTAAGAAATTTGATTTTCTTTAATTCTTTTATGAAGATACTCAAAAAATTTATTGAATATATTAAATTCTTTTTCAATTATATTCATTCCATTTATTAAATCTATTTCAGGAGCATTGAAAACAAATGCTTTTATTTGTTTATTAATCCATTCATCAATACCTATATTTTTATTTGTTTGATATCTCTTTAAAATTTGATCGATCGGAATATAATCGAAAGAATGTATGTCTTGCAAGAGAGATAAGGTAAAAAAAGAAATATGTTTAAATTCAAGTCCATCTAAATTTATAAGATTTTTATCTATAATTTCAATTGATTCATTTTTATATCTCATTTGTAAAAAATAAAGTGTTAAAAATAATCCATGTTTTTTATTATTATTTAAATAATTATCTTCTGCATTTAATAATACGATACTACTTTTTATTTGATTAATGCACTCTTTAATATTAGAATAATCACAAAAATTGGCATATGCTTTAGCTGATAATCTTCTAATATGATAAATTTTGCTTGATAGAAGGTTATAGAAACTCTGTATATATTTTTTCAAGATTTCATCAATGTAATCTGACCTAAATATTTTAATTCCAACTTTTAGTTTCGAACACAATGTTAATGCTGGTACTAATGAAGCTGATCCATTAATATTTTCTTTAAATAATTCTAAAAGGCAATCAGATATTTCTGAAAAGTTAAAAATAAATTCTTCCGCTGATATATTTCCAATATTTAAAATTTCTTCTTGATTTTTTTTTTGCCCTATTAATTTCGGAACTATTGCTCCGAACAGTTGAAGAGCACCATTTCTAAAAAAAATAAAATAATATAACAAATTGATTTAGAAATAAAGAAAACCAATAGTTAGTAACCTGATAGTCCATATTTTACTACTCAAAAAAGTAAAACACATCAATGTTATTTTATCCAACCATTTAATTAGTCCGTTATTTAATGAAGAATCTTTAAGAAGTATTGTAAATAAATGCAAAGAGATCGCTTGTTTTATATCTGAGGTTTCATAATTAATATCTTCTTTTATTGGAGCTTTAGCAATATTCAATAATTTAATTATGCAAAACTCAAGCAAAGGCTGGTGTTGGATATAATGAATTAGTAATAATTTTATGTATTTAAATAATTTTCAAATACCTTTTCAAAACGTTGATCATTTGCTACTATTTGATGAACTAGAATTGCCATGCCAGCAGAACGACGGGTAATTGAATTAGAAACTCCTACTGTATCAAGACTTTCTTGTAACCAATTATAAATAAATTCAAGTTCTAATGATTGTTTAGAAATTGATTTAACAATTTCTCCAAGAGCCAATCCTGCTGCTTCAATAGCTCCTTTATGTCTACATCTTTTAAGCACTTGTATAATAATAAGTCCACAACGATCAGATAATGAATTATTTTTTTGTGCCATTTTACTTGCCAACATGCATGATTCCTATTAAAGTCGTAAAAATTAAAAATTTTAGACATTATTTTTAATTATTATATTTTATATAATACCTTCAAATTAATCCATATACAATTAAAAAGCAATTGATGAGCTGGAGTTAATAAAGAAGATTTTTCATTCATATCCAAATGCTGTTCAATTAATGATTCTATTGCATTTCCCATATCAGAAAAAGATGGAGCTAGACCTTTAAAAAAATTAAAATTTTTATCATTGAGCGTATATATAAATTTATATCATATATTTATTCACCTTCCAAAGAATCTTTGGTCAATACTGTTAAAAAATAATTTACAGTTTCTTCTAAAAGAGACAATAATAATAACTCATTGTTTTTTGAGAGGACTAAATTGATATTTTCTAAAGAAAATATATGTTGGATTGACATAAAAATACCATGTACATTTTGATCTTCTAATATAGCTTTCAATAAATTGTTTTTTAAATATATTAAATTATTCTGAGCTTTCAAGATCAAAATATCAATCAAGTTATTATTTTCTTCATTCCATTTGGCAATTATTTTAAAAATTAAAGCGCCACTAGCAGCTTTATAAAACAAGGAATTGGAACATAATTCTATGCCAATCTTTGTTAGTTCCCTAGTATCTTGTTTGAGAAAATATATGATAATAATTTCAGAGATATTATCACGTACATCTTTAGAAGGATCAAAAAGCATATTTAATAAAATATTAAGTGATTCTTCTGAAGTAAATAATATTTTCATATCCTTTATAATAGAATCTTTTTGGATCTCCAAATTTTTAAATTGTTTTGGATTCTTGAAATTAAAAATATATTCCAAAATTATTTTATATATTTTAATTGACGTAATTTTTCTTTGATAATTAAATTCTCTTCTTAAATTTTTAAGTAGAAATGTATGTAACCATGAAAAGATAGATATCAATTCTTTTATTTCATTATTTTCTTGATTATTTTCATTTAGATTTAAAGGTAATATCTTCTTAATTAATTTTATCATTAATTCATTCATTCCTTTAATAAGTGATTCTCTCAAGGGAGTAGAATCTGAATTTATATTATCATTTAGAAATTCTTTAAATAATGAAAAATCATTTTCCGAAAATTTATGGTATACACATAAAGTTATAAATGATTCACTACGAATAATTTCATTAGAATTGCGAAGGCAAATAATTAAATCTTTACTTTCTTCTTGAATATAATTAGAATTAATTCCATTTTTTTTTCGAATTTTTATTAAATGTATAAGAAAAAATAAGTTTTTGGTTGATTTATTCAATTCATATAAAGTATCGTAAATCAGAGGGTAAGTTTTGATAGTAGGATTCAGCCAATAATTTATGAAATTTTTATAAGTAACACTGAAAATACATTAATATTTTTATTTCAATTGAAATTTAACCATATTATAGGTTATTAAATATTTCTAAATATCTAACTCTTTAAATTGTATTTGATATAATTTCAGAACAATAAATAAAAATATAGATAAAAAGGATAGTCTCTGAATATAAAGATTTAAATGTAAAGATGGATGTAATTCTGGTACTCAAATGGTATATCAATTGTTTGACAATCTGTGGTGTGACTAGATGTTAATAAGGAAAAAATTTGGTTTTATACGATTTTTTTAAAATTGACATGAAATTAGAATTTTTACAAAACAATGACATTGCCCATATTAATGACTAAATATTCAAAATTGTTGAATTATAGCAGTTATCATAATTCACTAATATAGCATTGCTTTAATTAAAAATAGAATTATGTTAAGATTATGTTGTAAGATATTACATACAGATTGACCTAGATTGCCCCCATCCCTCTGATCCTGATTCATGTTCTACTACTGAAGTACCACTCAAAAAGATTTAACTTAAAAAATATTGTTTTTTTTATTTTAAATTATATTTTTTAATTGCTTCTAAAGTGAACACCAATTTTTATTAGAATATAAAAAAGTTTGAGACCAATTATTGTCATATATTAAACATCTTCAAAAACAAACAAAAAAATTATTTATACCTCTTTTCATCAATATTAATACATTTCTTAATAATAGGTGCTTCACAAAAGTATTTCCATTCATCATATGATAGATTACTTATTAGTATTTTGTAAACATCTCTCCCCGATGGAGCAAGATAAGTATGAGATAAGCTTACAATTAACCCATTAAAAAATTCAGAATTTTGAATAAATATCTAAAAAAAATAATAAATAAATAATAATAAATAATAAATAATAAAAAAAAATAATAATAATTGAAAAATAGTTCACCTTGTTAATATTTAAATGTGGGACTAAAGATTTAAGCATTAAATATTTGCTTTTTATATGCCAAGATTGTTCTTTTAATATCTCATTAAAAATAAAGTCTAAAAATTAACAAATAGTTTATAAAAAATTAAAATTAACTTTACAAGAATAAAGAAATCTTACCTGGGTCTGAATGTATTTCAATTAGTAATTTAAATAAAGTGGAATTTGACTCAAAAATACCACTAATTGGTGATTCCCAATTACAGTGAATTAAGTTAAAAAGACTGTTTTGACAATTTATGTCAACTAAATTGTTTATTTTCCACTCGGAAACTTTTTTTAATAATAATATAAATGATTTTAAAACTAAGGGAAATAACTTTGAATAAACTGGACATTGGTTATTTAAAAAACTTATAATATCATAGAATAAATTATGAAAATTTTCAGAATTCGATATATTCTGAAGAAAACCATAAATAAGAGTTAATTTGAATTGATTTAAATTAGCTATATCTAAGGAACATAATTTCCCATTTATATTAATGCTAAATTGTGTAGAAGGAGAAAATTTTATACAATGATTAGTAATTTCCAACAAATCTAGTTTGTTTATTTTCAAAGTTAAAAAAAATGCATTAGAAAGAAGTAATTGATAGTCTAATAAATATGAAATTTTTGCTATAATTTTCAGGAAAAGGCAAGGAAAATCTTCAAAAGTGTTATTTAAATTTTCTGTATGTTTTATTTTACTGCATAAAAAAATAAATTCCTAAAAAAAATAATTAAAATTCATTAATTATTTCCAAATTGAAATGAATTTATCAAATTAAACGTAGAATATTTTCAAGAAATAAAATTTTTTAAATTTTAGAACTACATGAACATAAATATGGGTTTTTGTTAGGAAATGTCTATTTAAGATAAAATATTTATAAAAATTAATATCATAAATAGAATATTCTCAAAATACTGTTAATTAAATTATTATAAAATTATAAAATATGTAATATTTAAATAAAACATTTTTTCTTATTTAGTGCTCCACTAATAGAATTTTTTTCATATATTATAAATTAAACATTGTTAAAAAAATATATTTAATTAATAGTATTACTAAAAGAGCATCATGTGGTAGATTTCAGGCAATTTGTGATAACTAGTGAAAGCCTTTTATATCAGAATATATATAAATTTTTTAACTTTATTAATTATTTTATTTCATTGGAAAATATTCTGATCGGATCCATTATATTTCAATAGATTTGCCTTTAAAATCCATTTTTACTTTATATATATAATCCTTACTTTTATTTTGTTAATATTTATCAATTCTTTTTCATTTGTTATTTTTTGAAGATCTTGATAAAACATTTCAAGTTCAAAAGCCATTTTTAAAATTTTAAGAATAAATACTATTAATATTCACCACTTTTACATTTCTCATTTCTTAATTTAATCTAGTTTTTAAAAATAAAAATATAAATGATTAAGGATAATAAAATATATAGAAAAACAAATCAGGCGATTACCACTTGAGAATAGTTTCGTCGCCGTTTTAATATATCGCTCTCTATATCAGGATTTATTCTGTAAAAGTAAAATTTTATTACTAAATATGGGAGAAATAAAAAAAATATATTTATGTAATATTTATTTTGTTAAACATTAATACAATCTATTCTAGTTAAGTAAATTCTAATTAATAAAATTTATTAGATATTAGGTATTTAAAAAGTACATTTTGGAAATTTTCCATTAACGTTGAGGCTGCCAAGCCATACAAGTTAACTTTTGCGTGTTAGATGGATAGCAGATAGCGAATGTAGCCTTCTCACTTATTTGTTGGTTCGAAACCCTCCTTCTCAATACGGTTCTTGAACTTGAGGTAGCTTCTTTTTCTATCAAAATGTTTCACCTAAGAACATATGGCAGTTTTCAATAGAAATGAAATAGGATTTATATATATTTAATGAAAAGAACGTTATATTAATGTTTCAAATTCAATTGCTTTAATTTTAATTTTCAATAACAAATTAAAATTTTCATTAATATATATTAATGAATTTCCTATTTACCTATTTATTAAATATTTTTAATTTTTAATGGAATTTTTGTGGTTGGAAGGTCTTTTTGGAACCAGTAACCATTTTGACAAAAATGTAAAAAATTTTACATAGTATTGTTTTATTTTTAATTTTTTGATTCCTCTTTGTCATAATGAAATAATATTTACCCATTGGTGCGGACAATATTTTTCATATAGAGATCTTAATTTTTCACAATTTACTAATTGATCAGGATTGTTATCTAAACATTCCCAATAATTATCTCTTGAACCCCAACACTTTTGTCGAGCTTCTTTGTCCGGGAAGGACATTGCCTATTTACAAGATCTAAAAAAATTACTAATATTTAATTTAATCTAAAATACGTTTAGAAATCAAATTAATTTAAATGTGGGAGAGAACATATATTCTTCAATATAATTAGTAATTGTTAAAATAAGCAAATCATTTAAATTATTTAATGGAAGAATAATGACAATTTATTGAAAAAATAAAGGCTTAACTGTAAAATAGGTAAATGAAAAATAAAATTTTTAAAGAGTGTTTAAAAAATGTGCATTTATAATTCGAGTAAGATATGAATATGCTTCTTTAATGTCATTAAAGGTTTAAAGGTTTTATATATCAATAGGATTGAAATTGATCTTGTGATACAATTAAAAGAATATATATATTAAGCCGGTAGATAGCTATGAGAAAAAATATATTAATTAGATTTCAAATTTTAAATAGGTTAAGATTAAGAAATAATTTCCTACCAATTATAGATGATAGCCTTAATAAACATCTGATAAATTAGAAGGACCCAATTTAAAAAATGATATAGAAATTATTATTGTTAATATAAATTTATCGTCTGTGATATATATTAAAAATTAATATAAAATCTGATAAAATCTAAATCCAAATATTAGATAATATATCTTAATATAGAAATTTAAAATAACTCAATACATAGTGCCAACTATAAACATTAATTATCATGGATAATATGTAAACATATTAACAAATAAATTAATTAAATTAGAGTTATCTTGATGAAAAAATTTAGATAATTTTGCTTTATATATCTTAATTTATTTTTTATTACTTCTGACTTCTAAAATATACTATGTCTCAGATTTCAACGCAAACCATTTTTTATTCTTAAATATATTGTAATTAATTATTTTATTGTTCAATCCAAAGATATTATTTATCTAAAATAAAATTTTATTTTTGTTTTTTTTTTGTTTAACAAAATATTATTTATGTATTTTGTATATTATCACATTATATTATATAAAATGTATAATATTTGATATTTTTGTAGATTCCGTGTTGAGCTTATGCACAAATGCTTATAGAGAAGTTTTCATTTTAATATTATTATAAGATAATTCATTTAATAAATTTATGAATTTTTTTGTCATCAAGAATAGTTTTGATGCATTTCTTATTTTATTATTATTACTTTATTTAATGTGTAAAAAAAATATGTAAAAGGATTTTTTTAACTGTGAGACAGACAGTCACAGATTTTGTTAATAATTTATTGTAATTTTTATCCTTCTTTAAATAAACATATTACACATAAAAAATTACCCTTTTTTTTCTATATGTGTAAATTTTCTAACACCAATTTAAAAATTGTGGAATTTTCAGTTAAGTGAAAAATTATTTATTTGGAGATAAAGCCAAAGTTTCAGCAATAATATGAAAAAATAAAAATTTTTTGATGAAATGTCAGTTTTACCTCTAAATAAATAATTTTTCTCTTAACTGAAAATTCCACCTTTTTTTCATTCCATCTAAGTAAAAATAAATTTAAAAAACCCACCAAGCCCCCCACTCGCTTTTTCATCAAGTAGTTATTCTTTTCATTGTCAGAGGGCGCCGAATAAGTGTTCAAACCACAGATCATGAAAAATGGGACGATATAAAAACCAGATGGAACAGATGTGTTGATACCAAACATGATGTTTAACTACCTCATTCAAGTCTCTTCGGCTATTCATTATTAAATAAGTAAAAAACATTTAGGGATTTTTTATTTAGGAATTTATTTTTTTAGGAATTTTTGCATTTAGGGATTTTTGATTTAGGGATTTTTACATGATTTCTTTCAAAATATCCTGCCACTACGGGCGGACGAAAAGCTTTCGAAATCTTAAAGTAGTTTTTTTATAAATAACTCCTTTATATATTATTAAGTTTAGGTAAAAATGAATATAATGAAAATTCGATTCCCTATAAATTTAATTCGATAGTATGATAATTCTCATAAAAATCGGTATTTATTGAGAAAATCAATAAAATGTGCTTTGACACCTCTTTAAACTACCCTTACTTATGGTCCGATCTTGTCCAAAAACAATCCAATCCCCGCCTATCATTCCCAAAAAAAACATCTAAATTTCAAATTTCAAGACAATATCTCATTTTGTTTAGACGTAATCTCGGTAACGAGCTGGTTCAAAAATTTTTTTTTGCAGTTTTGGATTCAGAACCGTCTGAAAAGTGGAAATCTCGAAGAATCTAGGAGCAAAAATTTTCAAAATTTTTCGATCATCGTATAAGCTATCCTTATTTCATGAGGAAAGCTAAAATGATTTACTTATAGCTGGAAAAAAATATTTTCTTTCTAAAACTGTGAATACGAGTAAATAAAATACAAGATTAAATTTCTTTGCCAGATTTTGTAAAATCAGTTTTTCATTTACAAAACTTTTTTAAATATAAAAAAAAAGGTGGAGCGGCTAGTCAACCCCCCCCCCCCCCCAGGATCAAATCCTGGTTGGGCCACTTCAATTTAATATTATTTTTTCGAGACTAATGGCAAATACCAGTGGCCCTAATCAGAGCAAGAGAAGTCCTTATGGTAGCGGCCCAGTCGATGATGTTATATTGATCGGAGATTTGGGCTTTACAACTATATTTTAAGTGAAAAAATGATTTCTTGGTTATATAAAAATTAACCATTAACCATTAAAAATTTGTTTCCTAAAATGTTTCAAATTAATTAAAATAAATTGTATATATGTTCCTTATTAAAATCTATATATCTGTGTGTCTGTTTTTCGATTTTTTAAATTTTGATTTTGGATTCGATTAGAGCTTATAAATGTGTAAATGTAAAGTGGTCTTGGTTTTTTAAAATTCGTTTGGGAACATGGTCAAATCGGCAGACAAAGTTGAAAATTCCCCATATATTATAACTACTGTAATTAGTATTATTATAATGTAAAACTATAAAGAAAAAATGTTTATACATTATTGTAGACATTTTAATTCTGTAAATTAAATAATTTTATTTCAACTAAATAAATATCTTTTTTTAAATATTTTTTGTTTTCTCTACATTATTTATCTAATTCTCACAATATATTAAGATCATATAAATTGGAATTATTTATTAATTATTATTAATTATTTATGTTAACTTATTTAAAATTTGATATCTACATGTTGTCATTCAAAGAATATGTTTATATTTTTTGTTATGTTTATAATTTTATTTTTTTAATATTGGCCTTTTTAAATTATTTATAAAACACGAAAACATTCAAAATTATATGAATAAATAATTTTAAATAATTGATCTCATAATTGGATTTTCATTTTCAATTGACGTTTTGAAAATATTTTTGTATTCATAAAACATTAAAAAAAAACTTTTAAAACTTTTTAAATTATTTATAAAATACTGAAAACATTTTCAAGTATAAGATATTATTATGTATGGATTCACAATGTATGAAGGGACACACAGAGATAGATATAACATTTACAATAATAATATATAATTAATTTACTGATTAAATTAAAATATATTAAAAGTAAGAACACAAAAACAAATAAATGTTTTATCTAATATACTGATTGAACAGCTAGCTAGTATAGTATAATATATAAATTTACGGAGTCGTTGTAATGTCATTTAATTCTCCTATATATCGAATCGAATAAAGATAAATCTTCTAAACGTTGTGAAACAATTTCAAATAATTTAAATGTATCTATTAATGAAATAAAAAATCAAATATGAATATAATATAAATATTTTTAATTTTATTTTAAGTATAGATATATATATCTCACAGGCGGTGGCTGTGACGTCACGTATATACATTTAAATTAAAAAAAAAACTAATGAAGATGAATTTTTCCAGAGATGTGATCAATAAAACTCAATTTTTCTTTATAAATCCTATCTCTGGAGTGAATTTCAAAAAAATCGTTAGAGCGGTTTTTGAGAACCCATTTACATATATCTTATCTTCTTATGCTAGTAAAAATTGTAGTACCGGGACCCCAAGCCTCGGCTCGGTAATTAAGTTAAAAAAAAATGATTCATTATTATTGGGTTTGGCTGGGACACCGAGCTATTGCTGGACCCTTTAAAAAATATTGATATACAATTCTTTAATTATTTATTACAATTATTAAAGGTTGCATCATTGCACCAATCTGATTAAAATGAATTGAACTGGGGTCCTCAATAATCAAACAAACAATTTTAGCTAGCATAATAAGATTAATCCAAGTAATATCGTCTATTTCTATTCGACACTATTTTCAGTTATGAAATGAACAGTCAGTAGAGAGTAAAAAAATTGTAATTGAAGATCGCCGTTTTTTAAAATAATTAAATTATTTTATAGAAAATTGCGCTTCAAAAACAGTGACATGACCCTGCAATTATGCTTCTCAGAATATTGCCAAAATGTTTTATATTTAAATAAATGATTTTACACTTAATTGAATATTCTACATACTTTTATGTAATTTACATATCTAAAACAAACGAATAATGTTTTATGTAATATACAATATTTATTTGAAAATAAATTAAAATTACAAAATACTATTTACAAAATTTGTTATGATTTCACTAGTAAACATATCCTTTTTACATATTTGTTTGTTACACATTGTATTTAATTTTTCACTTTGGTTTGTAAATTTGTTTTAAATTTGTTTTGGTAAATTGTAATTATTGAATTTACACATCTAAATGAAACGAATAATGTTCTATGTAATATACTATATTCATTAGAAAATTTATTAAAATTATAAAATGCTATTTACAAATTTTGTGATGATCACACAAGTAAACTCATTTAACAATTTTTCACATTCAAGTTGTCACACATTTTTAAACCAATAATTAGTATGCGCCTGCAATGCCATCTAACTGAGGCATGCATTTTTTGGGCGTCTGCAGCGCCGACTGGCCGCATTCTACCTGCAAAACTTTGTTTCACTTGCATACTTTGCATCACTTTGCATTCTACCGATTCTACCCTGTTGTAAGAGAAATACGTGTTTATCCCTTAGACCATTATAATCACTAAAAATTTTTAATTTATACTTCAGTTTCGAAAACTACTTATTTCTTCTAAAATTATTTACTCATTATATAACATCATCAAGTTATTAATAAATCATAATGTATGAAGAAGGTCAATTCTCTGATGCAGATGATTCTGAAAATTGGTATTTAATTTTTTTCTTTATTTTTCAAAAAAATCCTAGGTTACACTTACATTATAAAATCAAAAATAGGGTATATATATATAATATTTAGATTTAATTTTTAATTTAATTTTGATTTATAGTTTAACAGGTGTTAAACCTATACCACTAACAAGAGCAATGCTTGAAGATAATATACAAAATTATGAAAATTACTTAAATGATAATGAAGATAATGTTGATGATGATGATGATGGTGATGATGATGATTATAATTTAAGTTATTACGATGTAGATGATTTAGATATTAAAAATAGTAAGTTTAATTTTTCAAATTTTGACTAATATTCAAACCCAATTATTTTTTTATATTATATTAACACATTTTTTCTTATATTCTAGAATTAACTTTAAATCCTATGACTAACTCAAGTTTTCAACCAAATGAAAAATTATTTTCAAAATTTACTAACAAAATAAATATACTAAATCAAGGACCATGTTTATCAAGTAAAGCATCAAATATCTTTTCGGAAAATCATAAAAAAGAAGAATCTTCCAGGTAATTAAAAATGGTTATTATATCATATGAATTGCTCTTTGTAAAAAATGCTCTAAAATTTTTTGCTGATAAAATATTATATTTACTTCAAATTATTTAAAAAAATAGCCTTTAAAATAAACTTACATGAAAAAAGTTAATTATAACTAAATCACTTCTTAGAAGTTTTTTAAATGAAAATATCGAATTATTTAAATATTTAATTAAAAAAGAATTAATAATTTTAGTTGAGTTATTTTTAATCATTATTATTAATTATTAACTTTTCTAATTTACATTGTACAAATATTATTGGAATTAATTTTTGAATATTTTATATATTTAAATAATTCAATAATATTTAATTATTTTTTCTGAAATGCTACTTCCGACTTAGAACAATAATTAAAATTAAAATGAACTTTATTAATTCCTAATTTTATATTTATTCTTCAGGCTTAAGAGAAAAGATAAACGCGAAAGAGCTACAGTTGAACAGGTTTTGGATCCCAAAACTAAAATGATCCTATATAAACTTATGGTTAAAAACCAATTAGAAGTTATTCAGGGCTGCATATCTACTGGAAAAGAAGCAAATGTATATTATTCTAAAAATTCTGAAGATAAAGAATTCGCTTTAAAAATTTATAAAACTTCTATTCTTGTATTTAAAGATAGAGACAGATACGTTAAAGGAGAGTACAGGTATAGAAAATTCTTCTTAAATATCTTAACCCTTTGCACTCCGAACAATTTTTAACATAACATAGCAACTCCGAGTCATTTTTACTATGCACTACCAGCTCTCCAGGCTATTAGTAGAATATTGAAAATTGCTTTGTAATTAAAAAAACGGAAATACACTTAAAAAATGTGCTATATTAATACAAAATAATTATGAAAATATAAAAATACAATATATTTTATAATAATCACTTTTTGAATTTCTCCATCATTCTTCATATTTTGAAAAATAAATCCCCAAGGTGTATTCTTAGTTTATCAAGACAAGTATCACAGTATTCACTCGTTTCACATCTTCCACCTTTTTTCTGTCTAATCGAGCAAACAATCCAATTTCTTATTTTTTTGCGCATTTCATGAAGTTTTCCGTTTAACCTGATCTCAGATGAAGAGGTGGAAGCTCTAGATTTTTCTTGTCGAAATTTATTTATCAGTTGATCGACTAACAGTTTCACATATTTCAAATGTGCAATGTTTTTCGTTTTTTTTTTGTTTTGTTTTTTTAATTTTATATAAGATATATGAATTAATTACAGACACTTCCATGCCCCAAAAAAACATATTTCTCCTCCACTTAAGAGACTCTCTCAAAAAACAATATCTAGATCTACACCGCCCATAAAATTTGTGTAACTGACGACTTCATTAGGCTTTCTCATATCTACTTCCGTATTCCCTAGAAGAATTCTTTTTGAATTTATCATTCCAAGTGCTCAAAGGTGAGAGAATCCTTTTGTCTTTCCAGCCTAAGAACATAATTTTTTCTTTTTTCTAACAAAAGTTGTCTTATCCGAAAAATGGATTCGTCCATACATATATATTTACCAGGAATAAAGTGTTCAGAAAATTTTGAGTCTATATAATCTAAAAAAATGCTAGCTCGCTGTATACGAGTTTTTAGATTTTTGCTTCCTGAGTCCAATGTTTTTAAATGGAACATCCAAAATATTTGATTGAATCGAGCTCTTGTAAATACATCAGATACTTGTGTTGTCATCGAAGTCACTTTCAATAGGTCGCGCATTTCGACTTCGATGAACTATAATATTACATCACTGCAAACACTATCACTATCATCTTCAATTATATTAATTTCAGCCAAATTGTCGCTGTATAAATCAAATTCGAATTTATCTTCACTTTCGGCGAATTGCAGTGAAATAATTTTCTTCCATTTCGAAGATAAATATAAATAAATGATAATAATTTTAACGCAATTATTTATAAGATCCATAAACCTTGGTGAAGAATTAAAGATTATTTGAATTAAATATTTATATTATATTTAAAATAAAAACAATATTTCTTTTACATGTCGCTGCTGCGGCGACAACCGAGTAGGAGCTTAACTTACAAAGTCGCGTAAGCGGTGACACCGGAGTTATATGATTGCCTTACACTGTCGCCGGCGACAACGGAGTGGAAAGGGTTAATAATTAATGAATGAAACTAAAGTTAAAAAGATTTATAAATAATTTATATATATATATATATATATTCTATAAACTTCTTAAAAAATGTCTTTTTTAGATTTCGATATGGTTATTGCAAAAAAAATCCCCGAAAAAAAGTTCAAGTTTGGGCCGAGAAAGAAATGAGAAATCTTAAAAGATTGCATAAAGCTGGATTAGGTGTACCCAATCCAATTTGTTTGATAGGAAATGTTCTTTTAATGGAGTTTATAGGAAACGATGGAACTGCAGCCCAAAAATTAAAGGTTGTTTATCTTATTTTTGAACGAAATTATTTATATCTAATATTATATTTAATTTAGGAAATCGAATTATCTATTTCTAAAGCTTGCTACTTATATAGAGATATAATTATTTTAATGTGGAATATGTATAATAAATGTAAACTTATTCATGGAGACCTTAGTGAATATAACATTTTGTAAGTAATTTTAATGATTAAATTTAAGAAAATAGATTTAACCAGGTTTTTAATAATATAATTCTCATTATAATTTAAGGTATCATAATGGAAAACTCGTTGTTATTGATGTTTCTCAGTCTGTTGAGGCGGATCATCCAAATGCTACCACATTTTTACGAATGGATTGCATTAATATCACTGGTAAATTGTATTTTATTATATTTTTCTATATTTTTTAATTAACTATTTCATCTAAGAAAAATCTATTCATAGTTTTAATCTTTAATATTTTTATGTCACTCCTACTCTCTTAGTAAGGTTTATTTCTCTATCTTGTAGAATTTTTCAAAAAGAAAGGCGTTGCTACTATGAAGATAAAGGAATTGTTCGATTTCATCACTGACCCAACTATAACTGAAAAAAAAATTAGTAAATATTTAGATAAATTAGAGGAATTAATAGCAAAAAGAGACCCTAGAGAAAATGATATAGATGACGAAGTGTTCAAAAATGTTTATATACCTAAAAGACTTGATGAGGTAGTTATGAAATTTAGTCATTCTTATATTATAAAACTTATTTCATAATTTGATTAATTTTCTTTGTAGGTAATTGATATCGACAGAGATATTAAAAATGCTAAAGATGGAGAACAACTTCCATATAAAACACTAATTGGTAATTTAGTATATTTTTTTTATGACATCTCATTTTTTAAGATTATTTTTATTTTTATATTTAATTTTTTTTTTTTAATGGTCAATTAATTTCTATTTTATAGGTTTAAGAAGTGATCTTTCTGGTCCTCAAGAAAATCCAGAAATTCTAGAAAATTGTTCTGACACTGAAAATGATTCTGAAAATGATTCTGAAGGTGATTTAAAAAGTGAAAAACAGAAATCAAAATTTACTAATAGTTCTAGGCCTAGAGATGAATCCCCTAATAGCAGAAAAGTATATACTATTTTTGTATAATTAATTATGTATTTTATCATATTCGTTAATTGTTTTTGTTTTATTTTTAAGGAAAGGAAACAAAAAGTAAAATTAGAACAAGCAGAAAAACGCAAAACAAAATTAAAGAAACATATTAAAAAAAAATGTACAAAAAAAAATAAGTAAATATATTAAATGACAAATTTATTTTTTTATTATAAGAATTATATATATAAATTATATAATAAAACAGATTTTGACTTTTTATATTCTATTATAAATGTATTTAAGTATCACATAGATAAAATTCATATATATATATATATATATATATATATATAATATGCTCATTACTACTATATATGGCTGTTATTAATTCTCCTTTTCTGAAAATATTTACATATTTCAAGTACATAATTATATGATAATGTTCGAAATGAAGTATATTATAACTATCAATATTTTTATTAATTTTTCCCCAAATAAAATTGTTTTTAAAATTTTAATTCTATTTTTTCTAACTTTTGTTAAATTTAAAATGGTAATTAATTAATGATTCAATATGAAAAGAGAAGTTTAATTATTAGTTTATTAAGAACAAAATTATTAAAATCTAAACTACTGGATGAATCAAGTTCAAAAATGATGAAGTCTTTGACCTCATAATTTCAGATAAATAATTATTACAATTTATTTGAAAATAAATTGAATAATTAGATCAAAATATATATATTTGTGAATTTATTCAATGAATAAATTTTTGCTTCCATGAAAAATGGCAAATGCAAATGATATTAAAACTCGTTAATACTTTTGATGTGTAAGAGAGGGAATAGAATTTCATATAATTTTCTAAAATTTCTGTGAATGAATATATTCCTTATATACTGATATATTCTGATTACTGATATTAATATTCTGTTTTCACCCTGGAATCTTAATTTAAAAGTTATTGTTCGATTTTACATTAGGGTCACATTTATCATAAATATTATAATAGCTATGACAACAATAATATATTTGTACACCATCTCAGGAATATGAAATGCCATTTGTTAAAGAAATAATACCCTTCTAAAAAGCTCATAATTTCTTTAAAATTTAATACATTTATTAATATTGAAAATATAAATAAAAAATTAGTAATCTATTTTAAAGCCGTATACAGACTGGATAAGTAACTAAAAATGACTGTATTGAAGGGTATTCACAAGGGGTTGACTATATGTAACAGCACTTGTTTTACTTTTGTAATTATATAAAATTGAATGCCTGGATGGTTCAATTAAAGGATATAGACTGTACACAGCTACATATTGCAAACTTGTTGAACTAAACTTATTTTTTTAATAAAATAAAATTAAAATAAAAATTAAATCCAGATTATTCATTCATTTGAAGAAGTGCATTCACAGTTGCATCCTTATTACCTCTATTAGCTTCATAAACTGATCGTACAACTTCTTTATCCATATTAGGAAAAATTTCCTCAACCTAAAAAAATATTTTAAATTGGTTTTGATAAAATGTTCTAGATTAAAAGCTTTATGTAATATCGAAATTATTTTAATTTTCTTACAAAATTACAAAATCAGAAATATTTAAAGAAACACAATGGAATTTAACCGGAACGAGTTTTTTAAACATGATTTTCTTTTAAACTGATACTGCGAAAAATAATGTTTTTAACCTTAAATTTTAAGAGCGAAATGGAAAGTTAAGTCAAATTGAATTTATTCAATAATTAAATTTTTATTTAATAATAGCGAGGGTTTGAGATCCTGCTAGAAGGCAATAATTTTTTGTTTTTACTATTTATTTAATTTAATAAATTTAATTTGATTAAATAGCAATAATCGAGTTTTTCAGATACGTTAATCGCTAATAAATTCAATAATAATATAACTAATTATTATTTTTAAATTATATTGCCATTCAATAGAATTGTGTTTAAAAAATTTCAGCTCAATTAAATGCTTTCAAATGTGAGATTTTAAAAATTTTTGTTCCACAAACAATTTTATTAAAAATAAGAAATTAAATAGTAGATAAAACCCATATAAGTGTAAAATTTTAGATTTCTAAAGTAAGAATAATTGAAATTACCTGTTTTAATTCTTCTAAAGAATGTTTAATTGCTTGGGGATTAATAGGAGGTTGAGAAGCATCTCCGGGTGAAGGCATATAAACAGATACAGGCGCAACAGGAGGTCTCATACTATAACCAGGCATCATTACCAAGGAAGACATTTGTGGATAATTGGGATACATAAATCCAAGATTTGTCTAAAAAGGAAAATTTTTTAATAATTTTCATTTATAAATATTTAAACGTCTAAACTTACGCTATAACTTAAAACAAGATTTATCATTCCCTCCATGCCTTCTCCTTGCTTTCCGGTTAAAGGATGCCAATCTTCATGTGTCTGTCCACCCAAAACTGCTTCAGGAATTTGAATATGAGCCCATGCAATTAATTCATCGACAGTAAATGAACATTCATCATATATCTCTAAATATATACTATTTACTCCAGGAGGAAGAAGACTAAAAAATAAAATAAAACTAATCAATTTACAAAAACTTATATTTGAACAGTACATTTATTTTTTTTATTTATTCATTTCAACTATTATTCTATGATTAATTTTAAGTACCTTTGCTCTTAAATTCAAATGAATTTTGTGCCCTAGATATTTTTATTAGATTTATTTCCCATAATCCAAGAAAATGTGAATTAGGTGTATAACATTTAATCAAATATTTATTAAATGAATATTAAATAAAAAAAAAAATAAGAATTTAACTTTTCATAAAGATAATTTTTTTTTTATAGAAGGTGAAATGTTTTTACGCACAAGGTGGGCTCCGTGCTAGACAATCTAGCGACTAAAACACCTACTCCTATTTTATTTTCCAATCCGGTTTCCACGATAGGAATCGCCTTTCGGCATAGCGTCTATCGTAGATTTGAGGATTATTTTTTCGTCTTCAACTGCATTTCTTTTGATTTAATTATTTCTTTTATTAAAGATAATTTTTAGATATACCTTTCTCATTACAAATTGTGTAAAATATTTATAAAATTGTTTGCAGACTTATAATTCATTTTCGAGCCAGGATTCTTTTTGAAAAAAATTGTCATTGTCAAATCAACCATAGTATGACTTCACAAAGGATTTATTAAAAAAGAGTGGTTAATACAAATGAACTTGATGAAACATATATATTATATAAATAAAGAGAGAAAGATGTAATTTACCAGTGAATAACTTTATTCCATTTAGGATTTTTTCCACCTTTTGAATCAGTATGCGTTTCATAGACACCATGTCCAACTCGGATTCTCACATAAGGATCCATTCTAGTCATCCCATAGTTTTTTACTAATTTAGCCTAAAAAGAATGATAGAAAAATAAATAATAAAATAATTTAAATGAATATAATAAATTTTTATAATGACAAATTAAAAAACAAATGCGAAAAAATTAGTTTTTATATTCTGATTCAGATTAAAATGATTAGATATACAAATATATAATAGAAAGAAAAACACAAATATAAAGAGAAAATCATCTGTAATTATGTAATCATCTGTAATTATGTAATCATCTGTATTGATGATAACAATATATTTTTTAAATATGGACAATAAAATATATCAAGTTAATTTTATAGATAATTTTGATGCTTATAAATAATTATAATAAAAAATATATAAATTTATATATAAAAAATATATTGTATAAACAGTAGGTCATATCAGAAAACACATTTAATTTGGACAGTTAGAATATTGTAAATCTATTGTTACCTACTTGATCAACGGTAATACTGAGTTTTCCAGTGGGATTTTGAGGATACGGTGTTCCAACCATTTGTTGTTGAAGGGCCATGGCTGTTTGTTGATCTGCAGCTTCTTGTTGCTGTTGAGATGAAGCAGTAATACGAAGAAAATCTGGTGGCAGATTACCTAAGAATACCTATTATACAATAAAAATAATCTTATATTCAATTCATTTGACAAGATGTATAATAACTGATTTTACCCTTTTACGGCGTTCTGCATTTTTTTCAACAGCTGTCATTTTCAAAAGATACTTGAAAATATATTAAATTTTTTAATTACAATTTTTATGATAATTTAATGAAATATCGGATTCGTAATGATATTAAAAATGATAACAAGAATGACGAATTTGTTTATCAATTATTTAATAGAATTACCAACTTTTAATATATAAAAAATATAATACAAAATAAATTGAATATATAAATTAAATATTATTATCTCTGATGTTTTTTTTTAAAAAGTATAGTTTATAATGTAATAAGCATTTGATTTGAATGTTTATAAGCTTGTAATGAGTAATTTTGATTTTTGGAAAAATTTGACAAGTTTTCAAAGTTATAACTTATTTAATTTTTCTATAAATTTTAGGGAATTAAATAAAATTAATCTTTATTAAGAAGTCAGAAAATATCTAATATAATTTAGTTAAAATTTTGTTGTTTTTTTTTGAGATTATTCAAAACTTTCTTAAAAATAAAGATAAACAAATAAATAAAACGTTTATTTTCATTACTTTGTTCACCACACCCTCTTTTATGATCTTATATTGATAAAAAACAATATTTGGATTAAATATAAAATTTTAAATTCTAATAAAATCAATCAAATGTATATTAAATATATATAGGTTGCGATTGGCGGAATACATGTGAAGAAAGAGTGGGGAAAATACTAGATGGAAACTTGATTGTGGGTAGACCAATTGAGAAATGATGGGTTTGTAAACAAAAGACGCTTTAAGAAAACAATATAAAGGTCGTCGAAAGGAAGAGAATTGGAGATGGATGGATGTGGCTCTGGATAGAAATAGATTTAGGAAAGTTGAAGGAATCATCCATTTCGGTTAAACTGTTTCACTGTATAATATTGTATTTAACTTTAATTTGGTTTCATTATAATGAATAAATATAATTCAATAAAAAATAAATTATGTTTTTTATTATTAAAAGTTGATTTCTTTGTAAATATTGATTAAAATAAAAAAATGTGGTGTTAATCCTACTCTTTTTTTAATCTTAAGATATTTTCTTTTCTTGTTTTCAGATAAATCGTTACTTTTTTTTAAAAAAATATATATATATAAAGTTAGTTAAAAAATAAGTCAAAAAGTAATTTAAGTATTCTTACATTTAAAATTATATTAGAGAACTAAAAATTTAGTTTTCAAAAGGAGATTAATAAATCAAATCAAATCAAATCAAATAAAACACTTTTAATTGATGAGACAATTCTTTACTTTATTTACATGGTAGATTGGAAAAAAGTTTATTTGATATATTTGATGTATTTAATAATTTTAAATAACTACTTATACCTGCAAGTTTTATAATTTTATTTTACTATCTTAATCGTAATTAGTATTTCTCAAGTACCGAAACCAGGGGGGGGACACGCAATGTTAAATTCGTGAAACAGCGTTTAGCGCTGCTGCTAAAAAGTGGCCCCTATATGAACTATGATGTAAAAAAACCGGCCTGGCACCATTTTTAAAATCCATTTTGAATCATTTGAATGAGGGGAGCGGGAGGAATGAAAAAATTATGAAATTTTTCAGTTGAGTGAAAAATTATTTATTTATAGCTAAAACTGACATTTCAGAAATAAATTTTTTTTTTTTCAGAAAATTGCTGAAATGTTGGTCTTATCTCCAAATAAATAATTTTTTACTTAACTGAAAAATTTCATAATTTGCATGTCTAGAAGAAAAGAATAATGTTGTATGTGACATATTTATTTGAAAATAGATTATTACAAAATATCATTAACAATAATGATGTGTATCTCATTTGTAAACAAATCTTTTATACATATTTTTCTTTAAACATATTATATTAAATTTCTCACTTAAATAAAAATTACACAATTTTTCAATTATATAATTATATAAATTGCACATCCAAAATGAAAAGAATAATGTTCTATGTAGCCTATTTATTTAATAAATAGATTATTATTGTGACATGTTTTTAAACAAAATTAAAAAAAATTTATAAAATTTATACAACTGAGGTCTATATTCCTCTGTTTTCCCAACCTTGGATATTCCATTATTAAATATCACAAAACCTACCATCTTGATTTATATTCAAGGGTTAATTAAATTCTTTTTTTCAGGTGTGTAGAAATCATAATCATTAAAATGAAGTTTGCATACACGATATTTTAGCAGACTATTATACTTATTATTATTATTATCATACTCGTTGGCAACCAGAACAAGTGTCCTCGTTCTTCTCCAGGTAGAGAATTTGTAACACAATTCTTATGAATACAATCTAAAAACTGCAAAATCAAAAATTTATTTATATGTACATATATTATATAACTTTATGAATATCAATAATAGTAAAATTATATTAATTATACTTACTTTATTATTATTCATATTGATCGCAAGGAGGGTGTCGGATCAGTCAGATAATATAATATTTACAATTGTTTCAAATTGTTTAGGTTAGACAATCAGATGTTTACATATTTACGACACTTCACAATATTCAAAATGATTCAAATGGATTTCATAAATTTAAAAATGAGCCTGGTGCGGCATCTGTTGGTTGTTTTATGAACAACGTTCGGATTTAAATTAGTGCCAGCAGCGCCTCTTGTGGCCCCCATGTGCTTAACATGTTTTCAAAAGGTCTGGGCTTGTGTCGGGGGGTTGACCGAAACCATGGGGCTAACCACTCATATCAGAGAGATGAAACCAAGTTTGTTTCAGTACCATGGTAATAGATGGCGCTACAGGCATCCGCCAGATCTCACTGCAGGTGCCCGTCAGATCGAATTTTTATTGTAGAAGACAACATGCATGACCTCTTGTATAATTATACGCAGGGTCTGTGATAACTATTTTAATATCAAATATAAACAAAATGGTTTTTAATGTAGGTATAATTTTATTAATATAGAAATAATTTTATTATTAATTATTAAACTATACATATATATTATATTATTTGTATATACATATATTTAGGGTAATTATACAGAAAAGTTACTAGTCATGGATTTGGATAAAACTTTACCAGGGGGTTCTTTTTGAAATTTTATCTTGTAAACTAGAAGAGGCCCGAAAAAATTTCATAAGACAAGTTTATTTGGAATTGCAAAAGGAACCCACTGGTAAAGTTTTATCCAAATCCATGTACCAAAAGCTCCTTTGAATAATTACCTATAACTATTATTGATTTAAATTATATCTTAACCTATTTTAAAATATTTTTATCTCATCTAGATTAGGCATCCAAGTATAATCTTATCTTATTATGCTAGCTAAAATTGTATCTATATATCTATATATCTATATATCTATATATTTATCTATAACCATTGGTTCTCAAAAACCGCTCTAACGATTTTTTTCAAATTCACACTAGATATAGTATTTATAAAGAAAAATTGAGTTTTATTGATCACATCTCTTGAAACTTACAGCTTCATTATTAATTTCTTAATTGAAAATTATATATGGGTGTGACGTCATCAATTTTACTTCAATTAATATTTTTTTTATATTTAAAATATTTTAAAATAAAATAAATTTCGAAATAAAATTAAAAATATTTATTTTTAATAATATATATATATATATATATTTATTAATCTTAATTAATTAATTATTAACAAAATAAAATACGGTTAGTTGATTCCCGCTTTTTTTTAAATGAATTGTATTAACATTTTTTTATATATTTAAAATATTTTAAAATTCATTATTTAATTTCGAAATAAAATTAAAAATATTTATTTTTAATAAAATATATATATATATTTATTAATCACTCTCAAAAAAAACAAAAACAAAAACAAAAAAACATATAATTCTTGCAAAGAGAGTAAAAATGTCATGTTAATTAACTAAATATATATCAGTCTAATGGGTAAAGGCACTGTTTTGAATAGTCAACTTAGCAGGATCGAAACCGGCGGAAAAATTTTTTTTTTTTTTTTTATCTATTATTTTATATTTATTTATTCATTGTTCTTTGATTAAATTTAATTTCTTTTATTTTATTTTAATAATTAAAATGATGCAACATTTAATAATTGTAATATTGTAATAAATTTTATTTTTTTTATTTTATTAATTACTTATTAGTCATTAACTAATAATTTAATATTAATTCAAAATTTTATAAATTTCTATTATTTAATTTTGCTTTTGTTTATATATATATTTTAATTAACTAATCTTATCTTTTAATTTATATATGGACAAATGACACTCATATTGAAATTTGACTCCCGCCTTTTTTTAAAAGATATTGTTTTAATATTTTTTTTATATTTAAAATATTTTAAAATTTTTTATTTAATTTCGAAATAAAATTAAAAATATATATTTTAATAATATTTTATAATTATAAATTACGATATATATTTATCATTCTTCCAATAAAAAAAAAATATTCATGCACTTAGAAACATATCTAATAATACATATTTATGTATTATTGAGGACCCCAAGTTCCATGCAATGATGCAACATTTAATAATTGTAATAAATAATTAAAGAATTGTATATCAGCTCGGTGTCCCAAGTATTAATATTACCAGCCAAACCCAATATAATAATGAATTATTTTTTTTTAACTTAATTACCTAGCCGAGGCTCGGGGTCCCGGTGTGATCTTAATATATTGTCAGAATTAGATAAATAATGTAGAGAAAAATTATTTAAAAATAGATATTTATTTAAATGAAATAAAATTATTTAATTTACAGAATGAAAATGTCTATAATAATGTCTAAACATTTTTTCGAGCGACAGCTCGGTATCCCAGGTATTAATATTACCAGCCAAACCCAATAATAATGAATCATTTTTTTTAACTTAAGTACCGAGCCGAGGCTCGGGGTCCCGGTACTGTTATATTAATTATATAATTTTATTTTATGTATATATATTTAAATTAATTTTAAACAAAATTTATAAAAAATTTTTTGCAGATTTAATTCCTGCAGGAAAAAACCGGAAAGATTTACTTGGTCTTATTTTATTTGTTAATTTAAATTTATTTATTTATTAATTTGATTTTATCTTTAAAAAGATATTAATTATATATTGAATTGTTTGTTTCATTTTGATGTGTAAATCAGTGGTGTATTGGGGGGGGGGGGCGACGCGGGGGAACGACGTTCCCTTACCTTTTTTCAGAACCGGAACGCGCTCTAGTACTTTTTCATGTCCGGACAACTCCGACCCTACGACATATTGCTAGCAACTGTGTTTACTATATGACAATTTTTGAGTGGAAAGGACGTGAAAATTTGTTAGATTTTGAATTTGTAACTTTTATGAAAAATAAAAATAAAAATATTAACTCTATAGAAAAATTACCCCACAATAAAAAAAATTATTTGTTAAATTAAATACTCATTTGTGCTCATCTGCGCCAGTAGAAAGGTTATTTTCTTTTGCATCATATATACATGCCCCCTTTAGATCTTCTTTATCTGACGAATTGTTTGAACAATTAGTTTCTTTGAAAGGAAATCAAATTTTTTCCTCTGATATATTGATTGACAACAGTAGTGTTGTCGATCCGGAACGCTCCGGAACGTCGTTCCGCTACTTCCTTTTTGGACAAGAACGCGTTCCGGAACTAAAGATGATTTCTGATAACAAGAATTGGCTGATGTATTAAAAAAAAAATTAAAAAGAATTGCTGATTTTTTTTCTGATTTTTAACGAATTTTTATATTATTATAAACAAGGGTTTGTACCGAACCCGAACCGGAACGAACCGGCTTGTTTTTCCGAACCGTGAACCGGAGTCCGGAACTCGTTCCGGTAAAAAAAAAATTAGCACAACACCACTGATTGACAGCATTATTAGCCTACACTTTATCAAGATTTACAATTATCAAGATTTAAAAAAGTTTTTTGAAGTATATTTTTATTAAATTATCGTTAAATTATATTACCTTAATAAGTTTTATTATAAAGGTATATAAAAAAATTTCAAAATCGTATATAATTTTATAAATAAAAATTAAACAAATTTATATTACATATTCTTTTTTTTTCCTAATCCTAAAAGTTTCTATTAAGATTGTTGGTATTGTGAGAGTGTAGTCCATCTCGGATATTACTTAAAAGTAATTTATATATGGAATAAATATGTTTTAAATCGTTTACCCAGGTATGCTCCTCGAAACTACCTGAAATAAACAAGAAAGATTTTTTAAGGAACTGTAACGTTAAGAATAACGCGTTCCAGGAACTTGTAACAGTAACGAGTTCCTCAAAAATTGAGGAACGGCCCAGCCTGATCAAACATGTTTGGCCTTCGCTATGAAGACCACGATTTTTGTACAGTGAAAATGTAAAGATTACGCCCTGGAAGGATGCCCCAGAATGTACATCAAGATGGTATGTTTTGTGAAAAATTAAGTGGAATGTATAACAAAACAATATTTAAAAATTGATGTTTACTAGTGTTTACTGATAACATAAATTTGTAAATAGCATTTTATAATTTTAATTTATTTTCAAATAAATATTATATATTACATAGAACATTATTCGTTTCTTTTAGATATTTAAATTACATAAAAGATTGTAGAATTTCCAGCTAAGTGAAAAATTTTTTATTAGGGTATAAAACTAACATTTTTGAAAAAAGCATAATTGATTGATTAAATGTTAGTTTTATTTCTGAATAAATAATTTTTCACTTAACTGGAAAATCTATAATTTTTTAATTCCCAATAATCCTTAAAAAAAAGCCAGATTTTTTTTCAATTAGTTGTGGCCCGCACTGCATGGTGGCGCTAAAAACTTTGTTTCAATAATTAACATTGAGTGTCCTAGTCTTATAGATGGTCTGTGTTATTGTAGCTATCTTCCTTTACAACATTGTCAAGAAAGCAAGAAAGCTAACCTTTTTAACATACTCACAACTCACATACTACACTTTAACTTGCACTTGACATCTAGATTAATATAGTCTATGATTTTTATATATTTTTCACTTTGTTGTTAATATAAACATGAAAAGTTTTCATAATTTTTAATAATTAATATCTAAAGAATAATTAATTTACAATGGATTTCCAAAATAGACCAGGTGGAAAAACTGGTGGAGGAGGACAGGCATCATGGTCTGAAAGTAATCGGGATAGAAGAGAACGATTAAGACAACTTGCTTTAGAAACTATAGATCTAAATAAAGATCCATATTTTATGAAAAATCATCTTGGTATGTAATATTTTTATTAAAAACCATATATAGATGTTTATGTATATATATATATAATGTTTATTTATAATGTTTAGATTAAGCATTAACATAATTATTATTCTACAGGTTCATATGAATGCAAACTTTGTCTAACTCTTCATAATAACGAAGGAAGTTACCTCGCGCATACCCAAGGTAAAAAACATCAGGCTAATCTAGCTAGACGAGCAGCAAAAGAGGCAAAGGAATCACCCCAACAAGTAAGATAGAAAAAATTTGATTCATGACATAAATTTTATCATACCTACGCAATTTAAAAAGGACTGGTTTAAAATTAATAGAATATTAAAGAACAAATTTATGGAAATATAGTAAAAATATTTACTTATTTGATGTATTTTTTTGGTGAATGAGTCAAACATTGTTGGTAAATTTAAATTTGACTATGAAAACAATACTTCCCTTACTATCGTCGGTCGGTAAAAAACAGACGTCTTATTTTTCTTTTGTTACATTTGTATTTAGAGTTATACAAATATATTTTTTTTTATTTTTCAATTATTTGAAACTTTTTGCTTTTGATCTAATACACCTAAAACGCTGTAAATTTATTTATTTTTTTATAAATTAATGCAAAAAAATGTATTTTAAATCTTTTATACATACATATAAAAGTTAATTAGATAGTCTATGTTTTTATTTCTATATAGCCTTTTCCTAGACAAAAAAAAAATAATAATTAATTTACACTTTGAAATTGTAATATTAAAAATAGTTAATAGCGTAATAATAAAAAAGAAACATTGTATAGATAATTACGACCTTGGAGTCACCAATTAGCTGTAAGAAAAAGTCATGTAATCCCTTTTATATTTTATGGGAAAAACAACATATATTTGTATATTTGGCTAATAAACATACTAAACTAACTAAACTAAACTAAAAAATAAAAGTTAATTAGGGTTATTTTGATAAAAATCTTGTTTGTATTAATGATTTCTTTGAAAATACTATTATTTTGACATTCACACACACACACACACACACAATGACATTAATATATTTTAAAATTACTTATTTTTTGTATATAAAAATAAATACTGGTCATATTTATTCTCCAATCTGCTAAAAAATTCTTGAAATCAACAACGATTTCTTCAAATATTATTCCATCCCTAATTCAATTCATATAAAAGTTTATTTATTTTAAATAAATTTCTTTCATAATTATTTGAATAGTTCTCTAATTTCTAATTATTTATCTTAATAAAATAATATTATTTATTTGAAAACTTTATTTTAAACAGCCTGCCCCAGAAAAACCAAGGGTTGAACCCAAAAAATTTGTTAAAATTGGCCGACCTGGATATAGGGTAACAAAACAACGAGATCCAGAGACAGGTCAACAGAGTTTATTATTTCAAATAGACTATCCAGGTAATTTTAAAATTAAGTCTTAATAGTATATATAGATTAATATATAACAATTATTTATAATTCAAGAAATTGCTGATGGAATTGGACCACGTCATCGATTTATGTCCGCTTATGAACAAAAAGTTGAACCTCCTGATAGGAAATGGCAATATCTTTTATTCGCAGCTGAACCCTATGAAACAATTTCTTTTAAAGTAATTTAACAACATTTATTACATTTCTATTTTTTTATTATTATTTTTTAACTCATTATTTTAAAAATTGTTTTTACAGGTGCCCAGTCGAGAAGTTGAAAAAAGTGAAGGAAAATTTTGGACTCATTGGAATAAAGACACTAAACAATTCTTTTTACAATTTGCATTTAAAATGGATCCAAAAATTCCAGGAAAAGGCATGCCTATGCCCCCCGGCCCTATGAGACCTCCAGGGCCACCTCCTCCTAATTTACCACCACCTCCTATGCCACCTTCAAATATGATTCCCCCACCAAGACAAATGATGCCTCCAGGTATTCCTCCCCCACCTATGTTTAATCCAGTACCTCCTCCCCCTCCAAAGCTAAATGATGTCCCACCGCCACCACCTGTTTGAATTTTTCATATTTTATCACCAAAAAATCTACATATATTTGACTATTTATGAAAGTATATAGAATTCATACTCATAATTGTGTATCCTATAATTTTTTTAATACAAATGTAATAATAAAAAATATTTTTTAATTATTAATTAATAAAATTTTGTATAATATTAAATTAAAATAAAATACAAAAGGAAAAATAAAATTAAAAATGAGTTATCAAATGAATCTTCATTAATAATCCCCAAAAACATATTTCTTATACATTTTATTTATACTGTACAAAGTATTTAATATCTTTTAATTAATTAGCACTTAAAAAACTAGATAAATTAATCGTCTTTGTTAGGTATTCATTTATAAATTTAAAGATAAATAAAATATCTCTGTAAAAAATGTTGGAATGGGAGGGGGAATAACTAAATTTTTTAAAACAAAACTTGTATAGAAATAATGAAATTGTTTAATTAATATCTGCAAAGTTAAAGAATAGTTTTACAACAATTAAAGATTTTAAAATATGACAAATAATTATAAGCTGCAATTTAAAAAAAGGCATATATATATATATATATTATAATATAATATCAAATTAATTTTCTTAAAAATATTGAAAAATATAATGTATGACAATTTTAGACTATTTTAACTAGGTAGATATTAATTAAACAAACAGATCAAGACAAATCATAAGGTGCAAATAAAAAAAACAGGCATAAATAAATCATAGTGTCCAATTAATTTTATTAAAATATTATTTAAGACAATTTTAAAAGTAAATTTAAGCTTGTAATACACAACAACCTCCAACTTCTTTTATTTTTTCTTCTGCTTGTTTCGAGAAAAATTTAGCCTTAACAATTACTGGCTGTTTTGGGAGACGTCCTTTGCCCAAAACTTTATAATAACCAGCTCTGACAACATCAATAACTGGGACTTTCGACCCTTCCTTAGCATCCTTGTATTTTAAGCGAGTTTGTTCGCTTACAAGAGTCCATAATTTATCTAAATTTAGGGATGGACACCATTTGGTGTTTTTACGAAGATGATAATTACGCATTCCAAGTTTACCAAAATACCCTGGATGGTATTTATCAAAATTTATTCGATGATGGTGCATACCTCCAGCATTACCACGACCGCCAGGATGTTTCCTATGTTTACCTAAAAATCAAGGAAAACGTAATTAATGTAAAACAAATAAAATTATTTAAATGATATATATATATAATTTAAATAATCAGATAATGAACATTCTGCATAAAAAAGGAATCTAAGACCGCCCGTTCAATAAATCATCATTTTATATTTAAACATCTCGCCAATAAAGTAAATAAAATGCATTTTAACTAACCAATACGGCCATGACCATGGCTCACGTGGCCTCTTAATTTTCTTGTCTTCTTTTTATGAGTTGACTGAAACAAAACAAAAATATGTTAAAAATCTATTTTATTTATATAATTATAATTATTTTTGGTTCTGTTTTAAATTTATAAACTTAAATTTAAGCATGGCAACCATTTTGTTGAAAACACTATGAATTAGTTCTGAAAATATAAGAAAACATTAAGAATTTGAAGAATTTTATAAAATATTTCAATATTTAAAACAACATTAATAAGTTGATTCAAAAAATACACTTATATTAAAATTAAACATTAAGATGAATTAAATAGAGATAGATTCAAATGATAATATGTTACGTACCATGGCTGTTGGTAAAAGAACTCAAGTTGCTCTCATAAAGGGAATATTCGTCAGAAAATGTCTCGTATGCTATTGGTCAATTCCAATCATCCCCTCTACTGTATACAAAGTGCCGTTTTATTCCCGGTTTAATTTAAATCTTATATATGAAATTATTATTTATTTTTTATATATAAAAATATTTAATTATTTAATATATATATATATATATATATATATATATATATATAATAAATATGCTTTTAAAAGTATTTTTAATATTTATTTTTATTTTTCTAATATCAGAGGATTTTGGTATAGTTTCATAATTCATTCTTATTTATATATAGATATAGATATATTTCTTTATTTTAATTTAAAAATTTATTCTTAAAAATTTTAACTTTTTCATAATTACAAATTAAAATATTTCATCTATATTATTTGAAATTCTAAAAATTATTTTGAAAAGGTGGTTATTCTGCATTGTATTTCAACCGTTTTTTTAAATAAATTTGAATCAAAACCAAAACATTTGAATCAACGAATTATTAAAAGTTTCGTTATTTAATTTTTCATCTCATTTTATATGTATATTAATTATTGCTTATTGATTCATATGATATAAATATAAAGGGAAAAATATTAATTCAAAATGGATTCTTTTAACAGGTCAGAATTTTTTCATAAAATTTATAAAATCGATATACTATTTCAATTGTCAATTTTTAAATTTAAATTGTTTTAATATATATCATTGACTTGTAAATTGTAAGGAAAGGAAATTATTTTACTTAAATATTATTTTAAATTTTGTTATAATTTATTGTTTTGGTTTGGACATTTTTTAGACCATCGAGAAGTACGGGAAAAATTCCAAGAATGATTGTCGCAAGGAATTCACAAGTAAATAGGAGTTTATTTAATAGAAGCCAGAGCATGAGTAATTCCATTTTGGCAACTCCATTAAAATCTCCAAATAGATTTGCTGAATGTTCTTCAGCTTCATCACTTATGTCTTCTGTTCGAAGGTAGAAAATCTTATAATTTAAAGATATTTGTTTTTTCTTATAAAAAAATCTATTTTTTTTATAAAAGACGTTCCCGTTCTGCATCTACAGATCGTAATTCATTTCGAGACAAAGTTATTTCAAAAGATTCGAGACCTCTTAATGATAGGAAATTTCAATTTGAAGCTTATCAATTGGTAAATAATATATTTCTAGTAATAAATTTAATTACAATAAATTGAATTTGAATTTAATTATTTTAATTTTAACATTACTAATCTAAAAGTACTCTTACTAGATTCTAACGTCCGAATATTATCGGGAAAATTAATCTATGTGAATAAATTCATGATCATAATCGGACAATAAAAATTGAAACATTTTTACACAAATCTTAACCTATTTATTTAACTTTAAATTATTATTAATTTAATCTTTTGTTAATATTTTTTATTTAATTTTAAAATATTTTTTCTTTTAACTTACTTTCAGATAAGGGATTATTTTAATGAAATAAATTTAAATATGAATTCACTTCCATTATCTTGTAAAGCTCTTCATCTACACCAATATATAGAAATGATGAATTATTTATTAGGACACTTTTTCAAAAAAGTTTCAATCAACAAACATAATTATATAACAATTATTATAGAATTAATGAAGAAATTAAATTACCCGGGAATTTTGAATAAATCATGGCTTCAAACTGGTAAAAAATATTTAATAATTTCAAAATCTCCTTACATCTTGAGATTTTTTATCTAAGCACCCCCAGCCAATTTCTGCTTCCCACTATCTGTAACCAATATCCAATCTTGATTCCTTATTATGTAATTTAATTTTTTTTTTGTATTTTACCTTCATTTTCATTTATAACTACTCTTTTATAATGTTGATTAGTATTTATGTATAAGTACAACAAGAAAGTCCCTCCACTATTTGTGTTCATTATCTCTTATAGGATAATATTTATTAAATTTTATATTATTTGTATATTAGTATATTATTTTGTATGTATTATATAATTTAATTATTTATAAGGATAGAATGAATTATATTGTTTGAGAAAGATGAATGATGATCAAATACACATATGACATTTATTATTTATTTTAGCTTATTCAACAAATTCATGGCCTCACGTTTTGGGAACTTTACATTGGTTAATTATTCTTGTACAAACTTACAAAGACAAAAAAGATCCCCTTGATTTTATGTTTCCTGTTGATGATTTTGATGAGGAAAATAAAATGAAGGAATCAATGAAAGCAAGAAAACTTTTTGATTATTTTCTTAATAGTTATGTTTTATGGAATGAACAAGACATGGATGGCTGTGAAAAAGAAAAACAGGATTTTGCAAATTTTTTATGTAGGTATTATTGGATATAAATTTCTCATAAAAAAAGTTAATGAAAAATTTTTACAGCACAACTTATTTCCATTCCTAATTTGGAAAAATTAGAGAGTGATTTTAATAAATTAAAGGCTGAATCTGATGAGATTGATAAATGTCTTGATAATGAAAAAACAAAAAATGAAGTAAGTAATTAATTATTATTCAAATTAAGTATTTATAGATTAATTTATTTTTTATTTTTAAAAATCGTATTTATATAATTGAATATTTTTAGAAAATGAATAAAGAATTAATGGAGAATGAGAAAATGATTGAAACTCTTATCACAGAAATTGATCAATTAAAGACTGGATATTGTGATGAAAAAGATATTGAACAAGAAATATTATTGTGGAAAAACAAATTGGATGAGGAAAAACAATTAGAATTGAAATTGATTGACGAAATACAAAACCAAGAAGTTTCTGAAAGAGATTATCAAAATTATTTAATTGAAAAGAATAATATAGAACAAGAAATCCAATCAAAACAAGAAATAAATGAAAAACTTCAACAAACATTAAATCAAGTTAAAGAAAATATTTCTCAAATCAAAAAGAATGTAATTATAACATTATCTATTTTTTCTTTATATTTATAAATTAATTTTTTCTTCCTTTCTAGACTCATCAAACAATACAAGAACATAATTTATTAATAGCATCAAATGTTGAAAAAAACCAATGGTTATCAAACCTTTTAATACTTGATTATCCAAAAACAGAGGAAGAAGAAAAAGAACATATATTATTTATTAACCAAAAAATTGAAGAATTAGAAAGAAAAAATAATGAAATGAAAACAAGGATTCAAACTCAAAGAATGAATGTAATTAATAAATATTAATTAATTTATAAAAAAATTTTCAAAATTCTAGAATGTAATATAATAATATATATATAATATAATTATCATTTTATTGTTAAAAAAATATTCACTAAGTTTTCTTATTTGTAAATAATTTTATTCTAATAATTAATGTATATTAATAATTAACATTGATGAAAATATCATTTTTATATTTATATTAATATTTTTATAATTTTTAGCTTGATATGGAAAAAGAAAAGAAAACATATGAATTAGAACATTTAAAAATTAAAAAAAAACAATTAGAAAATGAGAAAAATGAATTAGAAAAAAATCTTAATAAGGTAAACTTTTAATACTTTTTTTTAAATTTCATCTTTAAATTGTCCTAATAAAAATAATCATATAATAGGAAATACAAAATTTGGAAGTGGATATCAAAAATGCAGAAAAATATAACGATAATATTGCTCAGCAACTTTTACAAAAAGAAAAAGATTTAGAAAAATTAGATATGGAAGAACACGAATGGAAAGTAAAATTTAAAGATTTAGAAAAGCAATCAAAACAAATGGAAGAACATGCTAATCTACGATTTTCACAATTATTAGATTTTAGAAGAATGTCAAATGAACGATATAAGGTATTGATTAAAATATATAATTTAATTAATAGCTCCAATTATATATATTTATAATTTATTTATACAATTGATATAATTTAATTTTGTTGCAGAAAATGTTTATCAAATTTAAAGAAGCGTTTGGAGATAAAAATTAAAACTCATTTTTTTATTTTATAAATTATATAAAAAAATTATTTTATTATTTATACAAAAATTATATTATTATATTTGCTTTTACTTCAAAATGTTTACATAAAAAAATAAAAAAACATTGTATCTTCATTAATCAGTTTAATATCTATATATATAAATGAAAAGTATTTTTTATAATTCAATTTATATAATATATTTATTATTTCTAATGTAATAAATTTTATCTATATATAAAATAGGTTTTGTTTAATCATTTTTTCATAAACAGGAAAATGTCTCCAAATATAACGATAGAATATTCCATCCCTGTCTTTCTATCTAAAAATTCTATTGTTTAGTACCTACTGGATATAGGATATAGGATATATACTTTTTCTAAATATATTTGAACAAAATAGGTGTTAAATAGGAGAAAAAATTATTTTTTCGGTTTTCACATTTAAGATTCTAAAAATTTTCAAGTTAATGAAAATATTGTAAAATTGGATTTTTTTTATTATAATTATTTTATAAATTATCAAAAATAAAAATGAAAAATTTTTGGTCTAAAAAGTTTTTATAGACAGTTTGTTTTGGTAACTAACTAACTTGTGGTATTAATTTTTTATATATCTTAGGAATGTTAAGGTCTTTATAGCAACATACCATAATGCATGTTTTGGGTCCACTTTATTACGATTAAATTGTTGACAAAAAGTGCCCCATATACGAGATCTATAGGTTTGACTTTTTAAATTTGTAATTAAAAAAAAATAGCTCACTTAATTTACAAGAATATATTTTCAAGTTTCATTCATACACATATATATACATCTAAAAATATTTTTTATTTTGCGTTTTTAATGAATTCAACATCATTCTACTTTTATATGACTCCAAAATTTGTTCCTTGTTTGCTAACAGGGGTCCAGAGAAAACCGAGTGAATGTTTATCGCAACTTAAAGAGTAAAGTGTAGAATGATATAAATCTAAAACTTAATATTGAATAAATAAATTGTTCTTGATGGTTTAATTGAAAAAGTCAATTTATCAGATGGATAATATAATGGTTAGAATCATCTCAATATATATGTGAAATATACTTTAATGAGATATTTATTTCGATTTTATATAATCTATCTATCTCTGTGGCTCTACGGAAGTTGTTGGTCGCAGCAACCACACTTCTCCAGGTATCCCTATTCTGATCCACACATAACCCTCCAATCCCCACCCTCTCCCATCTCTCTCAGGTCCCTTCCTACATTTTCCACCCAGCAAGCGGTCATTTCCCACTCGGTCTCCCCACCAATATATTTTTCGCCATTCTTTCCTCTCCCATTCTAGCCACGTGCCCTGCCCATCGCAGCCTTCTCGAATTGATAATTCTAACCACAGACTAACTGTATCTGGAGATGCATAGAGGTCATGCAATTCCTCGTTATGGAGTCTCCGCCATTCCCCGGTTTCTTTGGCCCATAAATGCTTCGCAGAATCCTATTCTCAAATACTCAATCTACTCTCGTCTCCTAAGGTCATAGATCATGCCTTCACGATTTTATATAAATTCAAGGAAAATTAAGTTATATTTAATATCTATTTACTTAAGTTATACATGATATTGTTGCCTCGATTAAATAAATTAGTAAATATTAAAATTTATATTAACTAAATTACAAATAAATAATAAATATTAAAGAAAACAATTTTATTACAATAATTAAAAATTAACTATTTTCGTTTTCTTATTATAATTATTAATAAAAACAGTCCAATTAGAGAAATTATTTTTTTTTGTCCCTATTATTTTGTAAGTTTGAATTAATAAAAATAAAAAACTAATGAAATGTACATTTTTGATTGGTACATTTTTATTTTTCACACACACAATTACTTTCATTCATAATTCATAAATACATCGTTCTATTTCGGTAATTTCCGCTTAGCCGGTGATTTTCATTCAAAAACTCATCTTGACATTTCTATCTTAATAACCTTATCGTCTTAATTTCTTTATGGTTTCTTCCAATATAATAATAATTATCAATATATTATATTTTAAATAAATAAAATGCTTCACACCCTAGAAAATGTTGCAAAATTATCAGAAGCTATATCTTCATTACCAACTTTCAATGAAGAAGACGTTTTTAAACATATCGATTCTTGTCTAATTTCTCCTGAGAAGATTTCTGATTTTGAAGATGGTATATTTTACAAATATTAGCATTTTTCAATAATTATTCTAACATACATTGCTTTTTATAGGTCTTGAATGGTTTAACGTATCCAGACATTTAAGTTTGCATAAAGATTTAAAAGGAAAAATAGTTGTTTTAGATTTTTTTACATATTGTTGTATTAATTGTATGCATATATTACCAGATTTAAAAGAATTAGAAGAAGAATTTAGTATATCAGATGGTTTGGTTATTGTAAGTGATTAGTTTTCAATTTTATTTTTTTTCTTTATATTAATTAATAAAGAAATAAATTATTAGTTAGGAGTTCATAGTGCTAAATTTGATAATGAGAAAGATTCCCAAAATATTCAAGCTGCATTACATCGATATGAAATAACTCATCCTGTAATTAATGATGCTGAAGGTGTCAAATGGAAAGAACTTTGTATACCTTGCTGGCCTACTCTTTTAATTTTAGGTAAATTTGATATGATACTTATTTAATTTAAATTTCACATTACCACTACACCTAAAACATCTTAATTAATAAAACTTGAATATATAATTAAAAAAATTATTTTAATCTAATCTTTTAAATTTATTATTTCTTTCTGTATTTTAAATATCTTTGTCTGAAATATTATAATTTCGAAAACTTAAAAGTTTGACCTAAACAGAATACAATTGATGTTAAAAACAATTTCTCTTCTAATCATTATATTTTAACAGAAGCTATTAACCTTGTTATTTAAGTTAATCTCTATTTCTTTTTTTTTCTCTCGTTCTCTCTTTTTAAGGATTTTGATAATATGACAGAATTCATTTTAAAGAACAATAAAAATTAAAAAAGTAAAAATAATAGTTATATAAGCATTATTAAATTCAATTTTTTTTTTATTTGGCTTTTTAGGTCCGGATTCTGAAGCAATACTTCTTTTAATTGGTGAAGGTCACAAAGAAACATTATTTTCTTTCATTAGGTCTTCTTTAAAATATTTTTCAGCTAAAATTTCAAATCATGAATTACCTCTCTCTTTGGAACGAATTCCTCCAAGAGTATTACGTTATCCTGGAAAAATTGCATACTGTCCACAAACCAAAAAAATTGCTATTTCTGATTCTGGAAATAATAGAATACTTATTATTAATTTTCATTCAGAGGCTATTGAATTTGTTATTGGTGGAATTGAGTGTGGATTTATTGATGGTAATTTTGAAGAGGCACGATTTAAATCACCTCAAGGCTTATGTTTTACTTCCGTCAAAAGAGATATATTATATGTCGCTGACACCGGTAATCATGCTATAAGAGAGGTAATTTTTTTAAAAGGAAATTAATTTAATTATGCATTTATTTAATGTTCATATTTTAAATTTTAGATCGATATTCTTAATAAATACGTTAAAACGGTCGCTGGTAATGGTTATCAAGGTATTGTCCACTCACCTGGAGAAACACCACCTGATGGAACTTCTTTAGCATCGCCCTGGGATTTATGTGAAATTCCTTCGTTACCTCTTCCGGATACTGAACCTCCTCTCTTTTCAGAACCAATTATTTTAATTGCTATGGCAGGAATTCATCAAATTTGGGCATATTTTCCTCGAAAAACATCATGGTGGCGACAAAGGTTTAATTTTTTCAAAATTTATTTTATTAAAGAATAAACCATATATATAAATTTTACTCAACAAGAAAGAGGAAAAATAACTATAACTTATAAATAAATATGTATCAGTGATATGATTCATTAATTTATGGAATGGATGAGGAATAATTTATTTTATTTATCAAACATTAATTCTTTGATTAAGAAAGAGCTAATATATACTATTAATATTAATATCTTTTTTTTTACTTTTTTAAAAATTTATATATATATATTGATATTATTTATATTATATTCTATTTTAGAGAATATGAAAAGGGTACATGTGCTCCTTTAGCAGGCACTGGAAAGGAAGAAAATCGAAATAATTTTTATCCTCATTCAGCTGCCTTTGCTCAACCATCCGGAGTCTGTTGGGTGGGTTCACCATTTCACTCATTATTTGTTGCGGATAGTGAAAGTAGTAGTATTCGACGTATCCATATACAAAGAGGTCGAGTTACAGCTGTTGCTGGTGGAGATAGAAGTCCTTTTGTAATACTATTTTACAATATTTCCTATAAATATTTTATAAATAATTAAACTAATTTATATATTTATTTTTATTTAGAACCTCTTCTGCTTTGGCGATAAAGATGGAATAGGTTATGATGTGAGACTTCAACATCCTTTAGCAGTTTCTTGGGATTTACAGCATAATCAACTTCTAATCGCTGATACATATAATCACAAAATAAAATCAATTGATCCTGAAAAATTAACTTGCAAAACTTTGATTTCTAATGTAGATAATGTTAAGGTAATTATTTTATTATTATGTTAGAAATGAAATGCCGGTGATCACACAATTAACAATACAATTTTTTATAATTGTGTCTTATGTTTCTTTATTGCGTATTTAATTATTTTTATATTAAAATAAATTCTTTTATCTAGTTATAAACAAAAGATTTATAAAAGATTATTTTGTACTGTTAATCGTTCTTATTTAAGAACTGAAGGCAAATTTATTTTCAGTTATTTGAACCAAGTGGTTTATGTATCATTAACAATTTACTTTATATTGCTGATACTAATAATCATTCTATAAAAATTTGGGATTTATCTAAAAATATTTATGTTAAAGAGGTAATTTTTATTTACTTTTAATTTTTTTTTAATTTTAACAAAAATAAATCATTTTAGAGTATTTTTCTTTTACAGTTAAATTTAATAATGCCACAACAATCAAAAGAAAGAAATTCTATTAAAGTAGATTTAGAAGAAACAATTGAGATTAATAATCAAGGCTGTGACTTACAATTATATTTTGAACCTTTATTTGGTGACGGAATTCACTTAAGTTCAGGACCATCTCGTTGGACATTAAGCAAAAGTATTATTTAAATAAACATTTTATTAATAAATTATTTCTCAGAAAGAAAATTATAAATCATTCATTAAGATTTGGAAATTTTTGATAAATTTAAAAAATTATTGATTATTGATAAAGCTAGGTTATTTGTTGAGTTTAAACTGTTTTGACTATTTATTTATAATTTTTTTTATTGAGTCTACTAAATTTTAACAAGTGAAAAGACAAAATTTTCAAAAACAATTTGTACTCATACAAAAGAAATTATTTAAAATCTAAAGTTTTTAGTAAATTCAGTGACATTGAGAAATTTGATTATATATTTTGTTAAAATTTTATTAATCTTTTCTTTATTTACAGGTTCTGATTCAAGTATTATAAGATCAACATTAAATGGATTATTGAATGAAAAAATAGAAATGAAAATTTTAAAATCATCCAAATCTTCAGAGATTATTTTTATTAATCTTCAAATTTACGGCTGCACTGATAAAAATGTATGTTTTTCTCAAAAAATTAAAATACAAATTAATTTTAATTATAAATCAGAAGGTCCTAAAAATTATTCTCATGTTTTAAAACCTCTAATCAAATATGATATGAATACCTATTCAAAGTAGGTATTAAAAAATAATGTATTAAATGTTTAGGTGAAGGAAAGTATAATTTAATTAATTGTTATAATTATAACTATATATACATTCGTATATATATAACCTTTATTTATAATATTTTTCATTCATTTATTTTTTTCTTATATTTATTTTATTACCCTTAATTTTGATGAAGATCTTCTAAATTTTTCATCATTTCAATTAAATATAGATAATTATGCACGAAATGACTAAAACGAATTGGTAATTTTTGCTAATTTCTATCATTAAAATATTTTATTCATTTGTTATTAAAAATATATATGTATATGGTATATGTATAGAATATTATCTGGGACCAAAAGTTCCATATTAACCCTCGGGATACGTTCCAATTATTATCACTGCTAAAAGGATAGGATATCTTAACTCGAAAATACTTAAACAAAACAAGAATTATAAACTTATTTATTGTTATATTTATTATTAAGAAATACTTTTTTATTATATTTATATAAATAATTACTCATAAAAGGTGAATGAAAATAAAAAAAAAACTGGTAATGAATTTATGTTTGTTATTGATATAATTTTTACTAATTTAATATTTTTTCAAAGAACTCATCAAAAATAATTTTGCCTTGTGCATTTAAAAAGCAAATATCAATCATTTTTTCTGCTTAACTTAAATCAAAACATGAATAATTTTGTTAAAACTGATAAATAATTCCATTTAAAAATTGAGTAAGTAGAAGGCATATATTTTTACTTTATCATCAATAGCGCTACATTTACCTGGTATACATAATAGATATTAATTTTGAGAAAATAACTACAAAATTTCGTATGACAATAAAATCAATCTTTCAAATAATAAAACATTCCATTATCTTTTATTTAAAATTTATTAGATGTTTTAGAAACCCAGCAATATTATTTATTATATTAGGGCCTACCTCATTTTTTTAATTTAAAATTTAAACTAAAATTCTAAATAACTAAAACATTACATTGAATGATTAATTTTATTAATTATTTAATTTTTTTAACTTTAATTAAAATACATATATTTTTCTTATATGCCTTTTTACCAAAAGTATACTATACGTCCATTTTAATTATAATATAATTCTAATGTTTGTATTTTTATAAAATCAATTAATACATTGTAAATTAAAAATTAACTATTTAAAAATACTTTTTATTTAAAAAGATTTAAAAAAATCTTTATAATATATTTATATCTATAGATAAATTTTATATTACTTTTAATATTTATTTTTTTAATTAATATATATTATATATATTAAAAAATAAAATATTTAATACAACTTGAATTTAACCATTTGAGTATTGTTTTCATTTTTTTAGAGTTATTACTAATTTTATTATTATTAAATATTATTCAATTTTATTCTTACTTGACAGATTATTTCTTTAATTAGTATATTAGTTAATTATTATTTAGTAAATTAAATATATACTGCCACTTTCTCAAGGAAAGCAGACCAGAAATAATGTGCTTCTCTTTTGTACCTGAATTTAAATATTTATATATAATGTTGAATAAATTTATTATAAAAAATGTTATTCTTATTTCACAAAGAAAGTCAAAGAATTTATTTTTTCCAATTCAATTAAGCGTAAATAAATATCATTCCTGGTAAATACTATAAAATATCCAGTTTACACAATTATCGATATTTTAATTTTTAAAATTTTTGTGCAGGTTCCAAAATTATTTATCAAATACGAATTACACACATTTTAAATTATTTTAATAATTAATTTAGGAAAATAAATAATCGTTGGGAATGTTATTTTATAACCAAATGATCTAATACTAATAATTATATTTACGTGAAAAATATTTTTGTTTATGTTGGAGTTACTAAAAATTGAATGACAATTTGAAATTATAATTTAAATTCTTATTAAATGTAAAGTTTTAAAAAATAAAATATTACGAGTACTTACGGTTAAATCGAAAAATATTAAAAATTGGAAGATTAATTTTAATTAATAATATTTTGAATGATAATTTTAGTGAAAATCAATAATTAAAAATTTAAATTTATAATTAAAATGAGACTTGGAAATTTAATATAAAAGATTTTTTATAAATCTTAGATCAATGTGCAATTTAAGGAATATTAGGGAAATGGGACTTGAATAAAACAAAAATAAAATTGATTTCTCAAATTTTTATTTTCTATCCTTTTGGATTCCAATGATAGTATGTGCGTCTAATACTCTTCAGCTCCTTCTCCTTCTCCTTCAATTGAATCCATACCTACTTCTTCATAATCTTTTTCAAGAGCAGCCAAATCTTCCCGAGCCTCCGAAAATTCTCCCTCTTCCATTCCTTCTCCAACGTACCAATGCACGAATGCCCTCTTTGCATACATAAGATCAAACTTATGATCAAGACGAGCCCAAGCCTCAGCAATAGCAGTTGTATTTGATAACATACAAACTGCTCTTTGAACTTTAGCAAGATCTCCCCCAGGAACTACTGTAGGAGGTTGGTAATTAATACCCACTTTAAATCCCGTGGGACACCAATCAACAAATTGAATGGTTCTTTTTGTTTTAATTGTAGCAATTGCAGCATTAACATCCTTAGGGACCACATCTCCTCGGTAAAGCATACAACATGCCATATATTTTCCATGACGTGGATCGCATTTCACCATTTGATTTGCTGGTTCAAAACAGGCATTGGTAATTTCAGCAACGGACAATTGTTCATGGTAAGCTTTTTCTGCAGAAATAACAGGTGCATAGGTAACAAGAGGGAAATGAATTCGAGGATAAGGTACCAAGTTGGTTTGGAATTCAGTCAAATCTACGTTCAAGGCGCCATCGAATCGTAATGAGGCAGTAATTGAAGAAACAATTTGTCCAATTAAACGGTTCAAATTCGTGTAAGTTGGTCGTTCGATATCCAAATTCCGACGGCAAATATCATAGATAGCTTCATTATCGACCATAAATGCGCAATCCGAATGTTCCAAAGTTGTGTGGGTAGTTAAAATTGAGTTATAAGGTTCCACAACGGCAGTTGAGACTTGAGGGGCTGGATAAATTGCAAATTCTAATTTGCTTTTTTTACCATAGTCAACGCTTAATCTTTCCATTAAAAGTGATGTAAATCCAGAGCCAGTACCACCTCCAAATGAATGGAAGATGAGAAATCCTTGTAGTCCTGTACATTGGTCAGCGAGTTTTCGAATTCTATCCAAAACTAGATCAACGATTTCTTTGCCAATAGTATAGTGTCCTCTGGCGTAGTTATTAGCAGCATCTTCTTTTCCAGTAATAAGTTGTTCTGGGTGAAATAATTGTCGATATGTGCCGGTACGTACCTCATCTAAAGGAAAAGAAAAATTATTAGATAATATAAAATATCTCTTTTATTTATATTTATATATATTTATGTCGTATCTCTACATATATAATTTCATGCTATTTACTTTTTATTATTTATATTTGTTTTTTAATTTCTAACCATTTAAGAATATATAAATAAATTATTTATAAATAATTAATGAATTAGTATGTAAATGTTCATAAAAATTTTTATTTATCTGAGAATATAAACCTGAGGGAGATTCAGTGAAAGTATATTTTATTTAATAAGGCAATTTAGGTCACAATCCCACCTAAGTACATATATAGTATTTGTGAGAATCAAGCGCTCCTTCAAGGCGAAGCGCCGCCCACTGCATCATGCTTTCATGACCAAATAAGGATGTAGTCGGATGAAATCATGAAATCTAGGTTGTGCGCTCCCTAGCACCACACCTTTCAATATTATACTTTTAGATTCCTTTATTTTACAAAAAAGTGTTTGATAATCTTTTTTATTTACAAATGCTTATTGTTTCATAATTAATTAATAATCACATATCTTTAATTATTAGCTCTTCAGTTAATTGATATATAATTTCTATTTATTTTCAAAAGTTCAACAGTCAATATATAACATTTTAAATTGTCAACTAAAGATAATTTTATAATTTTTTTTTTGTTTGCAAACTTTGAAGGTTTTTTTTTTAATAATAAATTTTACTTAAACATAGATTAATATCTATTCCTATTTTACTCACCAACTACAGTGGGTTCAAGATCAACGAATACAGCCCTTGGTACATGCTTTCCTGAACCCGTTTCACTGAAGAAAGTGTTGAAACTGTCGTCCCCTCCTCCAAGGGTTTTATCTGAGGGCATCTGTCCATCTGGTTGGATTCCATGTTCCAGGCAGTAAAGCTCCCAACAAGCATTTCCAATTTGGACTCCAGCTTGTCCAACGTGGATAGAAATACATTCACGCTATTAAAAAATAATTATTAATTAGTATTATTAAAAAAAAACAATATAATAATATTTTTAAAACTACATTTTTTATTAAGAAAACAAAACCATATAATTAAATTAAATATTATTTAGCTTTAATTAATAAAATAATTTTAGAAACGTAGTAACGATAAAAAAAAGGACTTTTGAAACAAATGATGATTTTAGAAAGGTAAGATATAATTACTTCAATAATGGATTATAACTTTGTTTTAATTATGCATATTTTCAATTAATTGTATATTAATAAAAAAATTTCTAAACTATAAATTAATTTTAAAATTCCATTGTTTTTTTTTTTTTATTTTTGAATAAATTCAATTTTTAAATAATAATCTTGCCTTGCAAAAATGTCTGAAATTTTCCATAAGTTTTAATCAAAGTCGAAAAAATAAAAAAAAACTATTCCCGGAAACAAGATTGTGACCCGACGGCGTCATTACTAAAAATAGTAAACCGGTAAATATCGCAGAGATTGTCTTGTTAGAACCTTTCATCCAAAAACACGAAAAAATAACTTTAAATTTGAATAAATAAATAAAATAGGACCACTTACCATTTTGATATGTGTAAATTAAATAAAACAATAGAAATATAAAAATTAAATTAAATTTGTTATAAAGTTCGGTCGAAGCGGTCAATGGGTCTTCTCCAAACTGAATCTGCGACCAAGGCTGATGACGCCGTTTATATATAGCCTAGGCAGTAAAGGGGGCTTCCGTCCCCTCCGCCTCCATTTTATCGTCCCCCATTCTCCCACTGCATCACACCCAAATCGAGCCTCCAACTCAACTTCAAGCCTTTCTTTTCCATATATTTCTCTAGTCCATTCAAATCATCTCTCTTTCTCAATTTCCTTAATAATACCATAAAGACAATGAAGATACAATGTCCTTATTTACAGGATTTCTTTCGCTGTTTTTTTCTTCAAATATATCCGTTTCATTCATCTTTAAATATTACTTCTTATAAAATAATTAATTTCATTCAAATTAATCATTTTTTTTTTCTTTTTTTAATAATATTATTTAATTTTTTTATAAATTGTACTAAAATATTAATCTATATTTAAAACAATAATTTACTAATGATTCTGATTCGACAATTAAAATAAAATAATTTACTTTAGTAAATCAATAATTAATTTAAGTTTTAATAAATTAATCTTATTAATTCTTATAACATTTTTATTATATTTATTTGGTAGTTGATATCAAAAATACATTTTGTTTATGTAATTTTGTTTTTGTTTCGAATTTAAATAAAAAAAAAACAATCAATTTTAGATTTTTATTTTTACCTAGTAAAATCAATTCTTTTTTCTCCTCTAGTTAAAGGGCAATGACTTGTATGGAAGACTTGAACTTACCTAGCGTATCATAATATATTAAACAGAATCATTATTTACAGAGCATAACGATTATTTTAATTTGTCTATATTTTTGACCTTATTCCTTATCCATATAAAGTTAAGTGGTGGTGTATAGGTGAAAAAAAAACCTTTAAACTTGTTCCTTAGTTTTTTTAATTTCAAGTGGGTAGATCTCATGTAGGCGATTGCTTTGCATATGAACACCTACACGGTTGGTATACTCTTTTTTTATTTTAAAGGAAAAGAGAGGTCATCACCATCTTTTCTCGATAGAAAAAAGATTAGTGAAAAATTATCAGAATATTTTATAAGAAATTGTATTTTCAAATACATTTTTACTTTAGTAAATTAATAATTAAAGGCTAATCATAATATATATATATATAATAATATAACAATATAATAATATATGAAATAATATATGTACAAAAATAATAGATGACAAAGTTAAATTTTAAAAATATTATTATAAAATAAATAAAATATTAGGCCAATAATTTGCTGAAAAGTGATAAGATAAAGTTAATTCCCTTTCATGCCTCCAGAAAAAATTATTTATTATATACTACTAGTAAGTTAAGTAAAGTAAATTTAAGTTGACAAGATGAAAGCTTTGATGAAGCTTTTGATCATGGAGTAACAGTCGAAATGCGCATAAAGCAAATAAATATATTATATTTATAAATGTATATATATATATATATATATATATATATATACAAATAAATATATCAATCAACTTGAAACTTTACCTAATGTCTAATTAAAAATTAATTAAAAATTTTATATTCATCAAGTTTGATTTTAGTTTACATAGCTTATTAAAATCTTTTAACTATAGCCTACAGTTAAATTTATTAATTTAATATTTTAAATTTACATCTATATTTTGAAAGATGAAGTTTAGTAATAAATATGAAAATTTCACTAAGAAAACAATAATATTTATTTTTGTTTGATATTTGTTTATACAGGGGGTGGTCAACCAGCGACCTGCTTTATCCATTTTTTCGGCACGCGAGATTTATCACACTTTTATAAAATGTATTTATTTTTTATAATGGCGAAAACAAAAAAAACACAAAACATTTATTGAATTTTATAGGATATAATTCCCAATCCTACAATCTATCCCAAAAATTATCTCATGTAGCCTGTGAAGTTGTGATTTCTAAAATTGCCCGTAAGATCATTTGGATTGGCTATCCTTAGATTATATATTCTAAATAAATATTTCACTAAATTTATACCTTATAATTATTATAATAATACCTTTAATATATTAATACATACTAGATGTAAATATTTATTTACAAGCAATTCATTTTTGGTAAATAATTGAATTTATTGATTATTTTTAAACGTGATTTGAATTTAAATAAGATTAAATTGATTTTGTTTTAAGCCCTGCGTGACATTCTTTTACATTGCTCTTTCTCCAAGATTTTATCTGTCGAATAGAAAACATTCACCTTGAACCTTGAAGGGATGTATCAGTTAAAAATAGCTGATATTTTAACTTTGTGACTGTATCACCCTCTTGAATCTCAGACTGAGTCAATAATATAGATTCTTCTTTAAAATTTTTATATAAAAGTATCTAAAGTTTAACATTTCATACAGAACAACTTGATCTTTAAAAAAAAAAATACAAAATTTTGAGTATTTTTTTCAGTAGTAAATATTATTTAAATATTTTTAATAAATATAGGTATGTCTGTATTGATAAAAAATAGAACAGAATTCAATAGTTTATTAGTTTATTTAAATGTGAAACATCATATAACTAAATAATTAAATTGAAATAATATATAATATTAATTTGATAAAATAATTAATTATTTAATTCTAATGAAATTTAAATAAATAAATATTGTTTTTTATTATGTTATATTAAATTATTAATTTTAACGAAAGGACTCAATCATACAATATTTTTGATTAATAATTATTTACATTTGTTTTTTTTGATTAAGCCAGTTAAAAATATATTTACATATTTTATTAAAAATATTAAATATTAATTATTCTACAAAAAATAAAAAAATTCTTAACAGTACAAAATATTTAATTTTTTTCAAAGTTAGAATATTTTTGAGTTATCTCCCTCTCAACAATTTTATTTTTAATTATAAAAGGAGAATAACATTTTAGGTATATGAAAGAAAAAATGTAATCTTTTATTGTTTTTGTTTTGGTACATTCAAACTCGAAAGCATCCCCATCTTTAATATGATAAATGTTTAAAATGATCAAATTGTTTTATTCTAACAATAAAAAATGGTTGGTTATTATTTTATTATAATTAAGATCTCATCTCAAATATATATTGTTTTGATAAAATTTTTTAATTGTGTTTATCTTATCATGTTAGCTATTTAATGTATTTATTTAGTTAAAATTATTATTTAGATTCCAAAATTTTTTTTCGAAATTTAATCGAATCCTTAGTTTAATAGCAATATATGGATATGATCACAGTATGAGTCATAGCTATCATTGGTTATATCAACACCAGTACAACTCAATATATGGATGACCTCACTTTGGTATAAGACCCCCACACTTGTGACGTCACTTCTCCTTCCTTCGTGAGGTTCGAGGTGTCTTACTTTCATTCCATCTTTGGTGACCCATCGAAACCTCTCAATACATACAAATCTTAGATTCAGAGAGATTTAAGGAAAATTAGAAAAAAAAAATTATATTAATATGAAGAACCTAATTAAACAATAAAATTGTTTTCCTATTTTGTGCATTTTTATGAATTTGAATTCTATCTAAGGTCAATTATCAACGTTTCCATTTAAAATAATCTATTTTTATAATGTTAATTTGAAACTAAAAGAGAAAATTAAAATTTTAAACATAATTCCAGATTTAATAAGTTTCCTGATATGACACTTCATATACAATATATGCTGAATATCAGTGTTTTATTATATTTTAAATAATTTAAAATAATTTAAAAAAATATTGTATACACACAAATTTCAAATAAGATCTTATTTTTAAATTAAAATAAATATATAAATTTATATAATAATCAAGGAATTAAAATAAAATATATCAATTAAAATTTAAGAATATATATATAATATAATCTGTGATAAATATATATCCTATTTATTATAACAAAATATCAAAACAAATCAATAGATTTATTTTTCTAACACAAATATTCATTTTTAGCAAAATCATTTTCTTTTCTCAATTTAAATATTTATTTATTCAAATATGAATATATTAAAAAGTATTTATTTGTTAATTACGTTATATTAAATATTTTTAAATAAAATAATATTCATGTTTTTGTATAATTTCAGAATTATTATTTAAACCCAGACTTGTCCATGAATGTTTATTTTATCCATTTCAAAATTTTCATTTAAATATTCCCAAAGGTAAAATAATTAATCATTTATTTGATAACATGTAATATATAATTTATAAATTTATTATAAAATGATAATGCAGAGAAAATATTTTTGAATCATTTAAAAATGAAAAATATGTATTATTATTAAAGTTTTTTTCTCCTAATATATAGAGATTTAAATATAAATTAGTACTATTTTCTATATGGGCAACCCATGGCCCAGATTTTTTAGCGACCCGCCAAGCCTAATAGTATAATATCATTTTATTGGTATCCAAAACATTTTCGGGCCACATGATTAAGGTCAATTAATTAACAGTCAATTATATATATTTTATAATAATCGCTACAACAATTGTGAAAGCCACATGTTAATATTATGTGAAGAGTTTAAGGTTTTATAATTTATTAAGTTGAATTTTTTTGTCTATGGTCCGCCAAGAAATGTTTTACTTTCGTTTGATAAATAATATGGAGTGTCTCCACTCGACTATCTCGCAAATTTGAATTGGATATATTTAAATTAAATTTAATTAATTAAATTATAAATTAAAATTAATAAATAATATTTATTAAACCAGCGCGTGTTTGGTTTTTGTTGATGGCATCACGTCATGTGCTGGCGCGTGATTTGCAGTGTTAAAAAATTAATTCCGGTACTTTCAGCGATTCAATCAAGCTGAAATTCTATATATAGCAGTTTTATACAATTTTTAATCATGTGAAAAATTATCAAACATATATCTTTATTTTTACGGTCACTTTAGAGGAAAAAAAATCAAAACGTGGTAGGTAATGACCCTCTTCCGGCTGAGCTACATTTCTCAAAAGTTGATAGAAAACTACTAATTTTGAATAATCCCCTTGTACCAAATTTCATGAGTCTAGCTCAAACCGTTTGTGTAATCTTGTCTACATACACATACACACACACACACAGACATTTTTCTCAAGTGAAAATGATTCAGGAACCTTCAAAACGTATAAAAACATCAAAATCTCGACATCGAAAATTTTCGTGATCGCAATACTAACTCTGGCGAGATAGTAAAAATACTGTGAAAAATAAATTGGATATATATGGAAAAAATAATATAAATATAAACAATTTAATTTAATTAAAATAACGTTTTGCTAATGGACTAAAAAGAATAAAAGCCTGACAAAGTTTATTGATGAATTGCTTCATATTCAACGAAAAATGTTGGGCGCATTTGGTTTTATTTATTTATATGAAAAATCAAGTCACATTTTTGTAATAATAAAAATTTTATTAAACACATAAACTGACAAATTTTTTTATAATGCAATAAACTTGATAGGTTAAGAGCTAAAAAATTAATCTTTTATTATTTTTCACTGTAATATACTTATATCAAAGTATGTGTATCAAAATTTAAAATAATTTTTATTAAATTTACATATTATCAATCAAAACCAAAATGGTTGATTATATTTGAAGAAATAGTGTTACTTGTTAATGAAGTGTCTTAGTGTGCTATATATATATATATGAATTATAGCTCTTTAAAGGAAGTTAATTGTATAGATATCAAATGAAAACTAAAAGCACCCAACGTTTTTAGTTGAATAAGAAGCAATCCATCCATAAACTTTGTCAGGCTTATAGAAAAAATATTTTATTCTTTTTAGTCCATTGGAAAAATGTTATCATATAAAATTTTTCAACGGTACTCGAAAGTTCTTGGCTGCAACAACCACATTTCTCCAAGTGTCCCTATCCTGAGCCACATTCATCCAACTCCTACCATGTCCCATCTCTCTTATGTCCCTTCCTACGCGTCCTTTGTCTTCCAAGCGGACATTTTCCAATCAGTCTACCCACCAATATCTTTTTCCTCTAGCCCAGTGGCGCAACCAGGGGGGGTTTTGGGGGTTTTAACCCCCCCTCCCAGGAGAGAAAAAAATTATAATTGCTGTATATTATGTACTATATTACATTTATTTGAAAAAAAAATTCTTAAAGTATAACTTAGTGTATAATAAGTTTAGTACCGGGACCCCGAGCCTCGGCTCGGTACTTAAGTTAAAAAAAATGATTCATTATTATTGGGTTTGGCTGGTAATATTAATACCTGGGATACCGAGCTGTCGCTCGACCCTTTAAAAAATATTAATATATAATTCTTTAATTATTTATTACAATTATTAAATGTTGCATCATTGCATCAATCTGATTAAAATGAATTGAACTGGGGACCTCAATAATACAAACAAACAATTTTAGCTAGCATAATAAGATTAATCCAAGTAATATCGTCTATTTCTATTCGACACTATTTTCAGTTATGAAATGAACAGTCAGTAGAGAGTAAAAAAATTGTAATTGAACACCGCCGTTTTTTAAAATAATTAAATTATTTTAAAGATTATAAAATAAAAATTATTGTATTAACATTAAAAATATTGAAATAAAAAATAATAGTTTGATTTAATAAACTAAAATAAAATATTATAAACATTTTTAGTGGAAATTTCTCAGGGAGGCCTAATTCATTTAACCATCCATGTTACATAAGGCAAAATAATGTCTTAACACTCCCTTTTTTAAAATTTAAAATAGAGGGAGAGAAAGAGTTTCAATTATATTCGAATAGTCGATCTATTCTATATATCAGTATTTTTTTTCTGAATTTAATACCAAGTTGATTTTCAAAATTTTCTATTCTTTATGCATATGATTGATTACATGTGTTAAAATTTAAACAAATTCAAATATTCTAATTTTTAAATTTATATATAATTTAATATTATTTTTTCGAGACTAATGGCAAATACCGGTGGCCCTAATCAGAGCAAGAGAAGACTCCTTAAGGTAGCGGCCCAGTCGATGATGTTATATGGATCGGAGATTTGGGCTTTAGAACAATATTTTAAGTGAAAAAATGATTTCTTGGTTATATAAAAATTAAAATATTTTACGTTATATCTTTATTATACAGAAAAGTAGGCGTGTTAATATAAAATATATACTTGGGACACCGAACTATCACTCGACCCTTTAACCAATTTATACAATTTATTTTTATATACTTTAAAAATTTTACAATTTTTTAATTATTTATTATAATTGTTAAATGGGATTTCTAAAAATGACCCATTCAAAATTTGTTTCCTAAAATGTTTCAAATTAATTATATTAGTGTGTCTGTTTCTCGATTTTTTAAATTTTGATTTTGGATTCGATTAGAGTTTAAAATGTGTAAATGTAAAGTGTGGTCTTGGTTTTTTAAAATTCATTTGGGAACATGGTCAAATCGGCGGTCAAAGTTGAAAATTCCCCCATATATTATAACTACTGTAATTAGTATTATTTTAATGTAAAATTATAAAGAAAAAATACTTAGATATTATTGTAGATATTTTCATTCTGTAAATTAAATAATTTTATTTCATTTAAATAAATATCTATTTTTAAATATTTTTTTCTCTATACATTATTTATCTAATTCTCACAATATATTAAGATCATACCGTGACCCTGAGCCTCGGCTCGGTAATTAAGTTAAAAAAAATTAATTCATTATTATTGGGTTTGGCTGGTAATATTAATACTTGGGACACCGAGCTGATATACAATTTTTTAATTGATTTATTACAATTATTATCATTGCATCAATCTGATTAAAATGAATGGAACTGGGGTCCTCAATCTATATATATAAAAGGCAATGTCTGTGTGTCTGTCTGTGTGTCTGTCTGTCTGTCTGTCTCTTATAGACTCAAAAACTACCCGTCCGATTACGGTGAAACTTTCAGGAATTGTTGTGGGCATACCAAGGAAGGTTTTAGTGTAGTTAAATCCAAAATTAATTTATCCAAAATTAATTTAATTAGTAATATATTGCTAAAAGTCTTTAGTGTCACAAAACTATCGACAGATGGCGCTACATATAATCTTCCAAATTCAAATATTTTTAATTTTTTTTAAACTGTCAAAAATAACATACACATAATAACAGTTGTAATAAAAATAGAAATATAAATCACAATGTAAGTAAAATATTGAATCGTTTTATTTATATTGTTTCAATTATTGTTTGAATATATATTAAATTTATATATAGATTTATTAAGTATAATAATTCCATTTACTTCAAATTTTTTAAATTTTTTATTTAAAAGTATATTCAGCATTGAAATTGCCATTAAATATGCAGGTAATTGGAACTCCAACATGTAATATTAGCAAATATTCTGGGATGGGAAAAATACTAAGATCATGTCATGTCCTATTAAATATTTTGAATTTTTTTTTGAATCATACAATGGTAATGAAATATTGTAGGTAGACTTTTGAGACAAACAATAAAAATCTCTATAAAATAAGAGAATATACTTATTCCGAAAACTGTTAATTAAAATGTAATAACTATTAACAATTAATAAATTAGAAATAATTTTCGAACAAATAAAAATGTAATAATTATTAACAAAAAAAATAAAAAATAAAAATAAATTATTAACAAAATAAGTTGACCTGTGGCCAGGTCCGAACCGACCGACGGTTTGAAGTAAATTAATTTCCAGCTACAGAAACAATTTCAAATAATTTTAATATATCTATTAATGTAATAAAAAAACAGATATGGACATAACATAAATATTTTTAATTTTATTTTATTTGTAATATATATGTAAGACCAGGCTGTGACGTCATGAATGGCTGGGTGACTTATATATAATTTTAAATTAAGAAATATTCGTGGAGATATGTAAAAATCTCCACATGTGAAATTTGGTGTGAAAACAATACCTCCCTTACTATCGTCGGTCGGTAAAAAATAAAAATAAAAATGTAACAATAAAAAATAAAATTTCAATTATATTAATTTAATAAATTATTATTATTATTATTATTATTTTCACGTATTAAACGGTATATTATTATTATTATTATTATTTGTAATAATTCCAATAAAAATAAATAAAAATAAAAACCAAAAAAAAAGTGCAATTAAAACTAAAATTTCAATTATATTCATTTAATACATTATTATTATTATTATTATTATTAAGTGTTCAGTTATCATATACGTAGATATGTATGCAGACACACATGCAAATATTGGGAAACATCCGGTGGAAGACCAAAGATCAAGGTGGGTGGACAATGAAGGAAGGGACATGGGAGAGATGGGACAGGGTAGGATTTGGTTGTAGCTCAGGATAGGGACTCTTAGAGAAAAGTGGATGCTGCGGCTAAGAACTTTCGAAAACTGTATAGACACAGAGTTAGATAAATATAACATATACAATAATAATATATAATTAATTTACTGATTAAATTAAAATATATATTTTCTAAGAAAACAAATATATGTCTTATCTACTTATACTGATTGAAACAAAATGGATGAAAACCTTTTACATACAGACTTTCAACCAAATACTATGTATCACTCGGGGGTACAGGGGGCGGAGCCCCCGTCTAGGTGTGAAGAGCGCCTGGAAGGCGCTCTGATCAGCTAGTAATACATAAATATGTAATTCTAAGTGCATGAATATTTTTTTTTATTGGAAGAATGATATATATTTATCGTAATTTATAATTATAAAATATTATTAAAATATATATTTTTAATTTTATTTCGAAATTAAATAAAAATTTTTAAAATATTTTAAATATAAAAAAAATATTAATACAATATCCTTTAAAAAAAGGCGGGAGTAAAATTTCAAAATGGATGCCAATTTTGACGTCACCCATATATAATTTTTAATTAAGAAATAAATAATGAAGCTGTATGTTTCAAGAGATATGATCAATAAAACTTAATTTTTCTTTATAAATACTATATCTAGTGTGAATTTGAAAAAAATCGTTAGAATGGTTTTTGAGAACCAATGGCTATATATAGAAATATAGATATATAGATAGATATATACAATTTTAGCTAGCATAATAAGATAAGATTTTATTTTAAAAAAATTTTAACAAAAATAAAAATTGCTTATTTTTTCGTACAGAATTTAATATAAGAAATAAAAAAATTATTTTATTATTTCTCCTAAATCATAAAAAACAAAAGACTTAATATAAGATTACTAGATATGATTGTGAAATTTCCAATTCGACTATTATTTAAATATAAAATAAATAAAAATATTACTCAAATTCTAAATATTTTATATTATTAATACATTGATTGCTAATTTCATAAAAATTATGAAGCGAAGACTAATTTTTTCAAAATGGAAACGGGTAAAAATCCCTAAAGGAAAAAATCCATAAAAGTCAAAAATCCCTAAAACCGAAAATCCCCAAAAGCGAAAATCCCTAAATAAAAATATCGCTGACTGAAAAAATGGACGCTAGAAAAACCAGATGGAACAGATGTGATGACACCAAGCTTGATGTATAACTACCTCATTCAAGTCTCTTCGGCTATTCATTACTAAATAAGTTAAAAAATTAGGGAAATTTTTTATTTAGGGATTTTTTTAATTAGGGATTTATTCTTTTAGGGATATTTTACTTAGGGATTTTTGATTTAGGGATTTTTTCTTAGGGATTTTTACATGATTTCTTTCAAAATATCTTGCCACTACGAGCGAACGAAAAGCTTTCGAAATCTTAAAGTAGTTTTTTATAAATAACTCCTTTATTATTAAGTTTAAGTTTCCTCGTTTAATTTGTGTACAAAAATATTGAATGTTCTTAGCGAGATTTGATATAATCTTGTCCGATTTGTCCTTAATCTGAATTAGAAGAAAATTATAAATTGCCTCCTCTTCCAGCCCAATTCATTTACCCATTCATGTTGCATAAGACATCTTAATTTCTTAACACTTCGTTTTTTTAAATTTAAAATAGAGGAAGAGAAAGAGTTTCAATTATATTCGAATAGTCAATATATTCTATATATCAATATTTTTTTTTCTGAATTTAATACCAAGTTGATTTTCAAAATTTTCTATTTTTTATGCATATGATTGATAACATGTGTTAAAATTTAAACAAATTTAAATATTTTTTATTAATATCATATAAAAAAGAATTTATTAAAAATTAAAAATAAAAAAAAGAAACCTATTAATAAAAAAATTATAATAGAATACAAGAATAATGATTTAAAACAAATTTAAAAAAATAATCAATTTAAAAAAGTCAAAAATTTAAAACATCTCGTTTATATCATTTGTCTATAAAATCATATTTTAATTTTATATAACCAAAAAATTATTTTTGAACTTAAAATATAGTTGTAATTAATAATTGAAACAAAAACAAAAATAATATAATTTAGTCATGTTAATTGACGTTTTGAAAATATTTTTGTATTTATAAAACATTAAAAATAATATTAGGTTGTCAAATATCTTCCTTCCGCTTTTTGCTCTTTATTCTATGCTTTATAAAAAATATTACGGTGATCGGATTTAGTTCAAATATGCGCCATTTTGTTAGATAATCTGTTTCCATCTAGACGGCAACTTCATACCCCCCCTCGTAGAAACCCCCTCCTTATTTGCGAAGAACTCGGACAGCCACTTTTCACAAGCCTCTTTTGAGTCCAACTTTACACCAACAAGGGCGTTCGCCATAGACAGGAACAGGTGATAATCACTTGGCGCTATGTTCAGGCTATATGGTGGATGCGATAAAACCTTCTATCCGAGCTCCCGTAGCTTCTGGCGTTGTCCTGGTGGAACACTACACCCTTCCTTTTGGCTAATTCTGGACGCTTCATCCAAACCAGTGTTTCTCAACCTTTTTGGACCAAACGCCCCCTTTGTAAGACCCGCTTCTTAATTCGCCCCCCTATAAATTTTTACAGATAAAAATTGCATGATAATCCCTAATATAAGGTAGGTGATACTTAGAGCCAAATCGAGTTTCAGAACCTGATTGCAAAATCATTTTTTAGAACCATATTGATAAAAAAAATTGAAAAAAGGAAATGTTTAAAAAGACTGTTCGCAAAATCATCTTACCTTTTTTTAGAGTTGAAAATGATTTCGCCCCCCAAAAATAACTTATCGTCCCCCAAAATAGTATAGTCAAATAATCGCCCCCTTTAAGATGTCGATCGCCCCCAGGGGCGATACTCCCAGGTTGAGAATCACTGATCCAAACTAATCATGCATAGTGTCGTTTTGTAGATTAGGTCAAGACCTTTCAAATGATGTATAGTATTGCCAGATACGAGCTCTGTAGCGCTTTATACATAGCCGCGAAATTCATAAGACAAAAAGGCGGAAGGGAGATATTTGACAACCTATTATATTCTGTTTTTTTATATTAGACATTGACAAATGTATTTATAATAAGTAAATGTTATTATTGAATAATAATTATTATATTATATTTATAAATAAATAATTTTTATTTATATGAGATTTTATAAATGTATATAAATGTATATATATATAGGATATTGTTTGTACTTATATTGTCTTCAAAAAAAGGTCAATGCTTTGTTTGTTTTTTACCGACCGACGATAGTAAGGGAGGTATTGTTTTCACACCAAATTTCACATGTGGAGATTTTTACATATCTCCACGAATCATGCATTTTCTTGACAGAAAAAAGTATTTTTAGCATGATGTCTGTCCGTCCGTCTGTCCGTCCGTCTGTCCGTCCGTATAGATGTGTACAGCCTGAACGGCTTAACGGATTTTGATGAAATTCGGTATATTTCCTTAATGCATCAGTGGGATGAATTGATCAACTTTTGGTGCAAATCCGGAAACCGGAAGTGGTAGTATTAGCGATCGACGATAAGAAGGGAAGGGTTATTTTCGCACCAAATTTCACATAAGGAGATTTTTTTACATATCACCACGAATTGGTTTTATCCTCGGGAAAAATCATCTTCATTATGTTTTTCTTAATGTAAAATTATATGACGTCACCCAGCCCTTCATGACGTCACAGCCTCGGGTAACGCCGGCAACGCCGGCTTCTTCAGCTATATATTATAAATAAAATAAAATTAAAAATATTTATGTTATATCCATATCTGTTTTTTATTACATTAATAGATATATTAAAATTATTTGAAATTGTTTCTGTAGCTGGAAATTAATTTATTTCAAACCGTCGGTCGGTTCGGACCTGGCCACAGGTCCACTTATTTTCTATCGGGGACATATATATATATATATAAAGGATCTTTTCTTTATGCTATTTGAGGGAAAAAAAAAGTCTTCATTGGCGCTACAAACTTATTAATAAGAATTCATCATTAATTTTAATGCAATAAAATATTTTTAAATACGTTCAAAATGAAAATCTATCCTGAAAACAATATTTATGCTTCAGAATGCGTCGAAAAAAATTAATCGAAGCAATACAAAAGGAGTTAGTTACTAAAAATAATTAATCACTAATTAATTATAATTCAGTTATATTTCTTCTATTCCTTCTAGGGATCGATTGAAATATCTATAAAATTTTTCAAAAGTTTATCTCAATATTAAGATGATGAAAAATCGATTTCAATTGTCAAAAGAGCGAACAGACCGACAGATAGACAGACGCCAAGTGAAGTTGAGAAAAAATTATAAAAAGTTAAATTAAATAATAAATTGTAGTATATTGGAGGCTTAGAATGGGTTGGGTTATGAAAAAATTGGGTTTTAAAATTAATAAATTTAATATCGAATTTAATTTGGTAGCACTCTAGTTAATTTGAATAGAAAATAGTTTGTTAGTGAATCCAGCGACGGTTGATAAGGGAAAAGGTATAGTTGAATTAATTCAGAAGAAAAACGTCAGGTATTATATTAAGATAAAATTAATATTTAATAAAATAAAATAATTTATCTATCTATCTATCTCTGTGGCCCTACGGAACTCGAAAGTTCATGGGGGCAGGAACCAAACTCAGTCACCTCAATCAGACATCTTCTGAGAGCTGGCGGGGGGGGGGGGGGCGATGTCTCCTCCTGGTATCCACTTAGGCATGATTTGCTTCTCTCCCAGCTATCCTGAAGACTGAGTGAAAATTGTCCTTCCTTGCATAGGGAAAATTATTTATTCCCTCCAAATCGTATTTTAACTTTTGACTTACTCTTCCCATCTTGTGGTCACTTCTTGCAAATATTGATAACCATAGATCAAGTAATTTATGAGTTTTCAAAAAAAATAATTCATGAAATATTTTCTCTTCATCAATTGAAAATATTTATTTTTCGGTCTTTTTGTTCTATTAAACTTTTACGAATTTAATTTATTAAGGGTGATCAATGTCTGTTATAAATGTTAATTTATAGTATTTTTTCTATTTTTCTCTATTAAAGGGCATTTTAATGCCTATGTAATACAATATATATACATAAATCAATGAATTTTTTTATTTTAAAAAATTATTGAATTTTAGAATCAAAAACAAACACAAAACGAGTATACTCTCCTTTCCAAAATTTACCAAGCAAAGGAGAATGGATGGTTGCTCGAATTGATGATCTCTTAAACTGGGGTAGAAAGGTGAATTTCTTTTTTTCAATTTTGTTTATTTTATTTCTTATTAAATTCTATTTTTGTTTATATTAGAATTCTATTTATCCTCTTACATTTGGATTAGCATGTTGTGCAATTGAAATGATGCACATGGCTTCGCCACGCTATGATATGGATCGTTATGGAATAGTTTTTCGAGCTTCACCACGACAAGCTGATTGTATAATTGTCGCTGGAACAGTTACAAATAAAATGGCAAGAGCTTTAAGAAAATTATATGATCAGGTGACAATATTTTCAATAAAATTAGTATTATATATACTTTAAAATTAATCAATTAAGTTAGGCCTAACTCTTATAAGCTTCTATAACCATTCTATCAAATTCATTTCATTCTTACAAGGCATCATGTTTTACTATATGTACGCTTTACTATTATATAAGTATCTGGAACACCGAGCTATCGCACTACCCTTTAAAAAATATTGATATACAATTCTTTAATTATTTATTACAATTATTAAATGTTACATCATTGCATCAATCAGATTGAAATGAGGGGAACTTGGGGACCTCAATAATAATAAATAATATTAATAAATATTAAATAATATTTTAGCGAAAAAATATTAAAAATTATAAAACTGTCTAAAAATTAATTTTTAAAAGAACAATGAATAAATAAATATTAGTAATTTAATAAAAAATAAACACGAAAATAGATTAAAAGAAACATAAAATTGACTAATAAAAATTTATAAGAATTAACAAAAAATTAAACGACAAAACAGATTAAAAAATTTCAAATTTTAAAGGAACACAAATCAAAAAAATATCTTAAAAAACCTATGGAATTATACATCCCTTAAATGTCCTAATGCTGCTGACAGAGCCGTCCTAAGATTTTCGACACCCCTGGGCTTCTAAAATTTTGCGCCCCTTTTCATAAGAAATTTTCTAATAAATTCACGTAAAATAAAGACACTCTTCAATAAAATTTGAAACAGTGTCATTTGTGTGGAAAATGTTATATGTCAACATTTTCAAACTTCACAATTATAGCTGCTGTTAGGATTCTTATTAAAATTATTTTTTCAATGCTCATACGGATATAATGAATAAGAAAAATAGATATGTATTTTGAATGTGCATGATTCAAATTTTTGAAGTGATGTCACTCCGGGTTGGAGGTTACTATAAAACTACTATTTAACAATAAGAAAAAATATATAAACCAATAAAAAATGCCGCCCCCAGAAGGATTGCGCCCTAGGGTGGTTAGGGCGGCCCTGGCTGCTGAACTTAATGCATTTCGCCGGTATCAGTGAATATGCCCTGATCGTTAGCGAAAATCCTCTAAACGTTCTCATAAATATTATTAAATATTAACTTAACAGACTCGGACACTAAATGTTAATTTTTGAAACACTGTTTAAAGCCCCAAGAAGAACTAAAGAAAAAACGGACTTGAAAGGTTTTTTAAATTTATTTTTATTTAAGAGGAATATTGGGAATTAAAAAAAAATATTTATTTAGAGATAAAACTGACATTTCAGCTATGCTGCTAATATGCTTTTCTATTTCTATTTAATATTATTAGATCATATTTATTCAACAATTATTTTGAATAAGATATTCTTTAAATTATTTTAAATGAATATTAATTAATGAAAGAAATTGTTTTTAAAATATCATAAATAATATGTTAAGAGAAACACAGAAAGGTAATATATACTTACAATGTTTGCAAGACAAATAAGATAAATTTTAGATTTTTTTGGTAAATATATTTCGTAATTTGATTCTAAAATATTATTAAAATAAATATTTTGAATTTTATTTCGAAATTAAATAAAAATTTTTAAAAATTTTTAAAATATTTTAAATATAAAAAAAATATATTAATACAATATCAATACAATACAAAAAGTATGGCAAGAGGCAAATATGGATGACGTCATTTGGATTTACTATTTCAAATTAAGAAAATACTAATATAATAAAGTTGATTTTTCTCGAGGCTGAAACCAATACAGATATATGGTGTGAATATCAAAAAAATCCATGGAGCGGTTTAATATCTCAAAAATATATAAATATATATACAAATATATATATATATAGAAACAATTTTTGCTAGTATAATAAGATAAGATATTAATTTATACTAAGCCTGAAACATATGCAACCAAATCTACTTAATCCATGATAATAATTCAATTGTAAATTGTTTTTATAAAATATTTTCTTAGTTAATAGAAAAATAATTAAAATTATATAAATAAATGTTTTATAATAGATTTTATTTAAAATTTTACAGATAATTTAAAAAAATAATATATTTTTTTAATTTTATTTACTTAATCACTCTCCTTATATAATTTGTAATTTTGTTTAGACGGCTGAACCTAAATGGGTTATTTCTTATGGTTCCTGTGCTAATGGAGGTGGTTATTATTATTATTCTTATTCTGTTCTGAGAGGAGCAGATCGAGTAATACCTGTGGATATATATGTTCCAGGTATGATATAAGCTAGGGATGGCAAACCTTTTCCTTGCCTGTACCACAAACTCTATGAAATAACTAAAATGTCAATGAAATAAAATAAAAAAATTAGCTGGAGTGTCTCCACTCGACTATCTCGCAATTTGAATTGGATTAAATAACATAATATATTATATTTAAATTAAATTTAATTAATTATAAATTATAAATAATAAATAATAAATATTAAACCAGCGCATGTTTGGCTTTTTGTTGATGGCACCACGTCACGTGTTGACGCGTGAGATTTTCAGTGTTAAAAAATTAATTCTGGTAATTTCAGCGAATCAATCAAGCTGAAATTCTATATATAGCAGTTTTATATAATTATTAATCATGTGAAAAATTATCAAACATATATCTTTATTTTTACGGTCACTTTAGAGGAAAAAAAATCAAAACGTTGTAGGTAATGACCCTCTTCCGGTTGAGCTACATTTCTCAAAAGTTGATAGAAAACTATGAATTTTGAATAATGTCCATGTACCAAATTTCATCATTCTAGCTCAAACCGTTTTTGCGTAATCTTGCCTACATACATACACACATACACACATACACACATACACACACACATACACACACACAGACATTTTTCTCAACCTTAGTGAAAATGATTCAGGAACCTTCAAAACGTATAAAAACATCAAAATCTCAACATCGAAAATTTTCATGATCGCAATACTATCTCTGGCGAGATAGTAAAAACTTTAAAAATTATTTTAACCTAGTGAATCTGTCTATTATAAAGATAGAACTGAGTTTGAAAAGAAAAAAAAAATTTTTAAGAAAAAATGAAATAGTTGGTATTCAACTTTACACTAAAAACTTTTTACATATTATATCACCATTTTTTTTTATAATTTATAAAAAAAATTATTCGTTAAAATAATTTATTGTATCATTCATTGTAAGATTCGCCATCCCTAGTAACGTATACATTTATGTATTTGCTCATTAAAATATATAAGTATATATAAATATAGGTATATTTTATTTTTTTAAGGTTGTCCGCCCCCAGCGGAAGCTCTTCTTTATGGATTTCTTCTACTGCAGAAAAAAATTAAACGTTCTAAAACTTTGCAAATGTGGTATCGAAAATAATAGATATCAAACATTGTAATTATTATTTCTTTTTTATTTATATATAAAATCGTAATCCATGAAAATAAAGTATAATTTAAATATAATTTAATATTTATACATTTTCTACATTTACTAAATCATCTTATATCCATATATTTATATATATATATATGGATTTTAAATTAACAATTCAAATTATTTTTATTCATATATTCTAAAAAAAAATATTTAATTAAAATAAATTATTATTTTTATTATATTATAAAACTATACAATATTACTTACTTTTTTGAAGGTATTTACTTAATTCGCCAAAAGCTTTAAAATCTGTAATTCCAAAGAATAATGGATTTCCATCCAAATCACTAGAGGCAATATTTTCAAGTTGTCCTTTGTGATATCCACCAATTCCCATTGTCCAAATTATATCTCCATTATTTTTAATTTTTACAGCTTCCGGAGTAGGATCAGAAAAACTTACTCCATCCGTTAATAAAACTAAAAGTTTATTGTACAAATTTTTGATGTCAGTAAAGTGTTGTATAATTTTATTTTTATATTTTTTGATAAATATAATATATCTTTGAACGTCCTCTCAATTGGTTATATTATACTGTTATGATACGAACGAAGATTTTTGGGCAGAGTGAGAATAGTTGTTTGAAATAATAATAACAGAGTAACATAAGAAAAATATAATGATTAAAGAGAGATTTTAAGAAATACAGTTATTCGGATTATGATGATCTAATATTTACCTTTTTTATTTATAATGTAATAAAGAAGCTCTTTTGAGGTGAGGAATGGAGGGTAACCTATTATTTTAATTATTAAACAAAAATTCAATGAAGATATAAGATACCATTGTACATATCTGTTTACGAGTATATGTAAATCAACTGTATTTTACATCTATTCACATTTCAATCATGCTGATGCTGATCAAATATATAATAAGTTGACCTGTGGCCAGGTCCGAACCGACCGACGTTTGAAATAAATTAATTTCCAGCTACAGAAACAATTTCAAATAATTTTAATATATCTATTAATGTAATAAAAAACAGATATGGATAGAACAAATATTTTTAATTTTATTTTATTTATAATATATAGCTGAAGTAGCCGGCGTTGCCGGCGTTACCCGAGGCTGTGACGTCATGAAGGGCTGGGTGACGTCATATAATTTTAAATTAAGAAAAACATAATGAAGATGATTTTTCCCGAGGATAAAACCAATACATTCGTGGTGATATGTAAAAAAATCTCCTTATGTGAAATTTGGTGCGAAAATAACCCTTTCCTTCTTATCGTCGATAGCTAATACTACCACTTCCGGTTTCCGGATTTGCACCAAAAGTTGATCAATTCATCCCACTGATGCATTAAGTAAATATACCAAATTTCATCAAAATCCGTTAAGCCGTTCAGGCTGTACACATCTATACGGACGGACAGACGGACAGACGGACAGACATCATGCTAAAAATACTTTTTCTGTTAAGAAAATCCATGATTCGTGGAGATATGTAAAAATCTCCACATGTGAAATTTGGTGTGAAAACAATACCTCCCTTACTATCGTCGGTCGGTAATAAATATATATAACTTTCAAAAATGGCAATTTTTTTTACTTTTTAAAAATAAAATAAGTAAAGATTAGAGAATTCTAAAATCGATAATTTATTATAAAATTTAAATAAAAAATGCCATGAAAAATTTATCAAGGAGGATTGGTGGTTCAGATATTAAATTTTCTACAAAGATTTTTAAAAACTCGTTTTAGGAGAAACCATAATTAAATTCTAGGAAAATAATAATCTGAACTCTACTAGCACAATATTTATATATTTAATCTTATTATACTAGTAAAAATTGAATATGAGTATATATAAATTGTGTATGAATAACTTTCAGTGTTCGAAATTCAAGTATTAGGTGGTTATTGAGGTCTGATAGCTCTTATTTATGGGAAAAATAATTTTTATTGTTTTTTTCATAGTTAAAGTACTCAATAAGGGGTTTCAATAAATATCCAAATCAAAACATTACGGTGATTTCATATAGTCGTGGAAATATTATATTTATTGAATATTATATATATATATAAGGTAATTTTATTATTATTATCAATATTAATATTAGTATATATCTATTTATCTATATATATTTAGGTTTCCGTGAAAGTTTTTATTATTGTAAGGAAACATTTCACTGCAGTGGCGTACCTAGAACTTTTGCCCCCCGGAGCGATCTCCATTTTGCCACCCTTTCTATTATAAGTCAATCAAATAGTGGTTTTTATAAATTAATACACATAAATAAATTATTAAGTTATTTAATCAATATTAATTAATAATACACAGAGTAAATTTTAAACCTAGCAGACCGCCTTCCGCCGGCACTGCTTTTCAAAAGAAAAATCGATTATTTAAAAAAAATATTGGTATATCACTTCAAAGTAATCATATAAACTTTTCAAAAGAAATGACATTTATAAACTGAGATCAAAAAATTTTAGTTAGGAAAAATTGCCGAACAAAATCGTAAAGATGCGTTTACGAATTCAACGAATTTTAATGGATACAATAAAATAAAATTATTATCCTGTTCTTGGAATTAGAATTCAAAATTTACACTAAAATGCATTTACATACACCGAGGAATAATATTCGAAATCATATAGTTAATCATAATTTATATAAATCAAATCGTAATCTTATAATAATCATAATAATCATTTATTATTCAAGAAAGAAAAAAAATAAATATGAAATAAATAAGTTGCTTTTTATAACTATAACTAAATATAAAAAATGCCGCCCCAAGATAAGTGCCGCCCGGTGCGGACGGCACCCACCGCCACCCCCTAGGTACGCCACTGTTTCACTGTTATTGTTTGTTATTGTAAGATTTGGGTTTTAAAGTTTCGGCGCCCTTCTCTCTCTCTCTTGACACCGTTTTCAAGAGAGTTTATTTATGGGGGAAGACAAATGCTCTTTCTTATTAACAATATCATTTTTCTAATTTCAATCATATCATGTTAAAAATATGAGAAAAAAATGTGTTTATAAATACTTTCTTACATATAAGTGCTGGTCGATTAAGATAATCAACATCCTTGATTGATTTATAAGCAACTTCTAATGCTTTAGCAATATGTGTTCCACCACTGGTATACTTTATGTTTTTAATGTTTTGAATAAAAGTACATGTATCATCTGTATTAGGTGAAATATCTTCATAAGCATCAGAAGCAAATGTTATCACCCCCGCAGAAAGTTGAGCACTTAACCTATTCATTTGTTTTTATTATAGTAATTTATTATTATTAGTTTTAAAAATAAATTGATAATGAATAATAACTTACGGAAATGCAGCTACTAAAGATTCGACAAATAGTTTTTGTAATTCAAACTCACTTAAATGAACAGAACCTGATTCATCCATTAGAAAGATTAAAGTATATGGTTTATTAGAAATAGTTTTATTAAGACGATTTATAATATCATCCCCAATTTCATTTATACCTAAATTGATATATATTATAAATAGATAAAATATTTTATTAATAAAATAAAGAAATAAAATAATAACTTATAACATTAGAAACATACTTTGACAATATGGTATAATTCCATTCCAACCGGAATCACCACAAGTGGTAACACGAGAACCCACGAGTTGATAACCTTTATTGCAAGTAAAATAGCAAGAAGTACCAGTTTTACTGGGTCCGGTACTACATCCAATTGGACTCCAAATTCCATAGGTGGAATCTTGTTTGAGTGCAGGACAGACTGAAAGATAAAAAAAAATTATAAAATATTATTAATTCTTTATTATTAATAATTATTTATTATAAATTATTATATGTTTATATATAATTACGTGAAACACATCCGGCTTTATGAGGCCAATCGCAAACATTTAATTTCGGATTAAATTCTAAACCCTTAGAACAATTCATTACTTTTGCAACTCCATTGCTACATTGACAAAATTTGGAGCAATCTGTATTGGGTAAGTATATAGACGTGTCCATTGGATCTCTTGAGGGGCATGTTCCAATACAGCCATTATTACTTGGTGGATCTACAGGTTTATTCGTGGAGGTAATTGGATTATCAGTTGTATGAGAAGGGCTATTGGTAGTTTTAGGAGGTGAAGTAGGAGGGTTTCCATTACCAGAACATCCTGCCCTATAAGGCCAATCGCAAACATTTAATTTGGGATTAAATTCTAAACCCTTAGAACAATTCATTACTATTGCTACTCCATTGCTACATTGACAAAATTTGGAGCAATCTGTATTGGGTAAGTATATAGACGTGTCCATTGGATCTCTTGAGGGGCATGTTCCAATACAGCCATTATTACTTGGTGGATCTACTGGTTTATTCGTGGAGGTAATTGGATTATCAGTTGTATGAGAAGGGCTATTGGTAGTTTTAGGAGGTGAAGTAGGAGGGTTTCCATTACCAGAACATCCTGCCCTATAAGGCCAATCGCAAACATTTAATTTGGAATTAAATTCTAAACCCTTAGAACAATTCATTACTATTGCTACTCCATTGCTACATTGACAAAATTTGGAGCAATTTGTATTGGGTAAGTATATGGACGTGTCCATTGGATCTCTTGAGGGGCATGTTCCAATACAGCCATTATTACTTGGTGGATCTACTGGTTTATTCGTGGAGGTAATTGGATTATCAGTTGTATGAGGAGGGCTATTGGTAGTTTTAGGAGGTGAAGTAGGAGGGTTTCCATTACCAGAACATCCTGCCCTATAAGGCCAATCGCAAACATTTAATATGGGATTAAATTCTAAACCCTTAGAACAATTCATTACTATTGCTACTCCATTGCTACATTGACAAAATTTGGAGCAATTTGTATTGGGTAAGTATATGGACGTGTCCATTGGATCTCTTGAGGGACATGTTCCAATACAGCCATTATTACTTGGTAGATCTACTGGTTTATTCGTGGGGGTAATTGGATTATCAGTTGTATGAGGAGGGCTATTGGTAGTTTTAGGAGGTGAAGTAGGAGGGTTTCCATTACCAGAACATCCTGCGCTATAAGGCCAATCGCAAACATTTAATTTGGGATTAAATTCTAAACCCTTTGGACAATTCATTACTATGGCTACTCCATTACTACATTGACAAAATTTAGAGCAATCTGTATTGGGTAAGTATATGGACGTGTCCATTGGATCTCTTGAGGGGCATGTTCCAATACAACCATTATTACTTGGTGGATCTACTGGTTTATTCGTGGGGGTAATTGGATTATCAGTTGTATGAGGAGGGCTATTGGTGGTTTTAGGAGGTGAAGTAGGAGGGTTTCCATTACCAGAACATCCTGCCCTATAAGGCCAATCGCAAACATTTAATTTGGGATTAAATTCTAAACCCTTAGAACAATTCATTACTATTGCTACTCCATTGCTACATTGACAAAATTTGGAGCAATTTGTATTGGGTAAGTATATGGACGTGTCCATTGGATCTCTTGAGGGGCATGTTCCAATACAGCCATTATTACTTGGTGGATCTACTGGTTTATTCGTGGAGGTAATTGGATTATCAGTTGTATGAGGAGGGCTATTGGTAGTTTTAGGAGGTGAAGTAGGAGGGTTTCCATTACCAGAACATCCTGCCCTATAAGGCCAATCGCAAACATTTAATATGGGATTAAATTCTAAACCCTTAGAACAATTCATTACTATTGCTACTCCATTGCTACATTGACAAAATTTGGAGCAATTTGTATTGGGTAAGTATATGGACGTGTCCATTGGATCTCTTGAGGGGCATGTTCCAATACAACCATTATTACTTGGTGGATCTACTGGTTTATTCGTGGGGGTAATTGGATTATCAGTTGTATGAGGAGGGCTATTGGTAGTTTTAGGAGGTGAAGTAGGAGGGTTTCCATTACCAGAACATCCTGCCCTATAAGGCCAATCGCAAACATTTAATATGGGATTAAATTCTAAACCCTTAGAACAATTCATTACTATTGCTACTCCATTGCTACATTGACAAAATTTGGAGCAATTTGTATTAGGTAAGTATATAGACGTGTCCATTGGATCTCTTGAGGGACATGTTCCAATACAGCCATTATTACTTGGTGGATCTACTGGTTTATTCGTGGGGGTAATTGGATTATCAGTTGTATGAGGAGGGCTATTGGTAGTTTTAGGAGGTGAAGTAGGAGGGTTTCCATTACCAGAACATCCTGCGCTATAAGGCCAATCGCAAACATTTAATTTGGGATTAAATTCTAAACCCTTTGGACAATTCATTACTATGGCTACTCCATTACTACATTGACAAAATTTAGAGCAATCTGTATTGGGTAAGTATATGGACGTGTCCATTGGATCTCTTGAGGGGCATGTTCCAATACAACCATTATTACTTGGTGGATCTACTGGTTTATTCGTGGGGGTAATTGGATTATCAGTTGTATGAGGAGGGCTATTGGTAGTTTTAGGAGGTGAAGTAGGAGGGTTTCCATTACCAGAACATCCTGCGCTATAAGGCCAATCGCAAACATTTAATTTGGGATTAAATTCTAAACCCTTTGGACAATTCATTACTATGGCTACTCCATTACTACATTGACAAAATTTAGAGCAATCTGTATTGGGTAAGTATATAGACGTGTCCATTGGATCTCTTGAGGGGCATGTTCCAATACAACCATTATTACTTGGTGGATCTACTGGTTTATCCGTGGGGGTAATTGGATTATCAGTTGTATGAGGAGGGCTATTGGTAGTTTTAGGAGGTGAAGTAGGAGGGTTTCCATTACCAGAACATCCTGCCCTATAAGGCCAATCGCAAACATTTAATTTGGAATTAAATTCTAAACCCTTAGAACAATTCATTACTATTGCTACTCCATTGCTACATTGACAAAATTTGGAGCAATTTGTATTAGGTAAGTATATAGACGTGTCCATTGGATCTCTTGAGGGACATGTTCCAATACAGCCATTATTACTTGGTGGATCTACTGGTTTATTCGTGGGGGTAATTGGATTATCAGTTGTATGAGGAGGGCTATTGGTAGTTTTAGGAGGTGAAGTAGGAGGGTTTCCATTACCAGAACATCCTGCGCTATAAGGCCAATCGCAAACATTTAATTTGGGATTAAATTCTAAACCCTTTGGACAATTCATTACTATGGCTACTCCATTACTACATTGACAAAATTTAGAGCAATCTGTATTGGGTAAGTATATAGACGTGTCCATTGGATCTCTTGAGGGGCATGTTCCAATACAACCATTATTACTTGGTGGATCTACTGGTTTATTCGTGGGGGTAATTGGATTATCAGTTGTATGAGGAGGGCTATTGGTAGTTTTAGGAGGTGAAGTAGGAGGGTTTCCATTACCAGAACATCCTGCCCTATAAGGCCAATCGCAAACATTTAATATGGGATTAAATTCTAAACCCTTAGAACAATTCATTACTATTGCTACTCCATTGCTACATTGACAAAATTTGGAGCAATTTGTATTAGGTAAGTATATAGACGTGTCCATTAGATCTCTTGAGGGACATGTTCCAATACAGCCATTATTACTTGGTGGATCTACTGGTTTATTCGTGGGGGTAATTGGATTATCAGTTGTATGAGAAGGGCTATTGGTAGTTTTAGGAGGTGAAGTAGGAGGGTTTCCATTACCAGAACATCCTGCGCTATAAGGCCAATCGCAAACATTTAATTTGGGATTAAATTCTAAACCCTTTGGACAATTCATTACTATGGCTACTCCATTACTACATTGACAAAATTTAGAGCAATCTGTATTGGGTAAGTATATGGACGTGTCCATTGGATCTCTTGAGGGGCATGTTCCAATACAACCATTATTACTCGATTGCTTTCTACTGTGACTCTTTACGTTATATATCAATAAAGCGATGATGAACAAAATACCTATAAATATATATAATAATAACAATTAATATCTTTTAACATTACTATTTTTTTTTATAATATTTAACAAACTATTCATTTTTTACTCACCCAGATACCTTGACATCATCCTATTCCTTCAATAATTACTTAGTATAATAATATTAAAAATTTCAATTCTGAATTTATATCAAAAACTTATCTCTTTAATTGATGGTTAATATCGGATATCTATTAACGATTTATTAATTTTTTATATAAAAGGATAAATGTATTTCATAATAAATGAATGCATTTATGATAAAGAAAATCATTAAAAATTACACATTTGATAAAAATTATTCTTTAAATTGTGTTACATCATACCATATTAGGAATTTTTTTAACAAAATAATAACAAATATTTAAATATTTATATTCAACATATTATTCAATAGGTGATATTTAAATTTATCTATAGTTTTTGGTAGTTTTTATTTATTAAAAAATTTATCTTATTTTTTAAGGATTAATAATTAATAATCTAGTACTTGTCAAAATTATCATTTTTATCTTAAAATAACAGTAAATATATCACTATATTATACAATATATTATTAACTTCGAGTTACTTTATTTTATTTATAGTTTTTATAGTTATATTTCGAATTACATATAATTATCTTATTTTTTTAATTATATACCATTAATTACTAAATGCTAAATAAATACTGACACGTGCCATCATTATCATTTCTATCGACTATTATCTATTTTATTGAGTGAGTTACTATATTTACAAATTTCAAATAGTTCCTACTTTTGTACAAATAATTTTTAATTATCCCCCTAAGATTTTAATATATAAAGTTTAATAAACCAAGAAAAATATGTAGAGATTATCGAAGAAAAAGATCTTGATCTTAATAGTTAAAATATATCGACTTTATGGTTAATTCGCTTTTCTTATGAAATCTAATTATCTTCTATATAATTATCTATCTATCTAATTATCTAATTTATTTGTTTTAATATTATTTTAATTTATTTTAATTTAACTCCAACCTCATGACACTAGACACACCAGTCCTTTCTTTCTTTCAATTGCACTTTCATCTCTTTTCTTTACTTTCAATCTTTTTATTTTATATGTAAAATTTTTTTTTCTCTTTTGATGTAGATGGATATCTTACTCTTTATATGTATTAAAATCCATTTTTTCTGATATATATATATATATAAATTATATATATAAATTATATATATTTTTCTATTCAATTAAAAAAATTATCTAATAATTCTATAGCCTTAATGAATAATAAATCATCATTTTGATTTAAGATATACTTATCATTTATTGTCTCTAATATAATATACTTGAATATATAATAATTGTATAAATGAAGAATTATTAATATGTACAAAAATATGTACGTTTTTCTAAAAGGAAGAACGTACTTATGTGTGTGGTATAAAAGATAAAATAAATATTCTACAAAAATATGTTATAAATATATATTTATCCAAAATAATACAAAATTTTGAGGTGGGTGTTACTAAATTTCATTTTATATATCTGAATCCACCTTATCTTTAAAACTAGTTTGAAAAAAAATATAAATATAATAATTATTAAATCAATAAAATAAAATGAGTAAGTGGGAATTTTTTAATTATTATAAAAAATTGCACGTAAATAAAATAAATTGAAATCGATTAATTATCTAAAAAAAATTATCAGGATTAGGCGTTTCCTATTACAATTAATTCTGTTTTTTTTTATTAATTTTAATGAAATATTTGTTATCTTTGTTTTATGATAAAATCTATATCCTATTAATGGTAAAAGAATTTAATAAAAATAGAATTAAAAAAGATTATCTTATAAGCTTTTTAAAATTTTAAGAATAAGGAAAAATATAAAATCATTGAATAATTATAATTTATTTTATAATTTAATTAATTATACAATTATATTCTTTATAGATTATAAATACATAAATAAAATCTATATCCTATTAATGGTAAAAGTATTTATTAAAAATAAAATTAAAAAAGATTATCTCATAAGCTGTTTAAATATTTAAGAATAAGGAAAAAAATGAAATCATTGAATAATTATAATTTATTTTATAATTTAACTAATTATTCAATTATATACCTTATAGATTATAAATACATATCAATCACTATTAATTTTGTTTATTTATATTTTGGCTATTTTGGCTAAAAGGCTGTGAGAAAAAGAAAAATTTTTTGACGTGTATTTCATTGTGTATTGTAAGTTATTGTCTTCTTTAATCTTTTTCCATTATAATTAAATTTAATTTATTGAGAAATACCTATTTTACAAATAATATTAGAGATTAATCAATATTTTTGAAAGGCTATGAACAAATTCGTTGCTAGGCAGTTTGTTTATTCATTTCCATTCTAATTTCTGATAATCTTTCTTATATCCTAATAATAATACAATAATATTATTGATTTGTTTTTACAGATTACCTTGAATGCACTATACTATTTTACTTTGAAAAAAATATTTAATTATATTATTTTCATATTATCTTAACGGTGGTATTTGTTGGAACGATTTTCCTCAAACAAACCAATCCAATGTCGGCCAATATGGCCCAGGCACGATGTTTTACAAATCAAGATTATAATTTAAACTGTGTTGAATTATCAAATCCAACGCATGAAGACGAAACCGATACATCTATGCAGAATTTACTCGATATTATAAAAGAAGCATACAAAGTAAGTTATTATTGATCTATCTTTAAAATAAATTTTTTTATGTCTTTTAAAGAAATCCACAGGAAGAAATGAAAATAGTATTCATTAAACTTATTTAGAGACAAACTATAATTTCTTAATATAAATGGCATTCAAATCTATTCTAATAATTATACTATATACTTTTTAATAAATATATAATACATTAAAAGAATCTACTTTCAATTACAACATTCGATAATAAAGAAAATTTGTAAATTTATAAAAATGATATATTTATTAATTTTAATATCAACATAAATAATTATAATTAATAATATTACAATTTAATAATTTTTATTTAAATTTTTTTAAAAAGTGAAAATAAGAATTTTATAGATCTACATTTCCTAAGTATTATAGTAAATCCATTAAATATCCAACTTTTAAATAAAAATTCTATTTTATTCTTAATAATCATATTTTAATATTAATTTGAATACATTAATACATACATTATAATTTTCATTCACCTCTATATAACTATATATATTAAAAATACTCCATTTAAATTTGATAACTAAAATAATATTATGCATTTGTAATTATTATATATATTATATTTATAAAATAGTAAAGTCAAAATAAATATTATTTTTAAATAGAAATCAAACTTTTTAATGAATAATTAGCTCAGAATAACTTTAAACATAATGATCTTTTTTGGATTTATATCTTATAAAATAATTATTCATCTCAATTTTATTTAAATTTAAGTTTTTTTAATTTTAGGTAAATTCTGATAGTGATTCAGACTCTTCAGAAATAAATTGGGATATGTTAAGTGATAATGATCTCTTTAATAAAATGTCCTCAGGACGAATGAAAGGTAATAATTTCGGAAATAATTTAAAATTCCTATAATTGCATAATGTGTATTAGAAAATAATTATTGTCAATTCAATAACTATAAAATTCTTGAAAGTTTCAAGAAAGTACATTTTTTTAAATATCTCCTTAATATATTTAGCAAAGGTATTCATAATTATTATTATTGTTATTTTTATAATTATTATTGTTACAGTGAACGCTCTATATAAGCAACCTATCTATAAGCAACATTCTTTATAAGCAACCTCTAAACAAGCAACTCTTTTTATCTGTATAAACTTGTTTTTAAAGCTAATTATTTGAGTTGATAACTTTTCACAACAACATAACCTCAAATTGTAAAAAAATTATGTTATTGGAATATGTTTTTGTTTTGTGGTGAGAGTAAGTATTTTTATACTCTCCTTTTTTCCATATAAGTAACTTTTCCCAATGAGAAACTATTTTATTGAAATTGGTTCAAATGAGTTATATATAGCGTTCACTGTATTATCAAAATAAACTAGAAGCTCTCGTTCACCAGTGTCCTTACAACTGATCTCTATAGATCTCTTAGAATTGTACGCATGATTGTGCCTGTTTATTATTCAGTATTTCATACAAATGACTTCAGGCTCACAAACTGTGGTCCTTATAACCTGACGGTAATATCACCATTACAGTTACTTTTAGTAACGAAATCATACTAATGCCACCTAAACTTTCTGATACAAGTTTCTATAGTCCCAACCACAGACCATCAACCAAAAGTTTGAGAACAACTGCTTTATAACAATTTTTGAATTATTTTTTAAATCTTATTTTATAATTTATAGAATTTCATAGACTAATTTTATTTTTAATTAAAATCACTATACATAAAATATATTTTAATCTTTGCTCTAATTTAGAGTTTAAATAATTTTTATTTTTAAGATTCTTTTTCAGAAGAATCTATGGAAAATTTAAAATCATCTTCATCTCATAATGATAATCTAATTTCTACCATTCTGACTATTGGTGAAGACTCTGGAGTTGCAGATGCTAAAAGGTGAGTTTATAGGTACATATATATATTCATTTATATAGAATTATGAGAAGTAATGCATTATAACGAAGTAAAAGTTTAACCTTTTATTTATAAAATTAATTCATTTTATTTGATGAATTAAATTTACCACTTATATTAATATTAAGTTTTTTTTAAAGCTATTAAAAAAAAGAATTGCTAATCATGAAATCAAATTATAAACAATCATAGATATAGATATTTCCTGAATGAAAATATTATTATTAATATTATTATTATTATTATCCGATTTATTACACTTACTCAGTACTACGTACTGGTAAAATTTCACCTACCCTAATTGTTCTTTTCTTTTCTAAGGGTTAGGCTCGGGCGGCCTGGGGAGGGATACCCTATCCCAGACAATCCTCCGGACAATGTTCAATTGAGAAACTTTCGAACTATATGACAGGTTTGGAGCAAGATTGCTCTTTGACCTATTTTCAGCAAGTTGTTGGGCATGGAAAGCCTCTCAAAGGATCTTGATGTTTTTTTTGAAATTACTCCTTCAGCAGAGATGACGATAGGGTAAATTAAAACTCTCTCGAGTTTCCAGATTTTTTTTAGTTGAAATGCAAGTTCCTCATATTTGGATAGTTTTTCGTTTTCACTTTTTTTTAAGTTATGTGTTAGAGGAACTGCTATTTCAACTAGTGTGGCCGTTTTGTCATTCTGGTTAATTAACAGTATGTCTGGGCGATTATAATCAATTGTCTGATCCGTTACGATTGGTCTATCCCAATAAAGGATAATATTTCCTTTTTCAACAACTGGTGGCGGGTTGTATTTATAATAGGGCGGTGTTGTTTCCCTGTCCATAATACCGAACTTGAATCCCAGCTCTTGATGGATTAATTTAGCCAATTGATTATGTCTTCCCAGATAAGCCGAGTTAGCAAGCGAGGGGCATCCAGCCATGACATGCTCAATCGATTCCCCTATAGCCCCACATTTTCTGCACCGATCTTCCACATTCATCTTTAGGATATGTTTTTCATAGTTTTTAGTTCTCACAACTCTATCTTGGATGGCCATCATAAAACCCTCGGTTTCCGGATATAGACAGCCATCCTTTATCCATTGGATAGATGCCATGGTATCGATGTATGGATCGTCTATCATTAAGGGAAATCTACCATGAAGTATCTTCTCTCTCCAAGTTCTACCTATTTCCTCTCTTACTGGGGCAGGATTATTCAATTCCTTCAAGTTGAGAGGAGTGAAACCCTGGTCGACTTCTCTTACCGCCATAATAAGGTCGTCCTCAGATGATAGTAGGCGATTTTTCATTTTAAACTCCTGTGACCTACATAAGTTCAAAATATTAACCAATCCTCTCCCACCTTCTTTCCTAGACGTGTACAAGCGAACCACAGATGAATTTGGATGTAGATGTCGAAACTTTGTCAATAACCTTCTAGTTGTTCCATCTAGGTTGTTGAGATCTGTGTTAGTCCATTTTAATATGCCAAACGAGTAAGTTAGTATGGGTACGGCCCATGTGTTGATGGCTGTAATTGTGTTTCCCCCTGATAATTTTGTGTTTAACACTTTAGTTACTCTCTTTTGATACATTTCGCGGAATTGCTTTTTTAGTTGGATATGGTCTATTCTGTTGTTTTGTGTTATCCCTAAATATTTGTATACGTCGTGGGATTTCAGTTCTTCTATTCCCGCAACTGATTCTCCTGTGTTCTTTATTTTTCCACGTTTAATATTCACAACAGCGCATTTATCGAGGCCAAACGACATACAGATGTCCTCAGAGAACCTCCGAACTGTAGACACCAAGGTGTGAAGACTCTTACGGTTGTCCGAATACAGCTTCAGGTCATCCATAAATAAGAGATGTGATAACCTTACACTATTACCATGTCCGCTGACCCTATAGCCCAATCCGGTTTTAGAGAGTAAAGTCGAGAGCGGGTTCAGTGCCAAACAGAACCACAGGGGAGAAAGAGAATCCCCCTGGAAGATGCTATTATTATTATTATTATTATTATCCGCCCCCTGTACACCAGAGTCATACATAGTATTTGGTTGAAAGTAGTAAAAGGTTTTCATCTATTTTGTTTCAATCAGTATATTACATAAAACATTCATTTCTTTTTGTGTGTTTATTTAAAATATATTTTAATTTAATCAGTAAATTAATTATATATATTATTATTGTATATGTTATATCTATCTATGTGGCTCAACAGTACTCGAAAGTCTTTGGCCGCAACAACCACATTTCTCCAAGTGTCCCTAACCTGAGACCCTGTTCAAGGGGGGGGGGGGGACACGCAATGTTAAATGTTTGGCGCTGCTATTCATAGGGATGCATAAGGCAGTTTTCGGATAACCGAATCAAACCGAATTAAAATTAGTGCCAGCAGCGCCTCGGGTGTTGCATAGAAGTGTAACACTGTTTCACGTTGGCCCATAAGAGTCCTCCGCTTGGCCCTGAGATGCTTTTGAATGAACAATACGGAGAATTATATAAACTTTAAAAATTAATTTCTGCGCTTATTGAATAGATATTAATAAAATTTATAGCCTATGTTACTATAGAGATATATTAGAATATTGTGATGTAATTTCATAGAAATCAGTTCAGCCAATTTTGAGTCTATAACATCCTTATTTTTCGGACAGACAGACAGACAGACAGACATGAAGAATTGTAAAGTCACTTTTGGATTCTAGAGATCATTAAACGGGAAATTATGCAAAAAATTTTAAATTCTGAGCAATGTGCAGACAAAAACCTTTATATATATATATATTATTTTATCCTTTTTAATGCAATTTTAATTTGATTAATTTATTTAATATAACAAGAGAAATAGAAAAGATGAGGTTTTACAAATTTACACAAATTGGATAAAACAAAAAAATATATTAATCTTCTAAAATTGATTTTATGTATTTATGTTAAGTAAATGTTATTATTGAATAATAATTATTATATTATATTTATAAATAAATAATTTTTATTAATATGAGATTTTATAAATGTATATAGCTAGGATATGGTTTGAACTCATATTGTCTTCAAAAAAAAGGTCAATGCTTTGTTTGTTTTTTTTCTATCGGGGAGATATATATAAAAAAAAGGATCTTTTCTTTATGACATTTGAGGGAAAAAACGCCTCCTCATTGGCGCTACAAACTTATTAATAAGAATTCATCATTAATTTTAATGCAATAAAATATTTTTCAATACGTCCAAAATGAAAATCTATCCTGAAAACAATATTTATGCTTCAGAATGCGTCGAAAAAAATTAATCGAAGCAATACAAAAGGAGTTAGTTTCTAAAAGTAATTAATCGCTAATTAATTATAATTCAATTTTATTTCTTCTATACCTTCTAGGGATCCATTGAAATATCTATAAAATTTTTCAAAAGTCTATCTCAATATTAAGATGATGAAAAATCGATTTCGATTGTCAAAAGAGCGAACAGACCGACAGATAGACAGACGCCAAGTGAAGTTGAGAAAAAATTATAAAAAAATAAATTAAATAATATATTGTAGTATATTGGAGGTTTAGAATGGGTTGGGTTATGAAAAAAATGTGGGTTTTAAAATTAATAAATTTAATGTCAAATTTAATTTGGTAGCACTCTAATTAATTTGAATAGAAAATAGTTTGGTGAATCCAGCGATGGTTGATAAGGGAAAAGGTATAGTTGAATTAATTCAGAAGAAAAAAGTCAGGTATTAAATTAAGATAAAATTAATATTTAATAAAATAAAATAATTTATCTATCTATCTATCTCTGTGGCTCAAAATAATCAGCATCTCGTAAAAGCATATATTCATTAATTTTACTTAGAGAGAATGACGAATGAATAAATTATAAAAAAATTATAAAATATAAAATAAAAATATAAGTAACAAAAATAAATTATAATTTATTTAATATAAAAATCTTTTTTTTTAAATCCAAATTATTACTCATAAATGTATTTATTAAAGCTTTTGTGGTTATATATATATTTATTAAGGGAATTTTTATTAAAAGACCACATTATTTGTATAAAATTATTTATTAAATTAAAATAATTGTACAACGTTTCAACTGCTTATTCTGCAGTCGTTTTCAAGTAACCGTACGCTTGCTCCGATTCAATTATTAATTATAATTTTGGTTTTCTTTTTTCTAAAAGCATAACATCAAAATTATTAGAAGAAGGTATAATCGATGCGGCCCTTCCATGTCTAGTTCCAGCCCTAGCAAAACGGACCAATTCTTCCTTTTCAAATCAACCAGTTGTTAATAAACCCAGTAATACTTCAAAAAAAATGACCCCCTCCTCTCAAAGATTATATAAACTTTCATCTAAAGTAAGTATTCTCTCTCTTCTTAATATACAATAAATTATTTATTTACCTTCTCAAATCTTTATGTATTGGTTTAAAAAATTAGTTTATAAAAATTATTTATTAAATATCTGTATAATATATTTTTGTGAATTGGTTTATAAATTTAAATTTATGCATAAATTTAATTCTTTAAAAAAAATTATTTGAAGGTTTTGAATAAAAAATCATAGATAATAATGCAAGAACAAAATATATCTATTAGGTGCTTGCATGTATTCTGATCATTTTTTCACTTTAGAAAGATATTTATTCAGAAAAATTGGTACTATATACCTATTTTTAATCAAAATAAATTCCGTCATTTTTTACAACTTTTTCCATCTTTCTTCGATACCAGGAAAGGTTTAGCAGCGATCCATTTTCGCACTTCTTCATCATTTCGAAACCGTGTGGCAGCTAAGCCATGCTGCATCGATCTGAACAAGTAGTAATCAGAATGGCTGGTGAGTACGCTGGGTGCGACAAAACTTCCCATTCAAGCTGCAACAGTGTTTCTTTCAAAACTCTTGTAACGTGTGACCGAGCGATGTCATGCAAGAGAATGACTGCGTCTGTTACTCTCTATTGTTGGTCTTTTATGCAACAATACGTCGTTCAATTTGTTCTCATATACTAAGTAACGCTTTTTGCGCTAGGGATTGTCATAGTAGATTCACTTTTCATCGCCAGTCACAATACGCCACAGATAATTCTTCTTTTTTGCCTGCCAAGCAATGAACCCCGATGTTGTCAATTCATATGGTATCATTTTTTCTCCTTTTGGATCTTTCTCATTGCATATAAACATCTCGAAACAGTTGATTCATCAAATGCTATGCTGTCTGAATGTTCTTTGAGAGTTTGAGCTGGGTTCTCGAACAAAAAGTATTGCCATTCAAAGTCTTCGAACTTTTTCGATCCTCCAGGCCGTTCTTTGTCATTGACATTAAAATAATCACTTTTAAATCGTAGATACCAAAACCAACAATTGGGATATGACGGAGCAGCATCACCATTGATTCTAAAAGTGTTGTTATTTAAATCAAACAACAAAAGTAATGAATGTCGAAAATGCATTTTTGAGCCTTCCATGATTTGCTTTTATATACACTGAATAACTCAATAATACTTAAATAGAAAACTGTTATTTTATGTAGAGAAATGTCAAAACCATCCAATTCAATAGAGGTTAGTTTGTTTGCATTGATACTTTGCATCTTAACCAATAGATGTCGTTCATTAAAATACATGCAAGCGCCTATTATTTATATTTAATATTATAAAAGTTTTAATTTATTTAATAAGTGATTATTATAAAGAATTTTACTAGTTTTCCCCTTTTAATCAAGGATAGACAAATACCTGAAGAGGGAAATGAAGAGGGAAATTTAGAAGAGAACATTTCAAAAGACACAAAAGGCAAAAAGCGTTCCTCGTCTCCAGAGTAATTATATTCAAACATTTATTTATTTTAATATTTTCAAAATTGTCTAAGAAATTATTTCTATAAGGGAATTTTGTAAATAAAACCACATATTGATATTTGCTATTGTAAATTTATTCAAAAAATACAAAAAATATACACAACGTTTCGATTGCTACTTCTGCAATCGTTATCAAGCGACTGCACTGTTCGAGCGTCCAGTGACAAGTGACGACTGATACTTAATATAAGACCTAAGTCGCCAGCCAGATCAATAATTGTTCGTAAAATTTATTTTATTCATAACCAAAATACCGCTCTTCAGATTTTCTGCCCCGAACAAATTCCCTATTTGCCGCCCTCTAGATCAAGCCCTGATATTATATGAAATAGATTTATTATTTATCTAATTGTAAGAAGAAAAAAATCATGAAATATATTCGAACTCAGTTGGGTGGCTATTTTAATAAGGAAATCAATTTTTTCTTATTTTCTATGTTATCGTTAATAAATTTGTATTTTCATTTTTCTTAAATTCTATTGATAATTTTATTGTTAGTGATCATCGGCTCACTATAATTATTAATCATTATCTTGTATAGAAAAAATTATAAAAATTATTAATATTTATAGTGTGGAGGTAGATATACATGTTTGCGATGAAGTAAAAAATATAAAAAAGAAATTCACTTGCACTCAACATTTGCTTATTTCCAAAATGGGATATTTTTCTGAAGTAACATCAGGTAAGAAAATTTTATATTTTTTAATAATTCATTTGAAAACAACAGTTTTCACTTGAGTCGCTTTTGGCTATTTTATAGAGAGATGCAAGGCACAAACTATTTCTAGCTCGTAAAAACATTTTATTAGAATATTGTTTCAATCTCTTTTATGCAATTCAGAAATTTTAAATTAGCTCAATGATGTAATAAATTTTTTAATAATTATTTTGTATTATTTTTTAATCTGCTACTTGGAAATTGATTTAAACAGGACAACGGCTGGAGGATATGGATATATCTGTGCATTGTGATATTGCAATTTTTGAATGGCTTATGCGGTGGATCAAAAAAGATATAACTGCAGATAATCCTCAGATTGGTATGTCATATTCTATTTTAATTTTCTCTAAAATCAATTTTAATTGATTTATTATTCTAGAATGTACAAATGTAATTCCAATAATGATTTCTGCATCTTTTCTGCAAATGGAACCACTTCTTGAAGAGTGTTTACGTTTTTTGCATTGTCGTATAAATGAAGTATTTCAAACAAATGCAAATTTTACCTCTATTAACGATATTCTCTTAACAAGGTTTTTTTATAATTTATATATATTTAATTATTCAAAACTAGAACTAATTGTTAATTGGTATTATAAGTGTTTTGTTTATTTTGATAAATTAAAACGAAACTAGTAAATTTATTCAAATTTGTTTATATATTAATTTATATTATTTTTTATAATTATTTAATATCTTGAGTTCTATGAATTAAAAGGAATCAACTGATAAATATAAAAATAATATTTATTACTTAATAATTATGAAGAATTATGATCTATTACAGGCTTTCAGCATTATTTTCAAATAGAGAACTTGAGCAAATTCGTGATAGAAAAGACCGAATTCAAAATAGACTTTATGCGAAATTTATTATTTCTTTAGCAGATCCATGCCGAGAAAATAATAGGTATAATATATAAAATATTTGATAATTTAAATATCAATGTTGGCAATTTTATTTAATATTTTATATAATTTAGAGGTCATTGGACATCTTTATCTTCGCTTTTTCAATGTCAGGAGTGTCAAAAATTACTTATACGTGAAATAGCCGAGTGGGTGCCTTGCAACCCAGGAAGAATGCGTTTGGACAGGTTCGGAGAAATTAAAAACTTTCATGTTCGGTAAGCAGACTTAATTGATTATATTTCATTTATGATCAAATAATTTTTCATTGATTAAATGGTTTATAAATGATCTAAAATTATTTATTTTTTATATGTGACAATAAGAGATGCAAATTGGTTTCTCAACTCCCATATTCGTCATGTAAGAGACCAATTTCGAGGAAATTGGCGAAAAGTATATTGGCGATTGTGGGCTGAATGTCATTGGCTCCGATGTAAAAATTGTCAATCTTGGTATCCCTGTAGAGAAGCAAAACATTGCCTCCATCATCCTGATCCACCCCAATTTGTCTCTACTGATATTGGTAAATTATCTATCTTTAAAAGTATTTAATTTTCAAATATATAAAAAGGTATCGAAATAACATAATAAACTGAATTCCAAAAGTCATTAATGTCCAAAAAGAAGGTATAATGTAAATACTTTTTATTGAACCTTTAAAAAATTACAATTAATTGAAATTAAGAAATAATGATAATATAATATACATGTACTTTCATTTAAAAATATGAATATCATATATACATTAATATATCTAAATATTTTAAACATTGAGTCTTTTCAAACTTCTTTAATAGGAGCCCCTAAAAGTTATGCAAACATCACAAACCAATCTTTGATGCAATTATGCTTTCGGGAACTAAGGACTACAAAGGATATTATAAAATTATTATTATGGCGCCAAATAAGGATGTAATAATAATATGGCATTGCACTGATTTAAACTATTAAATAAAAAAGATTAAGGGCGGGGCGGAGTCTATCATTCGATTAAAGAAATTATTATTTACTATTTTTACTACTTTTTATATTTTTAAAATAAAATTAAAATTTTGATAATAATGAGATAATTTTACAATATCGATTTAAAATTATTTTGTTCTTATTCCCTCTGGGCAGACAAATGCCATTTAATGAAAAAAAGTAATTAAAAGAGATTTGTGCGAGAGAAATAAAATAAAATGATTGATTAATTCTTAGAGATTATTTTTTTTTGCTTATTGGAAAAAGACATTTATTTACCTATTCACCATCATTTAAATTTTAAATTTTATTTTTAATTATTTTATAAATTTTAAATATATTAAATTTTATAAATAGGGAATAATTATATGTATTATATGTAATTATTATTTCATTTAAAGCCAATTCAGCAATGGTCAATATTACTCATAGACCATTTCCAATTGGACGATATCCATGTTGCAATCAAAGGGCATTTCGGTTTCTACCAGTCTCACATATTTCGGTACTACTCATATTATATTAACATTTTCAAATAACAAACTTTATTAATGATTTATTATTTATTTATTTCATTCTTATAATTTTTTAGGGTTGTCAATTTAGAGAGCATGAGCCAGAGTTGAATAATGAAAAAGACCAGGCCATTTATAAGCTTTATAAAGATTTCGAAACTTTAATTTCAACTGAACCTCCACCAATTCATTTACCAGATCGATTAACTAGGCTTATATCTTACAAAGGTTTATGAAATAAATATTAAATTCTTTTTGTAATTCCTATTTTACACATTATTTATAATTTTATAAAATTTCAGACACTAAAGATATTTCTGACATTGTTCAATGGCAAACAATGACTCTTGCACCGTCAAAATCGAAAGCAGGTCTCCTTTCTAGATTTTGGGAGAAACAGAATTTCGCAAGTAATATAAATTTATAATTATTCAAAATATTTTTTAAAGCAATTGTCGATATAAGGAATAATAAATAACATATTCTATTTTGTTACTTTTATAAAAAAATAATATTTTTATAAATAAATTCTGAAATATTAGCAATATTATTAAATTTTAATTATAATAATTCATTAAAAAAAATTAAACTAAAACGTTTATTTTTCTTTTCTAATAAAAATACTATTTTTATTATTAAGACTTTGTTAAGCTGGCCCCTTACTTTTTTAAATATTTATAGGTTTAGTAGTTTTAGATAATGAATATTAGACTCATTTTTAAAACAACAATTTAAAATAAATCAATTGATAAAATCTCAAGAATTGTATTTTTAGAGGGGAACAAGGAGGCTCAAAATTATATAACATAAAAATGTAACATTTTTATTTATTGTTTTTGGTTTTGAAAAATAAAATATTGCAAAGGGTATTTCTTCAATTTTTAGAATTAAAAAACATTTTTAATTATTCTACTTAATTAAACAATCATTCTTGGAGGGGCGAGGATTAGCTTCGCCTGGTTTAATAAATGATATGGGAAATCTGTGGTAATAATGAATTAAAAGAAAAGGAATAAATGATATAATAAAAGGGTTGACCGTGTGTGTCGCCAGCAATATTTATAAAAAATATGCAAAATAAGTGTAATGAGGATCGGATAAGGGCTAATCGGGCTTCTTCGAAAGGAGCCATGCGCAAACAATTCTAAAATTAAAAAATCTAAAATCTAAATTGAAAAGTTAAATTCCTTGTGACAATAAAAATCGTTTATTTCCTGTCTTTTGAATTATTATATATAATACGTATTAATATTATTATTAGTATGAAATTTATTTTTCATTTAAATATTTTCAGACAATCCTTTATTGAAGCAAACACTAGAAAAAGCTTCTGTTCAAGATTTATTATTTGCAAATGAGGAAGATGAAGAGTCAGTAACATCTACTCTCAGTGATGCATCCTCTAGTGAAGTTGTGGAATGGTCATCGACTTATTCTGAGACCTCCGATTCGGATGTGCCTGATGGAGAAGGTTGTCATTATGATGATGAAGAAAATGAACAAACAATTGCGCGAAACAAACCTCAGGGTTCAAGACATACTATAATACATCATGCCTCTGGTCCGAATCGGAACGGGGTAGATAAAAAGATAGTGAAAACTTCGTCTAAGGCTCAACCGAAACATCAAAACAAACCTCCTAAAATTCCTAAAAAGAAAAGACGAAAAAGGTAAAGAAAATATAATATTTAGACAAATTTAAATAATAATAATAATAATAATAATAATAATCCCTATTATAATAGGAGAACGGCTCAGACACATTGGATGGCAACATCTTCTACACGAGCCAATCAAGATAGGCAACGCGAAATTGAAGAACGCTTAATGTCACGGATTAGTTTAGAACTTGTTCAAAAGTATGTATCAAAATTTAATATTTAATAATTTTTTAATTTAAAATTTAATTAAAATTAAAATTTTTTTCATATTTTAGAACATGTTTGGCTAAAAATCATCATAATTCAAGACATCATCACGATTTTATCAAATCTACTTGGGGTAATCATTTTGTTCCACCTGGTAAGATTTTTTATAACTGTTCATATATATAAAAATGTTTATGGTTTCTTTTATTATTTTACTTAATTTATAGAACAAATGTATTATTATTTTTACTATCTCGCCAGAAATAGTATTGCAATCACGAAAATTTTCGATGTTTTTATATGTTTTGAAGGTCCCTGAGTCATTTTCACTAAGGTTGAGAAAAATGTGTGTATATATATATATATAAGTGATATATGTGTATGTAGACAAGATTACGCAAAAACGGTTTGAGCTAGAATCATGAAATTTAGAATACGGGCATTATTCAAAATTCGTAGTTTTCTATCAACTTTTGAGAAATGTAGCTCAGCCGGAAGAGGGTCATTACCTGCCTCGTTTTGATTTTTGTTTCCTCTAAAGTGACCGTAAAAATAAAGATATATGTTTGATAATTTTTCACATGATTAAAAATTGTATAAAACTGCTATATATAGAATTTCAGCTTGATTGAATCGCTGAAAGTACCGGAATTAATTTTTTAACACTGCAAATCACGCGTCAGCACATGACGCGATGCTATCAACAGAGCCAAACACGCGCTGGTTTAATAAATATTATTTATTAATTTTAATTTATAATTTAATTAATTAAATTTAATTTAAATATATCCAATTCAAATTTGCGAGATAGTCGAGTGGAGACACTACAGATTTTTTATATTATATTTTTTATAATTTTAAACTTGAATTTAAATTATACGTATTTATTTATTATATATTATTTTTTATTTAAGTATTTATTTTCTAAAATGATGATATGATATATAATACATATAAAATGTTGAAAAATTCAAATGCAAATTTAATAAAATCTATTAAAATATTGAACAGACAATTTATTTAAGAAAAAATAAAAACAATTGTTAATATTTGTTTAGTGATTTATTTATTATTAATCCTTATTCATAAAAACAATTTTTCAACATAGAAGGGAAATGGCCATTTATTTTTATTAAATATTAATGTCCTCATTATAATATATACACTTACATATAAATAAATAAATAAAACATAACGTAAGAGTATAATATTATTTATTATTTTGTCACTTTTGTATAAGACAATTACAGTTTTCAGTATTATTTATTATTTCTAATAATATAAATAAAGTTCAAATATAAAAACTTTTAAATGATGATTATTATCGTCATCAACAAAAAATAATTCACATTTTACAAAAAACAATCATGATAATTGAATTTATTTTAGTGAAACAAATTGGCTCCGCAACTAAACGTAAATTTATTTACAAAAATAATGTTAATACTTTCAAGTAAACTAAAATTACCTATACTTATTTTTATTGACATATTTATGTTTATTGACATATTTTACTTTATCTTCAGTTACTAAAGCATTCTTCTAAAAAAAAACTTGAAACCTCACCGAATATTTAATTAAAAATTATTCTTATTAATTTTTATATTTTTTATGTTTAATTTTTGTTTAATAACTTATTAAAATATTTCAAATAGTGCTTACGCTTAAAATTATTAATTTCGTTAATAGGTATTTTTATTTATTTAAAATTAATAAGGAAAATACCTTTTTTGCAAACTTATTCTATCACCCTGCCGACGCATCCCATTTGTTTTATTTTAAAGAAAATATTAAATTGAAATAATTATTTTTAAATTTAACTGACTTTTTAAATTTCATTTTATTTATTTTTGCTTAGATTTTATTAATATCTATAAATAATTTATAAATAAAATTGTTTTAATTAAAAATAATCATTTTAAGGTGGAACGTATGTGAAATTAGAACAAGCATGGCGAGAATCTCGAGGTTTAGGAAGTAATTTTCGACCTTCTAAAACGATGGGCTGGTTGGGAGGACGACGAGCACGCACAGCTCGGTAAAGAAAATAATCGAGTGATATATTACTATCATTTTTATATTTTTATTTATTTTTGTATATATTTATCATATATTCCTTCATATATTCATCATATTTTTTTTAAAATTAAAATACCTTTTTTATAAATTAATTGATTTTTATAATATTAAGATTTAATATTTAATTTATAAATATGTAATTTTTTATTTAATCTTTAAAGGATGAAATGAATAGCCTTATAATTCATGTTTATTAAATTATATTAATTAAGAAATAAGTTGCAATCAAAGTAAAATTTCAGAATTGTTTTTATTATTGTTAAAAGTTATATTGTATAATATTATTAATATATTTTCTTAAAAAAAAATACAAATATAAACTTAAAAAATTATAAACTGAAAAAATAAAGGAACTAAAAATCAAAAAAAATATATATATATTTAGTAATTTTATATACCAGTCTATTTTATTAAAAAAAATATGAAATTAATTAAACTCAATATGAGTCATTTGTTTAAGATTAACTAAAATTATTTACAAAATTTTTTTTAACAAATACAAAGCCAGGTTATTTTAATAAAACTATTAAATGGCACATTATAGTCTAAAATATAACTTTCTTACATGAAATATATTGCTCTAGGTATTATTAGAATCTTATATATTGTAATTTATAAATGCTTGATTTTACTTTCTATTGAAAGAAAATTATATTGACAATTAAAATGAAAAAAAAGCTTTATATTCTATCTCCTAAGTTTTGAAAAATTTAAAATTTATTCATTTAAGTTATTATTAATATTATTATTTTTATTATTATTACACATTATAAATAACCATTTATTTACAATAAATAAATTAAATATAAGTCTTACATAAACAAATTTAAATGTGCAAATATTTTTTGTTTTCTATTTTTTATTTTAATTAATCTAATTGTTCTAAAACAATTATCACACGTTAACTTGTACATTAAATTTCTAAATTAGATCTAATAAATTAATTGTTCTTATTTTGAGACCATTTAAATAAAAATGTTTCACACACACTGTTATTTTGTAAAAATGTTAATTTATTTTATTTAATTAGTTAATAACTTGGCCGATTTGTGTTTATCCCTATAAAAATGAACATACCTAAAGCTGAATGAATCCAGTATTTTTTAAAATATTTTTCAAGACTGTTTAAAACATTCCAAGGTACTTAGTACCAAAACGAAATCATTCACAATTTTTACACATTCTTGAGCACTTTTAAACACTAATGATATGTACAAAGGTATTATGACTGTCACTCCAGAAATATCTGGAAAACTTGCCACTATCACAATTATTAAAAGAATATAGGCTTTAAATAATGAATAAAATATCTGTTATTTCGTTATTAAAAAAAAGCCTAAGAATAAAGAGTTTATCTCTTTAAATTTACAAAATAATTGTCTTTTTAATAAAATTTATCTTGTTCTAAATCGTTACGAATATGTCCATTTGCTAGACTATGACTATTCCTTTTAATGGTAGCTGTTTCGTAGTCCGATGATTTTGAAAATAACTTTGGAGTTGTATTTAAATCACCATTACCATGGTGATGGTGGTGATGGTGATGATGAAGTTTTCCATTACGTCCAGTAGTTCCATTTCCAGATGTGCATGAACCACCTCCATTTGAAGATGTTGATGAAGAGGCTCTCTTTAAAGGTGGTGCAGTATCTTTAAGTGGAACTGTGACATAAGGATTTTGTTTGCTTGAAATATAATGGGGACTTCCAGGGACTCGAGGCCTTCGCCGGTGCGTATACCAATAAGAAATAAATCCAGCAAGAAGAAGTCCAATGCAAAATGCTGCCAAACAACAACTTAATACCACAGCTACGGTAATACTTCCAGCCATTTGAGGTCGATGTTCTCGAAGAGCTGCTAGATCTAGAAAGAATATTTCTTTTAGTAGTTTTAATCATATCATATCGAAAAGTTTTTTCAATTATGCCCTAGATTGCATTAGCCTTTCTATAATTCTCTTGTGTATACCCAACTTTTTTCTTAATTTAAAATTATATGACGTCATCCTGCCATTCATGAAGTCACAGCCTGGTCTTAAGGTCTTACATATATATTATAAATAAAATAAAATTAAAAATATTTATGTTATATCCATATCTGTTTTTTATTACATTAGTAGATATATAAAAATTATTTTAAATTGTTTCTGTAGCTGGAAATTAATTTACTTCAAACCGTCGGTCGGTTCGGACCTGGCCACAGGTCAACTTATTTAATTTTGTTTCAACTTTACCCATAAATTAAAGTGTTTATAACATTTATTAGTAAATTTTTACTACTCAAATATAGGTTTCCTTTAACCTGAAGATTTTAAACAAAAGCTTATCCTTTTAGAAAATCTAGTAATGACTAAAAAACAATTTTCTATAATAGAAGAATATAAAATCTATACCATTAACAAGATCGGGAGTGCACATTCGTGTTTGTTGATCATCACCCCTACAAAGATCAGGACCGGGATTTGAAGTTACACAATGTCTTCTTCTATGTTGTTCTTCATTATGGTCACATTCGCTCCATTCAGTCCATGGTTCCCAACCATGGAGAGCTATAAATTATAATAGATCAATTTATTATAGATCAATTTTAATATTATCATAATAATTAAATTTATTAAATAAAATGATTCTTACAATGACAAGCGGGTCCTTCACAAGGCTCCTTTTGAACAGCCTGTCCTTCACACCCACCACTAATTCTTTCTCTATTTGATAAATTCAGACAATGTCTTGTTCGTTGACGAATTCCATGATCACAGCTTGCAGAACAGCCCGACCATTCACTCCAACATCCCCATTCAGCTAGAAATCATAATATTAAATTATAAGTATTGTTTATTTATAATTCTTAAATAATAAATATTTTATTCTAAAGAAAATCAATTTTATAATTGATGAAAAACTCGGATCCAAATTTTATGATATTTTTTTATCATAACATAATTATTTAAGTAATTATATTGTTTAAGTAAATACAATATGTAATACGATTATCTCAAAAATCAATTAAATTATTATCTCCCAGTAGAACGGGCATTAAGCTGATTCAAGCAACACGGACCGGTGTTAATAAGGTCAGGGAGCATTTCCATTTCTAGTTGTAACTTATTAATTTTCTCATATCTAATATTTTTATTATTAAGATAGATAAACTACAATTTAAGTTGTATACTTTTATTAAAATTTTAATAAAAATAACATAAATAATATAATCTCATAAAACCTTGATCTATTTGGTGTGCAAATTTTAATAAATTCATAAGGTAAAAGCTTATAATTAATGTCTAAATATTAACACTTTGCACCCTAACGATTTTGTATTTTAATTCAGTTTGAATTGAAAATAAACATGTTTTATTACTTACTATGAATGTAAAAAAGAAAATATATAATTTAATTTCTAAAAATCAAAATAATCAATGAATGTTATATAAAATTTGACAAATAAACTTTACTCATGGAATTTGAAAATATTTTAAATCTGACTATAATTCCTTATATTTTAATAACATTCCATAGAAAATTATTCTATCTCTTTGGAGGTACTGAACTTGTGAATATTCTTTGCTTCCCTATCCTGAGCTATCAAATTTTAATTATCATCGTATAAATTTACTTATATAAATTGTATTTTATGTATTATCAAACTTATAACATTTTGAATAAAACCTATTTGAAGTATAAATTAAATTTTACTCAAAAATTTTGTTGAATTCAATAAACAATGCTTCCTTATCTTACAAATGATTATTCATTCTCCATTCTAATTCATTTATTCTTATTTCTTTTTGTAAATATATTTTACAATCAATTTTATTCTATTCGTGGTTTTTCATCGATTAGTTTTCCTTGTCATAAAGATATAGTTAATTATTACAAATAATCACATTTTGAGGAAGGTTCACAATTGCTTCAAAGCTTATACTATATATTAATATCATTTTTTTAAATGAAAATTGCAAATGAATTAGACATAATTACCTTTACATCGATGTGTGTTACATGAACGAGTCATATGCGAAGAGCCCACACATTGTTCAGTTCTTCCTTCACACTGACGTACACGAGATTGTTGACCTCCCCCACATTCAACAGAACAAGGAGACCACGGAGACCATTCGGACCAGACATCATCATTATCACTTCGATCTATTAAAATTAATTAATAAATTAAATAAAATAATTGAAACTTTTTTAATTATTAAAAATTAATTTTTTAAGGAGAAATTTTAAAAAATCAAATTATCAAATCAAATTATTTTGATTTTATTTAAATTAAAGCAAAAATGTATTATTTTGAATTGTCTCTTACATTGGAGGTCCTAATTGAATAAATCTCAATAAGGGTACTATGAGTAAGACTTTTTATTATTGGCTCTGAAACGTTACACTTTCTTATAAGAGAAAGAAAGCATATAATAAAATTTCCAGCCTGTAGGTGAGATTTGAACTTGGTACTTATATATCAGAAGATGTCGCTCTTACAAATACGCTACGATTTCCTAAGTAAATATTCTCACTTAAGAGGGACTTTCTATCCAGGAGAAGGTAAATTAGAGGCGGGAATAATTTCAAATTTGAATTTTAATTTGAAATATTTTTTAAACTATCGACATCTATATACTTTTATTATTTAATATTTAATAATTCTTCTCAATTTAATGAGTATGTTTACACAATAAAAATTATATTTATTTTTTTTATTTTTTAATATAACATGAATTATTAAATATACCTGAACGATGACATTGTCCGTTAGCTTGACATTGTCTCTCTTCTTCCTTAGCTAACGATGCTTTAATTTGTCCTTGTTCAGAAACAGGTGCTCGACAAGTAAATCGATATCGTCTTTCTGTCCATCCATTATGACTTGAATAATTTTGAACTGCTAACCACGGCGTCCAGGCCGTGAAGCGTTTTTGTTCAGGACATGGATGTTGATTACATGACGAATATTCCAGGTGACATCCTGTACAATCTTGTCCTCCGTCTCTTGGTGGAGGCGAATCACATCTTCGACGTCGAGTTCGGAAACCTCCACCACAAGAAACACTACATTCATCCCATGTACTCCATGCACCCCACTGACCATCTCTTGGTATATTAGTCGTTTCTATAAAAATAATTTTTAGTTATTTATTTTTTTTATTTTGATTATATAAAATTTAATTTTAATGAAATTGTATTAAATAATAAATATTATTATTTAAATACCTGGACATGGTGGATTAGATGCACAATAGATTTCTGTACGATCCTGTCCAACACAGACTCGTCCGCCGTGAGCAGGCGCAGGATTTCCACAAGTTCTTGTTCGTGTTTTAACAGCTATTCCACAGGTTTCACTACAAGCAGACCACGCAGACCAAGCTGTCCATTGACCGTGAACTGTGCAATTGGTGACAGACACACTAGTCCCTCGACATGATGAACCACCGTTTGACGGTTCAGGATTGTTGCATTGTCGGGTACGACAAAGACATTGATCCCCATTGGAACTAGGAGTTGAAGAAGAAACTCCAATTACACTGGATGTACTTGAATCTAACGGAGCACTATCTTGAGAATCTGGAGAATTACTTGAAGAATGACTTGCACAGGTAAACCATGCAGACCAAGTAGACCAGCCACCATCCACTATGATGAAATAATATAATTAATTAATAATTATATAAAATATATAGTATATACAAATCAAGAGATCATTTTTACCAGGAGCTGTAAGCACTGGGCATTGCGTCACTCCTTGTGCCCAATAACCTGCCAAAGGATCTCTATTAGGAGCTGGAGTACATTGTTCTTTGTGTTCATTCCAGCCACAATAAGGATCCATAGCATTCAAACAAGTCTGAAGTGATTTAAATCGAGAGCATCGTTGAGCAGGTACTCGCATTAAACTATGTTCAAATCCAACGTAAACCTAAAATATTACAATAAACAATTATTTTAAGTAGTTTCTAAAATATTTTCTATCGGTATAATATACATATAATATCTTAATTACAAAAATACTTTAAGTTTGAGATTAAATTTATTTTTAAAAGAGATAAAAGTATTACCGAATCGGTTTCTTTAAGATAACGTAGAGCTAAAATATGAGGATCGGCATTGTTAGGTGGTGATGCTTTCCAAACTTCTACAACGCACGTTTCTTGAGTCCGTGGTAAGATTGAAATCTTTTTAATATATCCTTCTATAGTTGCTACATACATCACATGAACTTTCCTAATAAAAAAATATTATATTAATACTACTAGTACTATAGTATTATTTTTAGGTGTCTTTAAATGAATTAAACAAATGAAATAATTGTGTATGAATAAAACAAAAAATTGTAAATATATTTAAAGAAAAAATTATATTTTTTAAATATGAGAATTTCTTTAATTGAATGTAAACAACACATTCTAATATATATGTATATAAATAGTATAACTTACAAATGAAGTTTTGTTGCTAGAACGTCAATAGTAATATGTGTGAAAGTTTCTAGTTTCGAAGAATATAATGGTTTCGGTGTATGTGGTTGGACAGCAAGATCCATGAGTTGATATTTGTTCGAATCAAGTAATTGACCACCAGCTGCTGTTTGTTGACACTCAAAATGAGCTCGATGTTGTGTACTATGTCTTTCCCAAGCAGATCCAGGAGTTTCTTGATGTTTAAATGGGCCATTAAATGCAGTGGCAATGGCTGTAGCATTAAATGCGCAGATTGCAGAACCAGGAATCGAATTTCTAATTAAAAGAATAAATTATTTTAAGGTGAGAATTTTTACAATAAATTATATTAAAAATATCCAAAATAATTAAAAATTATATTCTTACGATGGAGTGGTGAATGTGGCATAAACTAAACCTTCTTCAGCAATGTAATGCATGCCCTGAATTTCGTCAAAATAAAATGGATATTCTCCAGGAAGTGAGCAATTAAGACGAGCCTTAACAAAGGTAGTCCAATTATCTTTGAGCATCAATTGCCCACCGCCACTGTCATTTTTACACACGCGTGCAATACGAGAATATATTATCTGAAAATAATTTAACAAATTTAAAATGATATATCCCTTTCAAAAGAATAATAGTCAAAAATACCTTTCCGCAATTAATATATTCAACTGCACTTTCTCGAAATAGAAAATATACAAATGTATCTGTTTCATAAGAACCCACAAATTGAGGTTCGTTAAGCCACTTGCTATTATATTGATTTGTCCGGAGTGGGGGTGGTAAAGACGATCCAGAGGATCCTGGAGGAGAACCACCCAAAGTTCTAAAAATCGCTGGATCAGATCCACTAAAATCTGTGGCAGTGCCCGAAAAATAGTGACCGCCATTATGTGAAAGGAGCGCAGTACTATTTGCTCGTGGACTATAGGGGCATTTGGCTACACCATTCACCCATTCAGCAACATTATTCACATTTTCAACCTGAATTTAGGAAAACAAACGTTAATTTCTTTTTTATTTAAAAAATAATAAAATTATAATTGTGTGAATCTCATACATCTCTCCAAGAGCAAAGAGGCGAGAAAGCGTTGGTTCCGCAAGTGAAGATTCGTTTTCCATTCGTAAGAAGAACTTTAATATAATTGTGACAGTCTCGTTCTGACTGACCCTTGGTTAAACAAAGTGTTGTTTTATTAGTCGAAGAGGGCCATAAAGCCTTTTCAAGAGGCTTTAATCTATCAACACTCAAACGAAGAAGCGCATCTCTGTAACATAAATAATAAATATCATATTAGATATTTCACCAAAAATCACTCTATATAAATTCAATTAAATTTCTAACAATTTATTATTAGAACATTTTCTTAAATATACTTATTTTACCAAAAAAAAAACCCAAAATAATTAATATTTCAAAAGTTTTTTTGAAGAAAACTTTTTTTTTATTTTTGTGTTTCGTTTATGTTAATAAAATTTATTTATGAAATATAATTATTATTTTAAATTAAAAACATATACAAATAAAAAATAATTATTCATAGACTAAAATTAAATCAAAATTTAATTAATAATAATTAATAATTATTTTACATCTTTGGATGATAAAATATCAATACCATTTGCTGATATAGGAATTAAATGAAATATTATTAATTTTTATAATAATACATTCTAAAAACAGTATATATACAGCTTTATTATCAAATTATATATTTACTTAACAAATGAAATATGTAATAATTATTAAAATTAACGCGTATCCTTGTATATTATAATTAGTGGAAATAAATCACTTTTCTATTAGAATTTTACAACATCAATAATGTTTATATTCCCAAAACTAGAGAACAAGAACTTACTATATATAATAATTATAATAAAGTTTTAAGTTGAATTTAATTTATTAAAATAAGAGATGAGAGTAAAATGTGAATTATGAAGATGACTCAGGGCGGTCTAGCAGTTTAATACCGCCCCTGTTGTTAGGCGTTGTTATGCTTATGTTCATTGTGAATATTCAAATGCTAGCCAACCTTGACTGTAGGTTTTTGTTTTGGATGTTACACCCTATGGCCAAGAACTTGAGAAGAACAAGTGAAGAGAAAGTCGGGGGGATTTTTATTCTTTTGGGAAATGAATTCAGAGGACGACCAGAATGGATGGATGCTGGCTCTTGTTTCTGGTGGGCGACGTGCAAGGTGACGGAAAAGGGGAATACGCCCCTTCCTACAACCTGACGACCTCAATCTAGCCTCTCGAAACAGAGGAACATTTAGTAATCGCAAAGTTTATATAGGAGGCGTGGAAAGAAAGAAATGCTTTTTTAATAATCTTTCTTTCAGTTTGAAAATCAAACTGAACAAGATCATATTAAAGAATTATTTATTCAATTTTTTAAAGTTATATATATATATATATTTATGTAAAATATATTTATATATAAATACCCATTGTGTTATTGTCTGTGTCTGTTTGTATATCACCTAAGTTTATCTTTTTTTTTACTCTCCTTATTTAGATACCGGCTCCAAGGTTTTCAAGCGAATGAAAGAGTGACTAAATTTTATTTACTTAAGATTTGAAATATTGAAATTATTTTTTTAAATCTTAATAAAAATACTTTTAAATTAACTTTATTAATAGGAAGTAAGATTTTATTTAAAAAAAATAGTTACAATAAAATATTTCTTCATTGAGATCAGAAGAATGAATAAAGAGAGAAGCATTAATATGATAAGATAAATTCACTATTATATATTCAATTAAATTAAAGGAACGAATATCGATAGTTGTTAAATTGCCTTTTATTTAGATATTTTCGAAAAATGTGCATAAATATATGTACAGTACATCATAATACATGAAAATTTGTGAATAAAAAACTTTTAATATATACATATACATATAAATATTTGCTTTTGTTCACTTGATTAATAATAAAAGAGTATATAAATTTCTAATGTTACTTGAAATATGTCAATATTATATAACACTTTTTATCAAATTTTATTATAAAATCTCTTAAACAATTTTTTTTAACCTGAAAAGAACATGAACTTATTTTCCTGATGGTCTTTAATATCGAAAATCCATTAATTTAGTGACTAAGCTGATATAAATCCAATTTCAAGATTTATGGAAACTTTTTTTTATGTAAAAAAAGTTCTGATGAAGGTTCCTACCATAATCCAATAAAAGCTCTTTATTTATTTAATAGAGAATCCAATCAGATCAATATCAACTGAAGATTTGTAAAATTAATAACATTATGAACTTTAAATGTTAATATAAGAAATTATGTACTTAAATTAATAGTGTGAATCAACATATTTTTAATTAATTATTATTTAGAAAATTATTTAGATATTTTTAACGCGTATTAAAGATATTAAAATTAAAAAAAGACAGGAAAGTAGAATTCAAACATTTCCTTTAAAAGCTTATATGTAATTTCGAAAGAATAGAATTATATCTATAATTACAATAGAGCACAATAATAATATACATATTAATACTCGAAAATTTCTAAACTTATATTATAAATAATTTTTTCAAAGATTTTTTTAATCTTTGTTGATTGAATTAAAGAAAATGTAAAAAAAAAATTGAATAGAAAATTTACTTTTTTTTCGATAAAATATTCTCTTGCTAGAGTACAAAATGGTTAAGATGAGAAAGAACCTCAGGGCACAAACGCCTTCATCTTAATTCTGAAAGAATAAGGAGATGAAAAGCTCAACTCGTAAGCTTCCTGTGGGCCGAATGTATCCCGATTCCACTTATTAATGGGTGGCTTTCAGCATCAAGTTGGAATAATTTAATGCTCAGCTCAGAATTAAATTATGATGCTATTTAAATGCATAGAACGAAGAGTGTGATCTTGTGAAACAAACTCATGGAATAACCGAATTACCTGATAAAAGAATCTCTCATATATTCCAGTAAATCTCATTAAGGACAGAGATCTATCTATCTATCTTGCAAATTGTTCATTTCTGAAACAGATACCTATAAGGTAGGTGAAATAATTGGGTGTGGCTTTTTATATTATAAAAGATGGAAAATAGACCATTTATTTGCTCGTCTAAAGATACAAACCTATTATTTTTATCTTAAGGAAAAGACAATTTCTATTCATATAACACCTGAAATTCTTCCTTATTTTAATAATATACTCATTTACTTTGATATAAATAAAATTAAAATCATTCAAAGAAAGGAATTTACATTAATAAGATAAAAATGAAAAAACAACAAAATTCAATTCCTATTAGGACCACCATAGATAGAACATTTCAATTTCATTATACAAAATTTATTTAAAATTCATCATAATAATAATTTTTGTTTGTTACAAATTATTAGTAAATATCTTGAAAATTTTTTGATGAAATGAATTCATCAATTCCAAGTCACGTGATCAAAAATAGCCGTCAATAAGACAACAATTACACTGAAAAGATCCCTCCGTTTGGTAAGATGCCTCTTACTTGTTGCTTGTTTTGTCATTTAATAAATAGTAATCCTTTGCATTTTAAAATGTCATTTTCACGATATGGTGACGAAAATAATGATTCTATTAATGAAATTATATTATATATTATAAATACTCTCTCTTATAATTTTATAACAATTACCTCAAGCATGTTTACAGGAAACAGCCCTCCGCCTTTGGCGTCGGGCGGTTTCCAAGCAACATGCTCTCGGATTGTTATAAAATTATTTCGAATTATCAATGCCCTTGGGACATAATTTTTTTTTTAATATTCTTGAATGATACTGTTTGAAAATTAAAATATTTTTATTTATAAAGTAAAATTATATTTATATAAGTAATTTATAGTGTTAATAATATAAATAATAATTTTTTAAAAAATAAAATATAATTATTCAGAATATATCTATTTCCTATATATACCAGTTTTATACAATTATTAATCATGTGAAAAATTATCAAACATATATCTTTATTTTTACGGTCACTTTAGAGGAAAAAAAATCAAAACGTTGTAGGTAATGACCCTCTTCCGGTTGAGCTACATTTCTCAAAAGTTGATAGAAAACTACGAATTTTGAATAATGTTCATGTACCAAATTTCATCATTCTAGCTCAAACCGTTTTTCCGTAATCTTGGTTACATACATACACACACACATACACACACACAGACATTTTTCTCAACCTTAGTGAAAATGATTCAGGAACCTTCAAAACGTATAAAAACATCAAAATCTCAACATCGAAAATTTTCGTGATCGCAATACTATCTCTTACGAGATAGTAAAAAATGTAAACTAATGATGAAGAATCCATATTAGATATAGGTATTTAGGAATTTCTGTTATTATAATTCATTTGCTTCTACAATTTTTGACCGAATGCTTTCATTTTTAGTTTTGATTGTTGGTCTTATAAAGTAATTTATGAAATTTTTTAAGAAAATTTTATTTATTTATTTTATTGGAATGTTAATATTTTCTTCCTAAGAAATATGCAAATGCTCAATGATAAATTAATAAAGGCCTCGGGTCCTCATTTCTTTCACTGTAAAAAATGAGCCTATTCTGAAGCGATTTTTCATTTTTGATTAATTAAGTTTCATTTGAACTGTGATGGGCTCTTGTTCTGTGAAGATTCTCAATGGCTACCAAAAATGGTTATAGCTAAGTTGAGTAATAAGAAGAATGTGGAGGCTGCTTGTTCATCAATGAAACTAGTTCACTCTGGGCGGTTAATGAAAATTTACTCGAATGTTCCTACTGACTGTTGTTTTGACGCCTAATCAATGTTATCAAATTAACATATGGAGATTTTTTTTAAATAGATTTATTTTTCAAAATATATCAACTCATAAAAAAAACAAGTTAGCTTGTAACTATATAAAAAAAAAATAGTCGAACTCAATACATTCATTTTCATTCTAAAAAATAACTCTTTATATTGTTTGTTTTTAATAGAAATAAATTTTTGGGTAAATTTTAGATAAATTTAAGTTGATCATTAACATATTGCTCATTATGTATTTAATTTATTAACAAAATAAATTAATCAATTTTATCATATTCATAAGCAAAAATAATATATATATATATATATATATATTTATATAATCCAGAGTAAATTATGGATTTAATTGAATAAATTTTTAAATAAAGTTAAATTTGTTTAGTTATATTCATATGGTCCATGTAAATTCAAATAATTTAAAAAGAATAAATAAATTAACAACATCAGAACTTATATTTGATCTCAGTGGATAACACTCGTTATAATTAAATTAAGATTTCGATTATTATTTTAAGGGGGAAATTCCAAATTTTGGTGAACTCTTAAACACAAAAAGTTTGAAAAACTTTAAACATTGTATGAATTATATTATATCCATTATATGAAATAATCTGTAAACTATTCACTCATTTAAAAAATAACTAAATAATTGAAATAAAATTATTATTGTTTTTGATTTGTGTAACATCTTTGAAACAGTAAAAAAAAGATAATGAATTTAGTTATTTAATACTTATACTATTTAATTTATATTTCATGTTAAGTTCATATGTATTATGAAATTTATATAAACATATTTATACAAATTGTTTAATTGAATAATTGTTTCTTACATTAGCTTGATTGATATATTATTTTAGTTTATTAGTTGAGTATGAAAAATAAGATCACTTGTCTAATTCTAAAATGAAAAAAATATCTATATAATAATATTAGTTACTTGAATTAATAAATTACAAAATGTCAATTTTACATTCATTGATTTTGACAGGCGTAGATCCTAGAAAATAATTTAAATGAGTCGATCTAAATACTTTGATAAATACTTATAAAAATTGTTAGAAAACATACAAGCATAATGAATGAGTAGTGATTTTTTTTTTCATCCACTAGAATGAATGATCTTTATTTTCGGTTAGTTAAATCAATCAACCTGACAGTGCAATCGAAGTAATTTTTTTTTTTTTTGTTGAGGTCCAGTTAGTTTCTAATGGCCGACTGGAACTCGATGACAAGAATACAATCGATCTACTTGGAACTCGATAGTCGATCATTTAATAGGAGTTGTGTCTTATTAAATAAACACAAATTAGGCATCATTTGCAGGCTGTCAGCAATGAGGAGACAGCAACGTCTACGACCATTCTCCCAAAGACTTTCTAGGAAGAACTTAAAAGATTAACGAACATTAAAAGACAACTTAACAACTACACTTTGCCAATTCATTAAGAATTTTTCTAAATTACAATTCATTTTATATTTAGATTTATAATATATCTATTCTATTTTCTAATTGATGATGAGATATTTATTAAAACTAATTTTAACATAATAATAATAATAACAGTTGTCTTGTAGGTGTTTGAAATGTTGTTTTTTTGTCTCTAACAAATTATTTATTAAAAATTAAAATATTGCACAAACAAATATGATGAAATCAATTACATAGATTCTATTCTGTTGAAATATTTTTACATAGTGAAAATGAACATAATTAAAAGTTAATACATTATCGTGTAGACAACTCTCTCAAAAATTATTATTAAAGAATAATGATTGAAATTGATCAATATAAAAGCAATTCTATAATATTAATAATATACTTATTAATATAATATTGTTGTTGTTCTTGTCATTAAATTTAACCTATATACTGAAATAAACAAATAAAAAGAATTGAGGGTATTTAACTGCATAAATTAATAATATATGATATATATATTATTTATATACATATTTAAATTAATATTAATTAATACATATTAAATTTCTATATTGTTATAATTCAATTGGTTGAATGGATGGGTGATTTTGAACTTACTGTGTGCCTATTCAACCCAAAATCTCAACAAATTCCCTCCTAAATAACTTCTCTTGAAAATGAAGCCAAAATGGGCGCCGAAAAGTCGAAACCCAAATCTTACAATCAAACCCGATAATACCCGGAAATAATTTCTCATAATACATATATATATATATTGTAAATGAAATTTAAAATGATTATAAGTATTTAATAGCAATAATTGATTATTTTTTTTTTATAAAACGAATTATATTTCGAAGAAGTTATTTTAATCAAAATGTTTTGTGTTATAAATTTCAATTTAATTTCTTTATTATATTATTTATTATTCTATTAATTTGGCACTCAATTAGATTGGTTCTCTTCCTTTCTATTTTGTGTAATTTTAAAATTGATATATATTCTCCATAATATAATAAATTATTAAATTTACTTAGGATTTTCCACTTAGTTAAGAAAATATTACACATTCTTGTTGATGTAAGTATGATAGATGATTTGTTTATAAAAAAAAATAAAATTAAGATTTATTTTTAATTTTAAAATATATAGAAATATTATTATTATTATTAAAGTTTATTTTTCAAAAACCATTTTTTTTATTTCATAACAATAATTTATTTTCTGTAGAAGAAACACTAATATTTAATTTCAATCGAATCAACTAAATGTTTTCTAATAATTTAATTCAACTTAAAAATATTTTCATCCATTTTCTAGATTTTTCTATGATTATCAGAAGCAACGACAACACAGAGATAGATAATCTCTTCCGTTGAATATTGTAAATTACATAAAATCAAAGAATTCGTATATAAAATAAAGAATCCTATTTCTTTGGTTGATAGAATGCCTGCAAATCTTCGGTATTCATACAATGAAGATGAAAAGAATGCCGCCGGCGCCAGCTTCCACCTCCAGTCTTGACTAATGAGACTCAAAGAATGATATGTATTTTCACACAAAAATGACGGCCATCCATCAGATACCATCAGATATAGTTTATCTTACCAAGGCCATTCGAATTGTTTTTATAATTCGCATTTCTTTTTTACTCTAGATTGGAATTTTATGTTTTATTATATATCAAACCAATCGATTAATTGATATGCAATATTTATTTATCTAATATCAATTTTATTATAATAGTATTTATAATAATTGAATAAGTAATTAATTACTCTGAATTTTTTAAAGAACAAACTAATATCTAGTGCGATGCTATTTTTTAATTTAAGACTATTTGAAAAAAATTACCACCACTTTTAAATAATAAAAAATATTTATGATAATTTGATGATATGATAATTTTTTTTTTAAATTAACATAAATTCAAAATTGAATTCATAAAGAAAACGAAGTAAAATTTATGATTAATTTGAGTATTTGTCATGTGTTTTTATTATCGTCAAGAAATATTTATTATATTAGAATTTAATCTTCACGTAAAATAAAGACAATTTGTATATAATCAGTGTGTGAATGTTTTCGCTAGTATAACTTCATTTTTTTTTGAATATGATAGGCGGTTCCTTTTAAAGAAACTTGACGACAAGTTGATATAAAATTGTAATGACCCTCGAAGTTATAAAATAAAGCCTTTGAGAGATTTACATGTCTTTACATTATAAAAATTAGATTATGACCTCCAATTTAATACCAACAACAACAGAGACTATTTTATCTAATATCTTTTTACTATCTCTCTTACATATATATATGTATTATTTGTAATTGGTTTTCAAAATAATATATATATATATCTGATTATGAAAGTGATCATAGTATATAAAAAAAACTATCAATTGCATTACATTCATTTATAACTAATAATAATTGGTTAATCAACTTAAAGAAAAAACTATAATTGTTTCTTGATTTGGTGGAATGGACTATTTAAAACTTGTTCCAAATTAAGAGTTTAATTCTGATGATTTTTTAAATTTCATGTAGTAGATTATTTTACAGAAAAGTGTCAAATCAATAGAAAATAGTTTCATTACTTTAAACATATAACTCTTGAAGATTAGTAAAAGAAATGATAAAATTATTTAATTTATTAACTTTTAATAATTTAAATAATAGTATAAAATTTCATTTTTAAATGAATTATTTATTATAAGAACTTTATATATTTAGTTATATAAATAAAGTAATATTTTTGTTTTTTATTTTTATTTTTTGAAGCCAAAAAATTTCGTAACAAAAGTTGGATTTTCTAGAAAAATTAAATCTTGAAGCAATATAATCAAATTTTAAAATTTGATTCTTAATTTTTATTTATTCATAATTGAGTTTTTCCCCTAGACAGTGAATCAATATTCTTTTTATAATTTTACTTTTTTAACTCTACATAAACCAATGCAATTTTCTATTTCTTTTAATTTTTATATTTTTTTTTAACATTAGCATCTAAAAGCACCAGTAGTAGTAGTAAAAATTCGAAATTAAAATAAATGTACCAATTTATAAAGTAGGTATACGTTTGTCTATAATATTCTTTATCAAAATTATATTTTAAATTATATTGTGCCTTGAATCTATCTTGTCGTTTGTCATGTCATTGTATTTTATTGCCACATTCGAAATTTAAAAAAATTATTCTAACATTAATCATTCATTTAATCGGGATAGTAAAATATTCAGCTGCCAATCAAATCAAATAACTTTTAAATAAAACAAGTTGGCAAAGCTTCAAGAGATAGATATAACAAAACCAAATTGTATTGTTCAGTGAACGGAAATAAACAAATTAAATATTAAATAGGAAGACATTTTGAAAATATAATATGAGTATTTTACATATATATACACATACCTTAAACGTATTTCATTTATTTATGGATAAATCCCTATTTTAGATAATCTCTGAACTTAACTATATTACTTAAATAAATCCTTGTTTAGATGATCATAATTGAAAACATTAGTTATTACATACAATAAAAAATAACAATTAAATAGATTTTATTTTAAATTTTCTATTTTACTTTATTATTATTTTTAGTATTATATTTAATATTTATTATTAAAATTTTAAAAACCATTTCCAATATAATATTAATATATTTATTTTTAAATTAAATTCCAAGAATATTACTATAATAATAAAAAATGAAAATATAAGTACTATGTTAAATTTCTATAGGCAATGAATGGGTCTCTCTAGAATCTAGAACAATTCATATGGATAAAATATAATTTTTCTCGAAAAGAGATAAGCTGATTTCTTTGAAAATATGATAAAATAAATATAAAATATTTTTTTTTAGTTTGCTTTGAAAAGTGAATAAGAGACATCATGTGGACTGTGTGAATGATGATAAGTTTTTTATCTTTTAATTATAATTATTAATGTTGTTAATTAATCGTAGGTATTAATTTATATACATATATATATATATATAGTGTATATATATACATGTATATAGATGGATGATTTTTATTGCATTGTAAAAGATTTGTTTCATTCAAAGATATTTTCCAAAGTCAAATTAATGTAATTGATAGTTAATAATAAATTAATTAATTTTGTATCTCTTTTGTTATTTATATTATTATTAATGATAATTTATCAAATCTTAAATGCAATTGACTTTCCATGTATATTTATATCATTTTTGTTTTATTTTTACGACAATTTAATAAAAATTTTATAAATAATGGTAAAAAAATTTCCAACAATTATTTACAAATTTAATTTATTTTTTTTTTAATTTTCTATCTGTTTTTAAAATATTCTAATCTAATAGGGATATAAAAAATTAAGGAAATGTCCAAAACAATCTTAGAAAAAATTAAATTTTAATTTTTATTCTAAATTATGCAATTTTCTATTTTTATCTTAATTTTTTCATTGTGTATCATTGAAACTTTAAATTTTAACTACATATTTAAACAATGCAATTAAGATAAAATATACACTTAAAATTTTTAATATTTATTTAAAAGATTTAATCTCTTTAATTTGACACATAAATACTTTAATACATTTTTACTATCTCGCCAGAGATAGTATTGCGATCACGAAAATTTTCGATGTTGAGATTTTGATGTTTTTATACGTTTTGAAGGTTCCTGAATCATTTTCACTAAGGTTGAGAAAAATGTCTGTGTGTGTGTGTGTGTATGTATGTAGACAAGATTACGCAAAAACGGTTTGAGCTAGAATGATGAAATTTGGTACATGGACATTATTCAAAATTCGTAGTTTTCTATCAACTTTTGAGAAATGTAGCTCAACCGGAAGAGGGTCATTACCTACAACGTTTTGATTTTTTTTCCTCTAAAGTGACCGTAAAAATAAAGATATATTTTTGATAATTTTTCACATGATTAAAGATTGTATAAAACTGCTATATATAGAATTTCAGCTTGATTGATTCGCTGAAATTACCAGAATTAATTTTTTAACACTGCAATTCTCACGCGCCAACATGTGACGTGGTACCATCAACAAAAAGCCAAACATGCGCTTGTTTAATATTTATTATTTATAATTTATAATTAATTAAATTTAATTTAAATATAATATATTATGTTATTTAATCCAATTCAAATTGCGAGATAGTCGAGTGGTGACACTCCAGCTAATTAATAATAACATATAGGAAAATTAAGAGAAAAATATTTCATTACGGTGAATGGCAGAAATCATTTTATATATTCAAATTATCTTTTATAACTTTTTGTAATGTTTTGATAAGTTTATTTTTGTTGGAGGAAAGGTGCCTGTCTCTAATTAATACGTCGAATATAACACCCACCTTTTATTAGAAAGAGAGAGAGAGAGAGGAAAAATACGAGGCTATAAGTCTGTCATTCAGTACCTTTTTGAGTAAAGAAATTGTTTTTATACATATATACACTATTATTATTAATAATCCTTTATCATTTAACTTGAATCTTTATTATGTTTTGTTGATCCGTTAATATTACCTGAAAACAAATAATTAATTCTAAATTTTTTTAAAATTTTTATATATAAGTATAATATACTTTCTTTAAAAGTAAACTACAAATTATCTTTATTATCTTTATTTTATAAATCAAAATTTCTATAATATTTATTAAATAAAGATAATTAAAATTTAATTTATTGATAAACTTTATTTTCCAAATTTTCTCTTTTTTATTATTATCAAATGAATATAACTAATTTTTAAATTCTATATAGTTAATATAGTAGTAATATATATTAACGTATATAGTAAAAATATTTTTTTTCTCATAATATTTTCAATTAAATAAATATCTTTTGAAGTATCATGGATAAATGTAAAAAGTATGGTTAGGGTAGTGAATAATCTAGATTTTGCTTTATTTCAAGAAAAAATGTCTCTAAAAGAATGATTTGCTGACACGTGTGTATAAGAAGGATGAAATGAACCATGAAACCGAGTAGCGTAGAACATTAGGTATTCAAGAATCAAATAATCTCAACCAAAAGATCAGGTTGTATGGTAACATCAAATCTAGATGATAGAAGACTTCTGACGACTTCCGACATTAAATGACCCTTCAAATTTATCTCTCATAAATTCCTACTGAAAATATCTTGAAAAATTCTTCTCTCGAATTTTTACTTTTCCTTATAGCTAGATTTCTTTTGAAATATAATAAAAGAAAAAGAAAAAAAAATTTGATCATCTTTTTTATATTAAATTCACTATTTCTGTTATTAAAATTGAAATTGAGATATTATGTTGCTGGCTGCAGTTATTTTGCTAATTTTAACTGTCTTCATCAAATTAGTTTATATAATAGCATGTTATATACGAATTATAATTAATACAAATACATAGAGCTTACACGACTGAACATTAGTAATATCTGAAATTACTTCATTGCCGATTATTAGCAAATGAAATAAATATATTTGACTAATAAATTATTAATAAATTATAATAGATAAAATAGAATACTATTTTTAAGATTTTAATTAATTTGAATTATTATGTTATTCTTTAGTCTAGATTTTCATTCATTTAATAAATTATATTTATCTTATGTTTGTAAAATTTCATAAGACTATCCTTATGAGACAAGACTAGATTTATATAAAGATTAATAATAAAATAAATATACATTTATATAAAAGCAAATAATATCACTAAGTCAGATATTTTAAATCTGTACTAAGATCAAATAGTAGAATTTGCTAGCAAACATACAACAAATTTGAACAACGTAATTTGTTATCTTCAAAGGAAAGGATTAGTCAAAGGATTGGGTACCCGTAAAAGATACCTGGAACGTTTTGAATTAATCAAATATTATCTTGGTTGATGGTCTGCCTAACAGGTATAATGAAATTTTGTGAAATTCAATTTGGGTGAGGTGCCAAAATAGAGATGGTGCCAATTGAAAAATGATCGGGACAATTAACGCATACTTGTTAGTTAATTTTAATTGGAACAATCCATGGCTATTTCAAGACAAGAGAGCATATTTGAAGGGTATATTAATCCTAAAATCAAATTAAAATTTAATTGACTGGATGTTATTCAATATAGGTAATATTCTTTTACAAATTTAATTAAATTTGAATGATATTTTATATCTTACAAATTAAATTGAAAAAAATTACAAAAATACCATTAAGTTATTCTTTTATTATTTTTTTTTAAATTGTTATTTAAAACTATGTATATATATATATATATATATATATATACATATACATATATATATATACTATCATATAAAAGTAAAGTTCAAAAAATATAATATTTTATATGATATTTTTCAAATAACATTTAGAAGTGAAGTTATACGATTTCAAGATTTTATATAATGTATTCTAAGTAAGATTTCCCTAACGGAAATTATTAAAAAAGCAAACGTTGGAAATCCTTCTTGAATCATTTTAAAGTCAAATATCGCCCAAAGCCAATGGTGCCCACATCTAAATGGCAATTCCTTTATAGGCCCAAGTTCAAACCAATACTTGGAAAGATTTTTCAGCATGACAAGTAAAAGATTCCAAAACAATTTTTCTTTTTACCCTCCACTAGAAAATAAATTACTCGGACTAAGAGAAATAAAAAAAATAAATAAATACACGAGAGTCCACTTCCGAAAACGCAATTTCCAATATTATTTGAAAATAGATCAAATGATGACGGACAAGCAGAGGGAGTGATTTATTTACTCTTTAAATATCCAATCCAGTTATTTTTCAGGTATAAATTTATTATAGGAAAAAACAAAAATAAACAAAAAAAAAATACACATAGATACATTTTATATATTAATATTGCCAAGATCTTAAAATTTTAATCTTAGATTTAGATTTTTTAGACAATATGAATTATTGTATGAAATATATTATTAGGACCATTTAAAAATCCTAATTGAAACTTAATCACCTAATATTATTATCAAAAACAATTGAATTTTATTTTTTAGAGTTATATTTATATGATTTAAACTTCTCAAATTATACAATAATTTAAATTTTAAAATATTTTTTTTGAGATAGTTAGACCATCATAAACTAAGATATTGGATTTATTTGTATTCATTTTCTCTTATTTTTATAAAACTCTTGGTATGGATATCCAGTTCAACAATAATATTATTGAAATGTACTAGAAGTAAAAAAAATAAATAAAAAAAAAAAAAAATAATAATTTTACAATCATTATATTGATTATATATAATTCAATAATTATTTTTTGTTTAGATTCCGCATTTCACTTTTAAAAAAAAGCTGGAGTGTCTCCACTCGACTATCTCGCAGTTTGAATTGGATTAAATAACATAATATATTATATTTAAATTAAATTTAATTAATTATAAATTATAAATAATAAATATTAAACCAGCGCATGTTTGGCTTTTTATTGATGGCACCATGGCACGTGTTGGCGCGTGAGATTTGCAGTGTTAAAAAATTAATTCTGGTACTTTCAGCGATTCAATCAAGCTGAAATTCTATATATATCAGTTTTATACAGTTATTAATCATGTGAAAAATTATCAAACATATATCTTTATTTTTACGGTCACTTTAGAGGAAAAAAAATCAAAACGTTGTAAGTAATGACCCTCTTCCGGTTGAGCTACATTTCTCAAAAGTTGATAGAAAACTATGAATTTTGAATAATGCCCATGTACCAAATTTCATCATTCTAGCTCAAACCGTTTTTGCGTAATCTTGTCTACACACACACACACACACACACACACACACACACACACACACACAGAGATATTTTTCTCAACCTTAGTGAAAATGATTCAGGAACCTTCAAAACGTATAAAAACATCAAAATCTCAACATCGAAAATTTTCGTGATGGCAATACTATCTCTTACGAGATAGTAAAAAGGTTAAATTTTATGAAATATAATATTTACTAATTTGGTAATCCAAATTAACATGTGGAATAGCTAAAAGTTGAGAGAAGTAAGTAAATTAGTATAACTTAACAACAATCCAGATGTTCTTAATTTGATATTGGACCACGTTATTAGAGGAAAACTAATATGTAAGGATACCCTTTGGCAAAGTAACAAAGAGATACTAGAGATATCTTATAATAATATTCATTATAAAGTCGATGTTCCAGCCTTTAAGTTGTTCCCCAACGTTGGTCGGTTGTTCCATGTTCATTCACGTTGTACGCCTCTATGCTTGGTAATCAATTCGGAGAGTGGGTGAAAGAGAGATCGACACGCGACTTGTAAGAACGCGACATCGACGACAGCTGTCAAGTTCTGCTATTTGCAAAGAACGTTCAATAAAGTCCAGGCAACGTGTGGTATTTTCAATATGGACCCTCATGCAATATGTTTCAGGGGAATGATTGGAATGTCAGCTGAGAAATGTAACTGAAAATAAATCAAATGATTCAATGGAATGAAGTCATTAAAATTAAATACGAGTTCAATTCATGGAATTTTGAGATTTTACTAATAGAAATATTCAGACAGTTAGATAGATATCTCTGGCAAACAAAACTAACCTTCTATTCTAATAAAGTTGGAAACGATTCATTCTAGACAAGAGGTTTTGTTTTCAATCTCTAATATACATATGTTTGAATAAAATTTCACTATTTCAGAGTATTTTTTGAGAAATCAAATAAATATTGTCAAAACAATCTGTAATAAATTAAGTTATTTTCATTTCTTTATTCTTTTTACATTTATCAATTAATAAAGAAATCATGAACGACGCTAATGTTTCGAACTGATTGAATTATAATCTAAAACATCAAATTTTATTAAAAATTAAAAAAAAATCAATATAATATTTAATAAAGATTTTCACAATTAAAACAAACATTATTTTTTAAAATTTATCTAATTTCTTCCTTTTTACCGACCGACGATAGTGAGGAAGGTATTGTTTTCATACCAAATTTCACATGTGGAGATTTTTACATATCTCCACGAATCATGCATTTTTTTAACAGAAAAAAAGTATTTTTAGCATGGTGTCTGTCCGTCCGTCCGTTCGAATAGATGTGTACAGCTTGAACGGCTAAACGGATTTTTATGAAATTTGGTATATTTACTTAATGCATCAGTATGATGAATTGATCAACTTTTGGTGCAAATCCGGAAACCGGAAGTGGTAGTATTAGCGATCGACGATAGGAAGGTAAGGGTTATTTTCGCACCAAATTTCACATGAGGAGATTTTTTACATATCACCACGAATCAAGCACTTTGTATTGGTTTTATCCTCGAGAAAAATCATCTTTATTAATTTTTCTTAATTTAAAATTATATGACGTCATCCAGCCATTCATGACGCCACAGCCTGGTCTTACATATATATTGTAAATAAAATAAAATTAAAAATATTTGTTATATCCATATCTGTTTTTTATTGCATTAATAGATATATTAAAATTATTTGAAATTGTTTCTGTAGCTTCAAACCGTCGGTCGGTTCGGACCTGGCCACACAGGTCAACTTATTTATTAAATAATTCTAATTATGAAAAAAATTAAATTCATATTTCAGATTATATTAAATGCATTTGCTTCAAGGATATAACTTATTATTTTTTATTAATAACAATTATAACAATTTTCAATATTTTTATAATTTTATTAATAAAATATTGGATTTAAAATTTTTGTTTTTTGTTTTTATACATTAAAAGACATACAATAATTTAAAATAAAAATACTCTCATTGTGGGTTTATTTATTATTCATTTAGTCAGGTGAATAAAAGGTGGGTCTGATAAGCTGGCGTCGAATAACGTTAAAATACACAGTAACTCAGAAGCCAGGCTTCTAATGGACAGCAGCTCTTATGCATGCAAATGAGCGCTCGTATGCATTTGTGGGACGGCTCATTACAACTCTAAGATGATCGCTAATGGGTCACCAAGAATTAGCAATTCATTTACTTAAAATGTTACCTTTTAGAATATATAAATTATGAATACAAACAAATTGAAAGTCGGAATCCAATATCTACTGAAATAAAAAAAATTCCATAAAAAATAAAAATAAAATAAATAAAATTATCTAAAATAAAACAATACATATAAAAATTAATTAAATAAACATGCTATAAAAAAGATCATTTAACTGAAATATGGAATTTATATTTTAATTTACATTTCAAATAGATATTTAAATATTAATAAATAATATATTTCAAATTTTAAAATAATAAAATATAATCAATTCTCTTATCATATACTCACAATTAACTATAATTATTTAATTGATATTTAATTATATGTCAATTAGAATTAAATTTATTTATTATGATTTATATATCATAAATATAATCAATATATTATTGAACTTTAAATTAATAACAAATCAACATGCCAAATATTCATAATAGCTAAAGTAACTTTAATTGATGATACATTTAATTTAATCATTCATAATAATAATTTAATTTAATATTTTAATTACTCTTTCATGAAATAATTTATAATAATATAAAATAATATTGTATTTATCACATAAGTTCATTCGGTTTCGGTTAATTCGCTTGCCTACTTTACAGGAGAAATATTTTTTGATTTTTGTTCAACACGTTCGGGAACTGCAGATTCCCCGTAGACATTGAATATATTTTTCGCTGCTTGGGTTGCGTTTTTCCTTTGTCGAAAATAATACAACATAATATGGCGAAAATTGCCATTGTACTATACTGGAGGTCACAATCGAAGTAGCAAAATTAAATATATTTCACACTAAAATGTAGCTAAAGTGTTGTACACTAGAATTGGAGTTGCGAAAATATCCCCTCCACCTAAATAATTTCCGTCTAATAGGCATCAATATCCGCAAGCCAAAATGCGAACGAACTTATGTGACTACCCATTATAATTTTGTATTACTAAATAATAATAATCTTTCATTTTAATATTTATGCATTCAGGAAATATATTATATTAGAAATATCTATCTATCTAGGCATTGTATAATAAATGTAGTTAATACAAGGTGTATATATATATATATATATATATAATATTGCTTTGTATAATTAATGAATCAATTAGACTGCCTATATAAGAGGTGACGTGTCCCAACATGCATCAGTCCGCTTGAATCGGAGCAAGCGTACGGTTACTTGAAAACGACTGCAGAATAAGCAGTTGAAACGTTGTACAATTATTTTAATTTAATAAATAATTTTATACAAATAATGTGGTCTTTTAATAAAAATTCCCTTAATAAGAATCAATTAGAGTTATCTAATTCTTATTTTAATTATATTATAGAAATACCTATAGGTAATATTCTTTTGAGGAAAGTAAAAAATTCAAACAAAATATGGAGGTAATTAAGGAATCAACATTATGAGAAGATAAATAACTTTTAATATTAAATTTTTATAAAATTATAATCTTAATAATTTATACGCTTCGGAAAGTTATATTAGCGCTGCGCATTATAGATATTTTACTTGTTTCTTCTTAATACAAGCTTACATATTTATTTTCTTAATTTTTTTAAATAGATCCAAAGTATTGTTTAAATAAACAATAATTATGGCGTCATATTAATAATAATACTTATTTTATAGAGTAATATTTTAGAAATACATTACAACTTTTTGTTCTAATTTCTAGATCATTATATATATCTCTCTTATTCTTGACTTTTCTATCTCACTTTTACAATTTTCAAATAAATTATTAAGTAATATGGAATTCCTTAATGATAATATTAGCTTAAAAGCTAAACGAAAAAGCAAACTTGTTAAGTCTTAATAATAATAATAATAATATTGATAAATGAACTTGAAATTTATGATTTTGTATTCAAACAAGATATGCAGATGAAATAAAATCCATTTAGTTATTTAACAAGATTAAATATTGATAATTCAAAAATTAATTTTCAAGCGACTTTTAAGCCATATCGTGGGTTTATATTTTCATATGGCATTAGTGCATAAAATTTGGAATGAATTTTGTTTAGACATTCCTAATATTATATGATAACATTTTATATGTATCAAATTAAAATAAACATTAAAATGTATTTATAAGAAAGATAACAATATTTTATTTTTAATATCAAAATATTAGACTTTAATTTCTTTTTTATAATAACCAATTTCAAGAATATATTTTTATATATTAAACTAGCTGCTCCGAGCGCCTTCCAGGCGCTCTTCACACCTTGTCGGGGGCTCCGCCCCCTGTACCCCCGAGTGATACATAGTATTTGGTTGAAAGTCTGTATGTAAAAGGTTTTCATCCATTTTGTTTCAATCAGTATAAGTAGATAAGACATATATTTGTTTTCTTGGAAAATATATTTTAATTTAATCAACAACAAATTTTCCTAGTATAATAAGTAAGATTTATTGACTATTTCATATTATTATTTATATATTTACTAATATATTTGTGGCTCTTTGCATTTATTTAAGTAGATTTTAATTAATTAAATAATTAATATTCTAAGTTTATGAACATTATTTTTTTTATAAATTATATTAATTAAAATTTATTTTCTTATTTCTGTTTGTTCTTTATTTTACATTAATAATATTAATTACTTATAAATAATTCATAATAATAATAAATTGTGATACCAACTTATAGGAATATTAAAATAATAAATTATTATTTGACATATATATGAATATAATTTAAATATTTTTAATTTTATTTTAAGAATAGATATATATCTAAAAGGCGGTAACTGTGACGTCACATATATACATTTAAATTAAAAATATTTGAATGTTTAAGTTTTTATGTAGCGCCATCTGTCGATAGTTTTGTGACACTACAGATTTTTACCAAAATATTACTAATTAAATTAATTTTGGATAAATTAATTTTGGATTTAACTACACTAAAACCTTCCCTGGGATGCCCACAACAATCCCTGAAAGTTTCACCGTAATCGGACGGGTAGTTTTTGAGTATTTGACAGACACACACACACACACAGACATTGCCTTTTATATATATAGATAGATACAGTTAGAATTTAAAAGTAAATGTACATTTTTTCAAAAAATTCAGCAAATTTATTAAACAATTTGTTTTTAAAGATATCCGGCATTGAATTAAATAATTTTTTTGAATAAGCTAATTAAATAAAAAATATTTAATTGTATCTTCAAATAATATAATAAAAAATATACTTATTGTTAGATATAAATTTTTCTTTTATTTTTTTATTTTTTATTTTCATGGTACTAAATTAAACATCAATAGTTTTTTTTTAATTTTAAAACGATTAAATATTTTCTATAGGATAAATAGGATTTTCAGCTTAAAACATTTCCAAGTTAATATTACATTTGCTTTTATCTTTGATTTTATTATTAATCTAATTTCTGTCTTAAACAAATACTTACAGCCATCCAGTTTTCTTATATTAAATAAATATTATAAAGAAAGAGGAGGCAAAGATTAAAAAAAAATGAGAAAAAAATTAATTAATAATTAAGTTCGTATATTAATCAATGAGAAAATTAATTTATAGAAGCTTCTGTAGAAATTCAACGGAAATGCTGATTGAGCAATCAAAAGATTATTTTTTTTTTAATTCACCGAGTAAATCTAATCATATAATCGATTATTAAAAAAGATTCTTTTAAAGATATAATTACCTATATATAAAAATAATATACAAGATTTTCACTATGTCATTTTTAATTACATAGATGCTTTTTTTTAAAAAAACAATTTAATATTCAATAAAAATTTAATATAACTAAATATCAATAATTAAATTTATAATATTTCTATGATTATTTTGATCTGTTGTATGAAATCAGATCAGGATTGATCAAATGAATCTAAAATCTAAAATAACTATTATCCGGATAATGCATCGCACCTTAAACGGGTAATATCACATGTCAAATGGCTTATTATAATTATAATAATAATATACATTATATATTGGATTTTAACGCAATGTTGAGTAAGCTTTGAACTTTAAGAATCATTGACATACCTATTTATAATAAAATTTCTGATGTAGCAATGAAATCTTATAACTGATAAAAAAATGTTTTGAAATTAAGTAATTTTTCTAAATTATTTTTTTAACTTGGAAATATGTATTTTAAAAATTTTCATATCAAAGTAAAAACAGATTATTTATAATAAATTTTTCCATTACTTTGCTATTAGCTTAGAAGCTTAGATAACATTTTAAAAAAAATAAATATATATATAGTAGAATTTACATATATACATACGTTAGGAATAGAATAGTTTACCCAATATATGATTAATAGAATATATTCATTATAATTTTTGAAATGTCTTTCTAATATTGAAATGTATGACAAAATTATAAATATATATATTTAACATAAATAAAAAAAATTAATTATTTTTCATTTATTTATATTATTATCCGTGAAATTGTAGTTCTCTATCATTAATAAGGTAATAAAATGATTAAAGTTTATTCAAAGATAAAATCAAATGTATCAATTTAATTAAAACTATGTTAATTAGATTTTAAAATGTTTAAGATTGTTATATTTCTTTAACTTAATATTTTTTTAATATAACTACGATTTTGATAATATCTACAAGACGAATTAATTAATTAATTAAACGATGTAAAAAAATTGATTTAATTATAATAAATGTATAACTTTTTATTTATTTATTGATCCAAATATTTATTATCTTTATTGAAAATTTTAAATTTATTATTACGTGATCATAGAATGAAAAAATAATACAAATATTTTTGATAAAATTATAAAATGAAAGATTTTAAGAATTATCATATGGATTCAATATCAAATTGAATTTAAATTTAGTTTTTGTAAATTTTATGATTCAATAAAAATGTTGGTGTCTTATAAGTATGTATATACTTGTAATCTCAAATATGAAAAAATATTTTCTCTCAGAAGAGATGATTAATATTTTTTAAAAACATTTTCGATGGTCTCTTCTATAATCTTGCTTTGATGGGTCAATTCTTGTCATTATGGCTTAATTTTAAGATTATTTAATACTGTCAATTAAATATTTTTAAATTATCACCTTTTTACCGACCGACGATAGTAAGGGAGGTATTGTTTTCACACCAAATTTTACATGTGGAGATTTTTACATATCTCCACGAATCATGCAATTTCTTAACAGAAAAAAGTATTTTTAGCATGATGTCTGTCCGTCCGTCCGTCTGTATAGATGTGTACAGCCTGAACGGCTCAACGGATTTTGATGAAATTTGGTATATTTACTTAATGCATCAGTGGGATGAATTGATCAACTTTTGGTGGAAATCCGGAAACCGAAAGTGGTAGTATTAGCGATCGACGATAGAAAAGGAAGGGTTATTTTCACACCAAATTTCACACGAGGAGATTTTTTACATATCATCACGTACCATTCACTTTGAATTGGTTTTATTCTCGAGAAAAATCATCTTTATTAGTTTTTTCTTAATTGAAATTATATGACGTCATCCAGCCATTCATGACGTCACAGCCTGGTCTTCCATATATATTATAAATAAAATAAAATTAAAAATATTTATGTTATATCCATATCTGTTTTTTATTACATTAATAGATATATTAAAATTATTTGAAATTGTTTCTGTAGCTGGAAATTAATTTATTTCAAACCGTCGGTCGGTTCGGACCTCTCCACAGGTCAACTTATTATAGAAAGGGATTATCAGTCAGTAAGATATTATCAAATTGTTCAAACATGCAAGTATATATATTAATATAATGAACTATATATATAATATATGTTGTTACAAAAATGTTTTTATGATTGAATGCATTCATCAAATATTTTGTCAATTTTAGAAAATAATGAGGATGGATTAATTCTCAATGATTTCAATGTGTAGTTGTGTTCTTTCAAGATATGTTTTCTATAGCAGCACGCGTGTGTTTAATGTTTAAGATACCTAAGTGTAGTCACGTGTAAATTGTCAGTTTGTTGACATTCACGAAACTGATACATTCTAACTCTGCTTTTACAGAAGTCAATAAACTGCATTATGTTATAATTATTTATAAATTAAAAAAAAGAAATTTAATGTTTTAAGATTCTCGTTTGCATATATTATTTGCAAATGTTTATTATAAACAAGTGAAATAAAAATTAGTAGGCAGAATATCATAAAATCTAAAAAACAAACGACTATATATTGTAAATTCTATTTCATTTCTATAATTTTTATTCAAATTTAAAAAGATATTAGTACCAAATTTATTGATATACTAAGAAAATTTAAAATTAATAAAAAAAAAATTTATAAACTGTTGAAAGGAACTGGTAGTTAAATTGCAATTAATCTCTACAAAGTAAACTCAAATGTCAAATGTGATTTATAACAACGTCAGATTTCTCATCACGAACGTTGAAAGAAGATCAGGTGAAGAACAGTTTGCTTCTTTCACGTGTTGAAAAAACAATTAAGTATTTCATGAATGATCCTGAAGGTCCTATTCTTGATCAGGAAAAATTTAATCCATTCAAAAAGTGTACTATTAAAAGAGTAAAATAAAACTAAAAAAAAAACGACTTTAAAATATTTTGAAATTGATTTTCATTAATAAATTATTTAGTATTCTTATTATCAAATAACAAAAACATTACCTTTTTTTATTATAATAATATTTTACTACGATGAAACGGTAAATTTTGCATTAAATAAATTATTTTTGAATTTACCTTTATTAAAAAGAAGCAAAAAAATATCAGTTAATGATATTTGAAATCAAAAGAGGGAAAAAAAATTAATGTAGAAATAATATGAAAATTATTTTATAATTTATAACGCTAATAATCAACCACTTGTTTCAGATCTCGGAAGTGTATTAAATCACTAATGAGCTAATAAATCAAATTGTGAAGGGATCCTCTTAATTTAGCATAAATAATTTTTGTTTTGTTTTAATTTTTTTTTAAGTATATTATTTATTAATCTTTCTAGAAAGATTGTTAAATTTATTTATTTGATTGATTATTTATTATGATTTATTACAAAAGATATTATACTATAATAGATTAATAAAATTAAAAAAAATTCTAATATAAGATATTTTCAAATATATTAAATATTTATTTATATATTTAAATATTTTTTTTAACCATTTCGAATGGCAAAAATTTAGATTACTTTTTTTTATAAATAAATAAATAAATAAATAAATACTGAAGTTATTTCAAAACGTAAATTATATTCTTTTCAAGAATTCATTAGACTGCCACTTTGGGCATGCATGGGACATTACACAATAACAATCTTGAGTATTTCTAGATTTAAATAATTATTTATATTCTGAAAACATTTAATTATTTTTAAATATGGTATAATAAATTAATATTTTCTATATCAGTTCATTTTTATAAACATAATTTGTCTATTTCAATTTTCAAAAATATCTTTCTCATATTTAGTTTGGATTTATTTTAATCTTTGGAAATTATTTCTTTGGATGTTTAATATAAAAATAAAATTTTAGATTTCCAAAAAGAGACAAGAAATTTTTCTAGCTATTTTTAAAATATTCCTTATCTTATCTTTTTTTATTTGAATAATAATAATAAATTGTTTACTTAAAAGAAAATGAGCTTCAAACATGTACATAACTACAAAATATCTACCTATACTACATACCTACATAGGAAATTTGAATTTTTATTTTTTATTATTCATCTTTTAATTAATTATTTTAAAGTTATAGAAACTGTGTTACAATTTAAAATTGTATTAATCTTACAAGTGTATATATATATTCACTTTGACAGATCCAATAAAAAGTATATGTTATTACATACTATGTGATATCAATTAAATCAATACGATTATAATACAATTCTAAATCGTTTAGATTAAATTAAAATGAATTTTCGTTTAAATTAAATAAACTGAAAAAGGAGAAATATTTTTTAAAATTTAATATTTAAATATATTCAAATGAATGTATTCTGTATTATATAAAATAAAATAAAAACATTTATTTTATTTAAATAGTAAATGTAAATCATTCGATTGATTATTGACTTGAATTCTAATATTTATAAGTCAATGTACAATTTAAAATTTAAAATATGGATTACTGACGTATAATTATCTTTTGTAAAACTCAATTAAAAAAAAACAAGAAAAAAGAATATTGGAAAAGGAATAAGGGAATTTTTGATAACGACTAAATCTCTTGCCAATTAAAAATAATTGAATGTCAACTTGCTCATTTTTATTTAGTCCTTTCTATTTTCATCTCAATCATGCTAATCAGAATTAATTTTTTATTTTTTTTTTTTGAGAAAGTTATGAGCTTATTTTAATTAAATGGAACAGATGATATTTTGATTTTGGCAAGCTATAATTAACAGTTCGTAAATGGCGTGTTAATCTGCAATGTTATGCTTTATTTATCAATCTTTTGAAATATTTTAATCGATTTTTTTACCTTTTCAAATTATAATCAATTATAATCTAAAAATGGCATGATATAATTGTAAATTTTTATTGATTCTTTAATTTCTTCTTTATTTTAATTTTGTTGTTATCGACGATTGTTTTTTTTTTTTTACAAAAATATTATTGAATTAAGTTAAAAAAACATGTGATGGATATACTATAATTCAGAAAAATAATCATACTATAACTATAATAATATAAAGACAAAAAAATACTAAAAATTAACCGTGTTAGGATAATATATTTATTTTTGTTTAATTTATTTATAATCATTCAATAATTTAAAACCCTTTTTGACTGAATTAATCACAACCAAAATTATAAATATATACTTAATAGAAAATATCGTTTACTTTTTTAAAAAAACAATTTTCATTTAATTCCAATGTCTTTATTAACTTCGGATCCATTTAATCAAATGATTCATTTAATTTAAATTAAATTTCAAATTTTGTATATCTCTTTTATGAATTTAATTGTGTCTATCTATAATATGAAAGTAAAATAAATGATTTTTTTTAAATTAATGTAAAATATTTCCATAAAATATGCTAAAAAGAATAGTATAATCTAATTTTAAAAATTTATTAGATATTTTATAATACACACTTTATAAAATTATTGAATGATAGTTCAAAAAATATCTCTTTTAAAAAAATCAATCAATTAATTTACTAATTACTTACAGGATAATATATATATCATTTAAGTAAGATAGAAAGTTTCGATTTTTATTTTTAAAAACTTTAACACACTTTCTTAGAACGATTGAGAATAGGTAAAACAAATCGTACGATATAAGATTGATTCTTATGAAACGTGTCAATCAATCATTAATCATTTAATTTGATATACAAGCCTTGTTCAAAAATGTGATATCTATGTAGTTAAGTAAAGGAATGGTTAGTTAATGAAATCGCTTAAAAGAAGAAAGCAATATTCAAGCTTTCAATGCCTTAAATAGGATTGTGCTTTACTGTTGCGTTAATCTCTTGGTCAGAAGGGATGATGGTCTCCTGACCCAAAGGCTGATAAATCTTACTTGATCTACTCCAGCCTTGTTACTTCTGCCAAGACACTGGCAGCGAAAACAGGCCGCATGTCGCCTGAACGACTAATTGCCGGGTCTTTTGATTCAATCAGATATGCAAGTCAAACTGTCTGTCTGTCCTCGTTGTTTCTTAAGAAAGAGTCATGATGCTTTTGTTACAACTCACCGTAAACAATAGCGATATGCATATGAAGGTAAGAGGAAATTCAGTTACATCTAGATTCGGATATTCTCTTAGCAAGCCTATATAATTTATTTGGCCAGGTAACAACGAATTATACATAACTGAACTGAATTAAAAAAAAACATAAGAATGATTAACAAGACATACATACAGGTGGGATTGAAATTGAATATGTAAATAATTCAAATATTTGATTATATTAATAATTATAGAATGATTAATGATATTTATTTAAAATTTAAAATTGTTTAAATAACTAGGATATACAAATTAAAATGGCAGAAAAATATACATATATTAGGTATTATAAATAAATAAATTAATTGAAGAAAAAAAAATTTATTACTGAAAATTACAGAAATATTTATTATAAGGTATAAATAAATAATAAAAAAAGAACATGTTTTAAAACGAATACTCATTTCTTTCATTGATTTATATCTTATTAATTAAGGTAAACGTCTTATTTGAAATAATTAACTTTATTCTATATAAAAGTTTTTTATTTTTTTTTAAATTTAAATATTATAAATGAAAAATGTATACTGAATGATTGTATAGTTAATTTTATAATCTTCCATGGTAACAGAAATTATTCTACATCTGACCATTTCATAGCATAATCTTTTACGATGTATAATTTTAAATAAATAAATCGAAGAAATTATTTAAAGAAAGAAGGTGGTTCATTTAAATTTACAATTACAATCCTAGGTCAATGGTATATGTGAAAAAAAATACAAGAGCACTAACTCACTACTCCCAAACAATTACAATTTTGGAAATTATTCATAAGAGACGAATTGACTCCATTATGGGTAAATACATTATCAACCTCTCAACCACATGGAAAAAATAAATTGTACTTAATAATTTAAATCAGTTGCTGAATTCAATTCATTTCCTGTAATGAATTAAAATAACCAAAGATATTTAATTATTCAATTGTATAAATACATATGTAATTATAAAAATACATAGATATAATAATAACAAAAAGTAAAAAAAAAATATTAAAGTAAAAATTAACTGTTTTTTTTTAAATTTAATAAAAACTTAATAGAATTTAATGATTTGTTTCTTGTTGTATAAATAAAAAAAAATAATTATAACATTAATCTATTTTTAATTTAACTTAATTAACACAAATCAAATTATAACGGATGATTGAACTAATAATATGATAAGTTTTCCATTGAGTTGAAAATTATATCTTATTTATTGCTTTTCGTATAAAATGTTAACTAAATAAATTATTTATTTATTTTTTTTTTTAAATGAATATTTATTTTACTATTTGTTTTATATTTTCCTCATAGGAAAAATTACATCCTGATTTGGACATTCAATTAGCATTTTATATTCTATTAAATTCTCTGACTAAACCATGGAGAGTCCTCGAGGGGTTCAGGTGACTGGCAGATGCAAAATGAGTTGTTAATAGGTAAAACGGTGTTGAGACAATACATGGGCCGCACCTTCACTCTAAAAGAAAAGCCAAGAAGCCATGAAGAATCTCCTCGAGGATGCTGAGTCATGGAACCCGCCGGAGGAACTCTAACCTCGTCATGCCCGAATATTCATTTACCGTTGTTTGCTAATTAGAGTGGGCTTATTTATTATCCGGGGAATGAGGATAATCATTAGAATAATTTAATAGCCAGAAGGACGACTGATTGGAAAAAATCCAATTGAATTTTGAAATTGAGAATTTCGATTTCATTTCAATCGTGTCGATTCTATTAAATAAATTAACTTCAGATAATAACAAGCAGTAATGCATTCGTTCCTCCTTTAATAGATTTAACATTTTTTTTATTAGAGAAACTAAATCTATTTATTAGAACAATATTTCATAAATATTTCATAAATATTTCATAAATCTAAATATCTTATATCTATTTTTAAAATAATTTGAATTCGATAATAGTTCAACTTTTCTTTTAAGTTATTCATCTTGTATTTTAAAAAATAGATAAATAAAATATCACAATTATTAACAATTCATTTTTACCGACCAACGATAGTAAGGGAGGTATTGTTTTCACACCAAATTTCACATGTGGAGATTTTTACATATCTCCACGAATCATGCATTTTCTTAACAGAAAAAAGTATTTTGTCTGTCCGTCCGTATAGATGTGTACAGCTTGACGGCTCAATGGATTTTGATGAAATTTATATTTACTTAATGCATCAGTGGGATGAATTGATCAACTTTTGGTGCAATTCCGGAAACCGGAAGTGGTAGTATTAGCGATCGACGATAGGAAGGGAACTGTTATTTTCACACCAAATTTCACATGAGGAGATTTTTTATATATCACCACGAATCTCTCATGCACTTTGTATTGGTTTTATCCTCGAGAAAAATCATATTTATTAGATTTTTCTTGATTTAAAATTATATGACGTCATCCAGCCATTCATGACGTCACAGCCTGGTCTTGCATATATATTATAAATAAAATAAAATTAAAAATGTTTATATTTATTATTTATGTATCCATATCTGTTTTTTATTACATTAATAGATATCTTAAAATTATTTGAAATTGTTTCTGTAGCTGGAAATAAATTTACTTCAAACCGTCGGTCGGTTCGGACCTGGCCACAGGTCAACTTATTTATTATATGTACTTTATATTATATGCATATATATATTACGGTTAAAATATTAACTTAGTCTATGTATACACCCACTAGCTAAGGTATACTTTAACTAAACTATAAAAGTATTTATAAATTTTATGGAGAAATCCCTTGTTCATCTACCATAGAAATAGAAAGATATAAAAAGTTGGGTTATTTAAATTACCAAAATCATTGTTCAAACTACATAACGAGATCAAAATAATACATATGTTCATCTATTTGAAAATAAATCTAAAAATTTATTTACATTTCCTTTAAATAATAGTTAGGAGTATTTAATATATGAAAACAATTATAAAATACTTACAATTTAAGAAAGAGGCTTAAATCTCGTTTACTAATAAACTATTTTAATAAACTATATTATATACCTACTAATGTATTATACATATAGTACCTATTAAAGAAATTTTTAATCTCATACTGTAATATATATTAAAAATAATTGAAAAATAGATTAAATATTAATATAAAAATATTATTTGTTTTATGAATAATTTTACACATAATTGTGTTGACATTTTATTATTAGGTATAACACACACACACACACACACACAATATATATCTAATTGTATGTAGTATACATATTTTATTATATTAACTTTTCTTTTATAATATATAAGAAAAATGAAAGCCATTTTAATTAAAAAAAATGAAAGGTGGACAAAAACTAAGCAAATATTATTCAAGAGTATTTTTATATCTTGAATGAGGGATGGAAATTTTTATTAAAAAAAAAAACTTGGATTTTTAACCGGAATTCTTGAGAAGGTTTCTATTCAAAAAGATACACAATAAAAGAAAACAAAAATGTATCAAAATTGATTGAATTTAATTGATGTTGGGCGCCGCTTGTTCTCTTCACATCCCAATTTCACAACGACCTTCAAACATTAACGGGTTCAAGATAAATTTTTCGAGTTCCTAAATAAATTGCAAAAAATCACCTTTCTTTACATTTTGGTTAATTTTTTTTTTTAATTATTATTTTTGTCCATTCTTGGAATAAAAGTTAACAGTTATTTTAAAAAAATACATTAAAAAAATATAAACAAGTATAAATTAAAACAAATTAAATGTTTTAAATATTTTTAAATTTATTAATTAAATAAATAAATTAGTATATATATAACTCTAACAATTATCATTATAAAATTAATTTAGAAAAATCTGCAAAGATATTTTAAATCATTATTTTTCAATTATTATTTTTAATATACATGTCTAAACATGTAATTTTTAGAAGCACATTTCAATTATCTTTGAGGTGATTAGTATACCTAGTTAATGATGATCTCAAACTTAAATTACTTACCGAGCACCAACGATGACCTGCCCTCGGGAGACATCGAAAAGAAGCTGCGAATAGGTTGTGATACCCTCCTCGACAAATAAATCGGATGTGGGAAGGAGATCTGCAAAATATTCACATTATTATTATACTTTTATAAAAGAAATTTTAATTTTAATATTATTTTATTATAATATATCAAAATTGTGATTATAAATTGACAAACATTTGACAACATTTCTTTAAAAATTAAATCATCTTCTCAGAATGTAGATATTTCGTATTTATATTTATTTTGAAAATTTGGTATTATTTAAAAAATATTTATGTTTAAATAAAAGATAGAAAAAAAAATTGTTAAATATTTTATTTGGTATTTATCACTGATTGACTTTTCATTTAATTTTCATAATTAATTTTTACAATTTAAAATTAATAAATCTGATAAAATAAAAAAAAATAAACTAAGGGATAAAAGTATTATCTTAAATTATATTATTTGTAAAGATTTATCTTAAAACATTAATAAAATCAAAGTTTAAATCACGAACTCCTAAATTTATGCAACCCAATTGACTTCTTAGATGTAAAGTAAGTTCATATTACAGGAGCTATCGTAAAAGATTGTAACTTGCGACTAAATAATTTTGCTATTTTAAGTTATAAAAATACATATTATTGCTGAAATGTTACAAATTTTTCGGTTTATAGATTATGATTCAATGCTAGATTTATTTTCACAATGAATTTCTCTTTGATCAAAATACAACAAATTTTATTATTGTAATGTACTCTTTTTTAACTTTGACCATTTACATTTTAAATTTAAATATGTTATATGGTATATATACGTATATATTAAATTAATCAATTTAAAAAATAACAATAATTCAAAGGGGGATTATTTATGAAAATAATATTTAATTAATTTATTATTATTATTATTTTATAATACAAGCAACTGTCTTGAAATTATCTTAGAAAAATATTAATATAAAATCTTTTAGTCCTGAATAATTAAGAAAAATTATCGTAAATTAAATAAAAATTTAATTATTTATAAATGCTATGAAGTCTGCCTGGATTGCATTATGATATTCGATGGTACCATGTAAGCTTTGTGTTAACTCAAGTGTTAACGCGCCAAGCCCTTGTGTGTCGAGTACACAAACCCGGTGACTCTGTGTGTGTGTGGGCCCTTGTTTGCGTTTTCGTCTAAGACAGCCTCTTTATGACATTTCAACACTAAAGAGTTATGACGCGTAAGAAATATATTCAATTAGTGAGTATATACATATATATATATATATAAATATCTATATCTATATATATATATATAACCTTTATATGAATATATAACTTTTATTCTTTTCAATAGCTAAGCATTAATTTAAAAGTAAATATTGTTTCAAAAAACAAATAAATATTTTGGCTTTAAAAATAATTTTTAAACTTTATAATAATTTTTTTATAAAAAATATTTTACATAAAATATAAAAGAAAAAAAAAATTGAAAATCTAAATATGAAATCTTAATTCGTATTTAACGACTCATGAATTTTATATTAATTTTTTTAAAAAACTCATTGAATTCGTTATTAATGAATTAATTATATTAAATTAAGTTTAAAATAAGAATTGATAAGCAGTGTAGCATATACATTTTTTATAAATTTTTTTATACATGTTTTTTCCCAATTTTAATAAATTATAAACTCACTTTTAAATATTATCCATATATAGTAAAGTTTAACCTTTTCTCTTTTCCTTCTCCCTTTTTTTTAAGAAACTTTTATTGTAATATTTTTCACTGAATACCTTTTGCCTAGAGCAAAAAACGTTTCCATCAAATTAAAATCATTCCTGAGTCATATCAAGCAAGAGAGATAATTAAACGAAAATTAAATGTGCCGTAAGCTTTCATAGACATTACTTTAGTTAAATTTGAATTGCATGGTCGAAAAATGGAATTAATTCTGAATAGTTAATTGCATGGGATAAATAAAGTGGGGCTGCTTTAATTCAACATTTGCACCACCTGCTCGAAAGGACCTTACAAGGGGTTTGGGCACCCAGAGTTCCCACTTGAAAGGGATGATCTCTGTGAAACACGACTCGTCTTTGTTCACGAGAAATAATCCCCGACTACTTGGGGGGAAAGGAGGAAAATAATATTTTAAGACCAAATTTAATGCAAATTGCTAAACCGCCAAATACAAAGTGGCGGTAGAGACGGATGTTGCATAACACGTAGACGACTATGAAAGGGCTGAAGGGATTCAGTTCAGGGAAATGTTTATTCAAGTGTTTGGTTTGAAGATGCTCTCACACTCAAAACAAAAGGAATTTAAGAAGTCTTCAGAGGGAAAAAATTGATATAAAATATAAGTATAAAGAGACCGATAGAAAGATATGCATAAATTAAATTATTAGTGAAGAATTATTAGAAGATTAATAATTAAATTTAAAAATTATATTTAGCCCTATATAATTGGAATGTTTTAAGATAATATTTTATTTCTAATAATATTATTTCTAATAGAAATAAAATAAAAAAAAACAAGAAAAATAAAAATAACTAATTTCATTCATAAAATTCTTATTATAAATATTATTATTTCTTTATATAATCATGGATGGAAATTTTGGTGGAGCAAGACCTGTAGACGAGCTTTCAGTAAAAAGTGGAAGCACTAAACATCAACCACATGACAGTTTGGAATTATTTTAAGAAAAACCAGGCTACAAACAAAAGTTCGATGTTTAACAATCTAGTGATAAAAAAAAATTTGCTGACTATAAGGCATATTATATATTAATTGAACGAAGTTGAGTTAGACAAATATATATAATTATTAATGTTAATTATACGTGAACATAATTTAATTTAGAAAATAAATAGTTATATGAATAGACTATATTCTATATAAAAACAAGAGCACTTAAATGATTCTTAGTGCTTTTTGTTTATGATTTATATTCCTTTTTTGGACAAATTCAATAATCATATATTCAAAATGAAACTATATAATAATATGTATAATACTATATGTTTAAAAAAAATGTTGATTTTATTATTATTCTTTTACATTATTGACTAACCCTTTTTTTATACTGGATAATTATTATTTATAACAGTAAAAAAAAATGGTTATTGTTATAAAGGAGAAAATAAATTATTTGTCCATTTATATTTTCATCCCCAATATTGAGTCAGGTGAAATAGATAAATATCATCCCTCGGAGCAGTAAAAAGTAAACACTTGTGTCCTTTTTTTACGAGATGGCTTGCCGGTGGTATGCATCTCTAGAAAGGGTCTGGTAGATAACATGTGTAGGTCGATGCACTGTTAGGTAACAGCCAAGTCGATGAATTCTTAATCAGGAGAAAAAAAGAGAAAGAAACCTAGAAGAAGAAAGAGAGAAGTACCTGTAAGATGCCAGCCTGTCAACCTCCCAACATCCCATGAATAATTAAACATCGAAAGTTTGCCTAGTTTTATCGAGACCGATTTTTATAAACGTAAATTAATAGTGAAATATTTAATTTTAATCGGGTTGCTTTTCTATTGTCGGTTTAGGAAAATAAAAATGTTGATAATGAATATCTATTTGGTATTCAACCCAATCATTCCAGATAGGATTTATTTCGTAATTCAAGGACAACTTCATACTATTATCAAAACGAGTTACAATCATTCTATAATCATGTTGATTATTTATTCAACAATGCATAATTTAAATAAACAATAATATTTATTTTCAAACAATGATATTCAAATAAAAAAATTGAATAAAAAAACATAATAAATAAAACAATGTAACAAAAATAAAAATATACTTAATATATATAATTATATATATTTGTAAATATTTAATTAACTATTTAAATAAATAAATTTTATAGAAAAAAAAATATATATATATTAAGAAAATATTGATTGGAAAATATATTGATCAGATAAAATTATTATTAAATAAATAAATAAATAAATAAATATATATATATATATACACATATATACAAAAATTAATAATTTCAATCATTTTTTTTAAGTACTTAAGGTAAATTAAAATGTAAATAAAAAAAGTATCATCACATATAAAATATAATTTAAAAGATTTAAATTTTTTTTTTTTAAATATCAACATAAAATTCAAACATTTAATCAGCATTTTTTTTTTCGTCTAAATAAATTAGAAGTTTATACGAGTCATTGAATGAATAACTTCCACACAGAAAGTTGAAGAAAACTTATTCATGCAACATCACGGCGCCAGGATGCTATTTACATTTCATGTCAACTCGGTTATTTCATTTAATTTTCAACTGTTCTTTTTATAAATTTAGTACAAACATAAAAAATGAAATTTATCGTTTACAAATATATATCTCTATTATATTAATTGTTTCTTTGATAAATGCTTAATTTATTTATTTATCATTTGAATAATAAATATATCTAAATAATAATTCATAATTCTATTATAATTAAGTATGTAAGTTTGTATGACTAATCTGTTAATGATATACTGCTTCCTTACCAGTAAATTTTCAAATAAAGTTTCAGTAAAATATAGAATTAATTATATAGAAGATATTTTTAATTTTTTAAATTGTCCAAATGAAATGGAAAACAATAATATATTATACGTTTTTATTATTAATAAAAAAAAAACTAAAAAAATTTCTACAAATTTTATTTAAATTAATTCATAAAAAATTAATATTCACATAACACTACATACACTTTCACCACTTAAGACATAAAACATCTTCTCTTTAATTTCAAAATCATATGATAAAAAATATTCCCTCAAATATGGATCAATCAAAAAAAAAGATTACATGCAATGTTTTTTTTGTAAAGATTTTATTCATATTTTAAATAAAAATATATTAACTTTTTAATTCAGAAAAAAAAATCACGAACTACTTTCCCTACTCATTTATTTTTTAAATTTTAAAAATCATATATAGAATGATTTTAATTCTTATAGCTTATATTTTAAAGAAATTCAGGGGAAAATTTGGAAGATATTCGTTAAAGATTACATGTACATGTAAACAGGGAAAATTAATGATATATAAAATTAAAATTAGGTACATTTTTTTCAAAAAATGTATCATGAATAAACCAATACTCTTATACTTTACTTTAATAGAGAAAAAAGATGAAGTTTCATTTTTTATTTTACATTTTTTTTTTTTTTTTTTTTTTGAAATGAATTGATTTCTCCAGGGAAGTGACTCTAGGTTGAGGGAGAATTTTGACTTGATCATTTTGACTTTGTATATATTATTCAGTATGCATTTATATATAGGTATATGAAGATTAATAATGAATTTTAATTTAATTAAACTAAAATTGATCTATGAAATATTCTACCTAGTATAAACTTAACACATTTAACATTCTTAATTGTAAATAAAGTAAATATAAAAACAAAACTATTATGAAACTGAATTAATTAAGTATCTAAAAGAAATATTTTATTATTAAATCGTAGATATTATTACTATTATTATTATTTTTTCTTATAGTTTGATTTAATTAAAATGATATATGGAGAGAAAATTAAATGAATTGCAAAAAACCTCACTTAAATGGAAAGCCATTAATATTTAGAACTTCAATATATAGATTTATGAAGTCAAAAAATATATTAAATAAACATAGAAATGGATAAAAATTTATTGAAAGTATTGATATAAATATCAAGATTATATTCATAATAAATTGGATAATTGTAATTAAAAAAAAAATAAATTAAATTGATTTGAAAATTTGCACATTTATAAGATATTTATAAATAACAAAATATTAATTTTGACATAACTAAAATTTATTTCTTAATATTAAATAACTTAACTAAGGAAATAATACAGTCATTCTTTGATTTCCATATTTTTATATAGAAATTTCCGAAGAAATAAAAAAATTTCGCTGCATGAAATGATGATGGCTAATAAATGTAAAAATACGTAGATTTATTAATAATTAATATATAACAGTTATTTTTCAAATAATTTATTAATTAAACATTATATTTTCTTAACTCATTTATTATTTATTAACTAAACCATATACCCTTCCTGCTCTACTTAAATGACATTTATGTAATATTTATTATATCAGCATGTATTAATTTAAAAATAAAAAAAGTATACTATATAACCAAATATTAATTATTAATGTTTTATTTAAATATGATAGATTTTTTTTAAATATGATAAATGAAACAGTTGGACGTGTTTCGAATAAAAACGCAATTCAACTGAATATAGTTTCTTTTCTCTTAAGAAATAGCTTCTCTTTCACTTTTCCTCTTCGAATCCGCTTCACAGATTTTTTTAATATCCAATTTTTTTTATTTTTCCAAACCGTCCTTCTTTGAAAAGAACAAAAGAGATTTATTACTCGATATCAATATAAATAATTGCCTATTAATAACTTAGCATATGAATGCATATTTTTTTTATAACCCTTTGATGTCAGTTAATATTTTAAAATTGTTAATTCTCCTAAAATGATATTATATAGTTTTTACTGCTTAATTTATTTTAAAAATTTAATTCTAGGAATTTCTCTTTTTTTTAAATCGTAAACCTTTTTTGTATCAATAAATTCCTGATGTGTAACTTAATTAAAATAATCAATAAAATTTACTCTTTTTATAATAAAATTATTTAAAAATATTATTTAAAAAAAAAAATTATTTAAGTTAAAATTAATTTTATAAATGAAATATGTATATATTTTTATTTATTATTTTAATGCTGTTGATTATTAAAATTTTGGGTCTTTTGAAAGAAATGTTAGGATATAAAAAATAAACTTAAAAAATCCTATTACATCTAACACAAGCACACTGAGTAAATATAACTAATCATATACCTAATAAATATTTTATTGATTTGATTTTCATTTCAAAAAAAAAACAAACAAAAAACTATATAAAAAAATATACGGTAATTTTACAAATGTAACTATATCTGATATATTAATAAAAAATAAAATAAAAATCAATTTATTTTTTTTATTAATAAATTTTTTTTAACCAATGTGTTGGATAAATAGATTTTCAAAATGCGATCAAGTTGTTTTATCCTTTTTTTGAAATATTAATTGCGAAATTACTTAGTTCGTCGAAAAACTGAAAAAAAATAAAAAAATAAAATAAATTCCATGTTTGAATAGAGCAATCATCTCCGAATCCTTCCCACTTTCATTGAGATAATTGGTAGTGGGTCGAATATCCATCTATCGACATTCAACAGATGATTTAATACTCACCCTCTTCATATTTAATGATTATAATTTATGACAGTATTCCGTACAGATAAAAAAAATGAATGTATGGTATTCGATTTATCATATATATTAATATATTATAATATAATACAACTTTTGAAAGATTCTGTCAACTATTCTTGAATTTAATTTTAAATAAAAATATGTTCAAGTAATGAAATAATGTCAAAATTATACAATAATAAATGTAATTCAAATAATCTGATTGTCATATGCAAACCTTCTAGGTGGGAAACAAATATTCTTAAATTGATGTTTACATATACCCACACTGATCGATCCTAATCATATTGGCTTTGGAATTAATTATTAGGATAAAAGATGAAGAGGCAGACAATCAATCAAAATATGCTATTTTCATATAATCAATTAACTAACTAAATATTATTGTTTTTCACTATAGAATATTAATTGAAATAAATATTAACCTTTATTAATAGATTATATGCATTAAAATAGATGAAAAATGGATAATATATACATTTGAAAAATATGTTACCATACCATTATATATAACTTAAATAAAGCATATATCGTCGGTTTGGAAGAATACCTTGACAACTAAAAATTAATAGATTTCCAGGAAAGGCATTTCAAAATTTGTAAAATATTAAAACAATAAATAATAGAAACAAACGGTTCTACATATAATTGAGAGGCATTTTAAACTATGATTTCGACTAATAATTTGTAATTTATGTACACTTACAAACCCTTTTACACCCCCTTATTTAAATATGTAAGTCTTGCCCAAAAAATAGTTCGCCTTTTGAATACTGCACAATAATCCAACACAAAATATGACTGTATTCATCAAAACTATGAAATCAAAATCATGGCACTATATAAAATGTTACATTATTTCATATAATTCTACAATAACAATTAAGACACAACTAACATGTGGCGGTCTTACACAGAATGGTTGTATAAAACTGCGGGAATTACAGACTGTTTTAAATGCTATCTAGTGATTTTAACAGTAGTTACAACTTGTGCCTCTCTTCCACATACTATATTGACAATAAGCAATAGTTTTATATAAAAATCTCAATTATTATAATTTTTGAGTTGTGAGGGTATTCTTCCAAACCGACGATATATAAAAATGATTTGTCTTTTTTTAAAATAAACTTTAAAATATAAATCTATTTTTTTAAATATTAATTTTAAAAGTTGAATTTGATTAGATTAAAAATGTTAGTAAAAAAATGTTTTGATTTCTTCTATTCTTGGATATTTTCTCTGTTTTTTTTTTATTGTATCTATATATTTTAAAACAAACCATCTACCTTGATTATTTTCATGAAAAAAAGTTTAATTAATCACTTTTCCCAAAGTTATCGTTTGTCCCAAACCATCTTTCACACAGTTATTTTTTTTAAAACAAAAAAATAATAAAATAACAAAAAATAAGTAAAAAAAATAAATGAATATACTGAGAAATCCACAGGAGATTCAAGAGTTATTTAATTCCTCCCAGACCAAAATTACAATGAGTTCATCCATTAATCAACTTGAGTCAGTGGAGAATAATTTAAGCCAGAATTGTTTAGATTAAACAAACCGAAAGAAAGTTCCAAGTTACTCTTCACTTTTATAAACAAATAGAAAATATGTTCAAATAATTAGATATAGAGATCTTTTTAGCGTCTATTTATAATTATATTAAACATTTAAATTTTTAAATTGATAATTATAATTATTTTGAAAATCAAATTTTGGAATAAAAGGTTATTATCTTCGAAAAAGTTAAAAATTAAATGCAAGATGGTGGCTTATAAGTTTAAGAAAAATCATTTTTAATTTATGAAAAATTGGCATATATACAAATTGTAATTATTTAATGTTATATATGGTAAATATTATATTAATATAAATGTGTGTGTGTAAATGTATTGTAAAAAATAATATAAATATTAAATCTTTTTAAATGATTTAAATATATTTAAACAGTCAAATACATAAATAATTCATTCAACAGTTTAAAGTTTTTATAAATTATCTTTTATTTATTTAAAAATAAACTTAATTTTTAATTTTTTAATGAATTTGATTGTTATTTTTATAGGACACTAGCTGACCCGACAGACTTTGTTGGTTTGTCTAATTTGTGCCATATTGTTTTGGTGTTTTTTTGTATAACCATGTATACTACTTATTCGCAAAAAAAAAAATTGATATGCATTTAAAAACGTAAAATAATATTGAGTACGAAAAATAAACGATAAACAAATAAACCACAAAAATAAAATAAATGTTTTTTAAAATTATTTTAGGACTATTTTCCAAAATAATTTCTCAAAAATAATTAATTAAAATTTATAGTCAAGAAAAATAAATGAACAACAAATAAACATCGACGGTGAATGGAGGGGGAGTCGTCAACGTACCAACAATTCTTATGATGTCACAAACTGGAAATTCAAATGATGTAATTAAATTTTCTGAAATTTTCCAATTTTCTTAATTCTTTTCCGTATGAAACTTATACAAAGTATTAGAAATTAAAAAAAAATGAATAAAATCGGTAAAGCCATTGTCAAGTGTTTCGATATTCAAGGTAAATAGGGATTCATTTTTATATATAGAGAGATTATAAGAACAATATTATTGGTCCTTAGTTAATATGAATGTATCTACGTCGTAAATTAAGATATATATTGAGTTGTAATTTTTTCAAATTTTGTACATAAATAAAGAATTTTATTAATCCCAAAAAGGCAGATTTATACAAAACTTTCTGAGAGACTATTAGAGAAATTTTTTTTTTTTTTATCAAAATTTAATATGATTATTAGGAACTTCGATGGCACTTCACCAACAAAGGCTATTTATTTATGGTTAAAATTTATATTTTACAATTTTTATGTAGTGATTACAATACCTAAGGAAAGATAAATTCATCCAAAAACGATTTTATAGGCTTGATATATTTATTTATTTCAGAGAAATAATTATCTAAGTAATATCCACTTAACACTGTGGCTCTACGGAATTCAAAAGTTCTTGATCGCAGCAACCACATTTCAACAAGTGTCCCTATCCTAAGCCACAACCACCCATCCCTACTCTCTCCCATCTCGCTCAAGTCCCTTCCTACATTGTCCACCCACCGTGTTCTCGGTCTTCCAAGTGAACGTTTCCCAATCGGTCTCCCCAACAATATATTTTTCGCCTTTCTTCCATCTCTCATTCTAAGCACGTGTCCTGCCCATCGCAGCCTTCTCGATTTTATAACCCTAATCTAAGTAATATATCTATTAAAATATTTATATAGCATAAGATATGATTTAATTAAAAGAAAAATTAAATATAAATCAATATTTATTTATATTAATAATTTAAAGTTTAAAAAAATAACAAGAAATCTTTTCATACAACAGTCAAGATAGAGATTTTAATGATAAAAAGTATATAGTTGTTGAAGCAGCATTCAATACGTTTAAAAATATTAATAAATTGTAATTTAATGACACTGTGACTGTAATAAGAATACATTTCTTGCATCATAAGGCAACAATTGTTTCACTTTTTTATTAAAAATAATAAATTTGATATAAAAATAAGATAATATGTATGTTTAGAGGTTATTCTATTTCCAATTACTGTCGCTCCAAATTATGAAATATGCCGGACAATAATAATATTTAATGAAGGAACTCAACAGGCGATGCGACGTTTGTGAAAAAAGGGTAGCCAGATCAAATATCCCTTCAGGCTTAATAAACTTTCCCAATGGAAATTAAATAACTTGCCATGGAACGGATTTAATAAAAGTCAACTCTAATTTTTCTAGAGATGATATTTTTTCTCTCCCGATCATTATAACTTTAACTATGATATATCCCTCGAGCAAGATTCTATTTGATTTAAAAAAAAAAAAAATAAAATAAAAAAATAAATAAAAGAATTTAAAACAATTTTTTCATTCAATTTATAAAAAAATATAATAATTGTGCATAAATTATTTTTCAGATGGAGATATCACTTTAATGTTGAATAAAAATTTCAATTATGAATTAATTTAGTTTTCATCAACACTCATCTTATCAACCTGTGGTATTAATCTTCAAAGTTGCAAATTGGAATAGAGTGAAAGTAAACTAGTAGAATGAATAAAATTTGCCATTGAATAAACGTCCCTCATTTGATGGAGGATGATAATAATTTTTTTTTCTTTTTTTTTCTATTTGAAATCAAAGTAACTAACACATTGAATTCAATCGAGTTACTAACATGAAAGCAAAGCCGACTTGTACAAATAAGACTAATTATGACAAAGGTAATTTTCTGTTCAGAGTAAATTAATTATCGCTCACCTATTAATTACCCCTTATATGGTGGATGGGAGAAGAAACTCTATCAATTGATAATTTTAATTCAAATCCTTTTATATATTTTTTTATTCTTGTTTTTTGTCTAAGGGGAGAAAATTTAGATGACTAAAAGAATAATTAATTTGCAAATAAAGAAATTTAAATGATTAATATTAAGATTATACTATACTATAATCATTCTCAATTACACTGAGCAAGATTTATGTAAATTAAATTTATTGTAATTCAATGAATAATTATTAAAAAAAGGAAGAGGGTTGACAAGTTATAATGATTAATAATACCTATATATAAGTAATTTGAAATTAAACTAATGCAAATATTTAATTATTCTAAAAAAAAATGGAAAAAATTTAAAATTAAAAAAAGAAAAATTTAATTTTGTTTCTTCCATACAAAATATTTTCATTTAAAAATTCCTCAAATTATTCAACAGTATACATAAAATATCATTTCTGGTATTTTTTAAATGATCGCAATACTTTATACGGCATTCACAGTGTTACGATAATATTTTCTGATATTTATTCAATCTAGATTTTTCAGTTTCATTTATTTGTATTTATTTATTATTTTATATATTTTTTTTTTAATTATTAAGCTTTAGAAAATTACATACATATTGAAGTGAATATTTAAACAACTAAATAAATAAATACAACACAATTAAAAAATAAACATAAATATTATAAATATAAGTCAATAGATAAATAATAAAAGTATAAATAATTAAATAAATAATAAAAATGAAACTAATACGATGAATAATTTGATTAGTATGAAATTGTTTTTTTAAATAATTAAAAAATTGTTAAAAAATATATACTTTGTTAGTAAAATTTGTGGAAATAGTCCTTATCTTATTTTTGCATTTTCAAGTGAGTATTAAAGAATTGAATAAAATAATAAACACTCAATGGATAAACAAATTAATTAAATGCATCATTTGCAATAAAATTATTTTATATAATTAATATGAATTATATATTCTTTTATTAATAAAATTATATTAAATGATAAAATAGAATTAATGTACAATTGCACAATAAAATGACATTATCTTTATTAAGATAACTTTATCAAGATTAATTATTATTATACATACATATTATATTTGAAAATGATAAGTCTACTCAAAATCTTTATTAATAAATAGAGATGATGTAAAAAAATCATCTTAAATACATTTAAAAGTTAGTAATGTTGAGAAATAATCCAATTAGTTTATAAATGTTAGAAAATGATAAAATATAAAGCATAAATGCTCAGGTAAATACTATCTATCGGTATTAGCCAAGGTCGTTGAAAATGAATTCCCCCCTACTTCTCTTTTTTTCTACACGTCTGTCAGTCTACCAGTCATTTGCATTGATAAGAGGACCAACGTGATTGCAATCACATCGGCACTCATCCTCTCCTCTCCATCTCCACTCCTCTTCATAACATTTGCTCATTGCACTTGTTATATGATTTGAATATCATGATGTTATATAAGGATATTCATTCATATCAGTGGAGAATGGCAAGTTGGACAGTTGGCTTCCCTTTAGGCTATACTTTTTTTTAAATTATCCTATATTTTCTGCATATCTAAATATTAATTTTAAACTTACCTAAAGCAATAATAGGTATTGAAATAAATTATTCACACCTTTTCATATAATGATATTTATTAAAAAATAAGTTTTATTTTTTATTTCAAATATTAATGACAACATTACGATATTTATGCTAATCTCACTTAAAGAAAATTTCATATATACACTATATAACCAAATGGAATTTAAAATTATTACAAAGTTATGTACCTACTTTTTTATATATTAAAATAATTCAGTTGATGAAATATAAACTATTTAAGAAAACCAAATATTTATATAATATAAAAATAAATGGTTGCATATTCATTAGGGGAGGATTTATTTTTAAAGAAGAAATTAAATACAGAGTTAACAGACATCTATACTTATAATAAGTTCAATAATATTTTTTGAATATTAATCTATATTACAATTTAAAAACTAATATAAAATTATAAATTAATACAATATATTAATTTGATACTTAGTTTTAAAAATAAAATATTTAGGTTTATGCATAAATATATATATATGTATATAAACTTATCTATGTGAATGTGTTTCATATATAACATAAAAAATTCAGACCAAATGAATGATAAGGTTTTAATAGGATTAAAGTCTATAAGTTAAATTTGAGTCATACAATGATAATTAAAAGAACAAAATGTCAAATATGATGTTTAAAAATAAATCAGATGTATTAATGATATTAATAATAACAATCTGATTTTCAAAGATAATTAAATATTATTAATATTTATCATTTGATAAATTTTGTTATAAACAAAAAAAAAAATAGTTTATTATTATATGAAATATATCAAAATTATTATCCATTTTACAAGAAAATAGAATTTCATTAACTGCGCAATAAGAATAATAATAAATAAATAATTAATTAATAATAATAAAAATATTAATCAATAATTTATAATAATATTTTAATAAATTATGTTGTGTATTTGTATTTTATAATTTAGTTTATTACATATTATTATCAAAAAAATGGTAATGAAAATAAATAAATTATAAAAAAAGAATTGAAAGGGGAAAGAGTTAAAATAGTGGAAAAACAGGTCAAATAGTAAAGTTGATTTAATTTGTGTAGCAATCTAATTAGACGACATTCTCAACGAAAAGACATCAACCATTACGAGAGAAAGGGGAGGAAAAAGAAATAAAAGTAAGACCCTTCATTATAAGAAAAAGATATAAAATTTCGTTTGTTTCTAATGACAATATAAATATTAATGATAATAAAAACCATGTAGGAGGATATATTTAAAGTTGTATAAAAGATAATTTTTGATTCAGATAGATCATGTGAAAAGAAATAGGAGAATTTGTGTAATATATTACTTATGAAATGGTAGAAGAGGTTTTTAGACTACTAACAGTAAAAATATTGCTAAATGATAGTAAAATAATTAAAAAATTAATTTGCTGATCATATATATATATATATAAATATATATATATTTAAAGATCTTTCGAAATATTTATCCAAACTTCAAAATATATGTGAATATGTAAAAAAAGAGAATTTTATTACCAGATATACATAATAATAATTTGTAACAGGTTAGACCAGTGATCTTCACGACAGAACGAGAGTTCATGAGGTCGGGATTATATCAGGTTCTCTTATAATCGCTTTCACAAAGAAATCTAACCGTATTTATATAAAATTTATATTAATTATATTGTTTTATTAATATTGTATAATTCCAATTCCAAAGAAAATTTTTAAATACATTAACATCTATCTATCACTGTGGATCTACGGAACTCGCTGCAACCACATTTCTCCAAGTGTCCCTACCCTGAGCCACAAACATCCAATCCCTATCCTCTGCCATCTTTCTCAAGTCCCTATTTTGTCCACCCACCGCGTCCTTGCTCTTCCAAGCGGACGTTTCCCAATCGGTCTCTCTCCACCAATATATTTTTTCCTCTCCCTCCTTTCCTCTCCCATTCTAGCCACATGCCCTGTACATCGCATCCTTCCCGATTTTATAACTCTATTAAAATATATATAGATAGAGAGATAATTTATTTGGAAAAAATAGATATTTTACATTATCAAAGGTATTTTATTTTGAGGGTGTTCTATATGCAATTTATCAATTATAGTTCTAGTCGTTATTCATATAATAGCTATCATATATATCATATATCATTAATAAAATAAATTATATTGTATATAGAGGGTCAAGAATGTTAAAACCAACTTGCTACAATAATAAATACCTTAATAGGCAATTTGACTAAATATATGAATAATATATATTTATATTGAGAAAATTAATTTCAACCTTTCATTTAGTAAAAATCAAAATATTATATTATTTAAAATAAATATTTACATTTTCTAATTAAAATTACAGGTATAATGATAATGGAATAATGTTATTGATAAGTTAAGTTAAAGTTGGTTAAAGAACCAGTAAAAAGCAAAAGATATTAAGCTTGAATGAACAAAACAAGATTAAAAGCACGAGAATGAATGTCGAATTGAAATCATCACTAAAGATCCAGACGATTTTAAATGTACTATGCTTATAGAAAGTTGAAAGTGAAGTAGAATTTATTCAAATGAAAATTAATTAATTTAAATGCAAATGAAATATCAACTATTGTTTAAATTTAAAGCAACATAATTTCTATTCCCTTTAATTTTATTAAAATTTGTAATTAATTTATCATTTTTCTCCCAGCGATTGTAAATTAAGATCCCCTATCTCTAAAAATAAAGTAAAGCCTGAAGGCAATGGATGATTTTAAAACTATATAAATGTGTGTTTCTGTTAATTTCAAATATAAAAATAGGTATTTTATGAAATAATACATTCAAAGAAAAACAGAAAAAAATATATTATTTATAAAAATAAATGTTACAATTAAAATAAAATTAAATTAAATTAAAAATAAAATATATTATTAAAAACATAAATAAATAAAAAAACAAAGAAAGTAAAATACATAATTATTTCTAGCTTAAAAGATTAAGTCTTTGAATTGACTTAATCTTTTGTTAATTTTTCTAAATACTATTCTATTGTGCACCCTGTCATTAATTATCTTCATGTCTCCAAGATTAAGTCGTGCTTGTCCAGTGAGAAACCAAATTAAGAACAGACATAAAGCGTTACTCTCTTACTCATTAAATTATTATAATTTAATGTAGTTCTTAAATTGATATTAAATTAACCTGTTAAAATTTATTTCTTGATAATTTTTAGTTATTTAGTGAAAGCATTTGTTTGTGTTTTCAAAAAAATAAATTGATTAATTAGTAAAAAAAGAATGATGTTGATTTTAATTTCATCATCAATGATTGACTTGTTGGTCATTAAATTAAAGAGAAAACGTACAAAAACAATCATTCATTGACCCACTCACTGGCATATCACATTTCATTAATTATTAAAAAAAAATTTGATATTAATTTATGATAGAAAAGAGTTTTTTTTTCTTTGTGAAAATATATTATATCATAAAAAACCGTATCTTTATAATATTTTTCTTTTGATTAAAAAAAAAATAATGTTTTCTTTTATTGAAGCTAATTAGATAGATGTTAAGACTCTTTGGATCATTTTTCAATGCAATTATGAAGGTCAACCAGGTTACCTAAAAAGGTGATTTGTGATTAGTTCATAAATTTATTTATCTTATATTATTTATCTTATTTCTTAAAATCTAAAAAAAAATTCCAGTGGGAAGAGAAATATTATTTAATAATATTTAAAAACTTTGTGTTTTTTTTTTAAATAAATTAAGAATTGTTTTCAAAAATTCATATTTTATAGCAAAAAAAAAAAAATCAAACAAATTAATATTATACCATATGATACATAAAAAGAAATAATTTATTATCAACTATTTTATTAAAATATTCTAATAGTTAAAAAACGATAAATATTTATAAGAATGGAGGAATAATAAAATAATTCACAAATTAATTCAATGCCTGATAAGATCAAGTCGCAAAGGAAAATAAATACTTAATAAAAAATAAATATTCCAGTGTTTCCTAAGATTTTATTGCTCAATAATGATAATTAACAGGCAATTAATTACAATTTTTAGAAACTTTCGTCTCGAATAGTCAATCAATTCCTTTCATAATAAAAATTTTAATTTTTTTTAAAAGTAAATTAAAAAAAAGAATATAAAAAAAAACAAATAATTAATTATTTCATTTTTAAAAGAAAATAGGCGCAGTATATACAGTGGTTATAAAATAATCTGTGTTTCATATATATATATATACCTACGTGAATAGAATAAAGGTATTTATCAAATTATTAGGATAAAATGCATGATTGACATTTAATCTAATCGTAGTATTCACTCTTCGTATTAAAAGCACAGTTAATGAAAATTGACACAGGAGAAAGAAGGGATAAAATCAAGACAAATTTCATCAACATCAAATTTATTTAAACTTTATCCGATCAAATTAATATCATCTGTCATACATTTAAATCCGTGAATTTTTTCTTAGTTACTCTGAAAAAATCTCTATGATATATATATATATGAATGTATGGATTATTTCTGATTTAAATTTGATATATAATTAATAATAATAATTAATTCCTATCTATATCATATATTATATATTATTAATATCTATATATATAATTATATAATTTATAGTTTGGAATTTATATTTTCACTTTATTAATTCATTAAAATTCATCAATTATTCTTAATTATCTATAATCTCTTTTTTCTAATTGCCTTTTTGAAATCCATTAATTAATTTTACCAAATGTGTAAACTTTTAAATAATTTTTTTCACCGAACAGAGAAAGGTTATTTTTAGTCAGATTGTATATAAATTCTCTAGGAACATATAAAATCTAAAAAAATAATATCTCAAGTATTTCCTTAATTAATAGAACATGACCTATTAATTTTTAAATAGTAATTTTTAGGTTTAAAAAAACAACAAATCAATAGAATAAATTTTTATAGCCATTTTCAAAAAAATTTAATAATTTGATATTGACAATAATTAACAGAAAATTCTGCAAGATCAATTTATAATTTTCATATTTATATAAATTTTTATAAATTAAAATTGTTTGTTTACTGATAATCAATTTTTTTCATAATTTAATAAATCTTGAATATGCATTTTCATTAACTAATCAAATTTGAATTTTAGTTCAATCGATATATAACTTTTTAGATAATAAATTAATAACTTATAAATATATAACAAATAAATAATAATAAATTAGATATTTTTGGACAGAAAATTGTGGACAAATATTGTAAGTGATTTTTGATTTTTTTTTTAAATTTAAAAAAAAAAAAAAATAAGCATGATTAATTATCTTGGTAGAGAATTCTGTCACTCACTTATTTAACAAAGATATTGTAAGAATGAACAATCTTAAATATAATATATAAATGTCAAATTGAAACATTGTTGACATTAAAAAAATGTCAAAATGTAGCGACATATTTAATTTATCTGTTAAACGACATAATAAATCCATTAATTCTTTTAAATCTCATTAATCAACCTGAACGTTGAAAATCATTTTTACTATTGCATTAACACCTGTCATTGAAAACATTTTCATATTTTCTGTAGAAGGATGGAATCATTTTTAATGGAAAGAAATGTTTGGAGAAAAAAAAAGTTCGCGTAATTAGCAAACGATATAAGGCTGTCGGAGGCTGAAACATCGGCTTCCGGCCGTCTTGATGAGGACAAAACGAGTCATGGGGAAGACGTGTCTTGAGTCGTTGATGATCTCAAGACAACAACCCCCGGAGCCTTTGTCTGGCGTAGGTTAGGTCAGTCTCGCCTTTTCTCGGCTGCTGGAGAGCTTTGGCCTTTCGAATGGCTACCCGTAGGACAGGTTTCTGACATTGCTCCTGGAGGTTGCAGCTCCATTCAAAATGGTCGGGAGCGAGAAGACGACATTCTCCTTGACAGGGAGGGATAACGGGAGATTCCTGCCATTGTTTATACTACAGAACATCCACTTTTACTTTTTTCTCTAGACTTTATCATTAACTGATTTTAATTTATACTCATTTTTTTTTTTTTTTATTAACTCAAATTATTCTAAAAAAATATTTCTCAATGGCTTAAAAAAGAAACACTTATTTGAAAAATGACACATTATTCTGTCATCATGAAATGAAACAATTACAAAAGAATAGTGAACAATAAAATAATCCAATTTTTTCTCAGAGGGTATCATAACATCCTTGTCTTCTCAAGAGTTCATCATTTCTCTTCCCACCTTCAACTACCCAATTAAGAAATTATGTCCTTTTCCCTATACCACCTATATTCTTAAATCTTAAAATGCAATGCTTTCAATTACAAATATAAATAATTAAGAGATAACATATCTGAAAAAGATAAAACAAAGGCCATACTATTATAAAACTTAAATATTTAAATGCCATGAACCTGAGTGTGTTTAAGAATATAAAATATCGCAATTGAGTCTCCATTTATAATTTATATTTAACCTGTTACTATAATTAGAGGGGGTGACGATTGAGCAGGTATTAATTATTATTAGGGATAGAAGTTAGTAGGTTTGAGCTCCTCCCTAAAAATAATTAAATTGCTTCTTTACACCTGTGTTATAAGATAAATGCTCCGAAGCTCATCTATATCAATAAAACACCATTCATAATGTAAATAGGATAATTAAATAAAATTTCTTCAATAAATTAAAAAGTATTCTTATTGGTAAAGATTCCCACACTATTCATCAAATTCACCTTGGAACAAAAAAAGTATCATAAGAAAATCGAAGGAAATAGAAAATGGTTTAATAAAATTAAACAACAGTCAATTCGGATTAATATCATAGTAAATCACCGATTTAGTGATTGTTCCCACGATCGAGGACCACCAGAAAAACAATCCGAAGTTATCGGTAAGGATGGAGTTAATGATAAACTGGCCGAGATGGGCAATCTCCTGACAGGTTTCTATTAAATAGATCGACTCTCCTTGAGAGAATTAAACAAAAACAAATTACTCAATTTCATACACAGGAATTCTCACAAACAGAATCACATATTGCTCCCTAAATGGCAATTAAAAAAAAACAAAAGAAAAAGAACTTTCATTATCTTCTAATTAAAATTGGGTAGGACGCGCGGGTTTTATTAGATAAATAAAAAGTAAGTAAATCCACCTTAATTGCAATGATAGACATTTTTTAATGAAAGGTTAAAATTAAATTATTTATTGAGTTGATTCATTAAGAATTAAATTGTCAAGTATTTAAAATATACATATACCTTAATAATATTTGTCTTTTATCTAATTTATTATTAACTATTAAGTCGTTCTCAAATTTTTTTATCACAAAAAAAAAAATTATAAATATTGATAAAAAGAGTGCTTTTAAGTTTAAAAATGAAATGTCAACAATTAATGAAAAGTAAACTCTATAAGAAATTATTTAGATATGTGATATGTTCCATATAAATAAATAATTTAAAATTTCTCAGTCATTAATCAAAAAAACCATTAATATAAGAAAAACTTAACAAACTTAGAACTAAATTAATGTTTGGGTTTTTGAAATACTCATAAGAAAACAAAAGCATAAAATATAAACTTTTAGTAATAAGCTGTAATATAAATCATGTCTTAAACGATTGAAACTCAAAAAATAAGAGGAGGAGGGTTCAATTTTTACAATCTATTTGCAGATTATACAAACCGTTCATATTTTATAAACAAATTTATTAGAAACGAAACGTATGCGTGCATGTAATCAGCAAATATGAATTATTCGTTTTTTTTCTTCAATCACGCAGAAGAGTGTTGAATTAATTATACCAGCAAATGAATTTCTTAAGATAACAACGTACATCTAAATTCCAACTGAATGTTATTACCAATTATGAAGAAGTAAATAAATAAATAAAGATAATTTTGAAAAATAATATCAACAAATCAATTTTATGGATTGGTTAGTAAAGATTAAATTTATGATCAGATTTATAATAAGTATTTATCATTATTCTAAAGGCGTTACAATTTTTTTCTATTGCTAATTGTATATATGACACTAATATTTTATTTTGAAAACTGAATAATAAGGTTTTAAGAAATATTAATTAATACAATTAGTTATTAGATATATGAACTAATGTTTAAAGCACAAATGAAAGAATATAGATTTTTATGTGAAATTAGTTTTTTTATTGAGAAAATAATCCATCTCCCTTAACTTCAATAATGATTTTATACCATCTCTATAATGATTTTCCGGACGCTCTGCAACATACCCCTCTACAGTTACAATAGCTTCTTCATTCGACGAAAAATGCTTTCCACGAAGGAATTGTTTGAGGTTTCTTAAGAGATAGAAGTCACTGGGAGCCAAATCTGGTGAATATGGTGGATGATCAAGCAATTTATACTTTAATTCGTTGAATTTAGCCATCGATAAAATACTTGTGTGAAGAGGTGCATTGTCTTGATGAAAAATTATCTTCTTGTTTAAATCAGGTCATTGCTCACGAACTTTTGCATTGTGGGTGACCAGACCCCCGTACACATTCCAGAAGCATTTATAATATCACCTATAAATGTGTAAATATATAAAATTTATATAATTTTAAAGAACCATTTAATTGAATTATTTTCTGTTTGTTTTGATCATTTCTAGGTCGAGTTATTTTTGTTTTATTTTATTCGTTTGATATCATTTGTCATTCATCTGTACTTGTTTGATATTCGTAATCCAAATCCGGGAGTATTATTTTTTTCTTTTGCCGATAATCGAGTGGAGTGGCGGGCACGCGTCCCGGGCGTCTCGCCTGGAGCTCAAGCTGATCCTGATCCTGATCCTCTTACGGATGCGGGACTCGTCTTCAGCCAAGGTCAGCCTGTTCATTAAGAAGGAGGCGAGGGTCTCGAACAACCTGCACGCCCTTCCGAAAAAGACTCGCCAACCGAGAGAGCTACTCCATTTGAAAAGAGGGAATCTTGTTGTCCTTAAAGCATTTTTAATTCATGTCAATCATAGCAGGTCACAAACAAACCAACAGACAACTTACATGGAAACCTACCTACCTATCAAATGTATTTTCTTTCCAAGAGATTTATGCCTTTTATTATATATATAACTATTATTATTAAATTTTAAATTTTATTTTCATATATGGTATATAGAACTAAATATTATTTCAGTCTGAAAATAATATTGAAATATTTGAATATAAATTTATTTATTTATTATTTTTTTTTATTATTTATTATATGAATTTACAAACTGTTACAAGATAACTTTAAAAAAATTATTTGTTTACTTTATTTATTTAAATAATCAATAAAGTAAGAATTGTTTAGTTACTTTTTGGAAAGGGTAGTGGAATTTAAAATTTAAATTTAAATTTGTGTCTTTTTATTTTTTATAATGTTTATTTTTTTACTGACCGACGATAGTAAGGGAGGTATTGTTTTATATAAATATTATTTATTGGCATTCATCTTATTTTATTTGAAAAATAAATCAATTTTTTTTATTGATTAAAATTTATAATCGAATTTGATTATTCAACTAAAAGAAAATAACAATTTTGAAAAATTAAAATCAGTAGATATGTTTTTTTTTAAATTATTATGATTAATGAATAGATTAGATAAATTTTTTTTTTATATATATGTAATATAATTTATGTAGGTTGTAAAAATCAAGAATTAATTATTAATTCAATAAAATTATTTCAAATCTTGTAATCTTACAAGAATATGAAATAAAAAATAAATAAATTGATTCTTTATATCTAAATTGAGAGAATTTATATTTTTTTATGTGTCACTAATGATAAAATTATAAGATATTTTATCTAGATATATTTTTAAAAATGATTAAGAAAATGGTGCATAATTTTTTTCTGTGATAAAAGAGAATTTTTATTTAAGTCGTCATTCTCTCGTTTGTTTTATTCCAGATGTTTCATTAAAAAAAAAAGAAGACTAACATTTCATAAATCAAATAAATATATTATGGATTATAATTTCATTTTATAAATTAAAGTTGGTGAAGATGAAAAAAAAAATGATGATAAATTGGAAGTTCGTTCATCGACATTTTAAACGAACTATCTTGTTAATATGTTTTTTTAATGCCTGGTTGTCTTTAATCATAAGATTAACATTTAACAGATATATAAAGGTATATAATGTAAGAAAACATTTAATAAGAAACAGATCCACTTACTGTGTTACTTAAGATTATTTATCATTTTTGTCTCTGTTCATAATCTTGCTAATGTTAGATGTTTAACTTTACATTAATTCGTTTTCTAGTTTCTAATTTTTTTTTTTTTTTTGTTTTTATTTGAAAATCCTCTCCTTTCATTAATTAAATTATTCTGTAGCTTTTTGCAATTAAAAAAATCATCAAATAATAATAATAATACTAATTTTAAATACTTAAATAAATAAAAATAAATAATTCAAAATAAATAAAATAGTAGAATGGATTTAAATTTTCTTAAATAGTTATATGGTTCGGGTAGAATTAAAAATAAAAATAAAAAAATGGAATAAAATCATATAAGTAAGTCAGTAATGAAATTTATTGCTAAATGTCACTGTGTTGTCATCGGTGTCGGATTCGGGACATTTTTTTTTTTCATTCGAAATAAAAAAAAAAATGGAACAATCTAACTCGAAAGCCTGTAAAACATGTTGTAGTGATATAATATTTTTAATTTTAAATCATAAAAAAAAACCATTATTGGTGACATGACAAAAGTTGATTATAGAAGACATACACATATTAAAAAAAGAAATATTTTAAAATTTTTAATAGGATATATTTGAAATGAATGACAGACTCTACAACGCCAGTTATTGTTTTCGACCAGAGTTGTTAGGGGAAACGCGGTAAAGAATTTTTTTAAATTTTCCGTGATGGTATTTTTGAACAGGCCACAGGCCCCTTTCGACAGCACTAACTTACTTGGTTTAATAAAGTATTCACAGTTGAAAAAAGATCTTTAGTTATTTATTTTTCTTTTCTAAAGAATCTATCCTAAAAAGTGAAAGGGCCGTGCGGCGAATTAATATCACATTCATAACCAGGCAATTTACATTAAAAATGACTAACATAAAGGAATTGTAATTTATAAGAAATCCAGAGACGAACATAAATTATGATACCATGTATGTTTATTGAAAGAGTATAAAAGAAACTTGGATGGCTTAGAAGAAAAAAAAAAATAAAAAAAAAATAAATAAAAAACTGTTGACCGAGCAGTCTCAGGCGGTTTACTCGTATTAGATGCTGTTGTTGTCTTTAAGGAATAAAGAAGACGGACGGACAGACAAATGGCGACCAGTTTGAAATAGAGGCTGTACCGCAGATAAATGACTCATTACGTGATACACACGCATTCATTCCTTGGACCCTTCCAGATGATTATACACTTTACAATATGAAAAAAAATCAAAAACATTAAATGTATACATATCTTTCATAGTAGGTATCCTAAACCATGTTTCACGGAACTTTAGTAGGATGGGGAGTGGAGAGGGTGAAAATTTTCTCTAGTAAAATAAATTTTGTTTTATTAAATATCACGTTGAAATATATTAATTTGTTAATATAATTTAAATAATTATATATATACCTAGAAATATATTGTACGAGGGCAGGTCAATAAGTCCATGACTTTTTGAGTGAAAAAACACAGGTTTTTGGATAAAAAATTAATTTATTTTTCAATGTTGTCTCCTTTGAGCTCTATAAATTTCGTCCGTCCATCGTTTATCCAATTTTTTTTTATCCATTCCAGAATATAAGATTTGTCGAGGACATCAAAATAGGTATTTGTTTGTGATCTGATTTCATCGATGAAGTTAAATCTCTTTTCGTAGAGGCATTTCTTTAGGTTTGTAAACAAGAATTAGTCAAATCCGAAAAATCTGATGAGGAAGCAATTCATGGATTTTCATGAAAATTCACTTTTTTCATTTGATTCTCCAAACACGGGATAGTTTGCTATTAATAGATGTCAAACAAAAACTAAAAAACCCAGCTTGTTCAAATTTCGACAAGATTCATCTAATAGTTATCTGCTGACAGGACCAGTGTTTTCATTTCATTTAAGGGCCGTAAATTAAATAAAGTCAGGGACTTATTGAACTGCTCTCGTATATCACTAATTACAGGCCCTCCAAGAAGCCTGATTAATTAAGAATATTGTTTAATATTATTTCTTATATTATTATATAAATATTCTGAGCTAGATAATATACTAAAAATATTTCTATGTTAAATTACTCTTTTTAGAAAAAAATACGTAATATCTTTTCTTTTAATATATCGAATAGCGTATATTGTAAAAAAATTAGTATAGTTCATTTTTATTTACAATCCAGCTCACATATCTTTCCATATTAATTAATCCTTAGAGAAAATAATTAAATTGGTAATTTGATAAGTTCACTCGAGAATTTTTATTAGATCTTTTTCATTAAAGCAGAGTGAAGATGAAACCTACCAACCCCAGGAAACCCTAATATTTATATATAAAAAAAAAAAATGAAATAAAACCACAAAACAAAATTTGAGTATCAAATTACATATCATGAAATGATATGCAGATGCTTCAAGAAATTGATAAACATCTATTAAAAAAAAAACTAATTAAAAATGTTAAGTTAATATTCTTAAAATATAATATTATAATAACAAGAACAGATAATTTTCAAGTTTTTTTTCGCCAATATAATAAAATCATTATTATAATTGTAAAAGAAGGGTAGAAGTTTTTTTTTTGGAATATGACTTGTGATCGGGGGGGGGGGATTTATTAGCCAAAGACTATAAAAACTTTAATTAAATAATTAAATAAAATAAACGTTTTGTTATTTAAAAGAATTAGAAAAAAAAATTCATAAAAATTTTAATATCTAATTTATCATTAAAATATAAATAAAATACTAAGAGGCACGAGTCTTAACCCCATATATTTATTAAATATATCATCAGTCATAATTTCAAGCTTATCTAGTTTAGTATCTTCTTATTTTATTTTTCTTCGTCCTGTCGAGTTAACTTTTCAATTGTTCATTTCTTTAAAAAAAAAGTTCAATTCTTTTCATTATGTAATCTTAATAATTTAAAATTAATCAAAATAAAATAATAATTTTGTAATTTAAATTTTTTAAAAGATAAATTAACATTTTTTTCACAAATATATTATAATTATTATTTATGAATATATATAATATAAATGGTTGAGAAAATAAATAAATAATTAATTAATTCTTAATTACTATCTCGCCAGAGAGAAAAATGTCTGTGTGTGTGTATGTGTGTGTGTATGTGTGTATGTGTGTGTGTATGTATGTAGGCAAGATTACGCAAAAACGGTTTGAGCTAGAATGATGAAATTTGGTACATGGACATTATTCAAAATTCATAGTTTTCTATCAACTTTTGAGAAATGTAGGTCAACCGGAAGAGGGTCATTACCTACAACGTTTTGATTTTTTTTCCTCTAAAGTGACCGTAAAAATAAAAATATATGTTTGATAATTTTTCACATGATTAATAATTGTATAAAACTGCTATATATAGAATTTCAGCTTGATTGAATTGCTGAAAGTACCAGAATTAATTTTTTAACACTGCAAATCTCACGCGCCAACACGTGCCATGGTGCCATCAACAAAAAGCCAAACATGCGCTGGTTTAATATTTATTATTTATAATTTATAATTAATTAAATTTAATTTAAAAATAATATATTATGTTATTTAATCCAATTCAAATTGCGAGATAGTCGAGTGGAGACACTCCAGCTAATTTTTATTACAAAATCAAAAATTTTAAAAATGTATACGAATCTTCCTTTATTATATTAAGAAAAATAATGTGGTATATTTCATAAAATAAACATTCTCTGTTGAATTTATTTATTTATTTATTTTAAAATAACTTTTCATTTGTCAAATGGTTAGATGTCCTAGGATGGTTTTTGTTAACCATCTCTCTCGATAGATGGGTTGTATCGAATCAAAAACCTTTTTCCAAATGAATCAAGGGTAACTTTTGAATAGATTAAAATGTCAAAACCTACAAAAGATATGTTTAGAATATATATTTTTTTTATAGCCGAGAAAGTTGAGAAAAAAAAAATATTATTTTTTATGAGAATGAATTTTTCAACGTGTGAAACATTTTTGGGGTTTGAAAATAATTTGCATTCGATTTACTGAACATGAATAGTGATTCATTGAAATGTCTATTCTTCCAAATGAGAGGTTAAATAAGCGGCGCTTTTACTCCACCGCATCGTCTTGATCGTCCCGTGTATTTATTTTCATTATGAAAAGTAGCCAAAGAGAAACGTTCCTTGTCCCGTTAAGAATTATTCCTATCTACATTCAACCATTAAACAAGCTTGCTTCTTTTTGACTGGAGAAAGGGAGGCGACATATTGTTACGAGGGTGATATGTTATTTTTTCCCGTTGTCAGTGCTTCCAATTGGAAACATCAGTTGAAACAAGTCAACAACAAAAATCCCTCTTTTCTATGGGAGAGGAGGGAAATAAGTTGCACCGCCATTAGAAAAACAGCTCCTGCCACTCGGCAATTAAAGCTTCGTCAGCTACGATGGAGAGGCTTTGATATCAGCACAATTGAACTTGCATACTAAACAGGGAATACTTCAGATCCTCATAACAACAGACAGATCAAATTAAAAAAAATACTTGCTGCTAAAAGATACGAGGTCAGCTGATGCCTTTAAATTATATCTAAATATAAATATATTTTCATATCGATATAATACATACTACATACATATAAAGGATATATATTAAATAGATGATTGATGATGATTTATTTTATTTTATATAAATTATATTAATTGAGATTCATTTTTAAGATTAACAAATTTAACAAGTAAAAAATAACTGATTATATATATGCGATCGTTGTGCTTATGAAATAAGGTGATTAAAAAAATGTGTTTTAATAAAATTGATAAAATAATATTATTTAAGTCACACACACTATATTTATAAGATATATTTTGGTAATTGTCCAGATTAGTTGTTATATCATGGATTTGGATGAAACTTTGCTAGTGGATTCCTTATTTAATTCCAAAGAAACTTTCCTTATGCAATGTTTCTCGGTCTCTTCTAGTTTACGAGATAAATAAAGAATTTGTAAGTTTGACAGATTAGCTGGTTATGAACGTCGAAATGTGAAGCCATTAAGTAATGTTTTATTGACAAATTCACTAATTATTCACTTATTCTCGGATTTTTTCGGTTCGGTTTGGATATAGGGAAATTGTTTAATTAATTTTTTTTTTAAATTTTTCTAAATTCAATCCGAACTGATATATATATATATATATATATAAACAACGAAATAGTGGAGCCCTCTCCTGGTCAAATGAATAGAACACGGTAATAGATTATCAATGGATTTATATGAAAATTTAATAATTTTAATGCCGTAAACTAGAAGCGACACGGAAAAATTGCATAAGGGAAGTTTCTTTGGAATTAACAGAGAAATCCACTGGTAAAGTTTTATACAAAACCATGGCATGATAACTAAGCTGGACACAATTATCTATATTTTTTCTCATTTGATTAATTTAATTTTTTTGAATTTCTTTTTTTATATCATTTGTCCATATTTAAATTATTAATAAGAAAAAATATTAGCTATATCTAAGATTCTCTAGTATACCTGCATTACATTTTATATATAGTCAAAAATTTAAATTTGAAATTTCTTAAGTTTCATCTACTCAACTTAAAATTTTCTTAGAGCAATCTTAAATAATAATCAAGTATTATAATGTATGTGTGACTTTGTTGTCAACCAAATTACTTAATAATTAAAAGTAAAATGCTAAACTGACATGTTAAAATAATTTTTTCTGAAACTATTATAACTTCCTATTATTCTCCATCAACAGTGTAAGCATCTATTTATAAGTTTGTTTCTCTCTCTCTCTCTTATTATTTAAGAAAATAATAAGGAGAGAATATTTTAATATGGTTCAAATTATCTAGCGAGACATGAGGATAATGGAGGAGCATAGGTGTCGAGTCATGGCAATCTATTTTAAATGGAGAAGAATGGAGAATGGAAATCAACATGACGAAGAGATTGAGATGTAACCATCAGCGTATCATCCTAATAATATTTTTATAACCTAATCAACCTTTTGACTTTTAATGAAGTTTTCATAAAAAAATAAATTAAAAACAATTAATCAAAATTAATACAACATATTCAATAGAAAGAGAAATTCAATAGAATGATTAAATTAAAATCATTTTAAATATATAAAAAAAAAATAATGATAAATTTAATTATTCAACTTTTATTACATTTCTTTCAATTTATAGCAATCATAGACTCAAAATTCAAAATAAAGTAAATGCGATTAAAAATGGACTAATATATAAATTTATTTTTAAGTGAAATCAATATATTTAATATACAATATTTTATTTTAATTTTTTATTTTAAAACTAATAAAATAAATTATATTATAATAAAAAATAGTTTTGCCTATATAGCCAGGGGCATTGAGATATCCTTTATTGTTTATCCTTCGGAGCTTTATATGGATATCAATGTATCATATTCTGCAACCATTACCCACGACTGATAATTCCCACTCTTTTTTTTTGAACCACACAATTATTATTTGATACTTGCATTAATATAATAGAAGACTCAGAAAACTCAGAACACATGGCAGTTTAGTCTATTATAACCGATTAATAGTTGATTATCTTTCCAACAACACCCACACTTTCTTCCTGTTTCCCGTCATTTCATTCTTCATTCTTATTCAATAATACTCTTCTTAATCTAAAAATAATCTTATTATTATTATAATATATTATTTTAATATTTTATTATCGAAATATATTTAGACATATATATATAAATGTTTATTTATATTAAGTTTATATATTTATATATATTCTGAGATTCATATAAAATGATCTGCTTTTGTTAATAGTTTTTGTTAATTTTCTTTTTTTTCTTTTAAAACAACTCTATCTTTTAAAGTATTTAATATCTTATTGTTTCAAACTGTTTTGTTCAATGAAAGGTGTTAATAGAATTAGTTACATCAGATAGAGTATTAGAACAATAGGAAATAAAATTACTGTTACAGTGTAATTTGAATATAAAATGATAGGATAATATTAGTAATAAACTCCTTGTTAAAGAAAATAGAGTTATATAATAACCTTGGGTGTATTAACCTGAAGCAAAAACACAATATACATATCTATACATTTACTCGTGGCCGATGGATTATTTATTTTATTATTCCGTCAACGAAGCAAATGACCATGAATCCAATTTGTTGTATTAAACCATAGAGTTGAAACAAGTGTAAACATTGGACAGAGATAAAAAGGAGAGAGAATGGAAGGGAAAAAGAGTAAAAGAGAGAGGGATTAATTTGTGTTTTTTCAACGAGTGCAAGCCGATTCCATTTCCAACGACTGATAAAATCAGTCTGGTTGTTTGCTTCGAGACTAATTATTTAAACAGAAAAGATCCATCGCCTTCCTGGCTCAATGAATTCAGGACTTAAAAGACAAAACGAAAAAAATTGAATATAGGTATACAATATTTTTCAAATAACTAATACTTTCAGAAAGTAAAAAAAAACCCTAAACTTATGCCAAACTTATTCTTTCTTTGATTTAAAACAAATAAAAATCTAAAACCAAATTAATGTATACGAGGACAGGTCAATAAGTCCGTGACTTTTTGAATGAAGCCCAGGTTTTTGGATAAAAAATTAATTTATTTTTCAACGTAGTATTCTTTGAGCTCTATACACATAGTCCAACGTTTCTACAATTTTTTAACCCTTCCAAAAAATAAGATTTGTCGAGGACGTCAAATTAGGTATTTGTTTGTGAGATGATTTCATTGTTGGAGTCAAATCTCATTTCGTCGTGACATTTCTTCAGGTATGGAATTAACAAATAGTGACTAGGGGCTAAATCTGGAGAATATGGCGGATGAGAAAGCAATTCGTATCCCAATTCATGGTTTTTCATTAAAATTTACTTTTTTCCATTTTTCTTCTCCATTCACAAGATAGTCTGCTATTTAAACTAAATAAACCAAAACTAAAAGACCCAGCTGGTATATTGTAAAAGGAATATATATATATATATATATATGGTATACTAATTATTTTTTTAATTAATATAAAACAATTTAACTTGAAAAAATGAATTTTTTAATAAATTATTTCATAAATTAAAAATAACTGTTGATGAAATGATTGAAATGACTTAAATATATTATTGAAATACATTTTGAATTTAAATTAAATTCCATGGAAATACTTTCTAATTTTTTTGGTCATTGATAATTTCTATTATATTTGTCATTTATTGTTATTATTATTATTTTCTATAAAAGTTTCTATGTTTGATATATACTTATGTAAGTAAAGTTTGAAAAATGCATTTCTATATTTCTATTTGGTGAATTTTAACATTCAATTTAAGAAAGGATAAATAAAAGAAACCGAGTGAATTCGGGAGGAGGCTAAACATGCACGCACGCACGAACTCATTTTCATTTTTAACTAGTTGTACAAGTATATACAACAAACACTCTTACAAAGTTGTATCACTTAACCGAGCGGTAGGTAAGTAGAAAGTAACAAGTTCCAAAAAGAACATAAAACCCTTTCGATGAAACTCTTCACTTAACAATGGAAGTCATGCTATGTGGCAGAAGAGGAGCAAGGATTGAAGAGAATAAGCTCTGCAACGTTTAGGGATGTTGGCTTGATTGTTTTTTTTTTTTTTAGAAGGTGAACGCATACTAATTGAACGGTTTAGGTTGGTGTGCGTGTCGGCGACCACTCGTCTGGCTGGCAGCATCACGCTCCAAGCCTGCTAACTTTTTTTCTCTCCCCGTCCCCATCCCACCATCCCCTCCTACCCCAACTCGCTTTCAGTTCTTTCTTGTTTTTGTGGAGATTCGCGGTCGTTCAAGGTCTCCGGATCAGAGAGCAAAGCCTTCGAAGCCCGGAGGCTGGTTCTCCCCCCCCCCAGATCTCTTAGCAATCATTCAATCAGGTGAAAAAGAAGCAAAGCAATGGATGCTGCTTTTCTTCAACAATCAAAACACACCAAGTTGAACAAATCAACATAGAAAGGGAAATAGTTGATCATAATATTTTTCTAAATATAATAATTAAGCATAAAATATAGTACTTATTTTAAAATTTTAGTAAATTTAATTATTTTTCTTAATTTTTAAATTTCAACAAAGGCACTCATATCTGTATAAATTACATGGGTAATAAAGTAAAAGATAACAGAAGAGGATCTTTTACATATTTTACCAATTTTAATTCAGCTATTTTAGAAAATAATCACTGAAAGTTACAATCAAGTTTTTATTATAAAATTGAGTAACAAAAGATTAAATATTGAGTTTCTAAGGGCGATTGGAGTTATATGGATAATCCTACCCCCGCCTAAACTCATTATTCTAGATATTACAAAATATAGCAGACTAATATTATTATTAATCATAAAATGGTTGAATTTATTCACTAATATACGTAATGAATATATGTGTGTTAAAAAATATGGTTGAAATTTCATCTATCGCTTATTTTCAGTTTCGCATTTCATTTTTTGATCAGATTACATTGCCGATCTTTCTTAAAGTTATATAATAACATTTATTGTGAATAAATAATGAATAATCAAAACTATTGAAATATTTTTCTAATTTATTTATTGATTAAACGCGGTCTGTTCATAAGAAAAGCTGAATTTTGAATTATTTCTAAAAGTATTTATTTATTCATCAATATCCATTTTGTTTCCTTCAGAGTAATTCTCAGATATAATGCACTTAATTCAGCTTCTTCCAATCGTTGAACCACTTCTGACTCAACTCGTTCTTCGATTTCAACTTTATCTCATCAATTGTGGTAAAACGCTTTCCATTCATTGGCCTCAGTGAGCTAAATCTGGAGAATATGGTGGTTGAGGTATGATTACGGTGTTGTTTTTTTTCAAAAAATCACGAATGATGTGTGAGCTGGTGCATTATCGTGATGGAGAATCTATGATTTGTTTTTCCACAATTCCGTTTGAGACCTAATGCTTCACGCAAACGTTGCATAACTTCCTTGAAATATTCCTTATTAACAGTACGTGTTGGCAAGAACTCATAATGCACTACGCCAATGTAATCGAAGAAAACAGTGGGAATAAACAACGTCTCCTCGTCCTTCTGTAATGTACGCAATATTTAATATTAATTAATTCTTTGATAAAGTAAAAAATCAAAAAACACACAAAAATGTAACTAACTTTTTCAGTTTCCAAAAATAAACTACTAATCCGAAATGGCTGATAATGTCAACATATGAGAAACATGTGCACCAACATAACAAAAAAATTTAAATAATCAAATGTACACAGCCAGCGAAAATTCAAAATTCACCTTTTCTTTGAACTGACCTCATATATATATATATATATATATATTTGTTTTAAACTAAATATTATTATTACACAACAAAGAAAAATTTATAGGAGATAAGGTAACAAAGATCAAAAATATTATAAAGTAAAAATATGGTTCATAAAATATCCAAAAGATATTAAAATAAAGAGAATAAATACTATATATACTATATATATATATATATATATATATTGATATAATTATAATAATATATAATGGATAGTCAATACTATATCTACATACTCTCTTTATTGGATTAAGATAAATCTCAGTAATATACTTATATAATAATTATTAAAATTATTATAATAAATCAGGTACATAAATAGTATATAAAATATTGACCAATTATGTTAATTAAAATATGAAATTGAATTTTATCAAGATAAGAAGCGGTTTGAAAGGTGGGAACTGGAAGCCTCAAGGCATTTTCGATTTATAATACATTGTAAATTTAGTATTATAAAACAAAAATAATTTTATTTTACTTTCTAGAAAGGATAATTAATTCGGTAAGCTTTCATAAATAATATACGAAATAATACGAATAATATAAATTAATATATATCTTTTAATAAAAAAAAATAATATAACAGAGAAAAGAGAAGAAAATCAATCGAAAAGGTTAAGTACTTCTGATAATTGATTAAAATAATTTTTGAAACGGGCAAATATCTTTTTAATGTGAGTAACTTAATTATAATTATATAATATAATGTCTAGTCTTATTATTCTTTAACAATTAATTATTTTTTTATCTTCGTAAATTTAGAATGAGAAACTAGATACATAATATGCTTTTTTAGATTTATTCAAATAATTTTTATTTTATTTGAAAATCTTATCAAATATTTAGGTTTTGAATCCTTAATAATGGTCAAAATTACTATTCACTTAATTCATGCACAAATTATTATAAATAAAAATATTATACTATTGAATGATAAAATAAAAGTAATCATGTATAATAATTAAACAATAGTGTTTAATAATTTGATTAGTGATATAACTGATTTTTAGATAAATATAATATTAAATTTATTATTATTATTATTTATTTAATCAAATGTAATTAATTTACTTTTGACTAAATGGTATTATTTTATAGTCGGTTGCATAATTTAAAGGCGCATCAGAAAAATTGTTTAAAAATATATATATTTATTTTTAAATAAAATCATCTCATTCAGAAATTTTACACGATTAGATAAATAAACAATATTTAAATATCTATTTCTTTGTATTATTATAGTCGATATTTAACAGAATTAAATTTAAAATGATTTATTATTTACATTTATAATCAATACCTATATCTATGATATATAACTAAAAAAAAGTAACTAAAAATATAAAATTGTTAGAATTTAATATAAAAATTCACATGTATTTTTTTGTTGTCTATTTTACTTTTCGATCTATAATATTTTCATTATCTCGATATGAAAATGGCTTTTATTCATTTATGTATTTTTTCTAAATTAGAAACATTCATTATAATTAATCTTGTACATTTTTTTATTTAAAAGGTAGATTGGTGATAAACTTAATAAATTACCCTTTCCCTATTTTTTTTTTACAAGCATTTAAAAGTCAAACTGAAATTTAGTTGAGAGATTTTATCTAATGTCAAGGTATTGAATGCATGCGGAATTATTACATGTTACATATCACATTAAACTTTACAAGTAATCTTAAAATAACATATAATTATTCTTGATATTAGTAGTTTCATTATTCCTAATATTATTATTAAATAATATTTATTATTAGGAATATTATTTTTATTAATATTAAAAGCATCGATTCTCTTAGTAGATTTCATTTGAGAAATTAAACAACATCGAACGAAGTTAATAAGTGGATGGATAACCTCGTGTTGTTGGCTTTTAAAACAAAACTATTTTAAAATATCAAGGTTTGTAGTTTAATTAATAAATAAATTATATAACATATAATATTTCTTTAATATATATTTAATATATATAAATGAATAACTATCAAGAAATTGTAGATCCATTATTTAAATGAGAATAAACCAATGTTAATAACATGCAAATTTATATCTTAAGAGCTAATCTCTTGACAGGTTTAATTTTCTCTTATGAAATTCAAAAGTTTACGACATTTTAATGTTAATGGAGAGAATATTTAAAACATTTTTACTACAAAATAGATAAATATATTAATAGTAATGAAACTTGTACGTGAAATAGGTGCTAATTGTTTTAACACTTATACTCATTTGCTTTTCCAATATTTCAAGGGTAGAGAACTCTTCATCTTCTTCCGCTAGATTCAGTACTAGGTAAACCTGGAAAGTGCGGCAGCGACAATCTTATTATACCCTAACCAACAAATTCTTTTCAACTGGTATTTCACTTCTTTTTCTCAATATAGACAAATTATTTTTTATAGAAAAAAATATATAATTAAATTAAACTTTATAATAATAATAAATATAAATAAATTTAGTTTTATTTATACTAAAATAAAAGTATATATATATAATTTTTAAATTTGGCGGAGACTGCATAGAAATGAATTGCATGACCTCTATGCATCTCCAGACAAAATTAGAGTTATAAAATCAAGAAGACTACGATAGGCAGAATGGGAGAGGAAAGAAAGACGAAAAATATATTGGTGGGGATGCCGATTGGGAAACGATTGGGAGGACCAAAGACACGGAGGGCTGACAATGTAGGAAGGGACGTGAGAGAGATGGGAGAGGGTAGGAGTGAGATGGTTGTTGTGCTCAGGGATACTTGGAGAAATGTGGTTGCTTCGGCCAAGAACTTCCGAGTACTAAGTGCCACAGAGATAGATAAAATTTTTAAATATTACTTATAATACTCCGCGGTCATCAAAAAATAAATACTTTAATAAATAAATATTTTGGAATTCCTAATTAATTAAAATCCTTCAAAATGAGAATATATATATATTGTTTCACTTTTTCTTATATTTTGTCTTATTAAATAATAAATATTTTATTATAATTTTTTATGGAATTTCGGAAAAAAAATATTTTAATATTTCTAATTACCCTCTTTAATCCACTAAAATAATATTTTTTTAAAAATTGTTTTTTATTTATTCAAAAGAAAATTAAATCAAATTCATTATTTTAAAATGATGATTCTGATCTAAATTATTTATTTCTATTTCTTTTTTTTTAAAGCAAATCATTAATCAAAGCTCTGATAGAAACAGAAATTTAATAAACTTTTATTTTATTTAAATTGTATCAATATTTAAGAATAAGTTCTTCAATTAATTATTATGAAAGAATCGTTTAAGAGAATTTATTAACAAAACTTTTTTTCTAGTTATTAGTTTGCATTAACAAATCGGACAATTTAATTTAGAATAACTGATTGAACGATAAGAGAGTCAATTAAAAGGAGAGCCCGGAACGCCCTGTGTTTATGCAGATTTAGCCATTTACATAGCCAATGTGGACCAAATTACATTGTTCATACTATTAATGTCAAGATTGAATCTCGAACGATAACTAATAAACCAAAAACTAATCAGCACATTGAAAAAAGCCACCACTGATGTATTTCTATTTGAATTTAATACAATCAGGAATGAATATTTTATTCGTTTTTTTTTCTTCTTTCTCCCTCTCTCTCTCTCTTTTTGGATATACTTATAAATTAAATCACGATACAAATTTACAATTGATTAATTTTTGTTGAAAGATGACTATTCTAAATGACAACCTAATCGGTTTATTAATTGCTTGAAACCGCAACAAGAAGCGGTCATTTATCAAGAGGGCCACTGAATTGAACAACGAGTCTTTTGTTGCATGATGGAAAAAGAGCCATTCAAACCAGGAGTCAGTGTGAAATTGTCAGGAAAAAATGAATGAACGATATTTATTTATTTTTCTAATAGTGACAGGAAAAAAATAACAGAATTGTTATTTTTATTTTTTTATCTAGAGGAAAAATTCATTCATAACTTTTTTCTATAAAGCATTTATCACAAAAAATTATTTTTATATAAATAAATAAATAAATATATTTATAAAATTAAATTGAAAATAAATTTTATCTATCTATCTATCGATCTATATTTATATCTTTATATATATACATATTATATGTTCTTTTAAAATAACTTTAAATTTAAAGGGCAGATATTAATATTGATCTCATCCGTCTCTCTTTAATATTAATTCTCTTGATCAAAAAAAATTAAGTCTCTTGATCAAAAAAACTTTAATTTTCTTAAGAATATATTTTTCTATATAATTCATGTTTACAGGTGACGTGAGTCTGAAATCATTTTCAAAATTTAGTGTGTGCATTTGGTCGAACTAAACAAAATTACATATAATTTTATAAATTCATAAAAAGTTAGTTATAATATTAACATGGTATAAATAAAATTAATTTAAATTATAATATCAAATATAAAAATAATTTTTAAAATTAATATTTTTTCAAAAATAACTTGATTAAATTTTTATGAAAATTTCCATATCATTTTATTATATCTATAATTTCATTGAAAAAAATGAATAATAATGATAATTATATAAATAAAATATTTAATTTAATATTTAAATAATTTATAATCCAATTTGAATGGAATCTTGTTTTTGTTTATTAATAAATTTAATTAGGATATTTCTTGATAAACATTTAAAGTTATATTGTTAAGTAGACAACTTGTCTATAGTGTTTATATATATATATATATGATAAAAATTAAATTGATTATAAAAATATAAACTAATCTGAGATATCGTTTAATTTATATATATATATATATATATATATTTATTTATAATATAATAAATACAATCAAAATTTGATTTTAACAGAAATATTCATCTCATATAATAAATTTAAGATGATTAATAATCAAATTTGAAGAAAAATAAAATAAGGTATCATTAAGAGAATTAAAAGAAGATTATCTTAATTAGAAAATATTATCCAAGATACTTAAAATACTAATTGTGCACGACGAAAATGTTTTAGAAATGTAAAGTCTTTTCTAACAAATAAAAGATGAGGATTAATAGCAATGGAGGGTGGAATAGGATGATTATTACCGGCAAAGTTTAAGATCAAAGAATCCGATCCACTCTCTGTATCTAATTGTCAAAATTGAATAAAAGCGAATAAAAAACGAAGTTTAACAATTGGATATGTCAAAGGGATATTATAATTCCATTAAAGCAAATGATTTGGTAGTGTACGCACGTACAGAGAAAGGAAGAAGAATTTTGGCAAGAGAATACTTGATAAGATATCAGTATGCAAACGCCATTAATTTGGATCAAAGAGTACTATATTTATTCCTAAGCATAGTATAGAATTGCAACGATATCCTGAAAAATAAATAATAATAAAACAGGATGTCCCAAAAGATGCATAAACAGCTAAAAAAAAAAATCACCGCATGCTAATCATGTTGATCAACCATGCTGACATGGTTAGATATTGTGGAGGGAAAAAGACAAAACTTACCTTCGTAGGAGATGGAGCGGAAGTCAGCCAAGCCGGCCGGAAGCAACGCCAGAAGCGCCAAGATGGAGGCGAGGAGCAGCATGGCAGGACGCCTCCGGAACGCCGCTCAGCAGACCAACATGACTTGCAGCCTGGAAACGAACACGCCAGGTTTTAAGTAAATATTTTCCAATCTCAAGATTTACTTCAATCAATGGAATTTTGAATGCGATTTGTTTGCGAGAAAAACTTTCTCTCAGCTTCTTAATAAGTGTATATAACTAAATGAAATGGTAAATAACAAAATATTTGATTGAAAAAAAAAATGCTAAAATAATATACTTTTCCAAAAAGGAATTGTCTTATATTTAACAGAAAATTTTCAAGTTACCATAAAGAAACAAAGAAAGAGCAGTAAAGTTTTTTCAAGTTTTATGGTATTCTTAAGGTAAATAGAAAATTTTTAAAACTCAAAAGAAAAATAAACCGTTTATTTCTTTGATTTGTTGTTTTTTTTCTTGAATCATTCTGATCCCACCTATTTTAGGTATTTTTTTATTTCACAACTTTTTTATTAAATAAGAATATATTCTGAAAAAATAAAAACTGGAATTACTTAAAATAATCTATTTCAATATACAAATGCTTATAAAGAAATTTTTCAGTTAAAATTATTTAATTAGTAAAATAACTTATATGTACAATAATAGTATACAATATTTTCTGAACTATCTGAATTGTAATTATTTTATTTTAAAAAAATATAAGGAGAAAATATATATTATTTTCTTAAATCAATAAATAAATAAATTCTATTAATGTTTCGGTGAGTTTCAGGAGTATCAAAATAGAATTCTGTTCCTCATTTTATTTTATAATAAAATGAATTTTCATTTCAATACTAAATTACACATATTTTCTAGGCAAAGTGGATATTAATAATTTCATGAAGATCTGAGTATCTATTCATTGTCTCGGATGAATAATTTTGTTTTGTTTCTAAACCCAAGCTTATTTAAAACAATTAGATCAGGACTTGTGATCAACTGCCTATCAAAGTCACAACCATTTGATGGTAATTAAAATGTCATTTAACTGGATTATTTTCATCTTGCTTCTTGTCAAATATTCACGATATTATTTCTATTAGGTAGATTAAATAAGAGTAGTTATAATTTAATTAAATTTTCTGGTCTGTGAATTATATATATCCTTTACAAATGCATATTCATTTAATATTAATGCAACTAATCATTTTGGTTAAAGATTACTTTAATAAAAAACAGTTTTTCCCGGCTTCTATAAATTTTACAGTTTTTTATTTAACAAATAATGATAATTTTTTTAATTATTTTCCAGATTGTTTAAAATTATTTAAATTAAATTATTTAATTTATATGTAAATTTTGTATGAATAATAGTAAAAGTAAAATAATAATAAAAAATTATTTTTCTAAAAATGTGTATGGTTTTTCTTCTTGGGATAAATGGCTATGATAAAATAATAGAGCTTTATAATTAACAGTTATGCTTTCCTTTAAATCCTATTTAACTGAATAATAGGAAAAGATTGTATTTGGCTACTTTTTTACATAATAAATAAATACCTATGGTTATAATTATATTTAAAAAAATATTTCATTTATTAAAAATAAAGGGAATGTTTATAAAATTATAATTAAAATAAAAATTATCACAATTCAAATAATTTTATTAATCAAATTAAACTTATAAATTGAATTTTTCATGTTTTTAAAATAAGAAACACTCCACTAATTACAATTCAAATTTGCGTTGGATGCATTTCTGTTATTTAGTTTTCCTTTCCTTTCTTTTATTGCTTTGGTCAAAGGATACCATGAAAATCATCTAAATGATCTAATTACAAAGTTTTATCAATTTATCAATGTTATTGGATTTTATTTTAAACCAATACACAATTTGACCATTTTAATTTAAAGGAATTAGAAAAGAAATTAAGTTTTAACGAAGTCGGATAAGTAATTTATTTGAAATGGACAAAGTTCTTAAGACAAACACCATAATAGGAGAAAATGTCTTCTTTTTTCCTAATTTAATTTAAATTTACTGGAAATAAGATTAAACACAAGCATTCAGAATGCTTTAAAATTAACTTTTAATATTCTAACAGAAAAGTACATATAATTTATCGAATATATCACTTTTACACTTATTTTAATATTTATACTTTGATAGATAATTGCGATTTAATGTGAAAAATATTTACTCTCATGCCTTCTATTTTATCAATTATCCGAATATAATAATAATAAATATATAATAAATATATTTTTTTCAATTTAATAATTATTGAATATATAATATAATAATTATAATTAAAATATAATATAATTAATTGAAACAAAAAATATTTTATAAAAAAATTTAACCAGATAAATTTTAGATAATGATAAAATTATTTTATTTATATTTAGTATAAATGTGTGTGTTAGACATTGAAATTCTATAGATGAAAGGTGCCTTTGATATAATTTCCAAGAGAAGGATTCTCTGTATAAACAATCAAATAAAACAAATATTTGAAATCTGCACAAACTCATTTATTTGAGATAACATTTTTGACTGTAGATATAAAATTCATACTAGCATAATAATGCATATAAATATCTATTTATATAAACGAAGTGATTTAAATGGACAATTTCAGAGATAGCAATGCATGTCGGGATCATCTGACTATTTCATTTTTCATTCATTTTCCTTTCTTTTTTTTTGTGTTAGAGGAAAATAATATAAAGGCATTGTCCATGTTTGAATTTAAAAAGATTTCTCGTATTCTCGTACATAATGTAATAATATTTTATCTAAATAATTAAGATTAATTAAATTAAAATGTTTTTTTTTAATAATTTTACTTAAAAAAACATTTAAAATAAATTATACTAGAACAAAATAGTCCATAAATAACTTTATTATATAATTTTGTCAAAAATGAAAATACAACAATAGAAAAATTCTCTGACTTCACAAGAACAACGCTTATCAAGTCGGTTCTATTAATTAGGTGTTCTAAGATCAGTAGAATGGGTCCTATCCACCTTAACCTTGATTTTCTTGATCGGAGGCACTACTTTTTATTAAGTAGCTTCCCAATTTTGATCCCAGAAGCCAATAAATTTACAATAAAATTAATTTAAAGAAAAATTGTTTTTTTTTAGTTTAAGTAGTTTTAAAAAGTATGTTTATTAGCCAATGTATGGTACATAAAAAATTTTATCCCAAAACAACAAAAAAGGGTTTACAATAATTTTTCATTCAATTGGTGACTCGTGGTGGTAATTAGTATACATTTACTGACTAGGAAAAGGCTATATATAAAGAAAAACATGATCTATATTAAAGAAGAATTTTGCCCGAGCCCCATGAGTAGCGGGTGGACACTCTCTGTGACCCCGATAGAGATTGTTCCACTTCAGGGAAGCAACCCTGCTCACGCAAGCCACGACTTTTCCTCGCCTTCAATTGAGAAAGTCGAGTCCCAAACCCTATTCAAATCCCAAATCCCATCAATTCAATATTAAAAATCTTTCACATATCCCTCTCCATTCCGGCATAAGACTCTAGTTTCAAAGTTTTATCAATTTATCAATGTTATTGGATTTTATTTTAATCAATACAATTTGACCATTTTAATTTAAAGGTATTAGAAAAGAAATTAAGTTTTAACGATGTCGGATAAGTAATTTATTTGAAATGGACAAAGTTCTTAAGACAAACACCATAATAGGAGAAAATGTGTTCTTTTTTAATAATTTAATTTAAATTTACTGGAAATAAGATTAAACACAAGCATTCAGAAGATTTGGTTGGAGCTTTTTTCGAAAAATATTATATATATATATATATATCAAAAAGCTTACGTAGTCCAAAAAAAATTAATTAATTAAAATATATACAATATTAAAGGTGATAAATTCCCCAATAGTAAAAGATGCTATAAGGGCTAATACAAATATTTTAAACAGCGTAAAATAAATAACGAAAAAATAATATTTAATTAGTTAATAGATTCATATTTTCAACATAATTTTTTTTTTGTTTTTTGAAATGAAGTCCATTTATCATTTCTTTTTCTAGTAATTTAAAGAAAAATTTTAACACCAGGCTTTTTTGCCATTTCAATGATTTTTTTTTTCTTTTCTTTTTTTCTATAAGTTTTTCAAATATATTAAAATAATAAAAGAATAAAATGGCTGAGTTGTATTTTGGAATTTTAAATAGATGTCTTTAACAATTTATTGAAGAAGTTTCAAAATAAATCACATAAAGTAGATGTCATTTTTATTAATTTGGAAAAAAAATTTTATATGTGAAAGTGACAAAGGGATAATTTTTTATATAAGAAATTATCAATCGATAGAGGAGTATTCTGTTTTTCTTTTGTTTATATTAACGGAAATAAAATGATATTAATTCAGGATAAAAATATTTAATTATTTTGGTGTCGGATTTTGATCCCTGACCTAACTATGATTTACGTCCATACCATTAAGATGCTTATCACTTAGGGATAATTACCATCGAATTGATTCATTGACGGAGACTCTTGCGTCAGGAACTCCGCCCCCATCCCTGATGCAATTCCTTCGAGATCACTGCATTAGCTTAAATTGCCTCCTCTTACTTCAAACTCTTACTATCACATATGTGAAATATTTTTTTACATTATTTTATTATTTGAAGACTTGATCATCATTATCACTCAAAAAAAAAATATTCATCGAAAATTTAGTTTAATTCTATTAATAATTTTGAAAATTGATTTTAAATTATTTAAAATTACTTATCATTTTGTATTAACTATTCTTCTAGTTTTTTTATTAATATTTATTATTTATTTTTTCAACATTCGTCTTTATAATCAAATATAATAAATAAAATATTATTTATTATTTTTATATTTTTCTTATTATAAATTTAAGAAAATTAATTTAAAATAATTATTGCCAGGGGTAAATTTAGATGTAAATGGTTAATATATTTGAAACCCCCTTTAAATTATTTATTTATCTCAGTGATGTTACTGAAATCGAAAAATCTTGGACTCTTATATCAATTTTAATATCATTACTTGTTCATTATTTTTTACATTTCATTATATTAAACAATTTATTTACTATTAAAATAATTTTAATTTTAATAAAATAGTTCATAATTAAATGATGACCATCATCGAAGTTATTTTTTTCACATTGAGATTATAATATTTTTTTTTTTTTAAATGTAATTTAAGTACTGAATTTGATAGTGTTTAGAATATTCGAGCATATATGAGTAGGTATGTAGAGAAAGAGAGAGAAAATCGTTTTACCCATGCTTTAAAATTGATTAAATTTTTTAAAACCATCCTAATAGGGTAAACAAAAAAAAAAAAATCAAGCAAACCAAATTATATATCCATGCAAAGTACAGGATTTATCTGTTTTAATTTTATCATGTTGATTGGACTTGTATTTTTCTATAACAGAAATTCTAAATTGGATCTAGTCGAGTCACAATCATGATCAAATAAAGACTGAAGACAATTAAATTAATCTTGACAGAAAAAAATACAATACAATTAAAAATAAACTACATTTAAACTTTTATTACACAATTAGGATAAAACTTGATTTTTTATTGAATAAAAAAAGCATGTGTTGAAAAAGAATTTAATATACAAGTATAACTGCATTGGGGAATTGTGCTTATGTTTTTTTTTAATAACTAACAAAAGTTAAACTGAAAACGGATATTTAATGTAAATTTATATTTAAACCACGAATTTTATTCTTCTTAATTATTCATAAATGAAAAAACACAAAATGATAATTAATAAGAAAAAAATGATATAATATAATTAATTAGCAGTTGGAATGAATGTTTTTAAAATGGTTTTAGTAAAAAAAAAATTAAAAAATAGATTATAATTTTATATAAGATAAGTAAAAATTAATTTATTATTGTTGAAATCAATCCTCTAAGCAGGTCAGAAGCAGCAAGATAAGCTATAAGTACTTACAAAGGCGAATTTTAGTAAAAACAACATAAAAAATTTTAAAAATAGAGATCTTACTTTTGTTCAATTATCTCTATTATTTATAAAAACTTAAAAAAATGCTCAGGACCAGCTTTGAATATTATAGAAGATGATATAAAATTATTATTTTTTTTTCAATTGATAATTGATTTAATAGAACCGAAGCTGCCCCATGAAATTCTTAGATCCATTGAATAATATTAATCTTTACTTTTTATTTTCTTATTTTTTAAAAGTAGATATATACTTTATGAAAATAAATTTTTTAGTAAAAAATTAATAATAATTTAAGTAATATTAAACAATATTTTGATTTAAAAAAATTTAGATATAAATTAAAAATGAAATAACTAATCTTGATTGAAATTTTTAATTTCATATACAATTTTCTAAATAATTGATTAAACTAAATTAAATTAAGATGAGAATAATATATATATATATATATATATATATATATATATATATCAATTTTGTTTTATAGTATTATTTTTTTAATGAATAAATTTGATAATATATATTTTGTATAAAATTTTAACTTATATATATATATATAGGTATAAAATTCTTATACTTTTAGTTTTTATTCATGATTGAATATATAATTACTTTTTTTAAATAATAATTTTTATTTTCAGATAAAATAATCCATATACAACAAGAAATTTACATAAAGTTCGCTGGCCTACAGTAATAATTCTAATGCTTTTATGGGATTTAAAATTAATACAGATAAATAGATGTGATTTATAAATGTAAGTAAAATAAAATAAATTAAAAATACTTTAAATATAACATTTTAACATAAAGAAAAAAGTCAAGATTAAAAATTAAATTATTAAATAAAATTAATAAGATTATTTATTTTAATTTATTCTTTTTTTATTGTAATTATTTAAAAGCTTTCAAAACTTCTTGAAAAAGAAAAAAAAATCAATAATTTTATTTCTAATTAATAGGATATTATAAAATTGTTTTATTATCAGTTTTTTTTTAATAAAATAATCTTTTTATTTATTATTGAGAACTAGCTGCTCCGAGCGCCTTCCAGGCGCTCTTCACACCTAGACGGGGGCTCCGCCCCCTGTACCCCCGAGTGATACATGGTATTTGGTTGAAAGTCTGTATGTAAAATGTTTTCATCCATTTTGTTTCAATCAGTATAAGTAGATAAGACATATATTTGTTTTCTTGGAAAATATATTTTAATTTAATCAACAACAAATTTTCCTAGTATAATAAGTAAGATTTATTGACTATTTCATATTATTATTTATATATTTACTAATATATTTGTGGCTCTTTGCATTTATTTAAGTAGATTTTAATTAATTAAATAATTAATAATTAATAGGAGGCAGGGTGGCCGAGAGCGTAGGATACCAAGTTTCCACGCAAGAAGTCGGCGTTCGATTCCAACTAAGAACAAAAATTTTCAATTTAATTTAACATCAGCTGCCTCCGGCAAGCCCCACCATGGATGTCTCCTTGTCGTGTTGGGGGGCTTCGACTTAACTAAGAACATCCACGTCTCGGAGATGAGACTAGCAATCTACTCAAGAGACGCAAATCACAATTGCTCAATGAACCACACACAGCCTCGAAAATTGGAATGATTAACAGATTGACGACACGGCAACGAACCTATTACGGAAAATGGGTTAAGATTCGCCGTAAAAATGGAACGAACACGTAGGAAGAGCCAACGCGGAAGGGCTCTTGAGAATATAGCCCGGGATGGAAGGCCAGCAACACAAGAGACCAAGCCACCGAAAAAATGGGCTGACTGCTGGGCGTACTCTTCCCAAAAAAGACCTGAGGATAGTGAAGAAGAACAGGCCTTAGGCCTATAATAGAAGAAGAAGAAGAAGAAGAAATAATTAATATTCTAAGTTTATGAACATTAATTTTTTTATAAATTATATTAATTAAAATTTATTTTCTTATTTCTGTTTGTTCTTTATTTTACATATATATGTACAAAACACAAAACAATAACACAGACAGACACACAGACATTGCCTTTTATATATATAGATAGATAGATAGATAGATAGATAGATATAAAATATATAAATTCAATAATATGTTTATGGATATTTATTTTTTAAAAAATATATTAAACATTAAATGATTCTTTTGATTAAATAGGTTATTATTTGTAAAATCAAATTAAAGGAGATTAAAAATCGTAGGAGTCAATATAAAATATTGTATGTAGGTGGATAAAAGCAATTAAAAGAAATTAAGAGAAAAATTTTAATCTTAAAGATATTTTTTGTTCATTTTATATATATAGATTTAGATTCAAATATTATGGAACAGGTATTATTAAAAAAAATTAGCTGGAGTGTCTCCACTCGACTATCTCGCAAATTTGAATTGAATTAAATATCATATATTAATTTAAATTAAATTAAATTAATTAAATTATAAATTAAAATTAATAAATTTATTAAACCAGTGCATGTTTGGCTCTTTGTTGATGGCACCACGTGTTAGCGCGTGAGATTTGCAGTGTTAAAAAATTAATTCTGGTACTTTCAGCGATTCAATCAAGCTGAAATTCTATATATAGCAGTTTTATACAATTATTAATCATGTGAAAAATTATCAAACATATATCTTTATTTTTACGGTCATTTTAGAGGAAAAAAAATCAAAACGTTGTAGGTAATGACCCACTTCCGGATGAGCTACATTTCTCAAAAGTTGATAGAAAACTATGAATTTTGAATAATGTCCATGTACCAAATTTCATCATTCTAGCTCAAACCGTTTTTGCGCAATCTTGTCTACATACATACACACACACATACACACACACATACACACACACATACACACACACACACAGACATTTTTCTCAACCTTTGTGAAAATGATTCAGGAACCTTCAAAACGTATAAAAACATCAAAATCTCAACATCGAAAATTTTCGTGATCGCAATACTATCTCTGGCGAGATAGTAAAAATAGATAAACATTTTTTAAAATATTGAGACTTTTTTTCTAAACAAGAATCAATTTGTTCAAGTCAACAAGAATGGTTCCGTCTCTTATGCATAGAACAAAACACTTGAGTAGTTAATGGAAACGGGCATGAACGGTCACGTATTTACAAGCTATTGTGAAGAAACGCGCCAAGGCAGATAGGGAGGGCATTACTCGAGCACGCAGCGAATCCATTTGCCTAGGGAGAATTCCATTTTTAGGAGTTCTAAATCAAAGTAAATCTCTTTGGAATTCTATTCACAAGAATAGGTGTGATTTTTCAAAGGGAAACGAGGACCGTGGTCTGTCTACCTTCGTATTTTCTATGAACACTTTTTTTTTTCTATTTAATTTGTATTTATAAATCATGTTTTCAACAGGTTTTTCAAAAGAAAATTTTATAGAAGATTTTATTGGCTTAATTTTAGAAAATACTAAAGAAGGTATCATTTTTATAACATTATTCTAAAATTGAATAAAATAGTACCAATAATTATTATTATTTTGGAAATTTTTTTTTTTTTGAGTTCGTATTTATTAGTAATTTTTTTTCGTTTATAAATTTCAAATCCTATAAGTTTGATTGAATACTAAGTTTATATTTTGCTAAATTTTTATCACTAATTCAAAATAATTTTATTTAGTATTTTTTATTTACAAATAGTACCTAAGAATATCTCTATAAGAATAAAAAATAAATATATTAATAAATAAAAATTAAGTTGTTTTCTTTGACAAACTATAATTTCAAAGAAATTCAAATTTAAATATATAATCTTTAGAAATTCAAACTACAGATAAAAAAATATAAAAATAAATTTTGCAATTAATATTGAACAGCAATTGACTTCACTTTTGTAAAATTGATTGTTTTCTCAAAAACGTGTATAATTATAAATTTTGAAAAAAAATTTTATAATAAACTATTTCATATAATTTTATTTCAATTCTATAACATCTAAATCAATTCAATTTAAGAGTTTCTTAAAATAAAATAAATATTATAAATATTTATAATAATAATATAATAATTGTCATAATCATAATACAAATCATTAAAAATAATTAGATATACAAAGTAAGATAATGAAATGAAAAAGGATAAAAAAAACCGAATTAATTACTTATTATCTATATAGGTAAAAATATAAACTATACATATTAATATTAAGTAAATAAAATTAAAATTTGTTCATACTACAAAAAATAATAGAAATGTGTATTCATATAAAAATAGGGAAAAAATGTTAAATGATTTCAAATGGATGATGAATTGCTTAAAATACAAGAGCTACGTATTGACATAATTTTTAAATGGCATCATACTTTCTAATCAACAAGCTATTGTGTCTTTGGTAATTTGAGCAATAACCTCTCTACTAAATAGTCAATTAGCATCGAAGAAATTAATCTCTCCAAACGATAGGGAGAAAAAAAATGTTCTTGAAGATTAGATTATCAAAAGATAGAAGAAATATAAAATATTTCTGAATATTTTTATATTATAATCAAATATTTGATAAGCTTAACCAATCATCATTTTAATTTTTAAATATAGGTACTATTTATGAAATCAACTCTTAAAAAAGTGGATCAAAAATCAAAAATATAAAATTAATGAAATTATTATAGTTTTATTTAAAGTAACAAATGACATTCATTTTATCAATTATTTTTATTTTAATTAATAATTATTATTAATTTTATGATATTACTATTTTGTTTCTGTTTCGTCATTATAATATCTTTTTTTTCATACAAATTTAACTGAAAGGCCATTATGAAAAAAAAAAATTTAAATAAATTATAAATGTATTTAGAAAAATAAATGTGAAACTTTCAGATTTCTCGTTAAGATTTATGGTTCCATATAGATTAGTATTTCTTCTTTGCTTAAATCGTATTAAATTATTTTTTAACAGAATTAAAATATTAAGAAATATTAAAATGTGGATGACAAATTTGTATTCATACACCGATTACTAATGAAGTTGTGATTAAAAAAAAAAGGAGGACGAAGGAATGCATAAGTTTAAATCCGCTTACTGTCTAACAGGAATTAAAGATTATATCCTGAACTTGAAGTGTGTAAGTGAGAGAAAGAGAGAAAGAGAGAGAGAGAGATGGATAATTTATCTGATCCAGATTGATGTCCAGGGGAGAGAGAACGCCTTCGCTCCATTCCCACCTACCTGCCTTTTGTTAATACTTTTGGCATAATCCTTTCTAATATTAATCAACTCATTAGGTTGTCAAAATTATACTCGTACTCTCTGTCTCTCTTTTCTTCTTATCATATTTCACAAATATCAAAAATTAAGTGGTTTGTTTTCATTTAAAATTTATATATTCTTTAAAAATTAATTATGAAAATAATATAAACATATATAATTTATATCATTAATAAAATCTAATAGAGAAATAGGGGCTAAATAAATGCAAATCCAATAAATTTCAATTAATAGATTTTTAATTCCTTAAGAATTATAAATTTGTTTTAATAAAAAGATAAAGAAAATAAATATATGTAATAAAATGTACATTTCATTTTTCTTTTTAATTACTTGCTTTGTAAGCCATTAAGTACTCGTTGGTTAGAATATATTATTACATGTATTGTATTGTTCCAGATAAAACAATGCCTTGTTCTTTATCTTATTGTTGAGTATTACTGATGCGACGAACATGCTTTCTTAAATTGGCTTGGCTAATCTACATTCAATTTATAATCCACTTACATCCATGTTTGATTAAGAAATAATTATATTAAAAAGAATGAATATATTTATTACTTTCAAGATTATTTCATGGGAATTTTAATTTTATCTACAACTATATATATATAGTATAGAACCTGGTTCACCGAGCTGCCGCTCGGTCATTAGGAAAAATTATTCCTTATTATATCGGGCTTGACTGGTAATACTCTAATACTAATTAATACCTGGTTCATGGAGACGCTGCTCGGTACTTAAGTAAGATTATTATTTAAAATAAATAAACGACAAAATATATGAAACAATTTCAAATAATTTAACAACATAAATTAAAAAAAATAGTCATAAAAAATACAGCCCTTCAACGTACATATTAATGCACTGAAAGACATAAAAGTATGGCATGTGGATATAACATAATATATATTTCTTAATTTGATTACAAAATATTATTAAAATAAATATTTATAATTTTATTTTATTTATAATATTTCGTATTTATGCACACAAGCCCCTTGCGCATGCGCAGGTAGCAAGCTCAGGTAGAATCCAAAGGGTCGGGTCCCAGTTGGCCTCGAGCTATTGTCCGGTACGGACGTATGCCAGTCAGGATTGCCCAGGATTCTTCGGAGCTCCACAGCAACGCAGTGAGTACAAAACCATCCAACCTATCAACTAAAAATCCCGATATTAACCCTTGGTCACACAGACTAAGACCCAGAATCCCAAAAAATATTCCCACCTAAATAATCTCTTGAAAATGGCGCCAAAATGGGTGCCAAAACGTCGAGAAAACAATCTCACAAAAATACGTGATTATATCCCTGAAAAATCTGATAGTAATAATAACAATAACTTTCACGGAAACCTAAACCAACATATATATATATATATATATATATATAAACAATTTTTGCTAGAATAATAAGATAAGATACATTATTTTTTAAAAAACAATAATAGAAAAAAAAAATTCATTTATCATTATTTTATTGAAAATAGATTAAAATCTCTCATCTGCTTCGACTTTTAAAAGCATTTTACAAGTATTCCAAATTTAATCATATTCTTATAAATATATATATATTCCATATATATATACATACACACCCATTTATATTCATGATCTATGAATTAGTATAGGAGTAATGAATTCCCGTCCTTATGTTTCAATTCTTTTTTACCTGATTTTGTATTATTTTAACTTTTTAAGTTTCAGCTTGTGAAAGTTTTATGGCACCTATTTAGAAAACTAAATCATCAATTAAAAATCATTATTGCCTCTCATAAAACTAATAGGATTTAACTTTTATTTTCAGATATATCTTTTTGTCCAAAATAACTCTTTGGATAATTATTTTTTTTTTTTTTAAATTTTATATACATTTTTAATTAATCTAAAATCTGATAATTGTTTTATTTATTCATTCCTATGACATAAAAATATATAAGATAGGTAGGTGTAATATTAGAAGAAAAAAAATAATCTTTGCTAATAGTTTTAAAGGATATAGAGAATATTTATTTTGTATGATAGATGAACACAGAAACGAACTCGTGGATAAGCATTTATTATCTTACATTTTCAAGTAATTTACATAATGGAAGCACGAATAATCGACAGTCTCTGGTAGCTGTTGGAGTCGAAGGGCCTTCCGATTACCCAATCATCAAGGTAGCTTTGAGAAAGTCGATAGATAAATCGAAGGTAAACATTCTGATTATTATATGGAATTCAGGTTAATTCTCCAAGGGGCATCCACGCACGTAGGAAATATTCCTCGCTTCAATTGTATTAATGGGGAAATTAGAGATAATGATAGAAATTGAAATGGAGGTCCTTGAGGGGTAAATTATTTTATTATTATGTTGTTTTCAACAATTTATAGAATAGAAGCATGAATAATCAAAATTCCTAATAGATAATGATTTTTAATCAATGGTTTGTCCATTTTAGTTCCATTTAATAAGAGATGTACCATATTTGTTGTATTATGAAATATTGTAATATGACTATTGTATTTGAACTTATTTGAACCAATAGTTGACACTATAAAGACAAATTTATGAGAAAAATTTGATATCTTCTGTTTTTTATCCGATATCAATTTGAGTTTTGGGTGATATGATTCATTGGTTAATAATGAAGAATTTATCTGCAAATCAATGTAATTTTCTATTTCTTTTATTTTTTATTTTTTTTTAGCATCAGCATCTAAAAGCACCAGTAGTTGACACCCTTAAAATTAGGTAATATGGACATTCAATTAATAATATTTAATATTGATGTCAATACTAAAAAAAACAATAAAAATTAGTGATTTGCTTCCTTGAGCATTCGAAGAACAAAATATTAAAATATCTATTTGTTCGATTCTATAAAAAGTAAATGTTGTGCCATTTACTCAGATTATGATTCAAAACTTTTATATTTACACATCTTCAATAGAGAAGGAATTACTTTCATGTACTGAAATGTTTAGAGAGATATAAGTCTTATTATATGCGTTGTTAAATGTACAAATGTCAACTACTGGTACATTTACTTTATTTGAAATTTCTTTTAATTTAATCAATTTTATCAAATTTTTAGCAATTAAATATTACATTTTTTTTGTATAATTAATTATTGACTATAGTCTCCTTATTAATAAATTTTGTAATAAAAATTATTTGTGCATGGTGTGATATTAAAAATCAAAGGGTTCCGTCCTTTGATAGTGGATTGGCAGTTTGGCCGGCCACCTGTTGTCCCCTGTCCCCTGTCCATTGTCCGTTATAGCAAGACTTCCGAGAATCCGCCGTCCTGCTTTGCTGCATTCCGGGGGTCTTTTTTCTTCATTCGCATCTCTCCGAATGATCTGTCTACGATCTTCAGTTCGACGAGGGTCCTTCGTCAATGGCCTGCCAGGAGTGGCTTTAAAGGCGCATTTCAAAGTGGATATTTACTTACAATCCTTTTTAGGAACCTTATATGGCAAATAAAAATCTGACGAGACCTTAAGGGAAAAGATGGACGAGCAGCGGCCACCTTTTTCTATTATTTTGTGAGTTGTTAAGATAAATATTCTTAAGAAAAGATGATTAATTAAAAATAAATAAAAATAAAATTATCCTCAATAAATTATGCATATATTTTTTTTAATAAATATTTTTAATGTGTAATTAATTCAATTAGAAATCTTAAAGTAATATGAAAATTAATGATTTTAATATACTAGGTCTAGACTACATATAAGAAAATTTATTTATTTTATTTATTTATGCAAAAAAATAATAGCAGAAATAAATTTATTACTATCATTATAAATGACCGTTTAAAATTCATGAAAAAATTATAACTTAAAATAATTGTTAAAAATCCATATCAACATTATTATTATTATTTCTATTCCTGAATATTTCATAAATTATTTTCAATAATAAAAAATTTGATTAGTGTTTGGGTTTTAGGTGCAAATTAGAACTGGATATCTTGTCATATCATTAAATTTTCACAATTTAAAAGATTTTGAATATTATAAATATATATATAAATTAGCTGGAGTGTCTCCACTCGACTATCTCGCAATTTGAATTGGATTAAATAACATAATATATTATATTTAAATTAAATTTAATTAATTATAAATTATAAATAATAAATATTAAACCAGCGCATGTTTGGCTTTTTGTTGATCGCACCACGTCACATGTTGGCGCGTGAGATTTGCAGTGTTAAAAAATTAATTCTGGTAATTTCAGCGAATCAATCAAGCTGAAATTATATATATAGCAGTTTTATACAATTATTAATCATGTGAAAAATTATCAAACATATATCTTTATTTTTACGGTCACTTTAGAGGAAAAAAAATCAAAACGTTGTAAGTAATGACCCTCTTCGGGTTGAGCTACATTTCTCAAAAGTTGAAAACTACGAATTTTGAATAATATGCTCATGTGCCAAATTTCATCATTCTAGCTCAAACCGTTTTTCCGTAATCTTGGTCACATACACACACACACACAGACATTTATCTCAACCTTAGTGAAAATGATTCAGGAACCTTCAAAACGTATAAAAACATCAAAATCTCAACATCGAAAATTTTCGTGATCGCATACTATCTCTTACGAGATAGTAAAAATTCAAATAACTTAAAAATTCAAGTATTCTTTCCTTTTAAAAATATCTTTATAAAATAATATTTATTATTTAATGAAAATAGTTTATTTTGACTGATAATTTGAATGGCAAATTCAATTCTCAGAAAAAAAAAATAAAAATTAGTTTTATTTATGTATTTATCTGTTTATATATACTTATGAAATATATACATTATTATTTAAAGCATCTCAAAAAAAAAATTGGAAAAACAATATTTCTATTCAGGTCAGTTAAAAAAATGATTTATTATCAATTTGTAGGCGCTTAATTAATATTCGTTTTTGGAGATAAAAATTTAAATTATAAACATTAATATAAGAAAAAGGAAAGCGAAAATTCCAAGAAATGCTCACAGATCATTAAAAAAAGAAAGAATTGACATTCATATTATAAAAATGATGATATATCCAAAATATCTCAAAATATAATAATAAAACAATAACATTATTATATTTTTATTTTAATTTTATTTTATAACCCTTTTATGTATAATAATAAACAGCTAAATATTTTTCAGTGATGATTCAGTTTGAAGAAATCCGGAAATCTCACTAAATTAAAGTTTTTTTATAGCTTCTCTTTTAAAAATGCAAAGTACTTTAAATTATATTCTAAAAAATACATTAAAAAAAAATTAGTCCTTGATTTATGATTATTAATCTTTATCTATATTAACTGGAATAGTGTGAGTGGGTCTTGATCACTAATGTGGAGTAACGAGTTTTTTTCTGCGTCGAATTCTATTGATAGCTACAGTTTATTTATTATGTTACCTAAGTTTGTTCTTCTCTTTCCTCTTGTAAATAATATAGGAAATGTTCAGAGATGAACATAATTTAAAACAAAAAATTTAGTAAGAAAATTAAAATACATGATTGATAGATATCCAAAAAGTGTTTTCTTAAGAAGATAAATATATTAATAAAATAATTTGACCTGTGGCCAGGTCCGAACCGACCGACGGTTTGAAGTAAATTAATTTCCAGCTACAGAAACAATTTCAAATAATTTTAATATATCTATTAATATAATATAAAACAGATATGGATACATAAATAATAAATATAAACATTTTTAATTTTATTTTATTTATAATATATATGCAAGACCAGGCTGTGACGTCATATAATTTTAAATCAAGAAAAAACTAATAAATATGATTTTTGTCTAGGATAAAACCAATACAAATTGCATGATTCGTGGTGATATATAAAAAAATCTCCTCATGTGAAATTTGGTGTGAAAATAACCCTTCCCTTCCTATCGTCGATCGCTAATACTACCACTTCCGGTTTCCGGATTTGCACCAAAAGTTGAGCAATTCATCCCACTGATGCATTAAGTAAATATACCAAATTTCATCAAAATCGGTTGAGCCGTTCAGGCTGTACACATCTATACGGACGGACAGACGGACAGACGGACAGACATCATGCTAAAAATACTTTCTGTTAAGAAAATGCATGATTCGTGGAGATATGTAAAAATCTCCACATGTGAAATTTGGTGTGAAAACAATACCTCCCTTACTATCGTCGGTCGGTAATTATTGTTAAACATTTTTTCTTTATTATTATTTGAAAATGAAGCTACTTCCTTATTCGACTTTCCAGGTTTTCTTTAAAAAATTTTTTAAATTTTCTCCAGGAGATAATTATATTTAACAATTAATATGTCAATATTTTTATATGACAAATAATTATATATTAAATACTAATTTTATTTCTGATTTTTTAGGATTTTAAATTATCAATTAAAATAATCAAATAAATTATTAATAATTTATTTCAATATTTATAAATATTTTCCAATTTTTCATTTTTTTTTAAATAAGACCATTTTATGAAGTTAAGATTTTTAAAAAAACTACATTATATATTTGATGTCTTATTTATTAAATTTATATTATTATTTTTATCAATATTATTCAAATGACAAAAATTTAAATAATTGTTCAATATTAAAAGCTAATTCATTCTATTGTCCTAGAAATATGTTGTATCTGCTTACCTTTGAATATTCCAATTCCTAAATAATTCTATAGACATTTAGACAATAGGAATCTAGTTATTATTTATTGATATTCATTCTAATTCATCTCTGTCCATGCTTCAAAATGAATTACTCATTGCGATACATTTGCCCGATTAAAACATCTCTTCGTTTCATAATAAAACATTACAATTGTAATATAAATCTTAGCTATGGCTCTGTAGTGTCGTTCAACCTCTCCCACTACCACTCGTTAACAGGGTGGTCATCTTTTACATGAGCACGCAACAAGCTGCTATAAAGTACTGGCTTCTCTCCAAATGACAAATGGTACCTGCTCTTTTCTATCCATGTCGGATGGATCTCTTCATTTGATTTACATATCTGAGGTCGATTCTTATTTATACCGTTTCTGGTTAATATAATTTGCCTTCAAGCAATTATTAAGATATAATATAGAATAATATTAAAGAAATTGTGATTATTTATTAAATTTACAAAATATATTTTTTTTTAAAGAAGAATGAAAATAAAATATTTATTTTTCAATAGTAATTTCAATTTCAATTTTTAATTTAAAGAGTATGTTTATTAGCCAAAATTTTTATACAATAGTTGATATATATATTTATCAGAACATACAAAAGATGAAAGTTACAATATTTACAAAATTAAATTGTTTCTTTTGCGATTATTTATTGATACGCTATTACAATTTTACTTAATTATATTTAATTTTATTTCTTTTTTTTACTTAAGCATATTTTAAGTTTAATATACATATAATCAGGATTGTGTGAATGTCAACTCCCCAGGAAAGGCTAGCAAACCTGGAGATTGCTTTTCAATAGTAATAGAGTATACCATATGGATGAAACAAAATAAAAATGTTAAAAAAATTTAAAAATGAAAATTTAATCCAATTTCAAAGAGGTTAGCTAATATATAATTAATTTTAGATGTATAATATATATCTTGAGCCAGCTTAAATGGGCTGAGAAATAAATGAGGCAATGTCTGAGAATAAAAACGTTAATCGAAATTTAATTGCATTCTTTTTAGTTATTAAAGTATACATATAACGATCCCTTTATTTCATTCTAGAAAGACCACTGAATAAAAATTATATATATACATATATAATAGATGTTTTTAGAAAATTATTAGAGATGGTTAGTTTATTGTTATTACAGTGACAAGAACTAATTGAATTATAATAATAAAATTTAAACATTTTTGGTGTAAAAGAATTATATAAATTGGAGCAATTTATTTTTAAAATAATCTTAAATAAGATACCAAATATTCATTATGCCAATTAATTTTAAACAAAAAGTATTTATTTTTGAAAATTTTACTCACAATTATTTTTTATAATAATTTATTTTACCAGAATATATATATGTTACGGTAAAAGTAGATATTGTGGCAAATGTACACATTTTCCGGTAAATGTGCACATTAGCCTCCTCATTTGGGTAATGTGCATTCAACTAACATTTACAATTTCAAATAAGGGAAATGTACATTGAATTCACAATGACCATGTCGTTTTGGTAAATGTGAGCATAGATTACTAATTAATGCCATAGTATACTGATATAATTTAAGATATTTAGAGAAATAAGACTCAGGTAAGTTAAAATTTTAATTTTTCAACAAAAAATTATTTTTTAGTTAGAATTTTTGAAAAACAATGGAACAAAAAGAAAAATTTAAAAACCAACTAGAACAGATTGTATCACAAAAAACAAAAATATTGTATATGTACATATACATTATATTCAGTTCACATATACCTAACTTTTTGGGAAATGTACACATTTTCCGGTAAATGTGTACATTTCCCAAGAGTGTACATTTACTGTAACATATATATGCCAATTTTTATTTTTTTATTAAATTAAATGTTTGAATTACATATTTAATAGTTTTACTAGTATTTAAAAAAAACAAACACTTAATAAAGTTTTTTATTCCTATAAAAGTATGAAATGTTTTTTGAATATCATTTTTTAAAATAAGACATATTAAATAATTATTTTTTTTTATCCATTAAAAAAATATAAATTATAGGCAAAGTCAAATGGTATGTAATTTAAGAATATAATATTACTATGTTTGAAAGTTTGAAAGATAATAGAGTAGTGTTTCCACTTAATTTAATTTTGAAAATTCCACTAATAGAAAATACGCTACAATCGCAGTGTTATCAATGGTGTTGCTACTTTAATTATAAGATTGAGGGGTGGAGTTAGTTGACTAGCCAGCAAGGAGGAGATATCTGATTCTAGAATTAAACTACGTTTTCGTGGTTTATAAACACCTACCAAAGTCTAACTATACTATCTTATACTAAATAATCACAGATTGTATTAACAACCATATCACATGCCATTCTATCTCTTTGATATAAATTAGTTTTTATAATAACATTCCGTTAATTATCATTCGAACCGGATAATATGTACGAGTAATAAGCATTACTAGCAAATAGATACAACCTTTGTTTACAAAGCAAAAAATAGGAGGTTCTAATTCCATAAAAGATATAAAAAAAGAGATTAAAAAAGTAAAATAGTGAATGATTAAATGTCAAAGCCAAAAGGGGACAAATATTATAAACATCTGTTATATATTATTTGCTAATTAATTTTTCGTAAATATTTATTTTTATTTTTATTTGCCTCAAAAGAACTGTTCTTAATATATCTGCTATAATATGGGTAAACCTTTGATAATCATGCGCAAATATCCAAAATTCATATACAATTATATATATTCTAAATTTCTGTTCTATTTGTTTATAAAAATTTGTTAATTTTCGTTTTCGTTTTAAACATTTTAAGTGAAATACAATCATATTAATTTAATATGATCAACTATTTTAAACTTTAAAATAGTTAGTACATTCTGACATAATCTTTTTTTTTTAAAAAATCAAGATTTATTTATTGTTTAAAATAAAAAATAAATTTAAAATTCTTGTTAATCAAAAAATTAATATCTTCAAATAAACTCATTTAAAATAAATTGAAAATTGAGATAATATTTAATTTTAAAAAAGTAGTGTCCTTAGTAATGACATTTTTTTATTATTAAAAAAAGATTATGTTGTATATATTCATCATCTTAAATATTATTTGAGTGGGTGGTCTTAGTATATATAAAAAATATTTAATATTCAAAGTCAATAAATTTACTATTTATTTATTTCATCAACATTTTATAAACGCAAGACAAGAATAGTAATAGCGTTGTGAATTTTAATAATGTTTATTAAATATTTATTTATAGATATAGAGAGCGTTTATTAAGTTTTTTTTACTACCCCTATTTTTCTAATAAATGAAAAGGGCCAAGAAAATTCTTATAAATAAATTCTTACCTCAGTGATCTTGACTCTTATGAATACTTTATTTTGAAATAAAATTCAACAGCTCACCTAGAAAAATAAAAAAATACATTGTTAATATTACTGTGTTATGATTAAATTAAAATTAAGTGTGAATTTATAGTGCAAATAAATTCTATTAAGTGATATAATGATTTCAGTTTGGTTTCTCTAGGGGTGTGTTTTTTTCGAATTTTAATTAAATTTAAATACAATATACGAATGTTTTTAGTTACTTATGAATTTTAAAAACAAAAAAACAAACAAAAAAAAAAATTAAAAATTAAAAAGAAAATTAAAATTAAACTAGAGAGAGAATGTACAATTGACGATAAATGTTTTATACATTTTCACATGAAAGGTAATAATAAATACCATTTTATTTATTATGGAAAAATTAGACGAATTAATAAATTACTAAAACACATATATTATATATTTTAACGATAAATAATTATAGTACTCGAGGGTAATCATTTAATGAATGCATAGCAAATTAAATTAAATTTAAGAGGAAAAAGTTATATAATGAGTAATATCAATTAAAAATAAATATAATAATAATAATAATAATTTAATCTTTTTTTTTTGATTATTTTATATTTTGTATAATGTTATTAAATTTGAAATTTATGATGACAATATAAATTTATCCTAAAAATCATAAAGAAAGAGAATAAAACAAACTAAAAAAATATCTATATTTATAATATAAGAATATATATTCGAATATTTCTAAGTCAAGTCGATTATTATTTGAAAGAATGTATTTACAGCAATATGTATGATAAGAATGGATAAAAGAAACGTGATCAGAAAACCAAGAATAATTTATTCCGCATAAAAAAATATATCATTTTTATATTAATATTTATTTTATTTATAAAATGAATTTTTCAAAATTTTAAATTAAATTATAGAGATACAATAATATAACATAAAATGATAGATTCTTAATTTATTATTAATACATAATTATTAAAAAAGCATATTTTTTTATATAAATACTTAAGAATTTCATAGGATTATCTTTAGTGAAAGGAAATCAATTGCTACAAAATTGAATGAAATGCGGAATCATACGAGATCGATCCAAATAATCATAACTCAAATCACTTTGAAGGACTATCGATATTTACCTGGAATTTCATTCTGTTTCACAAGAATTATTTATTTCTCTGTTCATCTTTTTAAAATTCCGCCTCAATGTTGTAAGAAAAAAATATAATTGAATTTTTTTTGTCTAATTTAATGTTTAAAATCAAAATAAATCATAAAAATTCTTATTTATTTTCATTTATATTATTTATTTATGGACAATGCGAATTAACTGAAAATATTATGTGAGTATGACAAAAAAAATCAATTGTGATATTTCTTTACGTTTTATATTCACAAGAATTTTTAAGTTTTTTGTATTATCTAATTCTTCTAAACAAAAAAAAAAGAAATATTTATTTTGTTCACCATCTCGTTTATTTTATTATTAAATAAATATTTATAATTTAACAAAAGATTATTATTCTATTATTTTATAATCAGTAATAATTGAATATTATTATTTAAAAATCTAGCCAAATTTCAATAAAATGGTCGCTTTAATTTGATTTTTAATAATCAACGATGTATATTCTTTGTTGTTGTTGTACGTATCATGTGTAATTCTGATTTAATAAAATAAAAATGGATTAAAATTCCTATAATAGAAAAAGTTCATTGACATTTGTATATATAAGTCCTGATAATCTATTAACAATCTACTTAAAGTATTTATTTTTCTTTTATTATTATTATAATAATATATTACTATATGAAATGTTTTTATTTTTTGATGACATCAAATTAGAATAATGATATGACAAAGAAATGACCTAGATTTCAGGAAAGGATTTAGTATGTAAAAAAGTACATCGGATGATACGCTTCCTATTCTTTAGCGATGTGGGGGTCTTTTAAAGTCGGTGTGGGATCCATAGACCGAAATAGCGTGATGTAGGAGTCCCGAATGAAAAACATCGACACGCACATCATCAAACAAAGGCCAAACAAATCGCGATAATTATTTATATATATTACCACTCATATTATATGAATTTGTTGAAATAAGTTAAAAAAATAGTTAAGGAAGAAAAATCATAATCACGTGAGATTTGCGGAAAAAAATGCTCCAATTTCCTTTTAGTAATCTATACTCTTAGAAATAAAAAAAATAAGAGAAATAAGAAAATAAAATACAAAATAAAAAATTGGAAATAATCAATTGAAAAAAAATGTTATAATAAAGTTCTTTAAAGAATTTATCACTTTGGTGCTATTAAACTGGAAAGTGCTTAATCACAGCAATCATATTCCTTCACCTATGCCTATCCTGAGCCACCTCAATTTTTTAGTTAAATGTTTATTATGATTGAAAAAAGTTCTTATTTTTATTTATTTACTAAATCCTTAATCAATTGAGCTATTTTGAGTTTTAAATCATAATTTGCGAAATAAAATAAACATTTTCACTTCGAACTTGTTAAATGAAATATAGAAAAATGTTAAAATTCATCAATTTCAAATCCGAAGATATAAATAACTAGCTGATCAGAGCGCCTTCCAGGCGCTCTTCACACCTAGACGGGGGCTCCGCCCCCTGTACCCCCGAGTGATACATAGTATTTGGTTGAAAGTTTCAATCAGTATAAGTAGATAAGACATATATTTGTTTTCTTGGAAAATATATTTTAATTTAATCAACAACAAATTTTCCTACACTAAAAATTAAAATTGCAAAATGTGTTTATTTTTTTATATAAATAATGATCGTGCAAATTACACTAAAAATTAAAAAAATTATTAGCTATAATAAACTATTATTAGCTATAAATTAATTATAATTAATTAAATTAATAAAAATAATTTAAAGATACAACTCGTTGAGAAATGAACTTATAATTAACATTAATAAAAATAATTTAAAGTTACAACTCGTTGAGAAATGAACTTATAATTAACATTTCCTTTAAAACTGTTTAAAACCCCAGAGTGGACGCTGACAATTTGGGTTTTTCCTGGTAAGACTGTCCCCCCCCTGGTTTTTCCCAATAACAAAGAGAAAGAAAATTCCCTTATGTTGCCTCCCCTTCCGACCCCCTAAGAGGGGTTATTTTAAAGGAACAATCGAAAAATAATTTTAAATGAATGAATAAATGAAAATTCAAATTTTATATATTTTTTATATATGTTTATTTATTCACAAAAAATTAATTAAATTGTAATTTAAATTCTTATAGTTTTATTAAATAAATCATTTTTAGTTATAATTTTATATAAGCATTTTTTAATTGAACCTATTCAATCTTGTCATTCCCTAATCAACATACGCGGTTTCAATAACCCTTTTAATTATTCTAAATTCAATCCAGAGTGCTACCAAATAATTAAACTTATTTTTAACCCAATTTTTCTTATAAAATACCTCACCCCTAATATCTTATACACGACAATCTATATATAAGATGGTAGGTTTAATCAAATGGACTATAGACAGATTTGTTTGCTAAAAACATCTTATTACATTAGAAAAATTTTAAATAATTACAATAAATAGAATAATATATTCTTACCTAAAAACAAATTGGTTTTTATAGTCAACAATTCTTATCTTGTTAATAACTAAATAACTTAAGAGTATAACTAATGGTTTTCAATTTATAAAATCTAATTTAACACACAACAATTCCGTCTCATTATTGTATTGTAATACAAAGTTAGAAATATTAAGTTTAAAAAAAATTAAAAATATTTGAATTTGGAAAATTATATGTAGCGCCATCTGTCGATAGTTTTGTGTAACTACAGACTTTTACCAATATATTACTAATTAAATTAATTTTGGATAAATTAATTTTGGATTTAACTACACTAAAACCTTCCCTGGGATGCCCACAACAATCGCTGAAAGTTTCACCGTAATCGGACGGGTAGTTTTTGAGTCTATAAGAGACAGACAGACACACACACAGACACACAGACATTGCCTTTTATATACACTTGCGTGCCGCTAAATCGACTCAACCCAAAAGCGCGCAAACAAAATCTTATTTTTTTGAAATGGCTAAGCCAATATTTATAAAATGTATATATTTTTAAAGCTTATTTATTTAGCTTTACGTTGATATCAACATCAAGCAAATTAGTTGATTACTTTTTAAATTATTTGATCTGAATGACAATGAAAGTGAAAAACGATGTTAAGGAAAGGAAAAGTAGGAATGTTAAAAATTTAAATAAAACAATAATTTTAATCATAATAAAGAAAATTTATTTTCTTAATAATTGGTGTTCCCCCCTTTAGCTTTAATGACAGCCCTCATGCGATCCCGCATCGACCTTATAAGATTTTTTATAAAATCTTGGGGGATGTTCTCCCATTCTTCTAACAAAGCTCTTTGGAGCTCAACAATGGTCGAAGGTGCGGGATTTCTTGATCGTACCCTTTGTTTGAGGTGGTCCCACATATGCTCTATTGGATTCATGTCCGGGCTGAGCGCTGGCCACTCCATGGTCTCGATACCAACTTCAGTCAAGTATTGCCGAGTGGCCACCGCAGTGTGGCTCCTGGCATTATCATGCATCAATAAAAAATTTTCGCCAATGAATCCGGCGTAGGGAACAACATGATGCAAAATATCGGTCAGATGTTAGACCCCCTCCACGGCCTCCGCCAGGCACAAAAACAATGTCTGTTTTTCCGTCCAAGGAAATGCCACCCCAAATCATGCAAGAACCACCACCATAAGAGACTGTTTCAGAGATGCAACAGCATTGGGAAAATCGCTCACCCGGACGCCTGTACACTCGACTTATCTCGACCTATCACTACCATAAAGGCACACTCTACACTCATCAGTGAATAGAACTGCCCTCCATTGGTCGATACTCCAATTGAGATGCTCTCGGGCAACGGTGGGTTGTGGTTAATTTCGGGCCAGTGGCAGGTCTTTTGCAAGTGAGGTTGGCTTCCTTCAAGCGTCTTCTCACTCTCCACTGACTGTCAGCCACACCTCGAACTTCTCTCAGCTGCTTCTGAAGACTTACGGCAGTGAGATGGCGATTTCGGAGAGACGTCGTAACGATAAAACGGTCATCTCTTGCAGACGTTGACCGACGGCAGCGGGTATTTAGTCTCCGAGTAAAGCCACCAGTTTGCTGAAACCTCCTGTATATCCTTGAGACAGCAGACTGACAGTTCAACAGACGAGCGACTTCTCTTTGGCAATGACCCTGTTTTATCAAAATAACAACTTGAGAGGCAACCTCTGGATTTGTATCCATGATTTTCTGATAAAAATGGTTGTCAATTTGTGTAAATTTAATCCAAAAATCATATGAAATGCGATTAATAAGAATAATTGGTTGTATGGAATTTTATAAGGCAATTGAAAATAAGCATTAGCGGCAGCTAGGAACAACATTTTTTCCAGTTCAGTCATTCAGATCAAATAATTTAAAAAGTAATCAACCAATTTACTTGATATTGATATCAATGTAAAGCTAAATAAACAAGCTTGAAAAATATATACATTTTATAAATATCGGCTTAGCCATTTCAAAAAAATAAGACTTTCTATTCGCGCTTTTGGGTTGAGTCGATTTAGCTGCACGCAAGTGTATATAGATACGACCTCAATTTTGATCTCCTTCAACATATCATCAGTTAATATCCTATATATCTTCACAACTTTTAAAATACTTAAAGATTTACTACAGAATCACCAAAATAGTTATTTAATAGAATTAATTGTTTTTTCAATACTTTTAGTTTTTATAAATTCAATATTTTTTTTTTTAATATTTAATTCGATTTTTTATATAATTATTTGGTTTCCCCATCACCCTCGTTTATACATTTTTTATTATATTTAATTATATAAAAAAAAATATTTCAAAACCTTATTTTAAAATTGTAAAGAATGTACGGGGAAACTGGTACCTTTAAAATAAATAAAAAATCCGAAGATTTAAATCCGATCAGGGTTCTATTTTTATATTCGTTAGGGAGGTGAGAGAGCGAAAACTCACAAGGACAAACAAATAAATATACCTATCAGAAAAAGTGATAACCAATATTTAAGAATGACAAAGAAGAGATGTTTTTTTTTTTCTTTTATGATAAAATTAATATATAATTTTAAACATTTATTTAATAATTTAATTAATTAATTTAATTTATGAATTTATTTAGTTAATTTAATTAATAATTTATATATTTTGATTTTTTGAATAGGAGGATGACCAGTGGTTAAGCAGTTGGGCGGATACCACTACTCTTTTAAAATGAAATATGTTTTAAGATAAAATAAATCTTTAAATGGAATTATTATTAATGATTGGAAAATGTTTTCTTAGTTATATCTTACAATACAATCGATCAATTTTGAAGAAAAAAAAATATCTATATCTAAATCTTATATAGTATATTATATAGTTAAATAAAATTGATTAATAACTAAAGGCTATGAATATTCTAAAATATGACTTCTGAATATTTATCGCTCCCCAAAGTAGAATATGTGTAAATGTAAAACGAGGTATAATATTTTTTTTTCTTAATCGCCACTCAGTAAATAATTTTTCTAAGGTCATATATCATATTCGACATAACCAATTTGAAAACGCTAACAAAACAAGTTGGTTGCAAAATATTAATTTCTCAAAAGGGTGTTAAAAGAGGAGGAGACAGACGCTTTTGAATTGCTAAGAACATCATGCAGTGCGGTTGCATATCTATATAAAGGCCTATAAAATAGAAAGAATTTCACAAGTGCCAAAGGAAGTCGTTTTTATTTCTCCATGGGCTCTGATTGCATCCTCGGATAACAAAAAATATTGAATTAATCTCCAATATATTCAAATAATAACAATAGATATGAGAGAAAGAGAGAAAAAAGAACGAACATTTATTTTCAACGGAAGATGAATTATTGTCCAATTTCACTGACTGATCGTGATTTTTTCTCTCCTTTATTTTTTTCCACAAGTGGTTGATATTTTGTACCGGTTTTCTAATTACAAGTTTCTGCAACACGATAACAATCTTGTTATATTATAACTATCATTTATCTTAAATAGAGAGGCAAACAAATAATATAAGGATTATTCTATCTCGCATTACTCATTTAAGTTTGGTAGTCCATAAGTTCAATGCCAATTAAAATGAATCGAATTTTGATCCTCCTGTTCCTATTATCTTATTACGAGGTCAGAAATGATCATTCACTATTTTAACTTGCACCACTAATTGCTGTGAAATTTGAGAATGAATAGCGAACACAAAAAAAAAAACTCCTTTAAAAGATCATTATGTCTAATATACAAGGATAAATGATTATTTAATTAATTTTAAACGCCTCTTTTAAGTTTAAATAAATAAACAATCTCTGATGCCAATTTCTACCTCCTACAATCATTTTAAAGAGTGGAAAGTCAAAATTATTATTTTTTTTTTTCAGAAAGTTTATATTTATTTTTGCTATCAAGGAAATTATTTTTTCTGTCATCTCTCACAGAAATGATTTGAAGTGGATGAAAGGGAGAGAATTTTTCAAAGACAATTCTTTATCTTGTTATTTCCGGAGATTTTCTAAAATTTAATGAAACTAATGGAAAGTTAATATTTAAAAATTAACACACTTACACACCAATTATCTTTTATTACGTATTACATTTCTTAATGATTTTTATTTATATATTATAAAACAATATACACCTATCCCCCGATTTACACGGTACTTGTTTTACACGTTTTCACTTTTACACGGTTTTCCAAATAAGTTTTTTTTGTTTTTATCGCACTCTACTAAATGCGCTGTGTACACATCTCACGGGGAATCCCGAGCTTATGTGCTGACTTGCTGCACATGCACATTGTGTCTGTATTTCTTCGCATAAAATTAAAGTTTTATCTACGGAAAATTGTATTTGAGTGAAAGTTTCCCAGTTTCAGAAAGATTTAATTTTCCATATTCCAACCTTCGATTCCGAAAAAAAGAATGAGAGTAATTTCTGATAGTGATGAAGGATAATAAAACACCTTTGGTTTTATTTTTTGTTCTTCTGTTTAATGTATTGTAATTAAATAAAAAAACAGTGTTTCCGTAATATATTACATATTTTAACCTGTCAATGCATTTTATTTTTATTTCTGTGTACACCTAAAAATATTGAAAAAAATCACAACTGTTAAATAGCAAAATTATGCATTTTCTGCAAGCTATTCGATTTACACGATTTTGACTTGAAAATTTTTAATTTTCGATTTACACGTTTTTCTCAGGAACGTATCTACCGTGTAAATCGGGGGATAGGTGTATAATATAATGATTTTTAGATGATTTATTTATCAGTTCATGATTTATATTAAGGTTACAAAAATTGATGTAAAAATTAAATATAATTAATTTATTGTTAATATATATTAATTAATTTAATTTTCCGAATTTCTTATTTTTTCATCTTTTTAACTGACAATGAAATGTTTTTTTATTTATTTAATCTAAAAAGCGGGAGTGTCCTCCCCTAGAGTTTCCCGCATATAAATTTGTATAAAGAGTTGTGAATGAATATTTAGAATGTGTAAACTTGGTATTGATAAAGAGCCAGTTCGTGTTAGTTTATTGGTGTCAAATTTGATATTTGGTAACATTTATATATATAGAGAATAAAGTGCTACTTCCGGTTAACTGATTTTAAATTTAAAATATCTGGAAGTAAACTGTAACTTTACTAAAAAAGGTAAACGCTACTTGTTTAGTAAAGTTACAGTTTACTCTACTTGTATAGGTAAAATGTCACTTCTGGTAGTCAGATCATGATGAAATTTGGTATCTCAATTTTTTTCATATTTTTAAATCTATATACAAAATATGAAGCAAATATCTCGAAGCAAACTGGTACTTTACTTGAAAGGTAAACGCAACCAGTGTAGGTAAAGTACCACTTCCGGTTAACGAAATTTTGATAGAAATCTACAAACTGTGAATAATATCGATGTACCAAATTTCGAAGTCCTAGCTTAATTAGTTTTTGAGTAAATTTGCTCACAGACATTACATACATACATACACACACACACACAGACATAATTCGAAAAATGGTATTTTCCGACTCAGGGAGGTCTAAAACATCAAGATCTATCGAAATCTCGAAGTTGAAATTTTTGACGATTCCAATACTTCCCTTATACGAAGTATGCGGGAAAGTAAACAATACCTCCCTTACTATCGTCGGTCGGTAAAAAGAGAGAGCAAAAAATTAAGAAGATTAAAATAAAAATTCATTAATTAATTAAATGAACCAAATATTAATTATCATTTTAACAAATTAACTTTTTTTTGTTATTATTTAATTTATTTTTATAATATTTAATTATTGTTTTAAATTTATTACTAAGGTAATTATTAATTTAAAAAAAAAAAAATTTTAAATAAAACATAAACAGATCTTCTTTATGACTATAATTATAACTACATATATTGAAAACATAAATTTATATAAAAAGTCGTTGTACTTCTACAGTCAGCATCTTTTTTTCTCTCGACCCAAATAGGTTTTAATACTTAAAAAAAAAAATTAAAAAGAAACACTCTTTATAAGGTTATAATAATATGCAATAAATCTTCTCATAATTGTGATTTAATGCAATCATCAGAGCCTTAAGGGGTAACATTTCGTCTGATAATCTCGTTAACCTTTTTTTTTTAAAAACACTTAATTTGCAATGAAAAACTGCCTGAAAAAGAGAAAGCGAATGTCAATCCTTTCTTCAGGAGGGTGTTTAACTTGCTGTATAGTTTTTAGTGAGAAAATTTAACTGTAATTCCCAAAGACAATATCTACTATTATTATTAATTTCCGAACCATTATTTGATTATAAGTTAAGTACTCTAATTTTCAGTTATATACAAATATTTATATAAGAATTAATTATTTATTGGACTCCTTTTTAATTAGACTTATCACAAATGTCCCGGTTAAAACATTTTTAACAAATATTTTTCGATTTAATAAAGAATTTTCATCTTTTTTTTATTAACTGAGCAGAATAAAATTAAAGTAATCAATCACTTGAGTGTTTTTTAAATCCATTTTTATAATGCAAATGCATTTTAGTTTTTTCATGTCTATGGGTGAGTGTGTGAGTGTCTACTGCATTCTCAAAACCCACTCATCAGTTTGGGTTGATCCTGTGGGCAGATTTCCGACCCCTTCGCCCTTCCCAGTTGAGACATTCTTGTCAATGCCTTCTTTCGACCTCAACCACTGGTCTTCCTTGTCTACCTCGTTAAAGCCTTTAAATACACATCTTTTTATCTTACGTTCCAATCTTTTATTTTTTCTACTATGAATACTTCTTTATCAATATAATTCATAAATTATAAATTTAGATTCAATTTGTAATAAGTTAATATAATATAATTTTATGAAAGTAGAAGAAAAAATATTTGAAATATGTATTAAATGCATGTTATCCTTTAAAATTTTTAAAAAGAATATAAAAGAGAATGTGAGATTATTTTTTATTAAAGGGAAGAAAAGAATAATAATTAGGAGTGAATAACTTAATCAAGAAAAAAGCAGAGGCGTTACCAGTTTTTAATTTTATTAAAATGTGGGATGGTTAATTTGAACATTTATAAAAAAGAACAATTTTTTTTAATGATATTTGAATGTTTATAAATGAATTATAAAAATTAATTCTTCGAATGTTTCAAAAGGTTTAAAAAAATAGCCATATTTTAATGTCAAATAAATTAATAAATAAAATCTAATTGAGTATACATACATATACAAAATATTAAAATAATAAAAATCACAAAGAAAAATGTTATTTTTTAGTAATCTCATTTAGATTATCAACGATTGATTTAAAATTTTATTTATTTTTTTTCTATTTATTAAAAATTCATCTGCTCACGTGAGGACAAAGTGATACCAAATGGATTCCCAAAGTAATCCTATCATTAACTTTAATAATAGATTTTATTTATTTATTTATTAGTCTTTTTTAGTTCAAACATGATTTGTACAATATTATAATTATTAATTACATTTTATAGAAAAAATAAAATTTAATTAAACGGAGTTCTAGATTTTTTAATATATTTTTATTTATAAAATTTTAAAGAGCGATCAGTTCTAAGTCTTAATCCCTTAAATATTTTATAAAATTTGATTATAATAATTTGTATAAATAGTTCAAACAAAAAAACCTTAGACTAATTTTAATTAGCAAATTTACTAGTAGTCTCTCAAATAAACAATACCTCCCTTACTATCGTCGGTCGGTAAAAATAATCTAGATAATTTAATATGAAAGGGCGGAAACAAATGAAAATGTTGCTTCTCCAAAACGCAATTAGTTGTGAACGTGAGAGGCCCAAGTTCAACTTAACTAGGGTCACGATTTAAGTCCTACGGTAATAATAAGAATATTTCTAATTGATTGTTCCTAACAACAAATTCTATTTAAAAAAAATATAACTAATATATAACATATAATCAAAAAAAAAAAAAAAAAAAAAAAAAAAACGTTTTCTTTTGACTTTTTCATCAGTGATGTGAATTAAAACAGAGAACAGCTGAGTTTTCAATTTCCGGTTTGTCAGTAACGTTGGGTATTATGATGGATGGTCGTCTCCTTTGATCGGTTTAGGATGTGTTAAAGTTGGGAAGGTTTGAATAGAAAGGTGATCTCTTTTGCTACACGATTTAATCGACTATCTTCATTTTTATGAGACCACTCATCGTTTAAATTTAATAGTTCATAAAAATAGCAATTTTCATATTTCACCCTTTATGATAATGTATATCATTCGAGATTTATAGATCGAATTCAAACATCTATTAATTATATTTTTTTTAATGATAACTTTTATGCATTCTACAAATTATATTTTAATCTCTTCCTATTTTTTATTCAAACATAAATTGAGTAATAATTGAAAAATAAAAAAAAAATAATATTTTTTAAAAATTAAATATATTAATTTTTTATCAGGGGGGACAATGAGTACACTGAGATATTTTGGGGAAATCATCTTTAGTCATTGTCTACTAAATACCCTTAAATTATTTTTAGAAATACTATATGTATAAACATTATTATTCGTTTAATGATTTTGGTTAATTTTATAAATAATAACAAATTAAATTTGTATTTTCAACTATGTATATACTTTAATAAAGACTAAATATCATTTAATCTTATAAACAATCACCTCGAATGCAGTGCAAGTTTATAAGTTAGTAATTATACACCAAGGCATACTAAATTATATATAAGTGGCTATACAGGATAAATTTCCTAACGATGACTAAATTTCACATTATATTATTATTAATATTCTGGATTTTTATCGACCGACGATAGTAAGGGAGGTATTGTTTTCACACCAAATTTCACATGTGGAGATTTTTACATATCTCCACGAATCATGCATTTTCTTAACAGAAAAAAGTATTTTTAGCATGATGTCTGTCCGTCCGTCCGTCTGTCCGTCTGTCCGTCCGTCCGTCCGTCCGTATAGATGTGTACAGCCTGAACGGCTGAACGGATTTTGATGAAATTTGGTATATTTTCTTAATGCATCAGTGGGATGAATTGATCAATTTTTGGTGCAAATCCGGAAACCGGAAGTGGTAGTATTAGCGATCGACGATAAGAAGGGAAGGGTTATTTTCGCACCAAATTTCACATAAGGAGATTTTTTTACATATCACCACGAATGTATTGGTTTTATCCTCGGGAAATATCATCTTCATTATGTTTTTCTTAATTTAAAATTATATGACGTCACCCAGCCCTTCATGACATCACAGCCTCGGGTAACGCCGGCAACGCCGGCTACTTCAGCTATATATTATAAATAAAACAAAATTAAAAATATTTATGTTATATCCATATCTGTTTTTTATTACATTAATAGATATATTAAAATTATTTGAAATTGTTTCTGTAGCTGGAAATTAATTTATTTCAAACCGTCGGTCGGTTCGGACCTGGCCACAGGTCAACTTATTTAATAATAAATATGTATTTAATTTGGTGATAATGTTATTATGTTTAATATATTTATACTTTTAAGTTTTATACTCAAAAAGTTTTCACAGAATGTCAATAAATATGTAAGTTTTTTCTATTTTAGTAATCCAAATAAGTGCATATATACATATTGAATATTTATTACTATTAATATAATTGGTGTCATTATTTTTTCAGAAAAATTAGAAAAAGCTCATATCTTAGAAATTATTTCCTACCTCTGATTTATTTATGTTAATATGGAATGTTTTTATATTAATTAAAATATTAATAAAATAGAAAATTTAGAAATAAGTTTTTCTTAAATTTATATTGAATTGATCTGGTTTCAAATTAAAAACTAATATCAATTGTTTTGGGTGCAAATTAATTTTAGAATAATAAAAATGTTGCGGGCGATACTTTATACAAAAGAATGAATCATAAACAAAAATCATTGAATAATATAAATTATTAGTTGTATATACTTATATCTAATAATTATAGCTGCTAGAAATAAACAAATAATTTGAAAGGTATATATATTTAATTTAATGATATGTTTTGTTTTGTTTTTATTTCATTAATATTTATGTTAAATTGAATTTAGGAAGATGAATATTTAATTTTGACATGAGTTTATTTTGGATTATTTAAAAAGAATGTCTATTTTTTTTATTTCTTCTTTAAGTATGATTGATTGATGATTTAAATTAAAAAGGCAAATTAATAAAAAAAAAAATCTGGTTTGTGGATTATTTAATAAACTATGTTGTTGTGTGAATTTAGATAAATTTAATTATGCTGTTAGTAAAATGTTTTTTGACATGCTAATAAATTTCCAAAACTTTAACGATAAGATTTAAATCAAAATGTAACATTTCCGAAGGAGGTATAATCACCATTAATTTTTCCAGGAGAGTGAGCAACAGCCAGCCCATCGTCTTGCATACAATGAGTATCCGTTTAGGCGTTGCAGATAAACATCTTGTACAAATACCGGATTATTTTAGTTAGCTATTCGAATTTCGATTTAATTCGCGGAATATTATAATAATCAATTTTAATGCCCAGGGACAGTTTAGGGCCTCGCATGAAGATACAATCGGCTTGACTTTTATTCACCAGCAACGCGTTATTATGTTAATTCAGCCCGAGTGGATATTTCAGACTGATTGCTTGGAATTGTGTGTGGGTCTCAACAAAGAAACAGAATAAAAAAAAACTAATCTCAAGGGTTTCCAACCAATAGGGATAGATTAAAGTTGCAAATCCGGAGTATCTTCCCGTTGGTCCATAAACGGGTGTTATTTACTCCACTGGGACTTTTAAAATAGAAGCTGGATTTTAAATTAAAAATAACTTGAACTGGAAAATTTCATTAAAAACAAAACTTATTATAGATGAATTATTAATCTTTGAAAAGAAATCTAATTTAATCTTTAGTTATCAAAATTATAAAGATAAATATCTTTTCCAAATTATAAGAGATAAAAGTTGTTTTTTTTTTTTTGGTTTAATCAAATCATAATCAAAAAATAATATAAATCTATTTATCTTTTATTACATTGCAAATGAAATCACACTATTTTGTTTTTTAAATTTTTAAATTAACTTTTTTCAATCATTTTTAAAACTCTGAATTTTTGACATTGCAAAAAATAAATTCTCTAGTCTGATTTGAAATAAGTTTGTATTATAAATCCATATATTATTTCTAAAACTCATTTTGAAAGTAATAATCATGCCAACTATAACTATAATATTTATAATTTAATTTATTAGATGGCATAGTAGAATTTCAAATAAATAAGGATGGAGTTTGTCTCAATGATGTATGAAATGGTAAAGAGTTATTTAGATAGAAGCATGACGTATTTATATACATATTATTTATTATATACTGGCCATTTGTAACTAACTAGACAATGAGAATATGTTATAATATCTAAGAGGGTATTTCGTAAAATATTTATAACCAATTATAATAAAATATAATATATGAGACCATTAAATTAAGGTGGTAGCCCCATGATAATTACATTTATTATTAATTTTTAATTGATTTTAAAATTAAATATAACAAACGAAAAAACAACAAAATTTTAAATTAATTTTGAATTTATAATTACAGTCTTTTTATAATTTCGCAAAATCATCTTTAATTAAATATACATCAATCAATGATAATAAAAAGAAAATTATAGTAAAATATAATAAATTTAAGTTGAAATATATTATTTAAGAAAAAACGTAATTTACAAAAAATTTCTATCGATTTTATTAGAAGTAATTATTATTTTTGGGAATAGAGAAATAAAGAATAGACAAAAATATGGCTTAAAGCTCTCTAACCCGATTTATGGAAGGGATAAAACCTATATTATAATCTTTTAAATTTCCAAAATATATGTAAATGTCACTCACTCTTAAATATTCATAATATTAGATAAAAAATAAATTAAACTATTTAGAAACATAATAAAATTATTTTTTGTAAAATGGATATATAAAATATTATTGCCGTGACTAAAGTTACTTAGAAATAGAAAAATGAACCGATTTTATTATCTCTACAATAAAAAATTTTGGAGAGCTTTTAGGTAAAAACATTTCTTCATTATATTGTGATTTATTAAAATCTCTAATTGTTTAATTTAAATACCCCTTTAATATTTATTACCAGGTCAAACGACCGTTAAGCATTAAAACAACGAATGGATCTTGTCTTACAATCTAACATGTCAGGTATTTTCAAAAGGACCATTGATAGTTGCTCTCCTTCAGGATTTACAACATTTAATTCAAATTTTACTTTGAATTTAAAATATTTCTGCGTGGGCTTTATGTAGAGGATTATTTTTATTTATTATATTAAGAAATAAAAACAAACAAGTAACACTTTACACGAGTGAAATAAAAATTGTAATACAATTATTATAGATTTAATTGAATGATTTGTAATTTATGAAATAATTTGACACATTTAGTTAATAAATTACAATTAAATTACTTGTATTCTGATCGGTAACGATAAATTTATAAAAACATAATCAATTTATTTCTATTGATTTAATAAATTTATAAGAGATATATCCTGATGATAAATAATTAATTGATAAAATGATATTAAATAGATTAATATTCATATTTATATGAATTTAAAACAATATTTTTCGATTTTTATTTTAAATTAATAAAGAAAAAAAAGAAGATCATAAGTTTTACTTTTTTTCACGTTTTAGAACATGATGATCACGATTCATGAGAAAAATCCAGTCTGTTTTCTGTCCAAACGTCTGTCTGGATGGATCACTTACCATAACAGAGTCTAAACAGACAATCTTTTTTTAGACTCTAATAATATTATATATGAAAATTCACGTCTTGTGGTAATTTTAGTATGAATTCGAGGAAAGCCCGATAACTGTATATTTTGAAAAAAAAAAAGAAATTTATAAAAACAAATCTCTGTATAAATAAATAAAATATACATAAAGAAGTCTATAGATGACTATATATTAAATAATATTATTGACATACATATATATATATAGTATATATAATAACTACTAAATATTGATATTTCAACTGAATTTATCACAGTTGAAATGTGAGGTAGAATAAACTTAAAAGTATAATGAATTGTAAACAAATTTTAAAATAGCGGTATACTTTTAGTAGTATTTATACATATTTCAGTCCTTTTAACTGATTTCGTTTGTAATAGACAATTTTATATTGATTTTACATATCTTAAGTATTTAAAAATAAGATTTACGGAATATAAAAAATTAACCTATTTGATTAAGTTTGTTGAATTTGGATAAAATATCTTTTTTTTATTCAAATTGAATTTCCTTTTTTTTTACTGATTTTAATCTTACTGTTTTGTTTAATTACAATTAGTTTCATTGATTTAATAAATTTTTAATGAATTTCGATTAAAAAATATTCAAACAAAATTAATAAAATACTTGTATAATGAAGATGCTTTCTTTCCTCCTCAGAAAGCCATGTCCTTCAAAATGAACTGTAATTTATGTTTCTGCTTTATTTTATGTTTTTTTTAATTAATAAACAAATAAAAATTCAGAGTTGTTGAATTCTAGTAAAATCAGTAATATAGCACATACAAGTAATTTTTAGTATTTTATGAAATTTACCACATTCAATCTAAAAATAGAAAACTGTTTGTTTATTAATAAAATTTATTCAGATGAGGTTTGTGTTTGTTCTCTATTGGTAGTTTAATTTTTAAATGTACTAAAATGAACACGTAGATGTAGAGCGAAGGGTTTCATATTTTATTTTATTTTTTATCCTACAAGCAAAATGGCCATTTGGGAGATGTAGCCAGTTATGGTTAATAATATATGAAAAGTTGTTGGTTACTAATTCCCTTGGCACAATAAGCAACAGCGCTCGTGTCTATAAATCAACAGATAGTATCTGCAACTCGAAAGCGCCAAAGTTTCGCAGGAGGTCACTTCGCAAATTTTCGACTGACAAGACAACTATTCACTAGACGGTTATCTACTAATAGTCAGATCAGCCTTCCTCAATCGTTCCATGGATACATAAATGGAGTCCATACTCCATCTAAACTAGAATGCATTCAAGGCATATAATACAAAGTCTTACTGCTATAAATATCACCAAGTATGAAACATAACCTCAAAGAGATAAAATAACATCCGGGCATATATGCTGTTACCTGAAACCTTTTCTTTTTTTTATTAAAAAATGTATTCCGAAAAAATAACAACTAACGTTACAACCATAAAATAATCATTTATTTGGAAATCATTATTTTTTAATATTTGTTAATTAAATTCCTTAAAATCACGTTCCATCCTTTTCAGCCATATCCGTACGATTCTTTTTATCTCTCGTTTCTCTAATGCCATTACCCATCTGACGTTTAGTGATTCGTTTACCCCTCAACATTGTAGTTTTATATAATGTAATATATACAATAAGCAATATTATATACGAGGGTAATTCACAAAGTAGGTTACGTTTTGGAATTAAGACAGAACTAGTACAGGAAAATTTATATACATTATATACATTTGAAAGAGCAACTAAAATACTTTTTCAACATAATCGTCAAAAAAGTTGAGACATTTAACGTCATCGCTACGATGAACGTGCTTCGAAATTCCTTCCTCATAGAAATCCGCCGCCTGAGTGTGGTACCCACCTGGCACAAAACTTATGGTAGCCTAACTTTTGAGAAACAATTTCGTACAATAAAGTGCGTGAAATTTTCGGAAAACTGAAGGAAAGTTCGGTTAAGGTGAAACAACGGTTTCCTCTAATTTTTTTCATTGATCTTTTCCACCAGTTCATTTTTTTTCACAGTCGTTTCACCACATTGTGTTGTTTTGAAGTATGTGAAACAAAATTTCCTATAAATTATTATTATTATTGTTTAACAGAATAATATATACGGTAAATATTTAAATCGATAATGGATCCAAATGAAAAAGATTGAAACGTGCCGAGTATATGCGTGAATATAGGAGAAAAAAGCTTGAGACAGAAACTGTTGTTACTAAAAAATATTCATTGGTATATGAAAAATATTGTTTTCAAAGAACTATTTAATTAATGCTGCAAACCACGATAAATTATGTTTAAACTGAAATTGCAAACTCCGTTTGCATCGGGTTCGCTTAGATAAACTAATAAACAAAAAAAAAAATTATTGTGTTTAAAATTTGAAATATTTTCCTGCTAGATGATGGTTATATTTTATTATTATAAAATTTTTCGTTTTTTATAAAATTATTTTCTTAATTGATAGAATTGATAGAAAATAGGATTAAATTTAAAAAAAATGGTATAAATAGTAAATAAAATATTTTATTAAAAAAATATAATAATTAATTTTTTTTTTAGTTTTAATAAATGTAAATTTTCTAATGGAAATTTAAATCGTCTACTAAAAATAATTCCATCTCTAATTTAATTAGATTAAAATTTTATGAATGACAATACAATTATTTTTTTTTTTAGAAAAAATTAAATACTTATTTAAATAAAAAAATTATTTTTTAATTTTCTCAAATGTTTAATTAATATTTTTAGAAATATTTTTTTTGCCTTTTTTATTTAGTCTTTGTATATTGTAATTATAAACAAAAATAATTTGTATAAAAAAATTAAATGTTAAAAATAATAGATTAATTTTTTTGATAATAATAATAATAAAATGAAATAAATGAAAGTTGAAAATTAAATTAGGTATTTTACTTTTTTTAGCTCTATCTTTATCTTAAAAAAAAATTCTATAAATTATGATGTATTTTTAATTAATTTTTTCATGAATCGATAAATCGTTTGTATATTTTTATAATCACGGGATAAGAAAATAAGTAAAATATTTTAAGTTTATACATTTATCACAATATTATTATTACTAAATTCAATAAATCTTCATTATTAAATGTAAAGTTCATTTTCATTTAATTTCAAACTGTTTTTTTTTTTCTTTAAAGAATCATACATTTCGACAAGGCAGAAATTGATCAATTAATGGAGTCCATGTCATAAGTGCACTCTGCAGGGGTCTACTGAATAGCCAGTAGTCATGATCCTGATCTGCATACAGCTTCTAATAGACCTGTTCACCCAGACCAAGATATACATAAAGTCAATCACTGATCGAAATCACAACACGCACTGATAACTTGATACCCTTGATGATGGCGCCTGCAATTAATAAAACCAAGCTCCAATGTCACAAACCACACGACAAATGACCTTATCTTATTTTACCTATTCTATATTAAGATTTATATATTTTATGAGAAAAAGAAAACACGTACTCCTTGGAACAATTTATTTATTTGTTTATGTGTTTTTATTATTTTTATATTTAACTAAAATGAATGTTAATGAAATAATACATGATATAGAAATATAATATAATTAAATGGAAAAATACAAATAAGAAATTTTATTAACTTCTTATTCATTTTATTTTCTTATATTTCAATAACATGGATAATAAGAATAATCATTACATTTTTTTTTTCCTCTCAATATCTTACTTGATAAACAAACTTATAGGTAGGTAGTAACATTCTTATATGTATATTTTTATAACTTGTATCAGATAATTTATTATTTATTTATCTATTAATGATAAACTTTCTAACACGAAACAGATGAAATTTTCAAATGAATTTAATTGTTTATAAATTTTTCTTGATATTATCTAAAATAAATAAAAATATATTATATAAATTATTTTATTTTATTTAGGTATAAATGAAAATAGATTTTTACCCATTTATCAAGACTAAATAGAAAATACGTTGAAAAACGAATTGATTAGAAGTACGGGTCCTATCAATCTTTACCTTGATTTTCTTGAACGGAGGCGCTACTTTTTATCAAGTAGCTTTCCAATTTTGATCCCAAAAGCTGGGTTGATTCCGTTCCATAGACCCCAGATAAAAAAATTACCTTGCCAGGCCCGGGACTCGAACCAGGGACCATGGGAATGTGAGTCAACGTTGTTGACGCCTTTTAATATTAAATAGATATTTTAATTAAAATTTAGTATAAAAAGAATAAAAACTTAAACTATGACAAAATATTGAGATTGAAGATTAAGGTTGAAGTTGAAAAGAATTTATAATATAAATTTTAATTTTTATTGATAAAGAGTAAATATTAAATGTTTAAACTGATTAAAATAGGTTTATTTTTAAATATCAAAAAGAAAAAGTAAAAATAAAAAATCAAATAAAATAAATAAAAATATATAAAAAAAAAGTTAATAAAATTTAATTAATTAAAATGGAGCATATTTAAGAAAATTTTATTTTCATCTTTTTTTTTAATTATTCATTTTTAATGTTATTCACATTAGGAGCAACTTCTCTCCATTTTTTTTTCTAATGTATTTTCTTAATGGATAAATATAGTCGAATGTAAATTTATGTAAATGTTATAATGTTAAGAATGGAAATATAAAAAAAATCAGATCCGATTAATTGTACTAATCAAAATTTCCGTTATAGTTAGCAGATCGTCAACTTGGCGCCAAACCCACGCCATCCCAAGAAACTTGCCTTGAATTAAAATATTTAAATATATATATATATATTTATATATATATATTAAAACATTTATTTATTCATTTTATTAAGATATTATTGAATTCATCGTATTTATTGAGAGAAGACAATCAATAAAGGATTTATAAATCCAAATAGGAAATGAACTAATCAATGATTTGTATAAAGATAATGAAATACTCCACCTACTTCTTCACCTTAGAAAACTGAAAGATAACGTTATAATAAAAATAGAAGAAAAAAAAAACAAAACAAAAAAAAAGAGATATGCCCTCATGGAGTCCTTGGAAAGGTTTGAATAGGCGTAGGCGATGCGGGTGGCAGAATCACTAAGAAAAAAAAAATCACGCACAAGCGACTTATTAAAAATCCCAAACGTCAACAAAGATTAAAAAAAAAAACAGTCCAGGAAAATAGAGCCATTGCAGCATTAAATAAAGAGCGATTATGTTTAAAAAAAAATCTTTTTAAATTCGTAAGATCACCACCTTAATCTTTTTTTTTTCAAAAAAATAAAATTAGTATTACTAATATTTTTAATAATTTTTTTTTTAAATTATATTGTTTAATAAGAAACTTGTAAATTAAATTTTTAATCAAACTTGTATTTGTATTGTCTGAATATTATTTAACATGAAAAAACTATAATAGTGCGATTTTAAATATTGTTTACTTTTTTCTTTACTTTACAAATCATTTATTTTTTATCTTATTCATGCGTATAATATGACTTTAGCTTATAAAGTGGATTGTGAAGGTAAAGAGCTGTGTCTACAAGAAACTTGAAGCTGACTTTGTAAAATCGCAATAGATCCTAATAAAGATCATAAATTTATAAAATACGTATATAGTAGTAATACCTTGACTATCATAAGGTATATTATGCTCATATTTTATATCGATAAGTTCTTTCAGAATAGGTAGAACACTTTTTTTCTACAATAACCTTACTACGTAACTATGTAGTAAATATAAAAACTAAATGACATATATTTATAAAACCAAATGAAAATTAAACTTATATTAGAAAGAGCAACGTACTTTTTCTTTTTTATTTTTACTCTATAAATAAAATACTTGCCATTATGATAACTAACTTTAAAGTATAAATAAAAAAAAATATTTCAAACAGATAAACAGAAATATTAAATATTACCAATGAGTTTAAGCTGTTAACATTTTAAGTAATATATATAAAAATTACATAATAAAATTTAATATTTTATTTATTACGGTTATTATATATATATACATCATAGAACATAATTACTTGAATTAAAATCTTGGAATAGATCGTTTGTATACTTAACTACATATAAAAACATAAAGGGGAACCCCCTTTTCTAATGCCTTGTTATACCAACAGTTTCTATATATTTATAATATTTTACAAGTAATATTGTATTTACATTGTCATATGTAGATAAATGATTCCATGAATTCCATATATTATATATAAATAGTCATTCTCTAAAACTTTTTTCAGTTTTATTTTTTTTTTTTCTAAAAATATACTTAATTAAATTTATTAACACCTTACCTAACAAATTTTATTCTTTTGATAAATTATATCCTTTAATATATATATATATATAATATATATATATATATATATATATTACGGTAATTAATTTTATTACTCTGATTTTACTAGAAAAAAAATTTCAAAGGACTTAGCAATCAGAGTCTTTAAGTTAAACAAACTCTAATTAATGGAGGTGTTCTTTGAAGAATGTTGAACTGGCAGCTAATAGCTGATAACAAGCTGTAAAATGAATCGTGAGTGATTCGTAATTAACTTGGTACATAAGAAGTGAATAATTTGGTAAACATCGAATTGTTTACTTAAGATTCAACGAGTAGTATAGAAAATCTTATTATCAGTGATTTTTATAAAGACAAGGCAAAAGGTAAAGATCGGGAAGACCTACCTGGGAAAGGGTCACGGCTACCCAGTGAGTGGTTCTCAGGGTCGCCTTTCGGATCAATCCACCTTAATTTATTGCGAAGAATAATGGTTAATGGCAAATTGCCTTTTGAAGCTTTGATAAACAAAACGATCCAAGGTGGGAAGTAGAATAACATTCGTTAATATTAGTCGAGCTTATTTGGTAGTCTTTCCAAAATAATCGTCATAATTTACTTGGATAATGGAGAAAACCCCTAATGGGTAGACATATTTTAATTTGATTTATGAAATAATAGAAATATATTATATATACACTTCCCTACAAATTGAATGAAAGAAATTCCAAAGGAAATATCAAAAATGTACAATAAACAAGAAAAACAAAAATATAAATTAAGAAACATAATTAATGATGAGTAGTTTCTTATCGAAATTAGTATAGTTATAAATAACACAAAACGAAGGATAATCAAAATATACGGTAAATGTTTCAGATATTATTATAAAATCAAAAACTAACATAAAAAAAATTGAAAGTTTTCAAAACAAAACACTTAAAAATCTTGTAAGAGCCCCGTGGTATGTTCCAATTAGATTCATACAAAGGGACTTAGAAATTAAAAACTTAAATGATGAAATAAACATCCTAAGTGAAAAGTATATTAAAAAAATGGAAAACCATCCAAATGTGTTAGTTAAAAAATTACTAGTTAGGGATGATACAATCAAGAGATTAAAAAGATATGATATATTGGATCTCGTTAATAGAAAATTTTGACATTCATGTGTGACAAAGTGAAGTGCGTGTTTATGAAATGTTCGGGATGAGTGTGTGTGTTTAGTGTATAATATTTAAAACTAATATGTGTGTGTCAAGTGCAAATATGTTGCTTGGCATGATATTGTATTGCCAATGATATGTATGTATTGTTTGTATTTCATTTTTATAAAAATTACTTATTGCCTATATTAAAATAGGCAGATTGTATATTTTCTGGAGTAATATATAAAAAAAAAAAAAAAAAATATTATTATAAAAGAGGTTTATTCAGTTTCATTATTATTGAATTATTTTCGAATATATCTTCTCTTAAATATCTATTGAATTATTAATTTATAAAAAATTGTATTTTTTAAATAATGAGTTAAATATTTTTTCATTTAGATTGTAGATTTCTTGGAGAAAAAAATGAATTATGGTAAACGTACCAGTAGTTAACCACTGTACCAGTAATTGACCATTTGATAGATTTTTTATCAAAATAAGCTTTTTAATTTCTCTTTTTCATTGTTAAGAAATCCGGGAGAGGCTCTTTTTGATATTTATCGATATCTCGTGCTTAATTTGAAATTAAAAAGGTTATTTTGATAAAAAATCTATCAAATGGTCATTTACTAGTATAGTGGTTAACTACTGGTACGTTTACCATAATTCATTTACTCTAAATTATACTACAAAATAAAAAAATTAGTAACCCTTCTTCAAATCATTATCAATTTTAAATTTAAAAATGTTTGAAAGGACATTTCTTTGGCTAAAGATCTAGCAAAAATTAGTTGTGTCCCATTTAAGAAGCTTTTATGCCACATTATAAGATCTCTTAGAAAAGAAGAAAATTTAAAATGAATGATAATTGATGTTATTATTACACCTTGCAGCTGCTTGATTTTTAAAATCCAAATAATAATAACAATAATATTAATAATAATAATAATAATAATAATAAATTCCTAAGCGATCTGTGGGCCAGGGTGAACTCCCTGCCCATATCGTCCGAGCCTAATCGCAAAAAAAAGACCCAAAGGGGATAGGTGAAAATTTACCAGCATTAAATGCTGAGTAAGTGCAAAAACTCGAATAATAATAATAATAATGAGAATCTTACAAAAAAATAGATACAGAAAAACAGTCCCAAGTGGGCATTTAAACTGTTTCTAGACCTGGTTTACAAGAAAATTTCTTCTAAAGGAAATATTGAACCAGTTATCTTCAAATAAAAAGATATTGTGTTTTTTTTTCGTTTTCTAAAAAATAATAAGTACAAAGTAATTAATATTTTTATTCTCTAGAAATATTTATTATTTTTAAAAATAATATTTTTATAGCATGTCATTTAAACTTATAAAAATATTAATTAAAATGAAATGTTTTAAAGGAATCTTAATTAAGAAATCAAGTAAAAAGTAAATTTAAACTTCTAATACAAATTATAGATAGATAAACTATAATTGATTTTATTTGGTAAATTATTATATATTAATAACTTTATTAAAAATTGATTAAGTCTCGTTCTTACTTAGCTGTATAGCTCAATCTGAAATTGTTCCATTTGCTCAAGTTTCTTATTTGGCCCCTCGGAGTCGAGTTAAGCCAAGACGTGACCAGCACTTTGAGATGGAAGTTCGCTAATTAAATATAATATTCCATGATGCCCTTCAGCTTCCAGACCACTCCGATGTAATTAATTACCTAAAGAAAAATTTATTTCCTTCTAGGCGGGCCTCTTGAATAATTAAAAACAGTGCAAGATGAAAAACCAGAGGAAGCACAATCAGCAAGAAATGATTTATGATGAAAAATCAGAACCAGAAGACATACTATATACATACATATATGAATGCTATGTTAAGAACATAATATTACAAATACCTTCATTTATAACTTTTTACAAAGAAAATTACAAAATAATTGATAATTTAAAAATAAAATGAGAATTTATTTCTAATTAAAAACAAAAAAAAAAATACAAGAAAAATATAATGATTATAAAAATCACAATGTATATTTTTTGATAGAATAAAATGATCATTAATTTTTAATTATATATACAAAAAAAGATACTGCCAACCAGTCGGGCTTTGTCCACATAAACTAAAAATTGTCATCAAGAATTAAATTCCATTTAACATGAATAATCATGAGGGCTTTATTGATAAAAATTATTATATTAATATTATTTATGACACTTTTAGATTTTGAATCTATTTTTGGCACTTTTGAACCCTCAACCTCAACCTGAACTCTTCTAGCCCAAAACTATATCATTAACCTACGTTTGAACATATTTATATAATAATCTAGAGGCGCCGCAGGGTGGTAGGCAGCGTAGCTGGCTCACATTCTCGTGGTCCCGGGTTCAAGTCCCTGGCCTGGCAAGGGAATTTTTCTAGCGGGGTCTATGGGACGGAATCAACCTAGTTTCTGGGAATACTAGATAAAAAGTAGTGCCTCCGATCAAGAAAATCAAGGTAAAGGTTGATAGGACCCTTCTTTTAATCATAAGACACATCATTGATATAACCGACTTGATAAGAGTTGTCCTTGCGTAGGACGTACAAATGTCAGATGTTTTGTTTAAATAAATATATATATATATATATATATAATCTGAAACTAAAAAATTATTTCTAATGATAATATATAATTGTTGTTGAAAATATTTGTGAATTATAATAAATGAAAATAAAATATTAATACTCCTTTAATGGATTATTAAATTATTAATCTTGATGATGAGACTTGAAATCAAATATATTTAGTTTTTTTTTTATTCTCATATTTATGTTTCAACATTATTGCATAATTTTTATTTTAAAGGTGAGGTGTTTGCACGTGCAACTACATACCTATTATCGTCATCTATGTTAGACTAAGTCATGACACATGAGCCAAATTAAGAAAACTAATTAAAATATATTTTCTTGTTAATTGGTTATCGTGTTATTATTTTATTTGATTAATTACTTTTGTTCATTATAACGTGAAATTCAAATATAAAAAAAGATTACGAAAATTTGTGAAGAAAGGTGTGGCATATAGGATGACTTCTCATCGTCCTCCATTCAATCTCCTCATTATATTCCATTTAAACATTTAATTATTCATTTAGTTAACATTTAAACATTTACATTCAAATAAAAAAAAAATTCTAAGATTTTACTTTTCATATAATAATATAATGATTATATAATTACTTTTAGCATGTCAAATAAAATATATATTTTACATTTTATATTTTATAAATAATCCTAAATTTCAATAAATAATAATAACAAAAAAGATTGTTATGTATAAATAAAGATCTTAAAAACACACACACAACCCTTTCTACATCATAAAACAATCATTTATTTTGAAAATTTATCTTTTTTTCATGAAAATTATTAATATGTAAATTATTAGTTGTTCTTAAATATTCATATTAGTAATCTATTATATAATCATTTAAAAAAAATGTATTTTTAATATCCCTATTTATTTAAAAATTATTAAATTTAATAATAAATGTTTAAATTAGATTTTTTTGCATTTGCATAACGAAAAAAAAGAATAATAACTAATGAGATATTAATTATTACAAACTGACTATATTACATATCACATGACCAAAATCAGGGTATGTCATCAGTTGGGCACAGCATGGTAGAACCCATACTTAAATTTGTTAATACAAATTTCAAATTTAGAAATAGTTTCGTACTAATTTGAAGATGTCTGTTACCAAGTTTGAAAAATTCTCAAAAAAATAATTATTTAAAATCAAACAACCTCTGTGGCCAATCTAAATCATAGAAATTTACTTTTTTAAGTAGTAAATAAGGTAATGGCACCTATAGATGACATGGCACCTATAGATGACACTTTTGAATTTAAACTAAAAAAATAAGCAAATTTTAAAACATACACGGAATTTTTTTTTTAAATGATAGTTTTGTTTTTCCACCACCTGAGATATCCTACAACAATACATTAAGTCGCCCTATTTTTTTTCTTTTAACTTGAAAAGCAGACTGAATCGTCAACAATTGATTTTTTCAACAAATCTTAAAGATAACCTTAAGGTAACTAATGTTCATAATTAGTATTTGATATTTTTATTTTCATATATATCAAAAATTTAATAACTACATTATAAAATAGACTTAATATAGATATAAATCACTTCAATTTAAACACCTAATTTTTAAAAGTATCTTTTTTATCAACCGTGTCATCTATAGGTGCCACTAAAATTGTTTTTCCCATAGATGACAGCAATTTCAGCTATAAGTAGGTTTTTAAAAAAATTGTCTATTATATTAATAGCTGTAAAAAGGAGATAATTTTATATAATTCAACCAAGTTTCATGTCTGAATTGATTGACATTGTGTTCTATCTTTAGGTTTCTCATTGTCAGAAAATTTTTTTCTGTTCCAGAACTTCATACACTATATTTTTGAAATTTTTTTTAAATTACTCTGTTCTCAATGTATAATTAAAAATGCATAATTAAAAAAGATTTGTTTAAAATCAATTTTTTATTTTATTATAATAATCAGCTAAAAATAAAATCAATCACAATAAATATATCTAATGTATCATTATATGAAACCTGATTTTTTTATTATAACTAAAGTTAAATCAGCAACAAGGTGTTGGAAAGATGTTTTACTTTGTAAATAAATAAGTTGAAGATAAAGAGAGCAAGCGAAGTGAAAAAAGTAGATGTCATCTTTGGGTTCCATAATTGTCATCATTAGGTTCCACCAAAATTGTTGGTGTCACCTATAGGTGCCATTTGATTACTTTGAAAAAAAATTATATTTCCTCTTAAACTCATATAAAAGTTTAAAATATTTATCCTGGTGATAAAAGGTAAGATAAGCTTTATAATAACCAAAAGATTTTTTTTGTGAGACTTATAGTTTCAGTTTTATAAAAGAAAATAGTGGCAAGAGCGCTTAAAATGTCATCTATTGGTGCCATTACCTTAGTTAAATAATAATTAAAAAAAAATATATTTTTTTTTTATTATATACATTGTCTTATAATCTTTCACTTATTAAAATATCAAAAAAAACTAATCATTGTTTGGTTTTGATTATATTTGGTAAAAATAAATTTATTTTTAAAACATAAACACTTTAGAAGAATCGGCTTTAAAGATCATTGGATTATTGCCATTCAAAACCTTGATTATAACCTTCCAACCCTCAGTGTTTTTTTATTATAAACAATACAACGATATTAATAAGCGATTTGAGTTTATTACAATAACTAGATTTATTATTCTGCTTATTGTATTTTATTTGAAATAATTGTTTCGTACTATAAATGGTAATTTATTATTTATAAATGTTTCAATGTGTGAAATTGAAATAGTACGTAAATGTAAATAGAGGTCAGTACATTAAGCATGTCAAAGAAGGACATTACAGATAATAGATCATGAAAATCATTTGTTTTTATATTTGCTATTTAATCTAAATATTTTACTTGTTTATAGTGTATATGATATTATTATACACTGATCTTATAAAGTTTTCTTCTAGTCATTGTACCTATTATCTATTTACATACATTCATTTAAAGGTCATTAAAATAATTAATGAAAAATTATTTATATAGATTTAATTATTTATCATTTTATTTCTTCTTTTAATCTGTGGGTAGGCTTAATATCTAAGTACCACTTAAATTTGATCTACTTTTCATTAAAATTTCATTTAAATCATTTGATATTTTCTAATTTTAATTGAAAATATTTATTTTATAACCCTTTGATGCGAAAAAATTTCATTTAATAATTCGTTTTTAAAAAAATTAATTGTTTATTCTAAATAAAATCATTTGCATAATGCAAAAGAAACATTAATTAAAGACTTATTAAATTACTATGTAATTTTCGCACACTCTTCATCTCTATAATACTAATGATATACTATAAAAAATATTTTCAGTTTCTACTTTATTTTTAAAGAATTCAATGCCGATTTATTTTTCTATTCATAGATGGATTTGTACAATTAGGAACGAGAATTCACTGAAATAATTAGTTAAATTAATATATATTTATATGTATATATATATTATAATATCATATATATATAATCTCACCAGTATTCTAGATAATATGATATTAATTATTAATTACAAACATATAATACTGATTAATATTTTTTTCTATTTTCTAAATTTTTTTAGTGAAAGATGTATGAAAAAAATAATACATAATATAATTCTAGATTTTATTATATATTAATAAATATATCTACCTATAAAGAAGAGTTTTCGTCAGTAATAATAATAATAATTTAGGACCTTAGTCAAACAAAATGAAAGTAACTTAATTAAAATATATATATAGAAAAAAAAATGAATTTATTTGAGATGGGAATCTGGTCAACAAGTAGACGGTTGCCCCCTGAGTTTGCGTGATTAAAATTTATTACTCGATTCCTATAATTACAGTGGTTAAATTAAAATGTCAAGAAGTATCCAAGTGAATTTGAGGTGTTTTAGAAAAGGGTCCGGTGGTCTTCAATTAAAGCTTGAGGCCCACCCACCGGAGCTCCGCTGGTCCCAAATTAATTGACATTTCGTGTTTGGCTTGTGCTTTTATTTAATACTGTCGAGTGTAGAGCCTCCAGCTAAAACTCACTTGGGATCCAAGATGCCATTCAGTAAGTACACCTATCGCATCCCTCTCGAAACTTACCTAAAGGAATTTATTTCCTTTCTTTTAGAAAATTTAAAATTTATTTTAATTAAATTATAAATAATCTATCTCTCTATTTATAAATTTATATGTATATTCTCCAAATTAAAATTTTTTATATATATTAAATATATTGTTATTATTTACAAGATCCCAAGTATTATTTTAATTAACAAAAGAATTAATATATATATATATATAACACCCTACACCCTTCTATGCATGTATGACTGTATGTAAATAAACGCTAAAAAATATCTATTTATTCTTGAAACAATAAAGGTTACATCAAACATATTATTTTATTAATTTAATTATTTTAAATTTTGTGTACATTGGTTAAACTAACAATAATAAGTTGACCTGTGGCCAGGTCCGAACCGACCGACGGTTTGAAGTAAATTAATTAGCAGCTACAGAAACAATTTCAAATAATTTTAATATATCTATTAATGTAATAAAAAACAGATATGGATACATAAATAATAAATATAAACATTTTTAATTTTATTTTATTTATAATATATATGCAAGACCAGGCTGTGACGTCATGAATGACTGGATGACGTCATATAATTTTAAATCAAGAAAAAACTAATAAATATGATTTTTCTCGAGGGTAAAACCAATACAAAGTGCATGATTCGTGGTGATATATAAATAAATCTCCTCAGGTGAAATTTGGTGTGAAAATAACCCTTACCTTCCTATCGTCGATCGCTAATACTACCACTTCCGGTTTCCGGATTTGCACCAAAAGTTGATCAATTCATCATACTGATGCATTAAGTAAATATACCAAATTTCATCAAAATCGGTTGAGCCGTTCAGGCTGTACACATCTATACGGACGGACGGACAGACAGACATCATGCTAAAAATACTTTTTTCTGTTAAGAAAATGCATGATTCGTGGAGATATGTAAAAATCTCCACATGTGAAATTTGATGTGAAAACAATACCTCCCTTACTATCGTCGGTCGGTAAAAACAAATGAAAATATTAATTTCAAATTGTATTGAAATTTTAAATAGTTTTTTTTAACCATTAATATTCTGATTATTACTTTCAAATTAATTTCAATTAATTAAATAATTAATTAATATTTTCTTATTTTGTAATATTTTTTTATAATATTTTTTTTATTTAAATTTATAAATTAAAACTAATATTTTAATTTAAAAAATTGCGTAGATAACATATATGAGTGAAAAGTTTAAAGTTAAATTGAAGTTTAGGTTCGCAAAACTAAAATAAGTTTTTGTTGATGATATTGAATTGCTATTCTCTTTATACACATATTTTATAGAATTATTTATTTCTTGACGTATTTGGTTACTTTGTATTCGTGGTAAATATCATTAAAAAATAGTTTTTATAATTATAGCGTTTTTATGAATTTCACTGCATGTCTGTCTGTCTGTTCTCTCTTATATTGAAATCGATTTTTCATCAACTTTATTTTATTTATTGATACTATTTATAAAAGGTAGCCCATTTTATTTAATTTTATGAAATATTTTTTTAAACTAATTGTAAGATGTCCTATGATGATATAAATTAAACATTGGTTTATTAAACCTTGTTCATTTTTTTGAGGACATCTATACAGAAATTTTAATAAAATAAAAGAACGTGTTGTCATTATTAATAGAAACAATTTAAAAGTCGCAAAAAAGAAAGAAGTTTAACTATATACACTGAACTTTATCGTAAACGGGGCTTTTTCACTTTATCAATATAAAATATCTTTAAAAAATAAAAAAAAATAAAAATTAATATAAATGAATATCTCACAAAATAATTAAAAAAAAAATTAGTAATAATCGGAAATAACTGACTTAATGATCTGAACTGAAAATCTACTCATATATCCGTATTTAGAAAGATTACATGGATTAAGTATTTATTCCGATATACATTTATGAACATAATACATGTAATCACTATTTCAAAATGGATATGTAGTATAATTATCCGTTGCAATATAATATTGATAACTGATTACTCAGGTTTTATTTTCTATTATTCATCCTTAATCAATTTCAACCCCTATAAAGTTGAACTCTTAGTGATATGCCAGAGCACAATTGGATTATGATCTGATTCATATCCAATCATATATAACAAAGCTATAAAACCAATTTCATTCATAGTTGGTGGTTGGTTAGTTCAATTTATAACATTTGAACATGTCAGATGTTCAAATTTCCTTTTCCAATTGCATAAATGAAATTTAATGATTTGAATTTTTTTTTTTAATTAAAAAAAAAAGAAAAGAAATAAAAAACAAATTCATTCTTATAATTAACATTGAAACTTAATTAAAAATTATGAAATTAATAGAATAGGTTAATTATGTGTTGTATCCTGTTTATTTTTTTTTTTTTTTTAATATAAAACTGAAATAAAAATAAATCGTTAACTAAATAAGTTGTATCCCTGTTATTAACAACCAATCATGAATGTCAACAATCTCGGTAGTTACAACACCAGCACCTCGTAAATATTAGCAATAGTGTTGTTCTTTATTGATAAATCAACCTTGACAAAAACCATTCCAGGGGTCATTCCTTCCACATGAGGTATTGGAAAATGAATAATACATACTAATAATAGTAATATATGATATGAGCCATTTGACAATTATCATATCCAATCGAAATGTTGGTGATGATTTGTCTCTTTCAAGTTAACAACCGGTGACAATCCTACTCTCTACCAATTCAAAGTATAATTCATTGTACAAGTAATAGCGATGATGGATTGCCGTAGAAAGGCAACAGTCACATCCAAAGATGGATTATTTACAACATAAGGTCTGTATATTTTTTCAATTATAGAAAACATAATGTATCAATTAGAATTACAAATCATTCATATATTTTTATTTTTATTATTATTACAAAGTTATACTCAAAATTGCATTTTGAAATTTTCTTTGAATATCAATAATTCTATAAAAAAATAAATAAATGTGTCGTTTTATTATTTAAAAATATTATTATTAAAATATTCATAAAGATAATGATTTATGAAAGAATGAAATAATGTTATATTTCTATGATTAAACAAAACTCCATTATTGCTTTTCCTTTGGAGTGGAAATTAAAATTTGTAACCATGAAATTTATTTTTTGAAATAAATTAAGAAAAAAAAAAATTAATTTCACGGTTTTACATGTGTGAAAATCAAGTATTCAATTATAATTATATTTTTTAGCTACAGAATTTATTATATTCTTCATTATATGGTTATTATATAATAATTTTTGGCAGTAACACTCATTTATCCAAGTCCTTCTTATTTTGTTTGTGACTTTTCCATTTAATTTTGATTCTTTTCAATCTTATTCATGTTTCTACAACTTGATGAAAAAAAAAGTTTAATAAAGAATATAATATAGTAGAATTTTTCAAAGGTTATATTTAAAACTAAAAATGAGTTGTGGCAGACCGACGATTTCAAAATAATTAAAAACAACATTATATTTATTTAAATGTATTTATTATTTCACCAGTTAGTTTAATGTAATAAAAAATTTCCGACAATGAATATAAAATTAATACTTTGTAAACTACCACTTCCGGTTTTTGGATATACAGCAAAAGTGGATGAATTCATGCTACTGATGCATTAATTAAATATATCAAATGTTATCAATATCCGTTGAGCCGTTCAAGCTATATACGTCTATTCGGACACACCATGGACAGATGGACAGACGGACGGACGGACAGACATCATGCTAAAAGTACTTTTTTCTGTTAACAAAATACATGATTCGTGGAGATATGTAAAAATCTCCACATGTGAAATTTGGTGTGAAAACAATACCTTCCCTATCATCATCAAAAATTGAAATATTTATAAAATTGATATTATTAAATTTTTAACAACCAATTATTTAAAGAATAAATAAAATGTTTTTAATGGAGTTGATTGATTAAAATACTTGTAGTAGTTGTTTGTTAAATTATCAAGTTTCACTATTAATAAAATTCAATTCCTTAAAATATCTGAAATGGCAAAAGCACGGAATCTCATAAGATTTTGCTAATAATGTTCTTGTTCTGATGTTCTAGTGTTTGGAAACATCTTGAGCGATTTGGTTTCTAAAGCCATCACAATGCAATTGTTAAAAGAGGATTGAAGGGAGATAAAGGACCATACCAGCTCTCCATCTCAAGTACTTTGCCCTTTAAGTATCATACCATTGCTTGGCTGAAAAAAAAAATTCGATAATAAAACTAGAAAATACCTATGATACGGGTCGAAATAAGGCTTTTGAAATAAATTCAACTCTTAATATGACTATAAACTTTATTTGCTCTAATCTTATAAAATATATAAAATAAAATGGATTACCCCTTTATGTTACCCAAGTAACCAACCGAAAGAATAGGGTAGAACAAAAGCTGAGCTACGAGCATTTACTTAACCGATTATTCGATTAATCATCGAAGGCTGTCATGAGAGCCAAGTGAGTTTGCAGTTTGGTTGGTTGACCTCAGACGCACGTCCGCCAGTCACCATTCATTCCATATTCCATCTTTAATCCCAATGACTAATTTGCTTTTCAAATATTTAATTGAAGCTTAATTTTATGAAATAGATTAATATTAAATTCACAAACACCATTGATGATTGTTATTTTATTGAGAAGCCTTGATTTGGATCTTAATTCAAACAGAATTATCAGCGATTTAGTAAATAGAGAAGAAAGTGGGGGGGGGGGGGGGGCAAGCCCCTCGCCGTTCAACATCAATGTATTTAAATATAAAATTTCATCTTATTAATAATTTTAGTCCAAGAAATGTAAAATATTTAGTTATATTAAGTCATTAAGCATTTATCTTGATATTTTTTATAATAATCCTCTAATTTACAATTTCTGCCCTTCAATATAGAAATATGTAAAAAAGTAAATTTATACATGTATCTTTTTTTAAATTAAAAGTAATTAAATTAAATTGATTATCTAGTATCTAGTATATTATAAAAGTTACTTTTCTACAACAACAAATACGTATATCTTAATAAACATTTAAAAATGCAGAAACTGAATTTGACATACTTAAAGTAATTAACATTCTATAATTCTACTAAATTGCACATAAATAAATATTAAACTTTTTTTTCATTATTTAAAATAAATTATTAAGATGTTTAATTAAATAACGACAAGAATTAAAGGTTTCATATTTATGAGTAGAAAGGATTCATATTTATAATTAACTTATTTTAATTTAATTAATCATATTTTATTAAATATAATTTTTATTCAAGAAATATGAATATTTTTTTTTCAATGTCGAATAATATACAATAAAAACATAGAATAAATAAACCATCCAATCAATAGAACATAGAATTTATGAAAATCTGTAGATTAACGAATTAAATATTAAACTGTAAATCATGAATTTCGTTCAAATGAGAGATTATTTATTTAATTAAAAAAAAAAAAAAATGTTGATTTAGGATAAATTTAGTAATCAAATGGGAAATGTGGATTTGAATTCGGTTTGGAAATTAATTTATAGTAAATATCTAAAGTATAAATTATAGTATAAAAATAATATATAATCTTTATATATAAAAGTGAATGAAAATATTTCAATTTCAAAAGAAAACTGAAAACTCATTAAAATATTTATAAATAAATTCATTTAATTATTTGAATAACATAATAATTACCTGAATGGATAATTAAAATGAAAATTACTTAATTAACAAACACAAAAAATGACTTTATAAGATGTATAAAATTAAAAAAAATTCTATCAATAAATAAACTAATTATTTATTTTATGTTTAATATTATAATTCTATTAAGGAATTAATAAATAAAATTCTATGTACTATAAAATTTTGTAATTTCGACTTTCACTCTCGATTGTCTATTTTCTTTATTTCTAGAAATATTTTATAGATATTTTTATCACAATTTATAATTATTTTATTCTTTTTAATTACACCTTATATCATTTCAATATCAATCTCTGTGGTTCAACAGAACTCGGAAGTTCTTGGTCGCAGCAACCACATTTTTCTAAATATCCCTATCCTGAGCTACACCCATCCAACTCCTATTTTCTCCCATCTCTCTTACTTAGCTTACTACTTTGTCCGCCCACCTTGTCCTTGGCCTTCCAACCGGACGTTTTCCAATTGGTTTCCCCTTAAACATATTTTTCGCCTGTCTTTCCTCTTCCATTCTTACCACGTGTCCTGGCTAACGCAATCTTTTTGATATTATGACCCTAACTATATCTGAAGTTGCATAGAGTTCATGCAATTCCTATTTATGCAGTCTCCACCATTTCCCGGTGATCTCATCTTTCTTTAGCCCATAAATGCTGCGAAGAATACTCAAAAATACTCAATACATCATTTAATGCTAACTTAATTATTTTTTTATCTAAAGTGAATCGTTAGAAAACTTTGGAGAGAGATGATTATTAATAATTATTATCAAAAAGCATGCCTATATACAATTGAAGACCTTAGAGCGAAACAGTGGTAAGCCACACTTTTGCCGAAAATTGTTTTATTGCATTTATCATATGGCGGGAACAATATTAAACCACTAAAAAAGTTATTTTGACTGTTTCGTAATAAATAGCGCTGTTATCGCTAAATCATGTTGTTGGTGTTGGCAAAATTACTTCATTTTCTTACGTGAAGAGCATGGTAAGCCACATCAATATGGCGTCGACTTCTGGTTTATGTCTTCGTTCAAGAGCAATTATTCGTGAAAATAACCGTTCTAGTCCTGAGTTTTTTGAGGAGAGTGATGACAGTTGTGTCGACAAAGACTTTGTACCAAATAACGATAATATGTCGACAGATTCTTCTGAGATAGGTTATAGTTTTTTATTTTTTTGGCTTACCACGTTTTTATGTAAAAATATTTTGTAAATAATTTATGCAAAAGTATTGTATGCCATGTGGCTTAAGATGTTATTGCCCAACAACGAGGACCAAAATATATTCACCATAAGGTTGGCTAGATGTCATTCAAAAATCAAACCGAAAAAACCCATTTATAGTAACAAAAATGAGTCAAAAAGACTTATTCTTATGAGCCTCTGTTGGCGAATATAAACAAAAAAGCACGCTTTTCTGATAAGACAAACTTGGAATTTTCAGGAACGTATAGCTTTTGCTTTAAATCAGAGAATATTGGATCATTTTTTGTTAAAAACACAGTTAATGGAGAATACAGGAAAATTAATGTCTTAAAACAAGGTAGACCTGTAATGATAACCTTGTCAGATATTAAACTTAAATACAACGAGCCATTAAAAATAGCAGAAAAGAAAATTAAAAATGTACAAACATTATTGCCTTATATACCTCCAGCCTATCAATCATTTTACATTCAATTAAATGTAACTGTTGATGATGTAGATGATGAGGTTGAAATTTTAGATGATTAATAAGTATTGCATTCTTTTCTTTATTTTGTTTTAATTTAGATAAAGCAAAAACACGTGAAGCTACAATTTATGTAAATTCTATTTTTTTTTTTTGTGAAAAAAATATAGTAGATAAAGATGTTGAAATTTTAGATGTGTTATAGATGTATTATATTATCTTAGTTATTTTTATCATCCGTTTAGTTTAGTTTTAGCAAAAACATGGTAAGCCACATTTTTTTCAAAATAAATTCTAATTTTTGTAGAAAAAATGTTTTATTTAAAGAAATAATAGTTGCTGACTTTTTCCCTTTACTGATATTACATATTGAGCAAATTTGAAATATATGCAGTAAACCCAATGTTTTATATCTTTTCTTTAAACTTTAAACTGCAATATCTCAACTTTTTGATTTTGTGGCTTACCACTGTTTCGCTCTAAGGTCTTCAATTGTTCATCTGTAATTATCTAAGCGCTTATTATACTCTACTATTATATATATATATATATTCATTATTAGAAATAAGTTCAATTTAAAAATCTGTATTACACAATTAATTATTAATTATTAGGAATGATAAAGATAAAATATTGTATAAATTAAACAAGAGTTTTATAGGATATTAAGCTTAAGTATCAAAGTTTAATATATATAATCGATGAAATCCTTACTAAAAATCCAAATCATTCTGTAAAACCTAATAAGTAATCAAAATTCATCATTTATCAATGTTCTAATCAATTAACACAGACAGTGATTTAATTAATATAAATAAATAATATTAAAAAAAAAATAATTAAAGAAAAACATAATAATAAATAGTTTCCAAAAAATTAATTGAGAGTGAATTTTTTACTGAAGTTATGCCGCGTTGCCTCTGAGGTCATAAGACCTCGTGAACTCTTTATTCGCTAGCGGGTTTTTCTCGGTAATGACGCGTTTCGTTGACATTATCTAATCCATAAATACTACTATACTACGAATATAATTAATTATTTATGATAAATATTAGCCAAGTGTACATTTATTTGTACAATTGCACATGGATTAATTCTATTTTTTTGTTTTGATTTTTTTTTTATCTCTGAAAAACTAAACAGATCATTGAAATGTTTATTTTATTTTTTTTAAATTTATCAAAAGGAAAAAAAATAAATAAGGAAATAAATACTGTGAGTATTCATTTTATATAATTTTATAAATAAATAAATCTATTTAATCTTAATTGGATATAGATATATCCTATATCTCTTTCTATTTCTGTGACATTACTAAACATGGACAACAAGCAACCACATTCCTCCAACTATGAAAGCTCAATTTCACAAATATTCAACAAAAATTATAAAATTGAATTATCAAATAATATAAATAAAATATTAATATAAATCATAATATTTAAAAATATTTAAATATTTGTGTGTGTATATATATATAGTACCTGGGACACCGAGCTCTCGCTTGACCCTTTAAAAAATATTGATATACAATTCTTTAATTATTTATTACAATTATTAAATGTTAAATAATCGCATCAATCTGATTAAAATGAGTGGAACTTGGGGTCCTCAATAATAATACCTGGTTCAACCGTTCCAATAATTTAAGAGAACTTAAATGACTATTAAAACATATACTCCTTAAACGTATGTATTAATTCACTAATTTGTTGATAAAAAATATATATATTTTCGTAAATTTGATTTATTTATATGTATATATAGATAAAAAGGTTTTTCTCTGCACATTGCTGTGAATTTAAAATTTTTGCATATCTTCGCGTTTCATGACCTCTAGAATCCAAGAGTGATTTTAGAATTTTTCATGACTGTCTGTCTGGAAATTTTGACGTTATAAAATCAAAATGGGCTGAACCAATTTCGATGAAATTACATACCTCTCTATTTTTTCGATATATATTCAATAACCACAGAAATTAAGTCTTTCTGTCGGGAAATTTTGACGATATAGACTCAAAATTGTACAGATTATTTACCGAGGTGCTTATTTGATAATAATTTTGATGCGATAAGCCCCTATATTGCATGACAACAGGCGTTTCCCGATTGTAACCTCACTTTAAACTCATGTCGAATATTATTATCTTTCGTTATCACAGAACCTAAGTATTTAAATATTTCTACATTTTCAAATTTTATACCTTGTATATTAGGATTTTGTGTGTTAATACTATTCCTCTCTGTTACTAAATACTTTGTCTTAGCATTATTAATTTCTAGTCTCACGGATATAATATAAATATTTTTAATTTTATTTTAAGAATAGATATATCTTATAGGCGCTGGCTGTGACGTCATATCTATTTAAATTAAAAAAAAAACCAATGAAGATGATTTTTCCCAAACTCGTGATCAATAAAACTCGATTTTTCTTTATAAATACTATTTATGGTGTGAATTTCAAAAAAATCGATCCAGCGGTTTCTGAGAACCCAATTACATATATATATATATATATATATATAAATATATATACAATTTTAGCTAGCATAATAAGATTAGATATATATATTGTTTAATATTTAAAAAATAGTAAATATCTAGTAATATATTCAACGAAATATATTGAAAGAAGAAAAGAAAAGGGATAATTTTATATCAAATAAAGAATTTTATTGTTTGAGAAGAAAAAAATTACTAAAAACAAGATCATTTTCTTCTATTCCTTCATTTCAATGATATATTTTGCTTGATGGAAAAGTGATGGGGGCAAATTTATTTTAGATGTAGAAAAAAAAGGGTCGGGTCTGAAAAATTGAAAAGTAATAAGAATAAACTCCACCACCGTTCTTTAATACATTATTTATTTTACGAAATCTCTTTTAAAGTTATAAAATATCAAAGAGATACATTTAATTTTATATCTTTTGAAAAGTATTCACCCAAGAAAGTCTTCAATTTTAAGAGATGAGCTTTCAAGACTACTATTTAAATAAATTTATTTTATATCATTTATATAAAATATAAATAATTTTTTAAAAAAATATATCTTTGAATATATTTATTTATTGAGTTCACTCTAAAAGCACATTATAAAAAAAAATTATATAATCGATTGATTAAAAAAACATTAAATTAATTTAAAAAAAATCACGGATGATGTTAAATACCTGAAAATTTCATTTTTTTTAAGATCTTAAAAATAATTTATATCTTTTACTCAAAATATATATTGATGTAATCTTTGTGGAATAAATAAATCCATAAACAAATCAATTTATATATCTTTATCTTTGAAGACTAAGTGCTCAAAAAATAATTATTTTTCATTTTATATATATATATATATGAATGAATGAAAAAATTTATTATCAACAAATAAAGAATAAATATATACATGCATCTGGACATAAAAAAAATTATATATTAAAGCACCTTATATGTATTCATTGGCCATGATCAGTTAATTTACTTACAAACAGACAAGATAATGTAAGTGCCTGTTAAACAAAACACAATTTTTTTAATTAAGTATAATATTTATAGCTTATTAAAATAATAATTCGTTATAATTAAAATTTTAAAAACTCTAAATAGAATAAAATAGAAAAAAAAAATGAATTCAATTTCAATAGAAGAGTATTAGATAAAAGATATAAGATAGCATTATAATTATTTCTCATTGATTATACATGTAATTAAACGTTGCCCATGCATCATGACAAATTCTTTGAGATTTTTTCTTTATGTAAATAGTAAAAAAAAAAAAAAAATAGCCGTAATAATAAAATCTTGTTTGAATGGCGCCAGTAAAAAACCTGAATATCTTTGAAATAATAAAATAAATTAAATCCACGCCTTTGCTTTATTGCATTATATTTATACATTCTGGTTGTAATAAATGAGTCGGATAGCTCAAGAAGAATATTTCTACCTGCGATCTTAAAAATAGATTCATTAAATGTTTTTAATTGAATGCAAAAGTTGTTTGATTTATTATTCTTGTAGAGCAACCCAGGAAAGATATTTAATAAACAATAAAATAAATCAAGAAAAAAGCAAAAAAAAAAAAAAGAAAATGGTAAAATAATGATAGTAGTTCTAATAAAGTAGAATTAAAAAAAAAATAAATAGGAAATGATAGTTAACGGGGATGGATGTAAAATAGGCGCCTGTGAGTAGGAGTTCTACTACCCACCTCACTCGATAAAAGAATTTAATCCGAGGCATATTTAAATAAATAAATTAAATTTTAAAATATTATCACATATGTTAATGCGTAATAGAGATAAATCTAATCAAATTCTAGTTATAACTTTATTATTATGTCGAAGTGAAAAGAACATAGATAATAAAATACTAATCAATTCATTTCCAAATATCAAATAAATGTTTAAAATTGTTTTAAAATTTTCTTGTACTCTTAATGCAAATTTTATAATTAAAATTAAAAAAAAATTAAGTTATTTTTTTATTAATCATTAGATAATGCTGGGATTTATTTTAAATTATAAATTCATTGAAAACAATTGAGTGAAAATAAATTATATACACCAATACCTCAGTTTACGTCGTTCGTTTTGCATTTTTACCGACCGACGATAGTAAGGGAGGTATTGTTTTCACACCAAATTTCACATGTGGAGATTTTTACATATCTCCACGAATCATGCATTTTCTTAACAGAAAAAAGTATTTTTAGCATGATGTCCGTCCGTCTGTCCGTCCGTCCGTATAGATGTGTACAGCCTGAACGGCTCAACGGATTTTGATGAAATTTGGTATATTTACTTAATGCATCAGTGGGATGAATTGATCAACTTTTGGTGGAAATCCGGAAACCGGAAGTGGTAGTATTAGCGATCGACGATAGAAAAGGAAGGGTTATTTTCACACCAAATTTCACATGAGGAGATTTTTTACATATCATCACGTACCATTCACTTTGCATTGGTTTTATCCTCGAGAAAAATCATATTTATTAGTTTTTTCTTAATTAAAATTATATGACGTCATCCAGCCATTCAGGACGTCACAGCCTGGTCTTGCATAGATATTATAAATAAAATAAAATTAAAAATGTTTATATTTATTATTTATGTATCCATATCTGTTTTTATTACATTAATAGATATATTAAAATTATTTGAAATTGTTTCTGTAGCTGGAAATTAATTTATTTCAAACTGTCGGTCGGTTTGGACCTGGCCACAGGTCAACTTATTTCGAAGTTGCGTCGCTGCTTAATTATTACTAATTTTGACTGTGCGTCGTTGGATTTTTGAGATTGTTTTGTTTTGGGTTCGAATCTAATTTTATTTTTTTTTTTTTTTGAAATTTTCTTTTTTTCTCTGGAACGATATCCCAAAATGTACATCAAGGTGATATGTTTTGTGAAAAAATTAAGTGGAATGTTAAGTGAAAAATTAAATAGAATGTGTAACAAAACAATATTTAAAAAAAATTTTACTAGTGAGATCATTGCAAATTTTGTATTTTAATTAATTAATTAATTTTATTATTATTTATTTTATTTATTAATTTTAATTTATTTTTAAATAGATATAAATTGCATATTTTTGCAGCATGGCTGAGTGGTAGAGCAGCATGGCTGAGTGGTAGAGCAGCATGGCTGAGTGGTAGAGTACGAGATTTCTACACAGGAAGCCTGAGTTCGAATCCCAGCATAGAACTCAAGATTATTTATTTAATAAAAAATAAAAATCTAATTCAATTTAACATCGGCTGCTGCGGGTAGCGGGTAGATACCTTCTCACGATCCCGGTGAGAGACAGATCTACCTCAGTGAGTGGCGCCCACTGCCCTACGCGAGCACATGCATTTTCTCTCATTCCTCGACCAAGGGAGTGCATGCCCTACTCAAATCATCCATCCAGACCCAATCCCCCTTTATTTCCTCTTCCTTCTTTCCAATCCACGCGTCAGGTTGTAGCGACAGGCCGGCTGGATCATCTTCGCGTCGCATCAACAATTAATGGAGAAATGTTATACGGTTAACGGCTAGGGCGTCCCCTGCAAGCGACGCACATTGTCAGCACCCGGGCGATGTGAGAAATGGGTTAGGGTTACCCACCTATGGACGAGGTGGGCTAAAGAAGATAGTCCAACATCTACATCCACATCAATATCAACATCGACATCATCACCGACACGAACATCGTCACACCGGTCAGCATCAGCATCATTGCCATCAACCTCACTCAAATCGTCCACATCTTCATCAAAAGTCGTCAACACCATCATCACCATCATCACCGTCATCGAAGGTTGAGTACCAAAGACCGCGTGGGAGGCCTAAAACCAGCTGGTCCTGCCGTATAACGGGAGATCTAATGGCATCTGGTCTCTCTACAGACGACGCCAACAACAGATTTAGTTGGCGCCAATTAACGAGAAGAGCCGACCCCACACCCCGTGGGAAATAAGGCTAAGAAGAAGAAGATTGAATTGCTCGTTTCATCTAGATGTGTAAATTCAATAATTGCAATTTAAAATTGTCCAATTTTAATGTAAGTGACAAAACAATATTTAAAATACAGAAACATATTTAAATTAAGGAGTTTTAAAGAGTCCCAGGCGGTAGTTACGAATATCAGTTGCTACAAGGACATTTATTTTACGTTGAATAAAAAAAAGCTGTTCAGCAAACATTGGACCAATGTTTTGTGAAGAAAGCCGACTTACGACAACAGCCACTATGGACAGTGATTAATTTTAATTTTGTTTTTCATAAATTAATTGAATAGTTTATTTTGTTTTAATTGAATACGTTTTTTTTTTTAAATTTTGTGTATAAATGTAATAAAATTTTATATTATTTTTGTTTCTTAAATGATTTCTTTTTTCAATTTTCTTTTTAAAAAGTAGTATTTTCGTAACTCCCTATCTTCGATCTTTGTATTGTTTGCTATAGAAAATCATAATTCACTTTGCGTTGTTTAAATTTGTGTCGTGTTTTTTTTTTTGAAACGTAACCCCGACTTAAAGTGAGGAATTGGTGTATATAAAAAAACTCCTTAAGAGATTATAAATTCCTTGCTTACAACAACCCTAAAAATTGCTGAAAAGAATCGAATTGAAACAAAACTATAACTATATTTAACGAATTTATCTCTTTTGACTATTTAACTATAATTTATTATAGCCAAAAAATTAAAAATTTATCCTCTCTGATGATAAAATCAAAAAGTCTCTTTTAAAAATATATATTAATAAATTCTTCTATATTGAAACATACTCTTATCCAATGATTCTTTGTTTTTATTAGGAATATAGCAAAATAATAGTTTCCTATTTATTTATATAAGTTATATATGATAATAAATAAAATAGTCAATGAAGAAAACTCGCATAAGCTTAAACATAAATTTAATATATAATTATTTATTTGTTTTTCTTCTTCTTATAAATATCGTTTTCTTATCTTATTTTCATTAATTGCTAGTTGATTATGTTTTCTATATTAATTTTATTAATCTTCATTTGATTATAAAATTGATAATAGAGAACCCTTCGTGATGTTTATAACCACTTGATTGCTAATACATTTGCAATGGCAAAGGCAACATAAATTACCCACATTTATGCCTTCCGGGGGTATGATTTTATATATCTTTTATAAGGCTAGACAGCAGCTGGAACCAATTTTATAATCATGTCACATTTTGTCCCCAAGAAGAGTGTCACCGCTTTCATATTTTCACGATTTACTATAATAAAATTTTTATCCAAGATTTATGTCTGTATATACCTATATATGTTTGTGTAATTATATAATTGAATTACTTAATCAAATATTTCTGAGAGATATAAAAATACTACTATCACGAACCAAATTTATATAATTTTATCATGAAATTCATATTTAATTAAATCTTTTAAAAATATTATGAAAAAATTCATTTCAATATAAAACATCCATTTTATTGATTTTAAATGCTAGATTTCATCCCTAAGAACTTAGCAAATTATTGAAATAAAATTTTAATTTTTCGTTTTTTTTTTCTCTTTAATATTTATATTTCTTTATTAATTAAACTAGGACAATTTACTCTAGACAAAAATAATATCAATAAAATCATCATTTATCATTACATCTTTACGATTGATATAGAATATAGCCATGAAAACATTACGTGAACAAAATTTATTATACGAGGGGTGTTCAAAGTATTCTCGGTATAGGTATGAAGGAAAATGCAGAAACTTCTAACTAAAATTTATTTTTCAATGTAGTCCCCCATAACCTCAATACACTTGTTTGCTCGGGAAACTAATTTTTGAATTCCCTCTAAAAAATATTTTTCCTCCTTGTCCTCAAAATGTGCGTTAATAGCCACCTTCAGCTTTTCATCGTCAGAAAAATGTTTTCCACGAAGATCTTTTTTTTAGGTTGAGGAACAAGAAGTAATCACTGGGGGCAAGGTCTGGGCTGTAAGGTGTATGCTTTATTTCTTCAAAGCATTTTTCTCAACATTGTCGCATCAGTGATTCTGGTCTTCTTACACCAACGATAATTAGATTAGTACTAATGATAAATAAATGAAATTTTGAGGTTATGTTCTTAGGGAGTGTCGTTACCAACTGAAATAATTTAAATCTCTTCGTCACTGCTAAATTACCCCGTTACCGAGAATACTTTGAACACCCCTCGTATCAAATAAATAGAATTTTTTTTTTCTTAAAAAAATTCTAAAATTAAAAATATACATTTATTTAGTTAGATTGGAATAATGAAATTTTGTATTGAATAATTAAAAAAAAACTATTGACAAATCATCACAATCAGACTAGATTTGAAATTGAAATAAATTGTTTAAATCTATCTATATATTAATTATTAAATGTATATTTATAAATATTGGTATAAGATAAAAATTCATTTTGCGTATTTACCGGTTTTGTTTTTTAAATGAATACTTATAAACCAAACAAGTGATAAATAAGAAAGAAAACTGTCCCTTTAATAAACAAGTTTTCACATCATTTAAATATTCAACTGAATAGTACGAAGTTATTTAAAATACATATAAATAATTGTTTAAAGAATGCTAAAAACCTAATGAAACTTTATTTTTCTTCAAATGTAGTTGTTTTTGTTTGTATTTTTATTCAAAAAAAAGTAGTAAAAATACACTAGTTACACAGGTGTGCTTGTATTCTTATGCAAATAACCCTTTGAACATAGAAAAAAAAATACTAAATGTGGTAACTTTTACCGTTGAAAGGGTTCTTATTATGGACATTGTATAAGAAGACTGCTACCACTCTTCTTACAACATTATATGTAATCTTTTTAATTTTTTTTTTTTTAAATAAAATTTTTCTTAATTCAATCGTATTTTAATGTTAAATTTATCGATATATAGCTAATATAAACATACCCATTCTTTCATGCATATAAATCTATATATATATGTATATATTTATAAATAAATAAATTTCTAATACCTTTCAAAGTCTGAAGCTGAACTTTTTATTCTTCTTAGGGTGTCCTAAAACAAAAACAAAAAGAAAAAAATTGATTTCAATCTTTTAAAGGCGAGACAGACAAAAGAAAGCACTTAAAATGTATGTCAGAAAAATATTAATTATCACATAAATAGACGCTTTGTAATTAATTATTCTTTTATGAGAAAAGCCTGGTTAGCTCCATTGGAGATGCCATTTGATCCTATTCTTGCTGATGGGAACGAATATCAAAGTTAAATCAACGTCACCCATTTATGAATATTAATCGTTTTTTATTTATAAGCTTGAATGGACAGTCACTCTATCTCTATAGAAAGCTTATTAGTTCTGAATATATTTATTTAGAAATCTTTCTCTTTATTTATCTTGCTAATTAATGATGAAGTGAATAAAAAAAATGTCATTAAGGAGTGAATTTTATAAAAACACACATTTACATACAATATTCTAGAAAAAGATTTTCTTACTATTCATCATATTTTTAAATTTCACAAGATTTAAGAGTATATAATCAATCTAATAATATTTATATAACTTGTTAATAATACTATCCATAGAATTGATTTGCTTTTACATTCTATGTTTGGTTAAACAAACAATAAAATTAAAATAAATAAATAGGGAGAAAAAAATTACATCACATCACCTATCCTAAATATATATATATATATATATATATACCATATAAATATTTTGTGATTATATTATTATATCTTATGGCATTCCTTTGTATCATTGCTAAGTAAATATATAAAATTATACATTATGTAAAATATTTTTAATAAACTTAATTAATTTTTTTTTCTTAAATATTTTTTATATTTTTGAAGATTTTTTTTTATAATCTAAAAATTATTAACATATTTTAAAAATTGTTTGAGCAAAATTAAACCTTCCGCCAATTAGTTACTAATTAAAAATTTTGAAAAATTCTAGGGACGAAGGGGACAAACACAATCACGTGACACGGAAATGAGAATTTGTTGGAAGTCAATTGGTAACCCCTTTGCGTTATGAAAAATATTTTGTTAACTTGTTGGAAAATAATGAAAATTGAAATTAATCTAAATATTTAATAACTTAAGAAAAAAGTGTATTTCACTGAGCTTTTATATATTCATTATTATTAAATAATATTTGTTATTTAAAACAATTTTTTATAATTTATTTTTTTTATAAAGTAATTTTATCAATGTCAGAATATCAATTGGATAAATAGAATAATTTTTTATCTTATTTAAAATCTTAAAATAAATAAATAAATAAATTAAAAAATAAATTAAAAATAATTAATAAATTAATTAATTAAATTAAATTAATTTTTTTTAAATTTTTTTAATATTTTTAATTTAATTAATTATATATTATTATATTATTATTATTAATTAAAATATAAATACGTTTTATTGAAATATATTAATTATTTATTATCAACGTTATTTTTTTTCTTTAAATTTCATAAACAAATCAAAATCTAGAAATTGTATCTAGGAATATATTGATTGTTTTGTTTATTATGAGGTTGAATGGGTCAGTGAAAGAATGGCAATGCATTTTTACAGGTTACACCACCTTGAAACTGAAGATGATGATTAATTCTGTGTGTAAGGGAGACGTCTGTCTAATGAATAATTATTTTGTTAATTCATTATCTGCTTCAAGATTGACTAAAAGACGATTAAACTTGTCAATCTTGAATAACAAATTAATATTCATAGAAGTGATGAAAGTGAGAGTTTCCACGATGACTGGTAAATGACTCTCGATGAATAGAAAAACAAGAAAAATTAAATAAATTTTTGGAATTTTCATTTTTAAATTTCATCAAATCATTTATCAAGAACTACAAACTTTTATTTTGATTTTTAAAAGAATTGGAATATAAATATAAGACATATGATATGATTATAATTTTATGAACATTTTTTTTTTAAATATTGAACAAAAAAATATAATCATAAATCACAATTTTTCTGTAGCTTGGTTTAATTAATTTTAATTTTTTTTCTTTTATAGAAACTTTTTTAATGTTTTAAAATCTTTTCGATTTTTTTTTTTTTATTTCAATTTACAGATAAAATCCCACTCATTAAAAAAATGTCAAGATTATGATCCAAAGTTAACATCTTTATAAAAATAAAAAATAAAAAAAAAACATAATATAAAATTATGCAAATATTCCATTTAGATAGTCATATTGGTAGTTTTTTTTCAATGTGATTATATCTTTATGTTTAAAATAGTAATTAAAAAATATTAATGAGAAATAATAATTAAATGGTTCATCACTATGATTAGATATAAAATGAAGTGAATAGAGTTGTAGGTTGAGTATTTTTTTTCTCTGATGTGACATTCTTATTTAATTGTGAGGTTTCTAATTAAATTTCAGTTGGAGTGGGATGGTAGTGGTGTACGCGGTTGTATCATCCAATGCTAATGAGTGAAGGCACTCACTGGTAAAGAGAAACCTCCCCACCTCTTCCTCCACAATTTCTCACAAAACCAGAGAGACTAACATTCAATCAGTAGTCGAGTTTCATATGACTCGCTCGCCCTTTCAGGAAATTCAGACATTTGGAAAATGAAGATGAACGGCTATCGGACATTAAATTAACGTTGCTAAATTATAAAGAAGAAAATCAATGTTGAGCAAAAGATAATTTATGTTAATTAAATTGAAATGAGATGTTGATAATTGTTAAATGGGATAAATTAAGGAATTTTAATGGATATTAACCATAATATAATACCAACTAAAAAATTGATTATTTTTTCAACTGAAATTCGAACGAAATAAAAAATAAAAAATTTATGAATAATTTTATGGATGAAATTGAGTTATGATTTGAATAATCAAGTGATGAATTTTTAATTATATATTATTCATTTAAAAATAAGTATTTAAATAAAATAGCGTTTATTAAACGATTTTAAATATTTTTATGTAATTCAGTATTAAAATAAATATCATATAAATGTCAATTAACAATATACCTATATATTCTATAAGTTAACTAAACTGCTATTCATAATAATTTATATTCTTAAAAATTATTAAAAATAAAAATATTGTAGTATATAATTATAAATCGATTATAATTATATACTGTATGAGATTAAATAAATTTATTATCGAACCAATTAATCTTTAAATATAGTCTACTTTATCATAAATATCCTCTATATAATTTGTACACAAATATATTTTATTTATATGGTGTATATTCAGTGAATTTAAAAATTTTATATCCAATAACTTTCTCAATTATACATAGATTTATTATATAAATTTTGTTAGAAATCATTCTTATTAATTAATTAATATTTCGATACTCATCCAATTATTTGTAATTTTTATCATTTTTGATTTGATTTTTCATTTTTATTTATACTTATTTGGTTTTAAAAAATTCAGGTTATTGAAACTTTAATTGTAAATCTAGATTTTTAAACTGTTTCTTTTTATTATTATTTTCCAACTATAATAATTATTCATTTAATAAAAATTTGACAAATTCATCTCTAGATATTTTTTTATTTTTACAAAAAAATAAATTATTTAAATGATCACTTATTATCTCATATTTGTATGAATTTCATTCTATATTATATGAATACATTTAATATGTTAAGAAATATACAAAGTTTCAAAAAAAAAAAGAAAAATTTCCAACACAAAAATGACATCAACAAACAGGGTCATATTTTTTGTGTAATTTTCCTTTTTTTATATAAATTAGCTAAATCCACTACATCCGCTTACCTTTATAAGTTAAATACCATTTATTATCCCAGAGAAAAAAAAATAATCTAAACACCTGAAACAAAAGGATTTTTTTATGAACTACCAAATAAATTAAATTAATAATGCTTGTCACAACCTCTCATTAGTCTCTATTCCTGTAAAGAGATGGACTATTAATGCCCCCTCCCCTCCAAGTTACGAATCAAAATTTCTAAAAGCTTAGCTTCTTAAATAATGGAACAAGTTTTCGTATTCCAAATAATTATGAATATTAAACAATCCATTAAAGTGTCTCAGCTCCCCCGCCCTTTCAACAAGAAAGAAGATATACAACCGCACCTTCCTTTTCTACTCTCATTTATTCATGTTGTTTACTATCCACAAAAATAAAAATATCTACTTGTTCATTATTAAAGCTGCAATGTTTTCTCATTTTAAAAATATTAGATTTAGATGAAGGAGTTAAAAAAAAAAATTAATGGCAAATGAAAAAGTTGAATGAATAAAGAGTGATAATAACAAAATAAAAGTTTAATGTATGTTCCGAATTTAATATTTGCAACTTTGTTGGGTCATTTACATATCTGAGTATTCCTTCCTTTTAAACATTTTTATAAAAAGATAATTTCAATATTTATGTCAATTATATTTTATTAATGTTCTAAGAGACCTATAATTGATTTTAAAATTTAATTGCGGAATATTTCACTGAATAATTTATGTCAACTAAAATTAAACATAATAATATAAACCTTAATAAGAAAAATTTTGAATTAGAAGCTTCGGTGAAATCTCAAATTGAATAATATATTTGCTTTATGCGCATTTTGATTGTTTATTGAGATAAAAAGAAGGATTCAGTAATAAAAAGCCGAAGATTTTTATTTTAGTTTTACAAATCTATTTCTATATCTATATATGAAAATATTTCAACGAGTACCTTCAGTTCAAACTAATAATTTCATAATTAATAAATTATTTAAATATATTTTATTAATTTCTACTAATTTATCTTCGAATTCTTAATTCTACTAAATCATTAATCTAATTAATTACTTTAATGTTTAATATATTATCTTTTTTTTATTCAGTAAACTTAAAAAAATTTATTTATTGACATTTTATAATTTGCTGCTTTAATATAAGCATAAATAAAATTAAGAGAAATATTAAATACTAATTTTATATAAGAAAAATTATAAGAGAAATAAAAATGGAAGAAAATACATCTAGAGAGCATAAATAAAGAGATTGATAAATATGAATAAATAAATAAATAAATAGAGAACATAATATAAGAACACGAAGTAAGGTTAATAATGATTGATTTATTTCCAGAAATAAATTTTAATAAATTTGAAATATCCTACATAAAACAGTAGCTTAATAGTTATAATCAATTCCTGGAGAGTTTGACAGACAGAAACCACAACAATGCACTGAATAATAATTTAAAAGTGTAATAACGAATAAGTATATAATTATATAAATAATAATACCTGTAAATATTGTAACACAAATCTTTTATAGAACAAAATATTGTATATATAATAAACATAATTTTTTCAATTTTAAAATATAATTTATGGTTATAATCGTGAACTACCAAACTTGAAGATGATTGATTGAGGATTGAATTTAGCATTTATGGTAATATAATAATATTCTATTAAAAATGTGAAGGATAAAAAAATGTGAAATCAATTTTTTAAAAAAATAGACATATAATAATATAAATTATATATATAAATATTAGTATTTGATTTTTTTCCTGCCCTATATGAAAACTTCCATTTTATGGGAATTATCCCCCTAAAAGGTATTAATATTGTTATTATAATTTAATGTATTTTCTAGTAAATGTTGGCAGTAATTCACTCTATTTCTAATCCAAGGACGTAGGAACTCATTTAAATAAACATATTTTAATCCTAAGCGAAATAAATCCATTATGCTCATTAGTGAATGGCCCTTTGGATAAATAGGCAATTAAACGAATGACCGATGATTTGTTAAAGTGTATTGACTTTCACCTGGCAATTGAATCGGTAAAGAGACCTGTAGTGGATGCAAAATTACATGGCAGCGTTATTTTTTTTACAACCCGGAAGATGGTTCCGGAAGTCTGAACACGTCTTTGGGGTTGGCTACCTAAACATTTTTTTCTTTTTTTTTTTTTGTTCTTTGTATAATGGAGTAATTAATTATATACTATGGGCCTGTCAGCTACGAACGTAGACACTTTTTCACTTGGAAATTGAAATTTATATATACATATATGTTTTTGTTTCCTTTCAACCTGGGACATAACTCATATGGAAATCTATAAATAAAATCTTTCCGAAGGATGTTTATGAAAACTCAACTAAAAAACACATTACTTTACAATTTCATACAAAGAAAGTATACATTCAATTTGAAATTAAAAAAATAATGTTGAAGATTGTGAATTTTTTAAAAACCTTTAATATATGTTTATTATTGAAATTGTATTTATTATTTATACTTATAAGTTCATTAAGATTTATGATAGAGAAATGATAAACTAGTTAATATGGAAAAGCTTTAACTCTATTTTAAAAATTATAATAATTGAGTTTAAAATCGTGACTATTAAAAAGTTATTATAATAAAATTTCAAAGAAAACCATAAATAAACTTTGTATCGATGAATATTTAAAAAATAATTTAGAAATTAACCAAGGTTCTATGTAAATATGTTTCTTTTAAAAATAACTTTAAACTGCTAAAATTTTTCTAATTTTTGATGATAAATAAGTGTTAATCTTAAATGTTAATTTACATAAAGAAAACATTCAACCATTATAAAACTTCTGATCAGGGATGGTTCTAGGGTTTTGAGCGCCCCGGGGGAAAAAAATTCGGCGCCCTTTCATACAAGAATATACAAATTCACTGTAAATTAAATAAAATAGTAAAAAAAAGGCATAAAATCAAAATTACACCAAAATAATGATTATAATTTTTACGACGCCCCTCAAAATTTAGCGCCCCAGGAAGTCGTCCGGCTTGGATCCCATTCAAAAGTTGATTTGATGACGTGACATAGGAACTCATTTTTTAAGAAAACTTGCAACTAATTCTGCCTAAAAATAGCATTAATTTTCAAACACCAATAAGAAATAAAAAGGAAAACAATGACATTAAAATATTCGATTGATTGGTAAATATTAACTGAAACATAATTAATTGTTTCATTTATTTATCAGATAAATTATAATATTTAAACAACAAATAATTAAATAAAAATTTAAATTTTCAAAGTGATTCTCCATTGATAGACATATTCAAGTGGTAATTGAAATGATAATTGAATCTTGTCTGTAAATCAAATATTAGTTTCTCAATAGAAAATAAATAAATAAAATATAAATTATTATACTATTAATGATGTATCCACATTTGCTCTGTCAACATTGACTTCTTTTACCAAAACCAACCTTATTGCTTATTCATTGGACTTCTAAAATTAATGACGATGTTTATTTTGATAGAAATAGGCACACATAAGAATAATATGTGAATAAAATGTGAGTTCTTTCATGTATTTATTACCTGCGTTGAGAGATCTGTCAATCCCCTCCCCATTCCAGTACTTGAACTGAATATACCTTTTATCCAATTCTCCCTCGAATGGAGGATCGAGTGGATATTAAAGGCAAATGGGGAGTAGGGAGGCAAGGCGTGCGCTCCACAGTTTATGAGCTATTCTATCTACCTGTAAATCCGCACACCCGTTGATTTAAATCGCAGCAAGTGGCCTTGCTAATGCCAAGTGGTACCTGTCTCTGTTTTTGTGTGGGTTTCCTGTTCCTCCTCTTATTAAGTGTTTTATGACCCCGAACCGCCCGCGAGATAATACACTTTCATCCCACGGGCGCTAATAAATTCATTCATTGCAGTTAATTAGTTAAAAACATTCACACATCGGTTTCGCAATATATAGAACAAAATATCCATTGTTCATTGATAATTGCCAACATTGATTCATTTTCCATAATTTATTTTTAATAAAGGATTTCAAATATAAATATTATTATCTGAATGGATTTAAAAAATAAAATTTAATTAAAGAGAATTGATTGAAATTAAAATATTTTCTCTTTGAAGGTCATATTATATTGAAATCATTGTGTCGGTTAGATAAAGTTGCATACCGATGTTATGATAAACGATGGGAGAGAAATTAAACTGCCACGGTAAATAGAATAAAAAAAAATTGTAAAATGATTTTTTCACCCTGAAAATTATTTCCAAGAGCGAGTAGAGAGAAATAATAATAATAATGAATTTAGATTAAATAATGGAAATAATTTTATTTTTAATTAATTTTCAGCGTTTGTAAAAGTCCGATACGCCATTTCAACCACAGGAGAAAAAAAAAACAAATTGGATATATTCTCTTTCCCAAATGATTTTTTGTTTATAATTAAAAAAAAAATATGAATTGTAATAATTTTAAAGAAATCACAACAATTTATAAACTTCAGGAAGCAGACTCAAAGATTTTTTAGTCTAATTTTTAAATCAAAAAACAAAAAAGGAAATCTTAATCTTTTAATATTTATTACAAATATTTTTACTTCTAAAGAAATAGAAAGATAAGGTTTAAACTGGAAGAGAAGATGAAAATATACCTATAAAGAAATTTCAGTGGTAAGGTAAGCTGGCCTCTTACTAAACAATACATATTCTTAGATCTTTGAATGTTCTCATAAGTATTTGATCAATACATTATATTATATTCTCTTTAAGTATAAAAGCACTTCTCTTATAATTATTTAATATGATTTTGAAATAATAATTTAATAATTTTAGAAAATAATCTCTTATATATTCAACTTAATCTTAAATAAATTATTAAATTTGCCTTGAAAATAATAAAGATCACATGAATACAAATATATTTAATGAAATTTCTTGTTGCCACATTTCAATTATTTCACATTCATCTTCAATAACCAATTAAACAATTTTTTTTTATATTTCAATCAACGATTGTTTTCAAACAATTTTATTTTATTTTATTAATAATTTATTAAATTTCTTAATTTTTAGGTTATTTAACTTTTTTTTACATAATTAATAAATATTTCAATTTTTATTTATACAAATTAGTAAGAAAGTAATATCGAGATTAACCCCTTCGGACGTTTAACAGTGTAGTTTTTCTTTAAATTGAGTTTTAAAAAAAATTAAAAAATAATTACAGATTATTTATCTATAAAAAATAAAAAAAAATTCTCCTTTTTTTTATTTTTATCTTAAGATATTAAAAATGTAATTTATACTTATTATTAAATAATGTAAATTTTAACCTTAGTTATTTTTACTTTTCTTTAGAGATTTAGAGATTTAATTTTAGTTTATTATAATGAATTTTTTAGTTTATAATTTATGTATTTATACAAATATTTTTACAAAATTTTGTTTATGGACCTTTTTGAAAATTTTATTTCCCTTTAAACAATTTATTTAACACTTTACGAATTGATATAAATAAAAAAAATCAAATTGTTCTGTTAAAAAGAGAAAAAACTAGAATTAGAAATAGTAAAAAAATTGATTACTGTAAAATGTGATTTGGAAATAAATGTTTTAAGATTTAATTAGTGTGAAATTCAATATTTTATATGATTAAAATCTGAATTCAAACAAATAAAATAATTATATATAAAAAACAAAGCAAAAATAATCTGCAAAGTAAATAAAAAAAAATTGTTATTTTTCTAATGCATAGCTGACCTTAATCTGGTTAAGCCGCTTTATTATTCTCTGCTGATACCTATTTACTTGATGCTTGAAATATTTAGGGCAATGATTAGATATTTAGTATTTTTATTCTAATCCAAATCATATGAAATGTTCTTTATTTAAATTTAAAATAAATTCGTGAATAATAATTAATTAAAAATTAACTAATTAATTATTTTTTTGAGAAAGAGGAGGAGAGAAAGAAGGAAAATAACATTTAAATATTTTTATAGTTTTAAAAAGTAGAAATTAGTGAATTTTTCGTTGCTATTTAGAATTAATTCAACTGTTTTGATCAAAATTTAAAATTTATCTTCATTATAAGGGAAATAATAGAAATTTCAGGGAATATCTCAACATGTCGATCATTTGTTTTTTATCATGATCTAGATTAATAATCATATTAAAATAATTTTTATTGTGTAATTGCTTTTCATTTTCTATGAAAAAGGTAAGATTTATTGGTTGTTCATTCCATTCCTTTGTATCTATCTATCTATCTGTCTATCTATATATATATTAAATAATTCCAGTGGACTGAATATTAATAACTGTTCAATTGATCTTTATATTATACTAATATATTAACATTTAATATGATAGATTCCCTGTTGCAAGATAATAATAGGCGGTTTCTTGTATAAAACAAAACTACATTGTAAGAAAAAATGATTAAATACGTCTGTTTGATATCAAATTTTTTTTTAAATTAAGTGACAAGGGAGGAGAGATAATACTTTCAGTCATTTGTATTGTAACCTACTTAATCTGACCCTTGCTAACCTCTTATGCTTTTAAAAGAAATAAAAATAAATAACGGCACGATTGAAACTTAAAAAAAAAAACAAAAAAAAAAAAAAAAAAAACGCAAATAAATATAATTGATTAAATTTGAAATTTATGACCCTATTAGATAATTTTATTTCAAATTGTAATATGATGTTAAAATTTTGTCGAACCAATCGGAATGGATGATGTACCACCATTAAAATGCAAAGATGATCCGATGCGAAATCATTCGGCAAAGACACGGGATAATGTAATGTAATCATTAGCCAGGTGAGTGGGAATAAATCAAGTCTGGTCCGTGTGTCAATTAGATTCACTCCTAATCAAGATTCCAAGAATCGTAAATAGGCAGGCAGGCAGTTGGGTGGCGCCAATTGGGACGGTCAAGCGGCGCTGGCGATACGCCAAACCCAATCGATATGGTGGATCACAACTTTTAATAAGTGGCTTGACAGTCTCGCAAAATGGTCCATAAATTATTTAAATATATAGAAATAGAAAAAAAGAATATAAAATCCAAGAGAAACCTCAACAAAGAGCATTTTGCACTGTCTTAACCATTCGATCCATTTTGAAATTTATCTTTAAGAGATAAGTTATAAAAAAGGGAAGGGGAAACGGTAGGAGGGGGAGATTGTTTAGATAGGAGAAATATTACGGAAAAAAATCGTTTTATATTCCAGGCAAAAAAAAAATATTTTATGGATGTTGGGGAGAATCTAGTTGAAATTTACTGACTAGGATGGTTTAAATAAAAAGAGGAAATAACAAGGATGAGGGAGATCAAGACAAATCATCAGAAATCACCACTAAAAACACTAATATCGCAATACTAATCACTATATTGTCATATCTAATCATAATTGTTAATTAATTACTAATTTTTTTATTATATTAATTATAAAGTATTATATATTATACGACGGCAGGTCAATAAGTGCATGAGTTTTTGAATTGCCCGTTTCTTAAATGACATGGCAACACTTCTCCTGTCAGATGGAAACTTTCAACTGGCCCCTGTCGAAATTTGGCCAGCTGGGTCTTTTAGTTTTTAGCCTTCTAGTTGTAGTATTTTGTTTCCATTAATCGCAGAATACCTCGTGATTTGAGAAGAAAATGGAAAGTGAATTTTCATGAAAATCCTTGAATTGGAATACAAATTGCTCTCTCATCCTCCCTATCTACCGGATTTAGCCCCGAGTGACTATTTCTTGTTTCCAAATCTGAAGAAATGGCTCGGCGGATTTGATTACAATAAAAATATACAGAAAATATTTTTTTATATGAAAAATAATATTTTAAAGAATATCGAATTGTGTGTGTTTCTTAATAAATAATCTTAATAAATTTGGACTGATGACCAAAAACGTTTTATGCATATAACCCAATAATTTATCCCTTTCAATGTAGGAATCTCTCTAAATTATAATTAAATCAGAAATAAAAAACCGTAAGTTTTATTTTGAGAAAAATTAAAGGTATTCAATCTAATTAAACCGCTATAGCCATGCTTGTGGATTGATTGTTCAAAATATCCCAAGAAAATAAATATCTTTAGTCATGAAACAAACAAGCTCAATTCAGTGGAATTTAAATTAGGTTTAAAATTTAAAATTTTATGAAATAAAAATATAAAAATATATTTGTAATATATATGAATTATATAAATATCCATTAAATAGGAAGTTAAATTTCTTTTACAATTAGGTATATTAATTATTTTTGTTATTACTTCATAAATCATAGAAGTATATATACTTATAAACAATTATCATGAAATTATGATAAGAATCGGATTATACAACGTTTAAAATAATTAATCTTAAGTATATAACGCACTAATTTTTTTATTTTTTATTTTTTTTTACAAATTAAACGACTTCTTTAACAGGATCATTATCAAATACTGATTAATAGTCATTAACAAATGATAATAGTTACATAATAGGAAATTGCGAAAATTGCTATAAAATTTATGTTAAATATCTTTTAATTTATTCAACATACTATAATATTTTAAATTATCTGAAATAAAATATGAATAATTAATTAAGAAAAAAAAAATAATGAAATAAATATTTATTTAAAATTTATAATCATTATCAAAATATAATATTATAACACATAAAGCATATTATTTTATTAAATAAAAAAAAAACTATTAAGCGACAAATATGTAGAAAAGAAAAAGAATAAGTTAAATTAAATGCAATTGTTTAATCGTATAAACCAGGGGTTCTTAAAATGTGGGTCGCGACCCCCATTATTTTTGAATATAGTTATAAGTATAGAGAACTATTCAATTATATGTATTATATAAAAAATATATTATATACCAAAATATAAATATTTTATATAAAAAAAGAAGAAAGAATAAGAAAAAGAATATAAAATATGGTTGTCGTCGGTTTATAACTTTAATAATGGTCTACAATTTTAGAAGGTGGAAAGTTGGTGGTAGTTGGTAATTTCCTACCCCAATTTTTATCTCTTTCCATTAATGGTGTATTAAAGTAGTCTAACCCTGTTGAATGGGTTGGGAGATGATGATCATTAAAGTCTATTTGTCACTTAATTGAAGAGTGTTCTTGGTTGTAGAAAAAAAAAACAATCTAATTAAATTCATTGGGTTATTAGAATAAAACGAGAGAGTGTTTATGTGAGTAGATATATCCTTTAAATACAAAGCAATTACCTGTTGCTTAACAGTGAATATATGTATATCTTTCTGGTATTAGTATTTAGTCTTCATGAAGATGGAAGCGTTTATAGGTTTAGATTTTATTTCTACTCTCTTCGTCTTCTATTACGATTGATTCAATAAAAAAAAAAAAAAAAAAAGAGATGCAATGTGTTTTTTCTTCGGCCGATCAAATAGCAGGTCTGGGAATTTGGCATTCGTTCATCTGAATCACTTGGAGAAGAAATGCTTTTGCAGCGATGAGGAAGAGAATCCCTGCACCAATCTCATATCGAATATGTTTCTTTCCTGATCATGATTCAACGATGTCACCCCACCCCTTCTACATCCCGTCTACACCCCACCCCCACCCCCACCTTTCTATTCTTCCATACAACCAACGTCCCGGAATCTTGCCAATTTTCACATTGGATTTCAATTCCATTTCAATTCGTTTCGATTCAATTCGTGATCATCGTAACCCAATTTCATTATGTTTTTCTTTTTTTTTTTGTTTTTCCTCCTATATTCGCTTCAATTAATTTACATACGATGAAATTTTTCAATGCTATCTTTTAAAATTTTCATGGTCACTAATAAGCCGATACAAATTGAAAAAGGAGGACGTTTTTTTCTTCATTTCTTTCAATCTAAAATTGTCAGTCAACGCTGTCCTCAATAGAAATATATTTTTATGATATCATTTTATTTTATTTTATTTATTTATAGTATTTTAATAGCTATTGGTTGATTAGAGTATTAAAATAATTAAATATATAATTCCAACAGAAGATTAATTATTTATTTACATATAATAAAATCATCTATACTTATTAATTTTTTTTTCTATTTTATAATTATTAGACTTATTCAAGTAGATATTAATCTCAAATTGAATTTTATTTTATCAGATGAATTAATAATTTTATTTTTAAAAATTTCATTAAATTTATCATTGTAAATTGTATTGTAAAATTTTTCATAATAATACAAAAAATAAGTGAAAAAATCAATAAAAGAGAAATAATTTTCAATCGATTAATTAGAAAAAGTAATTCAATAATTGTTGTTTCACATCCTGTGCCACTGAACTTATAGCTAAATGACTAAATTCAAAAAAATAATATGATTATAATAATAAATAATGATAATTATTCATTTAGAAACTTATCTAAGATCCTGCTGGTCAATAAAAATAAGTGATAAAAAATTATCATAATGTTATAATATTACCTATATAATAATATTTTAATGCATCTCTTATCTATTAATAAATATAATCCTATAATTAGTCCTAACATCATTATTTTAATTTGAAGAATATTAAATTTTCTTCTCTTATAAAATGTCATATGGTTTTTATCATTTTGGTCAATTAAATTAAAAAAAAAAAAAATGAAATTGTGAACTTTTTTTTTGTAACTTCTAATTAAAGAACCATTAACATTGCTTGATTATATATCCGGACATTTGACACCGGAAGTTTTAAAAAAATAATCATACTTAAGAAAAATCTCATTGCATTAAGAATCCATTTAATATTTATAATACATAATTTATGAAATGCTTTTTTTATTATAAATTATAGGCTGATGCATCGGCACGTGCTATCAGTCTCCACCTTTTAGTTGTCTTATCACCTGCCTAGGCAGCTTCAGTCGAAAGTTCCATCATCCAATGGTATATATATATATTTAAAACTCTAAGTAATTTAATACGTAGTTGGGACAGGTGAGAAATTTTTTTAGGTTCTGAAAAAATTACTGGAAATAAAAAATTGAAAAAATTATGATTTTTCAAAAAAATTATTAATTTAATTACAACAAACCAATATAAATATATTCAATATTCATATTATTATTATAATTATTATATTTATAAGGAAAATAAAGGTTTTCATTTACTTAGTCCAGCGCTTCTCAAACTTGTCGAGGTTAGTACCACAGAAACTTACATCAAAATGTTCAGGTACCATTAACATGATTTCGTTATTAAAAGTAAGTAGTTACCGCAGTCATGTTATAAGGTACCACCAATGTACCACAGCTTGAGAACTTCTGAACTAGACATTAAAATATTTTGAATCAAAATAAATCAGTAATAAAGGTTTAAGTAAATAGGAATTAAGGTTTAAGGATGAGAGCGTTATTTCTCCTTTTTAAAGCAGAAGGGATAGTGTTACTTCCCATTGCTCTAAACTTGATAAGAAATAAAAAAAAAAAAAATTCCAAAATATACCACTCATTAAAATTCCCACATTTTTATACAAATAAATATAATAATACAAATTCATAATTGAAAAATTTAAAATAATAAAAACTTTCCCTAAAAAACCAATGAAAAATAAATAAATCATATTGTCAGTTAAAAATAGATTGAAATAAAATGTATATACTATTTAATAATTTAAATAATAATAAAGTTGTTTTTTTATTCATTATATAATAATATTTAAAAATATTCCTCGTCCCACTTTTATTAAAATACTTTACTAGAATATTGTTTTTAATAATGTCACGCAAAACATTGTTTCGTTGTTTTGAATACACACGTAAATATGATTGATGGATGGATGGCTGGTGAGATAGTTGAGAAAACAGGAAGTTAACGCCTCAATTTTAGCCAAACGTAGACGAAACGTTTAAAATGCATAGAAAGCCCCTTTCGCTTGTCATGTACTAAAAGAACACTGTTTCAATTTAAATTTAAATCATTATTCTTTGCATAGGTCGCTTTATTCATTTACTGGAGCTTCTTTGACTGGCCATCATTGATTTTCGAATGGTACCACTTGTTGAAGCATCCTAACCCGATAGCCTGTATCCAATAATATCGAAAAAAATAAATTGTAAATTATAATAAGCGAATTCTAATACCATTTTCGATTATTAACTAAATTCATAATAATGTACAATTTTCGAATTATTCTAATATGAAAAATACAGATATAAATTTAAATGTATTTATATTTATAGTCGATAATTACGAATTACGTTATTCATAAGTATAAATATAGGGGATATATATATTCTAGTAATTAAATAATTAATTTGAGGTCAATACTTAATATAAATCTACTATATATATATATATATATAAGTAATTATTTTAATATATTATACATATATAAAAGAAATTCCCGAATAGAAGAGATGTTATATCGTACCTTATGGGGAATAATTTTTAATTTAACTGTTAAAATAAATTATTTTAATATACAATATAAAACTATATATAGTTTGGATAATTCTTTCATAATTAATAATTTCTACATTAAATTCATAAATATTTCCATTATAGTTTTATTAAAAAAATTAATTATCATATACTTGTACATGTAACATATATGAAAAATTTTAAAATAAATAAATTTTAATTAATTTAAAATTTAAAACATTCACTTAATATATGTCATGTTTTATATTATATATATAAATAGTTATAAATAAATAAATTCAATAAGATCAAACTTAAGATAAAGAATAATCAATTCACAATTTGTTTGAGCTGGAATATAGGGTAAGGTTGCTCAAGTCGTACCCCTTAAGAAAAAAATCGTATAAAACCTAGGATTTATCAAATAAGTAAAATAAAATGTGTTGTTCACAACATGTACTAATATTGTAGTTATTTATTATAGCGAAAACATAAAATTTATATACTTTTACGTAAAATAAACTAAATTTTAAAATACTTACATCGGTACGACTAAAGAAACCGGTTTCCTAAGTCGTACCTAAAGATTAAATTAAGCAACAAAATTAATAAAATTTATTTTTTATTAATCTGTTTACATGATACATAATCGATCAGATAATTCAGGTATTGAAAACATCACTTATATATTTTTTTGTCCTTTTATCAACTCCATCGCATAAATTGTGAGCCCATAATTTGCATTTCAAGCAACTAATCATGCTTTCCTAAAACAAAACCAATTACTTTTCTTCATTTTAGTTTTTAATGTCAATTCCTTTTTATTAATTTTTGCATTTCTTTTATTTGTTCCATTTCTTACATTTGCTTTATTCTGTGTTGAAGTTATTTCGATCGGCGAGGTAGAGCATCGACTTTTTCATTTTATTATTGGGATAGGAGCTAAATTATTTAAATGAATTTTTAATTGATTTATAGACGCTTCCGTTTCTTTTTCAAGAATTTCTTTATTTTCCTGTGTAGCCACTGCAGAAAGTTCTTCTTGATTATTGAAGTCAAAACGGGGAAGTTCGTAAAGAGTTTTCAATCACAGGTGTAGAAGCACAAAAATCATCAAATGCATGCCTTTTACATGGCCAAATAACAGTAGTTTAAAACCATTCAAAGCAGTATCCATTCGCACTGATTTTGAGTAGGCAATTCCCAATACTTCTGACACAGTAGTTTGTTTAATTGTGTTTCCGGGATTTGTTCTTAACCAAGAAGATGAAGCTTCGTTATAATTGGTTTTCAGAGATTTGAAAAACGATCTGTCTAAAGGTTGGAGACGGTGGGTTGTATAGCAGGAAAGGATATCATTATAATACCATAGTCGCACGTTAGGCATATCCATATCTTTTTTTTCCATTTATTATAAATATGTTTTGACTGTTGTGACATAATTATGGCTAAAAAATAAAAAATTAAAGCAAATTCAGTTTAGAACAGGTTAAAAAATAATTAATTTCTTAATTCATACCAGTAAGATTTAGGAATCTAATATGGGTACGACTTAAGACACAGTACAAGTTAGCATTAAAAATAAGCCTAACTAAACAATGAATAAAATCAATACAATCTCGTTTCGGCTAAACAATTATATATGTTCTTCTGAATTTATATTTAAGAATTAAAATAATTTTAGGAATAATTAACTTGCAATATTAACTTCCAAAAATATACAGAAAATTGTAAGAAAAATGAAATAAACTTACTTAATGAGAAAATTTATAACAAACCACTTTTAATAAAATAAAATAACACATAAAACATGTGGTTAACTCATATACATATATTCCATTTTGTTGTATGAGCGGTTGTCTGCACAGTTCGTTCAAAATTCAAGTGGTACGAATTAAGCACTGATACGACTTACCCTACCTACCTACTTCGGGCATTCCAAACATTTTAAATTAATAGGATTACAATAAACATTGTTCATTTAATCATTAATAATTTAATTTAATTTCTTATTTAAATGTAATTAAAATACATTTTTTAAATATTCAATTAATATATTGATAAAACCAATAATTATTGTAATTAAGTCCTTAAGATTAAATTTTTAAAAAAAAAATTTCAATGATTAATCGTTGAGGTCAGATTCTAGAAATAGATTACAATTATGTCAGATGTAGTTGAAATTGCAATTTGAATCTCGATCATTAATGAGGAAGCTCCAAATGTCAAATTCAATATTTTCTAATCAAGACAGATGAAAGAAATTTGAAGAATTAAGATATATAAAGAAGATAAACTAAATAATCGACGAGTATTAAAATCAATATTACACACATTTTATCAATTAATGAAAATGTAATTAGACAAATTTATGAGTATATTTCAATGATTACTATGTATATTATTTATTATTTGAAAAAGTATTTTTAATTTAATTCTTCAATTCAAAATCAGAAAGATAAATATAAAAAAAAAATTGATACACATGAACACAATAAATTAATCAAATTTTTTGATATAATAAATAATAATTAAGGATATTGATACAATTTATGTTATTGTAAATATTATCTATGCAAAATATAAATAATGCTTTTTTAGCAATGTGTACTTCATCCATTTTACTAAAATCCTACCCTTAATAATTATGTTTTTGAAAAATTAAAACAAATTACATTATATTAGGAGTTTATTGTATTAAGCAATAAATACTACAGTGGCAATAAACCTAATACTATCTTATTTAAAGAAATAAAAATATTAAAATAATAAAAAAAAAAATATTACTAAATAAATAAGTAGTAAAATTAATGTCGAAATTACTCTGGACTATCAATATATTAGCCTATTATATAGTAAATATTTAAAAAAATATAAGAAAAAATTCTATAAATAAAATTTGAAAAAACTATCGTCTTTTACAGGATAAGAGGATCCGCTGTTCTGATCATACACCTCTACTTCACTTAGACGTCAACTGTACTTTCACATGTAATAAATTTTATTTTTTAATATTATTTATTTAAAATTAAATTTTTTTTCTTAGTTATTTATTAGCCATTTTTTTAAATATTAAATTTGATAAATAAATATTATTCTAGTATAGAATGAAATTTTTTATTCATTTGTAATTAAAACTTGAGAAGTTTACTGAAAGAGAATAATAGAAACTTGGCAAAGTGGTGTGGTAAGTTTAGATTTGCAGCCCTCGTATCTAGCAAGTGTAAGCTGTGAGCAAAAGTCGGGGGAGGGGACAGGGTCAGTGTCCCTCCCGATATGGCCAGCAAGCCTGTTTACCTGCCAGGCCTGTCGCATTCCGGTACCGGGGTATCGACTACCAACGAGCCCGGTTGCTTTGCCAAGCCTCGATGGCCGAGAAAAGACAGATTCAAAGCAATTTGAGAAATTTATCCGGATGAAAAGAAGAGCAGAAGGTAGTTTAAAGAATTCGCAAACATGAAAAACAGTTGACATTCTATATATTTTGGAATCTAAAGATTTTTCTTGATTTGAAAGCGGAATGTTGGTGAGGGGATTTTAATAAATTTACTGATACAAACTCCATTCAATGAATTTCATCGTACTTATTCACATTGATAATTGTACACTTATTAAGTATTAATTAAAAGGTTTTGTAAATATTCATAAATATTTAAATAGGATGTAGTTTAAAAAAAATTTATTTATTTTGAAGTTCAAAAAGATTGAATTACAATTTTTGTGTGTACGTCAGCTCCCTTAATTTGCTTAAATTATTTATTTATCCAAATATACTTGCATAATCATCACACAAATAGTTTCCCCTTCCCCAATTCTCCACTCTTAATATTTTTTACATTCATTTTCCACTTCCTAAGTTGGTAGGAAAAGAATTTGCTATAAATTAGATTATGTAAAATATTTTCCTTTCCAAGAAGGAGGGTAAGGCTACGATTCGAAGTGGCTTTCATCAATATGTTTTAAAATTGATGACTTTATTAAAATAAAATTAATTAATTACAAATAAAGACCAATTCATATTTATTTATAAATAAATAATAATAAACTTTTATAAAATTTTATCATTATTATTTGGTTGTTTATAGTTTTATTATTAGTAGGAAGAAAGCCTTTTCATAATGATTGCAAATTAATATATATAGATATATATATTTATACAATTTAATAGTAAATGTTTTATCAACTTATATTAATAAATTAAAAAAATTAATTAAATGCTAATAAATATTGAAAAATAATTTAAAAAATAAATATGTATTGTAAGTAATTTCAAACAAAAATTTATGGAAAAATGTGTTTTATTATATGTACTCATATATAAGAGGATTCTATGTATAATTTATTACTTTATTTATTTTTCCTATATATATGTTCACATTTATATGCATATTATGATAAAACTATTAACTCTATGTATATTAGATTTCGCAATTTCATTCTATTCGAAATAATACCATTCCAATTAAATAAACATAAAAATAAATTAAGATGATTGTAATCGTCACCAAATAATTGGTAAAAAAATTTGATTGACGTCTATCAATAAGTGAGGAATTATAATTATTTCATTAATGCTTAAATGAAGTTTCAAACTAATGTGGTGCTGATGATGTAACCAAACCACGATAGGATAATAGCACGCGTCTTAATGCCAACTGCTGGGAATATTAATGATCGCTAAAGAACAAATGTAATTACTACTTCTGCCTACGAACATTTTCAATTACAAGATTTGCACCTACCTCAATAAATATATATTATTAGTTTTGCTGATATACTAAATTATTCAATTATCCTTGTTAAATTAATATATTTCTTGTTTTACATTTCTTAAAAAATTTTTAAAAAAATTGATGTGTTTATTTATTATATGAATTATCTTTAGGTATTATTTTAATGAGAATTTTATCATCACTAGCTTCAATCTACCAATAGCAAATTAATATAAAAAAAATTTAAAACTTGAATAAGTTGATAAATTATATTATTTTGGTTTTTATTTTTAGTTTAATTGCTCAATTAATTAATTTAAGTGAAAAATTTCCGACAACGAATATAAAATTAATAAAATGTAAACCACCACTTCTGGTTTTCTGATATACATCAAAAGTTGATGAATCCATACTGAAGCATTAAGTAAATTAACCAAATTTTATCAAAATCAGTTGAGTCGTTCAAGCTATCTAAACACGTCTATACGGACACTCAATGAACAGACGGACAGACATCATGCCGAAAATTCTTTTTTCTGTTAACAAAATACATGATTCCTGGAGATATGTAAAAATCTCCACATATGAAATTCGGTATGAAAACAATACCTTCCTTTCATATCATCGGTCGTTAAAAAATGGTTAAAAAGATTATTTTAATTAAATGCAAGAATAAATATTTAATATTTATTAATTAATAATTAAATTTATAAAGGTAGTAAAGTAATTTTTTTTTATTTAGAGATAATTAAGATAATTTTATGTCAATTAAATTTAATTTTAAAAAAAATGGTCAAAAAATATAGGATTGAAATGTTAAAATGAAAAAGTTGAAAAATTTTATATATACTTACTTAAGGTTATGAAATTTAAGCTTTATAATTCAGAGTGAAGTTGATCTTTATAATCATTTCAAAATTGAGGGGATTTATCGTTCGTGAAGACATAATCCCTCATCAAGGTTCCTCTTTAAAAGAATGATTCTTTTCATTTGCATTTAAGGTTTATGAGATTTTCGTTTTTTTTAAAGAAAATGATCAATGCGGTTTAAAAAGAGAGAAAAAAAGTTACTACAATGCTAAAACCTGATTAAAAAGAAAAATAAATTAAAATAGATAATAATACTTAAAACAAAAAAAAAATAATCATATGATTTTGATCTTTTAATCTAATTCTTATCTTTGTTATAATAATTAATATTTTCTAAACTATTAATAAATAAATTGCACAAATTATCACTCCCAATGACACAAAAAATCACAAATCTTGGTAAACAATGAATTAAGGGAGTGGGAGTGAGTTTTAAGTCATAGATTGTCAGAATATTCTCACGTTATGGTAAAATGGGCCCCTCCCTGTCATTCAGGTGTCCCATCTGATCGGAGTGAATCGTTGGTGGGTAGAAAATAATTTGTAAACGAAAACCTGAGTATGACTTTCTCTAACGATAAGTCAAGAAAATAAATGACGATAATCAAATGATAAGATTGATTAATTTTATCAAAATAATAATTCTAATATTTTTTAGTACATATATTATAAATATAGTTTTTATTTGGATGCAAGTGATAATATAATTCTTATCTTATTAAATGAAAAATAATAATATATATTGCGTGGCAAGAGAATTATAACCACAAAAACACAGGTATCTAACCCACCATTTTATTTGTTTATGTAACGTCTGAAGTTCATTTTCTAGAAACCATGGAAAGTAAAATGGTCTAGAAATTTTGTATAGAGATTTTACAACAAAATGTAATTCAATTTCAGGTAATATTGCATTTCTCGATTGGTTTTGGTTTAGAATCATATTCACTCGACTTAAAATACACAAACTTTCTGTAGTCACACTATTTTAGAAGGATTTTGAGCTAAAAAATCAAACTGCGCCTGAATTGATTGATTCTATTGTTTATTTTTCGGATATCTCAATTTTAATTATGTTATTAATAATATTATTCAAGTTCTTTATCTTTAGTCCTAATTGGTTTTATTTAAATACAAATTTTGAGAAAAACAGTTTAATCATTTTTACCGACCGACGATAGTAAGGGAGGTATTGTTTTCACACCAAATTTCACATGTGGAGATTTTTACATATCTCCACGAACCATGCATTTTCTTAACAGAAAAAAGTATTTTTAGCATGATGTATGTCCGTCCGTCCGTCCGTCCATATAGATGTGTACAGCCTGAACGGATTTTGATGAAATTTGGTATATTTACTTAATGCATCAGTGGGATGAATTGATCAACTTTTGGTGCAAATCCTGAAACCGGAAGTGGTAGTATTAGCGATCGACGATAGGAAGGGGGAAGGGTTATTTTCACACCAAATTTCACATGAGGAGATTTTTTACATATCACCACGAATCATGCACTTTGTATTGGATTTATCCTCGAGAAAAATCATCTTTATTAGTTTTTTGTCAATTTAAAATTATATGACGTCATCCAACCATTCATGACGTCACAGCCTGGTCTTACATATATATTATAAATAAAATAAAATTAAAAATGTTTATATTTATTAATTATAAATCCATATCTGTTTTTTATTACATTAATAGATATATTAAAATTATTTGAAATTGTTTCTGTAGCTGGAAATTAATTTACTTCAAACCGTCGCTCGGTTCGGACATGGCCACAGGTCAACTTATTATAAAAAGGAACAGTGTTGAATTAATAAATATACACATTAATATGAATAATATAAAGGAGTGATATAATTAAAAATTAATTAATCATTGAAAGTTTGAATATTCATCCCACCACCCAAATAATTATAATTAAAATTAAAATTTATATTATATTCGTATGTCAATTAATAATCCGTTAGAATATTCAGAAGTTAATTTCAGAATTCTTTTACTTGTCTATTGATAATGAATTCTAATTGCAAACTTAAATAATAATTAAAAAGAGTCACTGAGTGCAACATGAGAGGGTATGAAAGGTGGAGGAGGAAGTGATTATATACAGATTCCATCGTCTGTCTCACTTTCTTGAATGTGTGAAGGCGATGATCAGCATTGGGCACGCGTCGTCCAAGATAACGTGCGAAATGCGCCTACCCTCTCCCCCTCCCTTCGTCTTCTACTTTTCTTTTAAAAGAACAACGCCTTGAGCAACAAAAGAATCATGAACAAATCAAAAGCAAAACATTCCCAAAATGGAGATCGCTCTGAAAAATATTTTTATATTTAGACTGCGTGATAGGCCCCAAGTGAAATAACCTTCTTGTCGATGTAATAATTAAATTAGAACAATTGGAAATGGGAGTTCAATGTACTTTTGATACATGGAAACAAAATAATATTAATGTAGCTTTTATTTAAATAAACCAATTTTTTTTTTGTTGTAATTATTAAATGAAAACAAAAAATAAATGCATTATTAATTATTAAAATAATCAGAAAGATTACCTCTCTTCTGAAGTATAATTATATTAATTATAATTATTATTAATCGTAATAATAATAATCATAATAATAAATATAATAATCTATTATTAATCTGAATTATAATCAAGAATTTTTACCAAAGGTATTGTTTTCATACCAAATTTCATATGTGGAGATTTTTACATATCTCCAGGAATCATGCATTTTGTTAACAGAAAAAAGAATTTTCGGCATGATGTCTGTCCGTCTGATCATTGAGTGTCCGTATAGACGAGTTTAGATAGCTTGAACGACTCAACTGATTTTGATAAAATTTGGTTAATTTACTTAATGCTTCAGTATGGATTCATCAACTTTTGATGTATATCTGAAAACCAGAAGTGGTGGTTTACACTTTATTAATTTTATATTCGTTGTCGGAAAATTTTCACTTAAAATATAGTAGTAATTAATAATAGAAAAATTAAACTAATAATAAAAACTAAGATATTAATTTAGTCATTTTAATTCAAGTTTTAAAAATATTTTTTTATACTTTATATATTATATAACAAAAATTAAAACAAATTATTAAATACTTAATTCAACTTAAAACATATATCGTATACGAGTACTTACCCAAGTCAAAAAAAAAAAAAAACAAGTAGACATTTAATTTTGCATTAAAAAATATTTCTTCTTGTATCAAATTATCTATCCCATACTTATGCCTATTATAATTATAAACATTAATTAAGAAAATATAATGAATATAAATAGCTAATAATGTATGGGATATAAAAATTCATGACGAAATAATAAAATAAAAAGAAATAAAAATGAAATTCGTATAAATTATAATTACTAGCTATATAATATAAAAATAAATTAGTTATTATATATATATAATTGATAGAATTTTCAAATCACTATTTTTTAGTATTAAAATCAAACTCCTTTATATATAAAATTTAAAATACTAGTGATATGATGTGTGTGAATTTGGTTTTATCAATTAAAATTAATTCATAATGCGGTAAACCATAAAAAAAATTAATTTTTAATGAATCACAATGCGAGTTTTATTATTTTATATTCAAATATCTTCAACTCGTTTTGTGTAGAGTTGTAAAATTGAACAACAGCTCAGTTTGGAATGAGCGTTATTCAGGTGTTGTCAGGGAGATCAGGATAAATGGAGAATGCAGCACGTGTTGGGCAGGCGCTAGACATAAAAAGCCCTCGAAAAAAATTGTCGGATCATAATTCTGAAGCGGCATGTGGTAGAGCACCAGGCAGAGAGAGAGAAAGAGCCCTTGTGGGCGCCTAAAGGGGCCCTGCCCATCTCTCAGGGCCGCAGCACACCACAGCGCCTACAATCTAACTCGGACACACTTTTTGTCTTAGCAGCCATTCGGAGAAATCTTTTTCAACTCAGATATGAAATGCATATTAACCAGATAGCCGATCAGGTGTAGGTGGGTTAGGACCATAAATTGCCTACTTTAAAAATACCATTTTTCAATAAAAAAAGAAAGAAAGAAAGAAACTATACATATTCGTTTATCCATAGAAATAAGAAAGCAAAATAAAATCAGACGCTTGTGATTTTGTATTGTTTTGTGTCAACAAAAGACTATAAATTATTGAAAAAAAAAAAGAATTAATACTACATAAAAATTTATGAAAAACATTTTTATTCAAATCGGTTTTCAAACTATGCTCAATTTTAAGTAAAAGTTGTCAGTAGCTTGTTCAAAAAAATTATAATAATGATGTTTTTATTATCATTTTAATATAAATGAAATATTATTATCTTCAATGTCGTTTATATGTATATATATAGAAAAAAATATATGTATAACATTTCGAAAATCAATGTTTATGTTTTCTAAGTAATAAATTCTTAAATAATCTTGAATTTAAAAATGTCTTATGAATTCAAATATAACAAGTAAAAATTAACAATTTTTTCCAAATTTAGTTGAACTTTTTTAAATATAGGTTATTTTATAATTAACATTATTGAAAATTATACTTTTAATCTGATCAGAATTTCTAAAAAAAACATAATTATTATATTAAAGCAGGTCAATAAGCCCGTGATTTTTTGAATGGAACACATGTTTTTGGATAAAATTTTAATTAATTTATTTTTCAATGTAGTCTCCTTTGAGCTCTATACACTTCGTTCATTGTTTCTCCAATTTTTTTATTCCTTCCAAAAAATAAGATTTGTCGAAATAGATTTGTTTGTGAGATGATTTTATTGTTGGAGTCAAATCTCTTTCCGCCGAGCCATTTCCTGGAAACGCGAAGTCACTCGGGGCTAAAGCCGGAGAATGAGGTAGCAATTCGTATCCTGATTCATGGATTTTCACATGGGAATTCATTTTTTTCCATTTTCTTCTCAAATCTCGACGTAGTCTGCTGTTAATGGATGTCAAACAAAAACTAAAAGACACAGCTGGTTCAAATTTCGTCAGGAGTCAGTTGATTGTTGCCTGCTGACAGGAGTAGTGTTGCCATTTCATTTAAGAGACAGAAAATAAAAAGTCACGCTCTTATTGGCCTACCCTTGTATTTTCGTCTTTCAATCATAATAAATGAGCAAATTATTTGAAAATGTTTCAAAAAAATTACTAATATTTCAATTCTGCTTAGTGATGAATTATATTTTCTCTTTATATTAAATTTAAATTCCCACCATTCAATAGTGAGTGGATTATAAATCTTTATAAATATATTTAAAACTTAAAACTAACCTATGATTATTGGTCAATTATGATAAGTTATGAATAGCGATTGCCATACAGCATCAAAAATTCCAATTATTCCACGTTGTTTATCATCATAGGAACAAATCAGGAACCAACATCTTTCTCTGGCCCTCCAGCAAAACGAATCGAATAGTAGTATATTATTAATACATAAGATTTGAAAGTGGAAACGAATATAAAAATTTCCATATTTTTAACACCAATAACACCTGAGTATAATAAAATTTATATATTTATTGTATATTAATTATTATAATCGTCATCTAAGTTATAAATAATAATTATTTATCATTAAACATCAACAAATAATAATAAATACATGCAATTTATAATTTATTAGAATAATAATTGAAAGAAAATAAAAATTTTTAAATCAATTTACAAGAAAATAAATAAATATTAATCGAAATGCCATTTGTTTCGATCTGATATTTTTAAATAACATTTCTACTATCGATAATTTAAAATATATATATGAGAGATTAATTTTGTTTTTAATAGGACACAAGCAAAAGAGATGATACAGCGAATATCCTGACATGTTTCGATATATAAATATATTTTCTTCGAGATAAGAATTATGTCTATTTGTTTGGAGATATTACAAGTGTTCTTGAAGTAGAAGAAGCGAGAGGGCTGTATTTTAAAAACGAACTAACCTGCCATAACAATATCTCTTGCTTGTTCTGGCCTCGATGTTATTGTTTTTGTATCCCCTTGAAAAAAAGGAGAGAACCTGTCTGCGTGTGGTGGGCACCTACGCATCCTTGTGGCTGATTAGGCGTGCTGCCAAAAGTAGACTGGCGCCTACGAGTGTTCTCCTCCAATAGGGCGTGAGAGAAGTCGAAAAGATTAAGTTTAAATGATACGAGAAACGCTAAGATATGGTTTAATCGTTTTACGACATTTCGATATATTTATATATATAGAAATGAAATGAATTGAAGTGGGATTGTTTGTTTCTTTTACTCGAGAGTTATTCTTTGTTTAGTTCACTTGGGAAATAAATAAAATAAAAAAAAAGAAAAACTAAAAGGGAATAATAAATAAAGTTTCCAGAAATAATAGATATAAGAGATGCTATTTTACCTTGAAATAAATTATTGTGATATGTTTTATTTTATTTTTCCATTTAATAGAAAGAGACTTAAATGAGTGGATCCTCTTTGCATTAAATAAGTACATTATATACATATATATATGTATATATTGAAATAAATATATATATAGTTTATTTAATATTTAAAATTTTCTTAATATTATAAAAAGAAGAAAATAATGAAAAATATTGATTTTCGTATATTTTGAGCAAAGAAATATAATTGAATTCAGATATTTAAGAGTGTTACTTCTTTTCATAGAATATATTTAAATTTAATCAAAAAATAAGTCTCATTAATTAGATACCTGTATTAAAAAAATAGTTTATATATTATATTAAATATAAACTTTCTTAATGTGGTTCAAAAAGAAATCTTTATTAATGATAGATAGATAAATCTCTCATATGTAAGTATTAAGTATAAGTTATTAAGGATATATAAATATAATTATTATACAAATATATTAAATATAATTAATATAAAATTATTATAGTTCATTAATCGATCTTCGTTAATTAATACTATCTCGTAAGAGATAGTATTGCGATCACGAAAATTTTCGATGTTGAGATTTTGATGTTTTCATACGTTTTAAAGGTTCCTGAATCATTTTCACTAAGGTTTAGAAAAATGTCTGTGTGTGTGTATGTGTGTGTGTGTGTGTGTGTGTGTGTATGTATGTAACCAAGATTACGCAAAAACGGTTTGAGCTAGAATGATGAAATTTGGTACATGGGCATTATTCAAAATCCATAGTTTTCTATCAACTTTTGAGAAATGTAGCTCAACCGGAAGAGGGTCATTACCTACAACGTTTTGATTTTTTTTCCTCTAAAGTGACCGTAAAAATAAAGGTATATGTTTGATAATTTTTCACCTGAATACTAATTGTATAAAACTCCTATATATAGAAATTCAGCTTGATTGAATCGCTGAAAGTACCAGAATTAATTTTTTAACACTGCAAATCTCACGCATCAACACGTGATGTGGTGCCATCAACAAAAAGCCAAAATGCGCTGGTTTAATATTTATTATTTATAATTTATAATTAATTAAATTTAATTTAAATATAATATATTATGTTATTTAATCCAATTCAAATTGCGAGATAGTCGAGTGGAGACACTCCAGCTAATTTTTTTTTTAAATTCTTTCCATTTTTCTTTACTTGCACTTTTATCAAATTATTCATATTCATTTCAATTTTTATAATGTTCAATAACTTATTTAGATTTATAGATAAAAAACATATATACTCCACAATAAAATTATATTCCTGACTCTGGCTAAATTAATGAAATATAATCAGATATCTTATTCAAAAAAAAATATTTAATCGATCAAATATATTTTCATTATTTTGAACTATACTTGTATGTAGGAAGGAGTTATTTATAAACAATCATCAAGGACAAATAAAATTATAGATATTAATAATATCAAGATAAAATCTTTATTAAATAAAAATAAATAAATAATAAATAAAATGATAAATTCTTAGCATGAGCGATTAATTATAAATAAATTTATATAAAATACGATTTTGGAAAAATAATATAATTTCTACGTGGGAGATTCAAGCACCTCAAGGGAAATAAAAAAATAAATATTATAGCTAACTAAAAATGTAATATTTATGATAGGTGTTAATTTCACAATAAAAATGAAACTATATTACCTAAATATCAATCGTAACCTTCATTCGGTTCATGCCAAGTAGAATGTCAATCCTCCCACATAGAAAAATATTATTTTTTTTTTCTTTGTATTATTATTTATTAATTTATTTTATTGATTAAATTTCTTTTTATGTTTTTGAATAATTGAATGATTTAATTGAAAATTTTTAATAAGATTTATTACAATTATTACAGTTTGATTGATTGCTTTTATAAAATGTTATTAAAACACTATAAATAAATAATTAATAGAAAAAAATATTGATATTTATTAGGTCATTAAATTACATTGGGGTTCACGGTAGTATAAAATTATAAATAGTTTATTATTTATTATTTATAATTTTTTTTTTTTAATATTTAATATATGTACTCACAATTCACATTTTAGGATACAAAAAAATTAAAAATTATATTTTTATGTGTATTTTAATATTTGTTTTAAAGAATTAATATACAAAATAATATAATGATATAAAATTATTTTTTTATCTTTATTTTTAATAATTTATTATTTGTAATTGAAAAATATAAAATAAAACTAGTAATCGTATTTTATAAAAACTATGTATACAAATTTAAATGAAAATCATATATGATAAGTAGTAAATAAATACTCAAATATGAAGTAGTATGATGCTTTTCTTCTCCCGGAAAACATGAATATCTGATTTATCCAATTACCTGCAAAAAAAAAAATATATATATAAGTATTTATTAAAAAAGATTATTTATTATTAATTAAAATTAATAATTAAAAAGATAATTTATTGTTGAAAATATTAATTGAATTAAGTTGTATATTGGATATCTTGTAGTTTCAAGGATTTACCTTTCTCATAACTTATTCTCTTAGTGCTTTAATATTCTTTAATGATAATTATTTTTAATTTTTTAATTTTTATGTTATTTTATTTTTATTTTCACATAATTGGTGATCGTACTCACTGATCAATTAATACCCTTGATAAGTAGAAAACCTTGGCAACTATTTTATGGAAAAGAATTCACATTTTCGAAAACACAAAACTCAACATATCTATTAGAAGAGAAATATCAATATCAAAATTTTTATTAATTAAAAATTATTCAAATGCTCTCTAAACCACTGGTACGCAAACTTTTGTGACTAGCCTCTTTTTCCTTGGGCCCCTTCACATGTTATGTATGATTTTTATGAATATTTTTTTGAAGTTTAACATGACGATGATAATAAAAAAAACAATAAATACAAGAAAAATGTACATTTTATTTTCAAAACTAATTATTTTTTCTATTTTTTATATGAAACATAAATTTTTGCAAATCTTTTTTTAAAATAATGACAAGAGTCGTTCTGTTAGTATAATAAATAAAATATTTAGAGATAAAATTATTATTATTTTGAAATGATTCCAAATCTGAAATAAAGGCGGAAAGAAATCTAGGAACATTTAAAAAATGAAAAGTTTTAATGAAAAATATTATTCTACTTTTTTAAAATTCTTATAACACTTTCCGGTTGGAACGCTCCTGTCGAAAGAGAATTTACTTTAATTAATTTTTGTATATGCATCAAATAATTATATATCTGTTGAGTCTAGATATGATTAAATCAATTTTTTATAATGAAGTCAACCTTTTGAAAATATTACATGAAACAGTTTTTATTAATGAATTTTAAAAGAAAAAAAAATTTGCAAAAGTTCACTGAAGTGAAAAATATATTACAAAAAATAATTATTTTTTCTATTTTTTTTATATAAAACATTAATTTTTACAAATCTATTTTTTAAGTAATGGCAATCGGTCTGCCCCATAGTTTACGCACCTTTGCTCTATATCATTCGAAATTATTACGATGTAATACGTGATATTTAAATATCACTTGAGACATATTGACGATATTCTAGGTTCGATTTCAAATTTATGTTTGAAATGTTTTTGACTAAATTAGATGCAAATGATATTCGTGTTATGTCAACTTTAGGAAATTTTTAATTTATTTAATGAGGTTATTGTCATTTGCTAATATGAATATAAAAATTAATGTGAATTCTATTGAAATTAGTAAAAAAAAAATATTAATGAATTTTTACATAATTCTAAAAAAAATGATAATAAATTTTAATCAAATAAAATATAAGTCAAATAATGGTGTGCATTATATCAGAAAGTTCCTCTCTTTAGAAAAGTAAATTGTTCATTAATAATCCTAGACAGATTAGAATAACTACTATTATTTATTTATTAGATATTATTTTTTTTTACAATGATTTTTCAATAAGATTGGATAACTGAGAATTGCATTTTCACTATTATATGATCAACGTAAGAAGTGATAATTGCATTACTGATATTATATTGTTCATATTATTTTCCCTTATTTTTATGGAATCAGGAGTTTGTTTGAAGAGGATAATGATGGAAGGCTTTCACCAAATAAGTCTTATTTAATTTAAATTCAACATTCTTACATTGAATATTCCTTAAATGAAAATTTATTTTCTCTATTTTTGATGAATAACTTATTTATTAGATTCTCTTAAATCTTTAAAAGTAAATATTTTTTTTTTTAAATAATGATGAAATAAAATTTATAATTTAGGTATATTAAATTAAAGATAGATAAGCTATTATAATATCTTTTTAAAATATATCTCTTTAAAATTTTAAAATAATTTTTTATATATAAAAAAAAATTGGGTTTAATCCTACCAATTAAAATCTCTTCTAGTGGTTATATAACCAATTTTAATTTAAGACACTTATAATATTACAATATAATATTATTAATTAAAGAAGAATGGTTGCATAATCATTAGGGGAGATATATATTTTCAAATGCATATCATTTATGGTAGTATAAAATAAAATTAATATTTAGGTAATTATTTTCTATTGGATTTTATTTGATATTTTTTTTACCCAAAAACAGGTCACTATTTTTAGAAATATCGATTATTTTGAAAAGGGAAAAAATAACATTTATTGTGAACGGAAACTGTGTGTGTTCATTATCATCTGATGTTATTACTTATTTGGTTTTATAAATTTTTCTATAAAAACAGATGTAACATTGTTTCAATAGAATAGCAATAAATCATTCCAAATAAAGATTGGAATAAAAACAAAGCACGAGCATATATCCAAATTTAAATATGAACAGAATTGAAACAAATCGATTATTATCTTTTATAAAATTTAAAAACTAAATACGATTAAGTTACTACAAATACATGCAAGAGTTAAATAGGCTTTTGTAGACAAATTGGAGCTAGTCATTAACAAAAGATTACTTATTAGTAAAATTAATTTAATTATTAATAAAATCCATTTCAATTAATGTCAAATAAAAATTGATTTCAAATAAAAATAATTCTTAAATTATCATTTTAATTGAAAATTATTTATTACGAAACATTTTCAATAGAAATATTAATTATTATTTGATAGATATTATATAGTGATAAGGACGCCAATATCATTTCAAAGAGAGAAAGATGGTGATATCGATTTTATATGGAAGTGAAACGAAAATGAGTGCACTTCAAATCCTTCAAATATATTTTCAAAGAAGTACTTATTAAACAATTTCATTTTAATTCAGGAGAATAAAGTTATTTTAATTATATTTAAGAGTCAGAGAGTAAATAATAAATATACTTTAAGTAAACATAAAAAACCTCATACAGAATTTATTTAACATTGAATCAAATGTGAAGCACAATCGAACTTGTAGTTGGCAAGCTTCAACCAAGAAAAATATTCTCTAATTAGAAATTCATATAAAAATTATTTAAATTATATTTAAAAAATAATAATTATTTTTTAAATATAATTTGTGCCTATATTCCATTTCTTTAAATATATATAGATATGTAGCTCAAATATTTTATTTAAATAGATTTGAACAAAAAAATTGTTTAACTGATTTCAAACAATATATATTTGTCATTTGCATGTATAGCAATAATAATATCAATATTCAACTAATATTAAAAAAATATTTTTTATTTTAATTTAATATAATATACGTGCCAAAAAGCATAATCTTAAGGAATGACATCGAGTATTATTTTATTTATTATATTTTTTGTTTTTAAATGTTGAAATTTAATATTTTATATATTTTCTTTCCTTTCTATATAAACTCTAGAAGTAAATGAAATTAAAATGAAATGAAATAACAACATGGAAATTAATATATATATTTTTTAAAATTGGGGAGAGTCATTTTAAGAAATAATATTTCTTTTTGGTATTTTTAAGATTGTATTTTTCATGGTGTTAAATTTGATTTTCGTTATTTCAGTGTACTTAAAATAAATGACTCTTTGTTAAATTCAGTATATTATTAGATTGGAATGTAATTTATGTTCTGTTTTTTTTTGTTGTTAATTTCTCAATGTTTATATTTATGAAATTTGAAATTGTTTTTCACTAAACACAACTCTAAATTTAAATTAATAAATTTGTTGCATTTTTGACATCAAACAAAAAGCATTATATTTTCTTTTTAATTTCTTCTTTAAATCATTTTTTTTTTCTAAATTTATTTGTCAGTGATCATGTAATGTAGAAAATATTAAAATTACTGTTTAAAGAAAGCGTCAAATTTAAAATTATATTTAGTTATAATATACAGACAGAACTCGTTAATTTTTTTATTTTTTTTTGTTTTTTTTACCTGACCCATTCTCTCTTTTGTTCAACAGTTGATTCATTCATGGTTTTTCGGTAGCGCAAGCCAAAAGGAGACGAGAGTGCTTAAGTTATATATAATCAGAGAGCTGTTGATTAGCGATGATGGTCTAAGCGAGTCCATGAATGCCGCAGTTCAATCACTCGCCGGAAACCGGTTAAAATCAAAACAGACACACCTCAAACATCAACGAGAGAGAAGTTCCAGGCCAGATCGAGTCCAAAGATACCCCGGCTTAATTCAATAGTTAAATAAGGTAAAAGGGAGAATGGCGCAAGACGCTTTGGGCTGCTTTTGTCTCTTGGGGGATTGAACATGTGGGTACCACTAATGGTGTCGTATTTCAGAGCCTAACTTAATTAACTTAAGAACCTGGAGAAGAGCGAGAGAATAAATAATAAATATACTTTAAGGTAAACATAAAAAAAAACATCATTCGGAATTTATTTAACATTGAATCAAATGCGAAGCACGATCGAACTAATTTGCAAGCTTCAACCAAGAAAAATATTCTCTAATTAGAAATTCTTATAAAAAAAACAAACAAACAAACAAAACATTACAGAATCTGTGCATCCATGCCAAGAAAATAAATTGTATATTGTATACAGATAATGAAGAAAAGTTGTTTTTGTAAAAAAAAAAAAAAATAAATAAATAAAATAAAAATCAATGCTTCTGACTATAAAGACTATTTTGAAGTAATTGAATTTTAACAAACCTTAAACAAAAAAAAAAGTTTTGAAACAATTTTTTTTATTTAGGAGTCGCCTAATACTAAATTCTGTTGTAGACAAACGAATAGACCAAGTTTACATTAAAGAAAATGTAAATGAAGAAGAGACATACATATTATATTATGTATTAACAAATTCATGTACATTTGAATTCAATGTGTATAATGAATGAAATAATGAATATAATATATACTTAATCAATATGTGAATTCCATTATGAATTTAATATTTTATGGCTATTTAATTGCCAAATATTGTATCATTGCCATTAATAATTATAATGTAAATAATACCTGTATCTAATATTTGTAAATATAACGTTTTTATTTGAATTATATTAGTCAACTGAACTTGAACAGTGATATATAAAATTTAAATAAAATGCAGAGATAACTGAAATAAATTGAAAAATAAAATTATATAGAATTTCATTAAAAATAAATACGTTCAATTATCTAAATGATTTTTGGCACAATTCAAATATTAATTCCTTTTTATTAAATAATAATTAAAATAAATAAATAAAAAATAAAAATACTGGAATTTAATTACAATTATGGAGTAGGCAAATAATATTTTCTCAAGTAGTAAATAAATATAAATTTAGTCAATAATAATGCTAATCAATTATTGTTTATATTATTTATATCGAATAATCTCCATTATTAATATTCTTTTAATTATTTCCTTAATCAGTTAGCGTAAGTTAATAAGTTCGATGCGTGGCCGGAGGGCGAATCGTGCAAAGCGAATCCCGCCCTCGGGGTGTCATGGAAGATCCTTCACGATTCCAATTCCGGATACAGGGTGAGAAGGTTACATCACCCACAAACGACGATTACGTAGATCGGCTAATTTTATATACAATAATAATAAATAAATAAGAAATAAATAAACACACCGATGTTTGGTGAATAATACTCTCCTTGAAGCGACAAAGAAATAACAAAGTTTTACAAATGATTCAGCAAATCTCTCGCTCTCGGTAAGTTTTTTTTTTAACATCAACCAGGAAAAAAAATAATCTTAAGTTAAAAAGTTGATTTCCTCGAAATATGTCGTATCTCATATTGAAAAAATCCACAAAAACGATTTTATAATATTTATATAATAATACTTTTAGTTCTGACTGTGAGATGCAACCATGTTAACAGTTCAAATTATTTTCTAATGTTATTATGTATAAGGGAATTTTGTAAATAAAACCACATATTGATATTTGTTATTGTAAATTTATTCAAAAAAATACAAAAAATACGCAACTTGCTACTTCTGCAATCGTTATCAAGCGACTGCACTGTCCGAGTGTCCAGTGACGAGTCAATGTTATTATGGTTAGTAGCTTTAAAATTTTTATATTTAAATTCGAAGTGGCCCCTTTACAGCCACTCCAATAGCATTAGGTTAACAATCTCGCGTTTATGGCCAGGAATTCCGATACGCTCTATTAATTTATATATTTATATTATAAACATAATATTACAAATAAAAAATAAGTTAAATAATAGTTGATTAAAATAAAATATTCATCCATTAAGTATAAAAAAACTAATAAATTTTTTGGAAATTTTACAATTTAATTTTAAAAAATTACTAAAATCTTACTTTAAAAATTAAATAAAATAATCTTTTTTTATTTCTAGATAAATAATAGAACATTTTAAATTTAATAAGTTTAATTTAGGATACACGTACTGGTCATATAGGTAGGTATATGCTGGAGAGCATAACAAAGGTAGGGGTCGGCAACCTTTTCACTTATATTAGAAGAAAGGGCACACGAAACGACAATATCACCACACCTTAATGATGTTTGTTGTTGAAGCTTTTATGTGTGGACGGAAGTTTACTACAACACAAACTCTCTTTAAGTTGGAAAAGGAAAAACCCTCTTCATGACAGAACATCTCAGATAAAAATTTTAATCGGATGATTTGACAAGATTTCGATTGATTTTTATTCATCTTAATAATAAATATATTGTGTTTAATTTTATTCATTAATACCATTTGAAATTTAAATTTCTAGTTTCTAGCTATATGTAAGTGTAAAATGAAGTAATAAACCAGATTTTTATTTTCAGATTAGAATGAAAATTTATTTATTCGTATTAGAATCAGGTCAATCTATAGAAGATATATAGCATATTAGAGTATAATTAGATATATACTACTTCACTCTGTCATATATTATTTCATAAGTGATTTTATGATATAATAAATCTCTGAAGAGGGCAACGAATTCTCTATTAAATCACGACTTAATCTAGTACTGTATTTTACTAACCATTTGATAGTCGATATTTGCTATTTTTCTATATGTAGGCTCTTAAACAATTTTATTGTATTAGCAACAGCCTGAACAAACTGCAAGACATGTCCAGGTCAAAAAGATACATCCTTCTTGAAAAATGTTTTCAGGCAGTTAGGATGGAATTTTGTAGAGATTAGATTTTAATGTTACATTAAGAAGCATTTTTTATTTCAAAGATATATATATATAAATAACCAAAAGGAATTAAAATTATAACTTAAGTTTTGATTAATCCGTTAATTATGCAAGATATTAATCTACAAATGGAATAAATGGATCTCAGATTTCCGTTGGATAGAGTGATTAAGTACAAATTCCTAAATTTATGAATCAAGTAAGTATTAATAGGATTATTTATTTGTATTTTTGGAATTTGTACTGTTAAAATATCATCACAAAAATCTAAACAATTAAAGTTCTTCAAATTTTTCTAAAAGAGTGTAATTCTCGTTGGTCTGATATCATTATTTTAATCTTAGATCTGTAGCTGAAGATTTGTCGACGTGTTTAATTCTAATAATTTGGAAAGTAACAATGTAGATAGAAATAGGTACGATGAATCACCCAGTACCATGAAAACATGCTGACAAAAAAAGTGGCCTTGATTGATCTCGTTTAATCGGACGTTATCCTGAATGTGTGAAAAGAGATGGCTTTAGATAGGTAACGAGATGGAAAGAGAAGCCAAGAGTGGTCCACGTGTAGTTCGAGCTCATTTCCTGGCAACTGACCGCTACATCACCTCCTAGATTATCAAACCTTCGTTTTTGTAACTTAAATTGTTTCTTTTTAAATTAAAAAAATATTGATGGGATATTTTTTAAAGACTAAATAATCTTTTATAAACTGATTTTGTCAATATAATAGATTTAAGAAATATATTTTATTTTATTTTTTATTATATATATATTAAATAGTAATATTAATATTAAATATATATTAATATATATATTATATAGTGTAATATTAATATTAAATATTGTATATTAGTAATATTAAATATTATATATTGCTACACTATGACTATAAATTTTTACTGTTAGTAAGAAGAAAAAAAAAATATTCAAAAATGGGAGCCCCTTGAATAACATCCCTAAGACTAAAGGCCACTTAAGTTTGTATGGTGACATCTTTACGGTCAGCATTCACACCCACACGATTGAACCATCAGAACAACACAGCATATACGAGGGCAGGTCACAAAGTCTGTGACGTTTTGAATGAAACACAGATTTTTGGATAATCAATTATTTTATTTTTCAACGTAGTCTCTTTTGAGCTCTATACACTTAGTCCAACGTTTCTTCAATTTTTTTTATCCCTTCCAAAAAATAAGATTTGTCAAGGACATCAAAATAGATAATTTCTATTCTCAAAACTCTTACCGCCGAGCCATTTCTTCAGGTATGGAAAAAAGAAATAGTCACTTGGGGATAAATCCGGAGAAGAGGGAGGATGAGGGAACAATTCGTATCCCAATTCATGGATTTTCATGGAAATTCACTTTTTTCATTTTCTTCTTCAATATCGTGGTAGTCTGCTGTTAATGGATGACAAACGAAAACTATAAGACCCAGCTTGTTAAAATTTCGTCAGGAGTCAGCTGATAGTCTACTGAGTGTTGCCATTTCATTTAAGAGCCGGGAAATTCAAAACGTATCGAACTTATGTAGTATGTATATGCATTAGTAAAAATTAATAATATATTAAGATTATTATTGAGGATATAGTCGATTTATTGGATCATTATATTTGGTAATTTGAAATTTATTATTGCTCATCTGGAAATCATATTAAGAATAATTATTTTATATTAAACCTATTTAACTTGACTAGACTAATTACAATAGCTGATTGGATCTGATAGGTCAAAAGTATTATTAGTAAAATATTTTCATATCAAGGTTGGATATATTATTCAAAAGTATCAAATAACTATTGCGCGTTCCGGTAGGCGATAAACAACTGACATTATGAATAATTACAAATTTATTACTTAATCTTCAAGTGTCTATTTAATCCTTGTGAATTTTTAATTGTAATAAAAATAAACAATAAAACTTCAATTTTATTTGAGAACAAATTTTGAAAATATAACATAATTATTTAACTTTTATTATTCGCATGTTATTTTTATATATTACTAATGCATGGAATGTAAATTTTTTGTAAAAGGAATTAAAATGTTTTTTTATATATAAATTTAATTATAAATTATTAATGTTAACATTAGTGCTTTCTGAAATTAGTTTCAAAATTAATTTATTTTCAGCAATCTATACATGCAGTTATTATTTTATGAGTTCATAAGTCATTTACATTTCATTGACAATGAAAAGAACAAAAAGAAAAAAAAATTTAAATAAATAAATGAAAAAAAAAATCCATTTCACAAAGTGTCAGTCATTGTTGATTAATCATAGAGAAAGGTAATAGGAACCCTTTCATAAGTCTCCTTTTTGGGTGGAGGGGTTAGCCTTTATTAGAAATAATTACATAGTAAGTTTATGTTCAAGTTATTGATTTATTTGTTATGGAAGAGCGTAATTGAAGTAAGAAGAAAGAGATTACATTGCATTTCAATCTCGCTGTCAAAATTAAACAATCATTATCACTCCAATGAATGCAAAATAAAAAACAAAAAAGTAGTACCCCATGAAAAATGCATTCAAATTAAAAAAAATAAAATCTGCAATAAACTTTCTCATTAAATTGTACTCCATTAAATGCTTTCAACTATAAAAGTCATAATTAGTTAATTAAATTATAAAATAGAAATAGAAAGAATTTATAAGAAATTTTCTACAAAATTAGTTAATAAATGAACTTAGAAAAAATTACATGATTCTCTATCATATTTAAAACGTTTTTGATTTTTATCTATGTTCAAGTCAATTTAAAAACAAAATACAACACATGATTATAGCGTGGGGAGTAATTTGACCCGAGTTCAAGCGATTATTCTCTTATAATTGCTTGCTTGATAATTATTTGAGGTTATTTGCGAAATGACCGTGTGGTTATCTTCATTATAATTAAAATTATATTTTATTAGAATATATATATATATATATATATATATATATATATATATATATATATATATTCATAGTAATTTATTAAATAAATGGGTTTATATATTAATAATTAATTATTATTAACTAGTCGGTTTTTGATGATTTTTAATATTAAATTCGAAATATGTAAATATATTACAATCAAAAACAAATTTTAATTAATGTAAAAAAAAAAATTATATTGGTATAGAGTAGAAGGAAGTGGAGTAAGAGATGAATCTAATCTTAATCTTATGTCAAAATAGAGAAGAAATAAATTTTTGATGAAGTGTTTATGTTTAGAATATTAAATAAGATAAATAAAAAAAGAGTGGCTTAGTTCTCTTTCTCAATGTGCATACAATCCGTTTACCAATTGTTTCCTCTAATTAATCTTTCTTTTTTTGCTGCACGTCCCACTCATTCTCCTTGATTTTATAATGTAATTGTAGCTTATTGAGTCATTTTTTAGAATAACTCTTTATAAATTAAATTCTTAAAAAAAGTTCTATACGTCAAACTACTCTAGACATTACTAATTAAAATATGAAAATAATTGATCAGAAAAATTTCTCTTCTTTTTTTTTAGTATAATATATAACTTAGAAAGAGTTGGTTGTCCTAACTTCTAAAATGATAGGCTGGCTACCAGGATAGTACTTGAAAAATAAAAAATTTACTCAACGAACAAAAACTGTAGAGAAAGTCGGTTGAATAAATATTGGAGTATTTTTTTTGTTGGTTGCCATATATCCTATCCAAAAGTTATTGGAAGGATGAAAGTTTAAATATTTTCATATATATTTTTAAAACACCTTCTATGGAGTTAATTGAACGTTGAATAATAAAGATTATACTGTTTATATTTTCTATTAGAAAATATTTTTAATTTACAAAAAAAAAATTATTAATTTAATAATTAATAAATAATATTTATATTTGATTTTAAATTAAATATTTAAATTAAGTATTTAAATAAGAATAAGTATATGTAATTTGTTTTTTTTTTTTATATTAGGAAAATTTTAATTTATGAAATATAAGCATAATATTATCTTGTCTGCTTGTAATGAAACCCAAGTATTTTGGTTGCAGCATTCATATTCCTCCATCAATCTCTTTGCTAACTAGCAGTAATTCAATTTTCATTTCTTTTTTTAAATTTATTTAAATATTTTTACTTTAAAGAAGTCAAATTAAAGTTTTCAGTGTATTTCCAGATTAAAATGAAAAATATAGATAAATACTAATTATGATTTATAAATTTATTGTTATTAATTAATAATATAATTTTAATTACTAAATTATATAGAAAAACAAACGTTAATATATTTATTGGTTGATATAAAATAATAATAATTTTCAAAATGTCTGATTTATCGTTTTCAATCATTGAATATATAGAAGTGTCTCTATAACATTATTATAAACATTTCATTCATAATTTATCCATTCTATTTTAATTAAAGTCAATAGAATTATTTGTCTTTGCTTGCCAATGAAAGGATCACTCAAGTATTTCCGATTAATGTATCGTTTATTTTATTTTCTTATATCTACATATTTCTTATAAACTATATTAATGTTATTAATTTCTAATCTATTTCTAATGGATTTTATGGAATGAAATGGAATGCGGCGTACTAAATAATCATATATGGTAAAAATTAATTTCTCTAATAAATTTGTTAAGGAATTTTTAGTAATATTTAATTAATTATAAACATACATTAAAGGAAATGAGTACAAATCAAAATTCAGTGAATTAATGGATATTCAAATTTTTTCATAATAATAAGTAATTTTTTATTTAAATAATTAGTCTAACAAATGTGATATATATATTGGTATATCATATATCTTTATGATTAAAATTAGTTAGCTTGTTGGCTATATGATTTATAATGGATTTCGTTAGAACAGGATACAAAAATTGGCACAAGTATATTTTAAATAATATAAGACTTGAAATCCAATTAGGAGAGTTCTATTTGCATTTTTAAAGGCTTAATTAAAGATAACCTACAATTCGTCTATAGCTTTAGCAAAGGAGTTTAATCAATTAAATCTATTTGATTATCTATTTGATAAAATTAAATAAAATTGATAATCGAGGCCAGTCAATAGAAAATCGTGGATCCAATCGTTGATATTTGTACAAAATAAAAGAAAAATATTTATATAAATAATTATTCCATAAGGATATTTTTCGATTTGTTTTTAAATATTTTTTTATCTAAGCCTTACTAAATTCAAAAATTCTTGACCGGAGTAACAGAAATTCCTCCAACTTTCTTTATCAATAGAGACTTATAAAAGTTAGATGTTTTTAATTTATACTCTTGTTATTAGAAATGTTTTATTTATTAACCTTTGGGATTCAACTCGATTTTAGTTAATTTACACATTTTTTAATAATCTATCACGTTAAATATTATATTCAAAACCTTTTGTGTATTTAAAGAAGTTCGAATACTTATCCACAAGTTCAGAAATTCAGCATTTTACCTTGATTGTTAATGTTCTAATTCTGAAAATAATACTTAAAATAAAAATTATAATTAATTAATTATCAAATTTTGTAATTAATATTAATTCACTATCCATTAGATGAATTACTTCATTCAGTTTTCATCTTATAATTCATGAAATTTTAGACAGAATATAATTCTATTGAGAAGGTTTAAACTAATTTTACTTTTAAAGTAAAGAGTTGATAATTGACTATTCGACAAATTACTCATCCTAAATATTAAATTGTTACGTAAATCGATATGGTAGATGGTGTCTCTTGTCATGGTTTATATTATGCTTGATGGTCAATTATTAACTTCTTGTTACCAAAGTCAAAAATGTTTTCTCCGGTTTCCTCTTGAAGTGAATTTTAAAAGTAATGAAAAGTAGATAATTATATTACATTTATTTATTAGGATATAAGGAGTCTCTATTTATTTTTACAACCTTTTAAAATTAAATAGAGACTACAAATTTTAATAAGGCGCCACAGGGTGGGAGGTAGCGTAGCTGGCTCACATTTTCATGGCCTGGCAAGGGAATTTCCCTAGCTGGGGACTATGAGACGGAGTCAACTCAGCCTCCGGGATTTACTTGATAAAAAGTAGCGTCTCCAATCAAGAAAATCAAGGTAAAGGTTGAGAGGGCCCGTTCTTCTGATCATAGGACACCTAATTGATATAACCAACAGTCCTTGCGTAGGACATACAAAAGTCCGAGGTTATTTTTCTAGAAATTTTAATTTATACTCTTGTTATTAGAGACATATTATAATTGATGAATAACTAAAGAAAAAGATTTGACTATGCATTTTTTTAAATGGTTAAGGAATTTAAATAAATAGACATTCATTGGTGACGTTTAACAATGAGGAGAGAAAATAAGGGAGAGACAGAGACAAACTAAGCAATGGAAAAAGTTGAGGTTTATAAGTTGCAAGGTCGAGAGGCTGTGCGTGACTTTGGAATTTTGCACAGAATCAGTGGATGAAGAGAAACAAGAAAGAAGAGGATGAGAAGGGAAAAGAGACGTGCCGTCGCGGACCAACGAATGTCCGCCCAATTGGTTAGAAAATAACAAAAAAAAAAAAAAATAAAAAATAAAAAACAAAACAAAACAATATCGCCAAATAAGTTTTACATGTCTTTCTCTTTCCGTGAAGATTTTTACTATAATAGTCTTTAATTTAATTTTTTTTTGTAGGTTCTATGATTAATGTTTATCACCAAAATAAGGGAAATTCGACATATAAATACGATTGTGGTTATGTTGATAAATATCGTACACATAATGATTCAAATTTGTTTTTGCAATTTTAGAAAATAAAGAAAATACGAACGTCCGTTTCCCATAAATGAATAAAACGGAAAAATCTATCATCTCTTTTATTGTTTATATAGATCTGCAAAAAATCTAACGTCAAACATTTCATACTCACCATTTCATAAATATTTCACTTTTCATTCAAGTATAATTTTGTAAACAAGACATAAAACTTTAAAGAATACAACTTCAATGATTTAAAGAAAATAAAATGACTTTCATTTCTATTGCTTTATCTTATCCTCTCTAATTTTATCTTGTCCCAAGGTATATATATATATATATATATATATATATATATATTATAAAATATATGAGTATATAATATAATACGGCACAATTCAATGACCAATAACGACGAATAATAATAATAATATTAAAAAATATCAAGTTTTTTATTTTTAAAACTTTACTATTGAAAATAAATATCTTTAATATTTTATTTTTTTTGAATAATAATGAAAGTAACAATTAATTTAATGTTGACATAATGATTTATGTATTGTTGTTCAAAATCTACGGTAGATAGAACATTGACACTTTAGTTAAATTGTGTTCGAGTAAAAAGAACAACACTACTAAACTTTTTTCTTTCGTGATTAAGTAAATGATAGATGAAGCATTTTATCGAATAGTCTAAGAATTCGAACCTAATCTTTTGAATATCGATTCCACTGTTCATTTATTTTCCCAAGAAGGTAATAAACAGGAAATTCACAAAACATTTGTCTTCTTGTCTCTTGAATATATGTTGAAATTTTTTAGGTTTTTAAAAAAAAAAAAACAATCAACTTTCGATTTATATATTTTTTTTATATTCAATTCTTATTTTTTTATATTGATAATGATAATGATATTAAAGGTGGATCTAACGTTAAGTTTTTTTTTATCTTAAAGTCTGGATCAAACATAAAATTCCCGCTGGGGATAGTTAAGATTAGCTCAAGCTTTTTCCCTGAGATTTATTTATAAAATTTATAGATAGAGAGAGGAAGAGAGAGAGAGAGAGATAAAAAGATAAGCGGGAAAAGAAAAGCATGACTTTTGGAGCTTGAATATCTAATAAATGGTAATAGCAGATAAAGAGGCTAGCATAGCGACAAACTCAAAACCATTCTATTTTTTGTTTTATTTATTTTTATAATCAAAACAGAAAATAAATATCAGTCAGAACAATAGAAAAGAAATGTAAATTGTATATAATACTGTATGGCTTTCTATTTTTTTAAATAATAGCAATTTTTTTTATACCTACTTGTATTTAATATTATTGATTAAAGCCCTTTGTTTATTGAATTACTTAATTTGATTTGTGGTTATATTGTCTGACTTGAAACAAAACCGTATGGAGAAAATTATAATATTTACTTATTTTTATTTATTTTTTAAAAATTTATTGAAAGGGTTAAATACAAAAATACGAAATGATTGCGTATTTAAAGTAAATCAATTTGCCATCAATTAATTTAGGATTTATAAAAATAAGTTTATATTTATTGTTTATTGGGGATCTAAATAAGACCATTTAACCAGCCTTTGAATATATAATAACTTTTTATAAATTGGTGAGGTTTGAAATCTCTTAAACAACTTTCAGGTATTAGAATAAAGTTATTATATATTATACTAATTTCTACTGATTATTATATGCTTTTTCTTAATTTCACTTTTCTGTCTGTCTGTAATGTTTAAAATTTGTAATTGAATTTTAACCCACTTCGCTCAAATTTGAAACGTATACTGAAAGTCGGTGAAACTAATAATCAAAAAGAAATATTTGGAATTGTTAAAAAATACGGATTTTTAAAATTTGTGAATTAAATTACAAATTTTGAACATTACAGACAGACAGAAAAGTGAAGTTAAATAAAAACTAAAAACTTGAAAATAAATAAATAAAAAAAACAAACTATTTAATATACATGTGCTTTTTAATAAAAAATACCCTATAAAATAGAAAATAAAATATTAAGTAAACCCTGAATATTATCCTTTACATATGACCACCAAAAAAAGCGTGTGCGCATATAATAATATTAAATTCTTTACCTACTACTTAAGTTCATATGCGCCCAGGCTTTTTTGTTGGGCATATGTAAAGGATATTATTCAAGGTTTAATTAATATTTTATTTTCTATTTTTTAAGGCATTTTTGATTAAAATGCGTGTATATTAAAAATTTGTAATTAGTTTTAAGATACTTTAATTATATATTTTGCCAAAATTAATAATCCAAAAACAAAATTGGATTCACTTGTAAGTGAATTCGTAGTTCCTATGCAATAACTTTTTGTTTATTTTGATACAAAGTAACTATAATATAAAAATTTTTGATAAAAAATAGTCAATTTAATTTTTATATATATATATAATATTATAAATATATATATATATATTATGTAACTATAACAAATTTAGTAAATTCATATATTTAAAGAGGTATGTTAATTGTAGATGCCGAGATGTCAACACCGATTGGTGGTGGTGAAGGTCTCTCGAGGGTTCAAGTCAATTAGTCTCTCGTCGACTTAATTTATTGGAAGAAGAGAAAAACATATGGAGTAATTTATCTCTTCCATTTGGTGATCAATGAAATGCGCTATGCACACAACAAATAGCTCTTTTCACACTTAAACTAACACGCTTTTGCTCTCAAAACAAAAACAAAACGTTATCGTGTTTAATTTTTAGAATCATTTTTATTAAAATTATATACTTATATTAATATATATTTATATTGGTGTATTATAATAAAAAACTTATTTTTTACTCATTATTTACAAATCAATCAACCATGAAAATGATTTGCTTTTAAATTAATAATTATTTTTTTTTAGGTATTGTTTTTCTCATTTGATTATACTCTAAAATCAATACTCTCATAAATTTTGGTATAATAAAAATAAAATTTCATGTAATAAACCTTGAAAACGATCAATTTATTGTGATAAATCCTATGAGAACAATTTCGAGCAAAGTAATGCTTTCTTCACGAATCGAATTTTATTCATTATGTAATAAATAAAATATAGCACAAGAATTTATTTTTAAGGTATACCTAACACCTATCTAAAAAATTGAAAATTTGTCGTTCAGTTTATTTGACAAATAATTAATACAAGGGTTAATTTTACTGTAAAAAAAAACTAATAAATTCCCTTTATATAAAATATAAGAATCTTTGAATTTTTAAATAAATAAATATTTTTCATTTTTATAGGTAAATACATAACAAAATAAAAGATAATTTTGTTATTTTAAATGAAAATAATTATCGTCTTGGTTAATTAAGAAACTATTATTAATTTTGCCATTCACTATCTATGTTTGAACATATATCTGTTAATGTTCCAAAATTAATTTTATGTTCCTAATTAAATTATTTGCCTGGAACCAATTGTTAATTTTTTCTTTTAAATACAAGTTTTATATTAATGTGTGTGAATTAATGTAATATATGCCAATTTATTCAATTTTTGAATCTAAATAAGAATCAATTTAGATATATTTAGGATATCTTTCATAGTTTCATTAATAACGGGCATTTTCATTGCATTTTAAAAGAAAAAAATATAGATTGTGTAGGTTTTTTTTTGTTTAATGGTGGTTAATTAAGAAACTATAATTAATTTCACCATTCTATATCAATGTTTCAGTATAATAGTTTCAAAATATATCTGTTGATGTTCCAAAATTAATTTGATGTTCCTCATTAAATTATTTGCCTGGAACCGATTGTTAATTTTTTTTTCAACTAATATAAGCCGCGATTTATGTTGTTATGTAGTTTGTAATTCTTGTTTGCTTGTCGGCTTGCCTCAGTTTCCTCCCTAAACACAAGTTGTAAATCGGTGGGGAGTCTTCTGAACTCTTTCTAATGATGATGGATTATCAATTATCGAAACATCAATATGCAATCATAATCTTGCGTGCCTACAAGCAAGTTGAAAGAGAGAGAGAGAGGTGGAAAAAAATAATTAGTCCTATTTGTATCAAACCTGGATCAGTTTATTAATCTTTGTTATTCTCTTGCTACCAGCTTCCATTCTAATTTATCGGATTGTCTGTCAAAAATAAAAAAAAAACGAACGGGGTGAAGTACTCCCGTGGCCGTAGTTGTCTGACAGACCAAAAGGAATATTGGAGAAAAATTCACTACCTGATCTATTCAAGTTTGGCGTCGACGGGATCTTAAACTTGGCAGGCTAATGATTCTGGAACACGACATGCAGCCCTGTTCTTGGTGCGTAGTGTGTGGCTCCAGGCGCCGCTAATGGATGCTTTTGCGTTTATCCGGACCTTGTGCTTTGGTAGATTTTCAAGTATGAATCATAAAAGTCCTTCAAAATTTTTGCCAGCGATTATTTTTTCAATTTTAAAAAATCATTAATTAACGATGACGTATTTAAAAAAAAGTGTATATTTTTAGTATACGAATAACTAATATACATAACTCCCTATATTAAAAATTAATTTTAGTTCATTTGTGTACACCATAAATAGAATTCCTATGAGAGTTAATCAAAATATAAAATAATTTTCAATAAATTCCATAATAACTTTAACATATCTAAAGGATGTATATTTACCTAGAACAACTCTTGTGCCAAAATACGTTTGTAAAAAAACAGTAACACTGGACATGTTTTTAAATATATAAACCGACCTCAGTATTTATTTTTGAGAACAAAAACGGTGACACTATTTTCTTTTCGCTACAAGCAGCCGAATCAAGTAAATAAATATCAGACTCTCATATTTTTTTTTTAAAAAAAACCCTTTACTACGAGGGCGGGTCAATAGGTCAGTAACGTTTTGAATGAAACACAGGTTTTTGGATAAAAAGATTAGTTTTCTTTAAACTCTATACAGTTAAAAATAAGATTTGTCGAGGACATCAAAATACATTTGTTTGTGAAATGATTTCATCCCTTCATATCCGCCGAGTCATTTCACTCGGGGCTAAATCCGGAGAATAGAGCGGATGAGGGAGCAATTCGTATCCCAATTCATGGATTTTCCATTTTCTTCTCCAATCACGAGGCAGTCTGCTATTAATGGATGTCAAACAAAAGACCAGCTGGAGTCAGCTCATTGTTGCTTGCTGACAGGAGCAGTGTTGCCATTTCATTTAAGAGACAGGAAATTCAAAAAGTCACGGACTTATTGACCTGCCATCGTATAATTAAAAAAAAAATATTTTATAATTCTTTTTATTATATATTTGTATGAATGATTATCATTGTAGTATTTGTTAATGTCCTCCTACACTATAATCTGAAATTACAAAGCTGCGAAATATGATCCATATTTTATTCCAACCTGCTTTACCTGTTATGTATTATTTGTTTTATTCACTTATCATTTGAATTATTCTTCAAGTATCAATGATAGAACATGAACAATTATAATCTAGTTTTGTATTTCTTCATACTATGCTGATAATTTTTTATTTTAAATTCTATTTCTAAATGAGATGAAGAAAGTTAATTTCCACACACTATAGATATTATATTAACTCCTTTCTAAATTATTTGCATATAAACAAATCATAATAAATATAAATTTATACCTCATTACTATTTTTTTTTTAATATAAGTAGCTAAATGCATGATTACATTCCTTTCTTGTCTGATTTATCCATTTACTTGATCCAGAACTATAGTCCATTTAATTTTATAGACATTTATCTGATTATTTATTGTTATTCATTCTATCCATTTAATAAAAGGCAATATTTTCAACACACTAGACAAGAGAATATTTTTGATATATCACTCACTGTCTTTTAAATTAACCTTGAATTTAAATAATATTCTAAATCATCGAGGCGATTTGCATACAAAAACCAATTTAAATTGAAAAATTCTAAACTATAATAGTATTTATATAATAAATTAGGTGTTTGATTTAGATAGGTGTAAAATTTATAGACCAAGAAATTATGTGATGTAATGTAATGCTTTGGAAGATATGTACCTACATAAAATGAATGTGAATCAACTTAAAGATAGGTGCAAAATAAAATAGCATGTGATTAGATAGAAAGTTCAGCACAATAAAAGTTAATATCTATCATCATCTTAGCAGAGTTTGATTCACAAAAGTCTAACCTTTAAATCTTCAGGTGAAATTAATAATAATATTTTCAAAAAAATTCATTTTTTATGAAGTTATGTCAATTAATCTTATGTTAGTCATTCCCGGGTTCTCTGCATCATTTTAAGAGTTTTTCTAAAGAACTGGCCCTTATTATTGACCAGGTCATTAAATTACATTTCTAATCCCAATTTACAATATTTCATTAAATGTAACGTCTAATTTTATCTAAAATTTAGAATAAAAGAATATACTTTAAAATATATCAAATTAAAAAAATATATAATTAGTAATTTTTAATTTTATGAGCTTAATTCAAATAACACATCTATTTGATTGAATTTGTGAGTTAATAATCAATCATAGAAATTTTTAATAAAAAGAATTTTATCGAAATTATTGTTTCTTTAATTAACTGACAAAATCTTATTTAATCATTTCTAATTAATATAAATGTAAAAAAATAATTATATTATAATTAATTAATTATCATTATATAACTTGAATGTGAATTGTATCAATTTAATAAATTTTTATTTACATAGATATATTTTTTACAGCAATTTCCATATTATAAATATTTAATAATATTAATCACTTATACAATATTCGTATTATTTATTACTAATGGGATTTTTTATATATATTAATAATTAGTTTTTCATTTTTTTTTGAATGACATACCTATTTATTCAATTAATTTATTTGTTTGAAAAAATATTTAAATAAAAAAAAAACAACTTTTCTTTTTGTATATTCTACACCCTCACAAAACCTATTAATTTTATTTAAATTCCTCTAATTAGTGGTATATTTTTTTCTACCTAAAATAAAATAAAAACTATTTAGAACGTAAATCCATAGTACTTAACATATTTTAATTATCTCATTTAAATTTGATGAATAGATAATTAATGTTTCATATATAGATATAGAATATAAATTTATTGTCGGGAAAACAAAAATTCCTATTAATTTGAATATTAATTAATTTTTCGAAAATTGGGTTAGAAATTAATAAACCATCAATTGTCGTTGGATAATTAATAATTAGTAGATTGCCTCGTCTGCCCTTATACCTTACCATTGGGGTTTATCCCCATGGCGAGTATAATACATTTAATCTGATAAATTAATAATATTATTCTCTAAACATAAAATACCTGACAATACGAATTTTAATTATAAATATAAAATGAGTTATATAATATTTTATCATTAAATCTAACAAATTTATTATGAATATACAATATATTTTATTAATAAACAAAAATCTATTTTTTTAAACTAATTTTAAATATAATATATATATATATTTCTAAAGTTATTTATTTAGCCACAATAGTAATAATAATAATCTTTGATCTGTAAACATTTTTCTCACCTCATAGTACTGATGTTAATATTAAGGTAAGATTAAACTAAGGTAATGGCACCTATAGATGACATGGCACCTATAGATGACACTTTTGAATTTAAACTAAAAAAATAAGCAAATTTTAAAACATACGCGGAATTTATTTTTTTTAAATGATAGTTTTGTTTTTCCACCACCTGAGATACCCTACAACAATACAATTAGTCGCCCTATTTTTTTTCTTTTAACTTGAAAAGCAGACAGGATCGTCAACAATTGATTTTTTACACAAATCTTAAAGATAACCTTAAGGTAACTAATGTTCTTAATTAGTATTTTATATTTTTATTTTCATATTTATCAAGAATTTAATAACTACATTATAAAATAGACTTAATATAGATATAAATCACTTCAATTTAAACATCTAATTTTTAAAAGTATCTTTTTTATCAACCGTGTCATCTATAGGTGCCCCTAAAAATTGTTTTTCCTATAGATGACAGCAATGTCAGCTATAAGTAGGTTTTTAAAAAAATTGTCTATTATATTAATAGATGTAAAGAGGAGATAATTTTATAGAATTCAACCAAGTTTCATGTCTGAATTGATATGGGAACCTACCTAAAACTGTGTTTTATCTTTAGTTTTCTCATTGTCAGAAAATTTTTTTCTATTCCAGAACTTCAAACACTATTTTTTTAAATTTTTTTTAAATTACTCTGTTCTCAATGTATAATTAAAAATGCATAATTAAAACAAGATTTGTTTAAAATCAATTTTTTATTTTATTATAATAATCAGCTAAAAATAAAATCAATCACAATAAATATATATAATTTATCATTATATGAAACCTGATTTTTTTATTATAACTAAAGTTAAAGCAGCAACAAGGTGTTGGAAAGATGATTTACTTTGTAAATAAAGAAGTTGAAGATAAAGAGAGCAAGCGAAGTGAAAAAAAGTAGATGTCATCTTTGGGTTCCATAATTGTCATCATTAGGTTCCACCAAAATTTTTGGTGTCATCTATAGGTGCCATTTGATTATTTTGAAGAAAAATTATATTTCCCCTTAAACTCATATAAAAGTTTAAAATATTTATCCTGGTGATAAAAGGTAAAATAAGCTTTATAATAACCAAAAGACTTTTTTGTGAGACGTATAGTTTCAGTTTTATAAAAGAAAATAGGAACAAGAGCGCTTAAAATGTCATCTATTGGTGCCATTACCTTAGTGCATATTATTTGCCAATTATAGATATTGACTAAATGGCCATAATGTTATTTATTTCAGATATATGTAAACTATTGGACATCATCGATAATAATTATGATTCGTGTCTATGATAGAAATAATTTGTTTGTTTTTTCAAAAATTTTAAGTATAGATAATTAATTTTTTCATTGTTTACATCTTCTAACTACAATATCAACATATTGTAGACAAATAGATAAATAAAAAATAAAATTACTGAAGATTATCAAAAGAAACATATAATTAAAGCATTGATAGTAAAATATGTAAATGTAAGGAAATTTACATAATTTGAGTAAAAATTGTTGTTGATGAATTATTTTTTTTTTTTTTTTTTTGGTTAATTGATGTTAGTAAACTTCAAAGAAAAAAAAAGGTTGCGTGAACTTAGTTAAAAATTTCATTCATCCTCACCGTAGTGTTGTTGAAATCAGTTTGAAATCCTAATTTGTTACTTCCTTTTAAATAAATCACTTCACGAATTTAGATTGTATTAACGGCTTACCTGAAAAGAAAAAAATACATATATTGAAAAAAATATTTTAAATAAATTTAAAATTTAAATATTAAGAAACAACTTTCCACATCAAGAAAGCTAATAATTCTAGTGGGTTTATCAACTATTATAAATATCATTTGCATATTTATTTATGAGAGAAGTGTGAGAGGGAGGAAGGATTTGTATTATTGATAGAATAGTACATGAATGTTATATATGATTATAGAATATTGATGTTGTATTTACAATGATAAAGTAATTCACAAAACTATAATTCTATCCATTATATATATATACTTAGTTTTAAATCATCATGAATTTAATGTACTTAATATTCAAATTTCGATAAATGAAAAAATCCCTTTAAATTACATTTGCATATTTATATATAATTTATAAATTTATTAAATTTAAGTTTAGTTGAAAACTTTTGTGAGTTACTTTCAAAAAATCTTTTCCGATAAATATTGCTTAAATGTCAAAATGTTTTTAACTCTTCAATATTAAATGATTTATCACTTTTTAGTTTTTTTTTCTGTTCAATTGATTTTTTTATTACTCTTAATATTTATATAATAAAATATTTGTATTTCTGTTATTTTAATAATTGATAGATGAAAATAAAAAACTAAAATATTAGAAAAAATTGTGATTATTTTTTAAAATTGTTTCGAATTTTTTATCAAATTTCTATTTCTGGATTAAAGTAAAGTGTTATTTTTACTAATTGATGTTTAATTTAAGTAGGTCTGTTGCGTGCATGTGATCTTTATTAATTGGGCATTGGAATGAAAATTATTTCTCTCTCTCTTTCTCTCTCGAAAAATAATGTTTCCAGGTATATAACCATTAATTTTTATTGAATAGAAAATTGAATTTAGTTTATTTCAGATTAAAATTTCATAAATGGTTTTCCATCAAATGATAAAAAATTAATAAAATTTAATTTAAATAATAGAAATAATAAATATATCTTTTAATAATACATACAAAAATATTAATTTCTAAATAAAATTTTTTATTAATATCAAAATTTAAGCAAATTTGTATATATTACTTTAATAACTAGAAATAATATAGTATATTATCTCTAGTTACAAAGATCTGTTATTTTTGGATGCTATTTTGTCGATATATTAGTATTTTAAAACATAAAAATAAATCAATATCAAGCAATTTTATTAGTACTATAAGATCTATTAAAATATTGAATATTCCATAAAAATATTCATACTTCCGGGCAGTATAAATCTTTTTTGCAATTTAATTAATAACTGGATTAGATCATTAAAATTATAGTACTAAGGTTTAAACTAAAAAATAGTTATAATGGTATATTACTTATTTTAATTATATTACAAATAATCGCAAAATGAACTGCGACGAAAAAAATTAAAAACTGACTAAAGAATATAGAAAAAGGGAGTGGAGACTTTAACGGAACAACAGCCGCAGGGATACAATTTAATCATTAGTCTCACAAATTTTAAAAAGAAATTTATTGATTTTTTTATTCTTTTTCTACTTTTAATTCCTATTAAATTACATATTATACATTAATTAATTTTTTTTTACATTTTTAGAGTTCATGGTCAATTTGAACTTACTATTATATTCATATTTTCTTATTTCTTTGCAACCGATAATATATAAATAGGAACTTTATAATAAGATTAAATGATTGTTTAATTAATTTTTAGTATAATTTAGTATTTGTTTTAGTGAATTTCTTTTAAAAACTTTTACAATAATTTATTTTTGTTTGTATAATAAACTTTAGTTTTTTTTTAATTTGTGAATTCATTGCTTATTGTATTATGGTGAATTAAGGTACATTGGAATCATATTTTTATAGAAGAGAATAAAGTATTTTAAATTGAAAAGTTAAGTTAATTTAATTATTAAAATATATTATACACATGTCGTAATTTGTAGTTTTATTTTTATTTCTATCACTTTATATATATATATATATGTATAAATATATATAAATTGATTGATGAAAACCGAGGCGAGGGGACCTATTTCTGGAACTAATTTTCCCATTCCCCTGCTTAAAAAAATTAATTATATATTTTGCTTTTTCGAGTAATTTATAAATGAATAAACAATAATAATTAATGGAAGTACTTAAAAGCTCTGTCTTTTTAAGCAAGTTTATTTATATATTATCCATATATACTAATAAATAAATAAATATATATTTAAGATTTTAAATAAATAAAAGAAATTTATTATATTTATTAATGAGAAATCAGTATTTTAATTATTTTGTACATAATTAAAAAAATCTTTTTTTATAAATATTTTATAAAATTTAAATCAATCACTTATAAAAGAAATAAATTATTCTTAAAGTTAGAATGCTTTAGATTAATCGAATGTTAAAGAAAAAAAAAACAAAGTTATTTATTTATTTATATGTTTTTTATATCTATTTCGAATGCTCAACGGGAGATTATTTCTAATCTTGAATAGGAAGGACAAATTCAGGCGCCAAGGTAAATTATATTTACATGCGAGTGGAAGAAACACGTGAGCCGATGTAAGTTCAACAACCGATCTACCCGCTGGACGCTTGCACACCAACCCAGGCATAGATAAACACAGGCCAGACCATCAATTCCGGTTCAGAAAGTGGAGGGACGGACCATTTGCACTAACACCTATCAAATGGAGCATTCAAATAGCATCTTAAAGAAAAGCGATAAAGTCATCGACTTCTTTTAGCATCTTCTTTGGTGCATTCTTCGCTTAGCGAGAGTGCTTTATTATTGTCATTGGAAGGTTTCTAAATCATATTCAAGAAGAAAGAAGAAAAAACGTCATATCTGATAATATATTACATTAGACATAAAAAAAGATACAAAAACTACACACACACACACCACTCAAATGATTGATTTCTCAATTGAGATAAAATTTAATGTATCCCTTAACGAACTTCAAATTATAAATTTGAAATTATCTAGAACATAAATTACCAATTTTGAATTTATATTAAATTAAAATAAAAATTTTTAAAATTATTTTCTTTAGGATTTTTCAAAGCCTTTTTAATAGCATTGACTCCAAAATAGATTAATTGTAAGTTATGAGATACCAAGTTTAAAAAAAAATAAAATATGAATATTTACTTTTATATATAAACAAACAAATAAATAAACAAACAAACAACAAAATTAAATTAATCAAATAGTTTGTGATAGAAAATAATTAAAAAAACAAACAAACTAATATTTATTGTGCCTATAATAAATAATAAAATAATAAAATTAATTAAGAAAAGAGTTATTATTATTTGATTAGAGTATAATAGTACTAATTAAATGTATTGTTAACATGAATTTATAATGACTTTAATTATAAAATAATTACATTTTAATTAATTTAATGAATAAACAAATATGGCTCGAAAGAAGAGAAAAAAAATTCATTTTGTTATTTATTATTTAAGTTGTTGACTAAATTTGGAATTTAAAATTAACCTATATTGTAAAACATGTATAAGTACATAATTCTATGTTGTTTACAAGCCCTTAATTGGTTTAAGATTGAATTGAATTATTTAAGATAAATTAAAAGTCAAATGAAAAACAAAAACTATGAACTGAATGTTGTTGATATAATATATTTTCTAAATATTTTGTTATTTAGTTCTCATATACAATTATAAGAATTAATAAATTAAATTTTAATTTTTTTTTAATTTAAAAATAAGGGAGAGTTGTAAGAATTGGCATGTGACAATAATTTATAAATTGATAGATTAGAATAAGAAAGAATCTATATTTTACTTTAGTATAAAAACATTTCCAGATGCTTAATTTACATATGACGATAAATATTCCTTATGAATACAAAAAGAATCATATGTTGATGTATACATCAAATGTTTTTCATTCAAGTTTCTCATGTTCTTTTATTTTATTCCTAAATCTGTAGATAACAATAAATAATATCATATTGGTATTCTAGATGGATTCGAAGGCTTTAAAAAAAAGTATGGTTTGCTTTCCACCCTTCATGAAATTAACATTTTGATTCATTTTTTCAAAAGGATGGTAGATAAATTCGAAAAAAATCATGAAACCACAGTGTCATAGATTTGAGGATTTCGAGTATCATCATTTAGATCGTAAAATCAAAATCAACCCTTTCAATCTAGAAAGACAATAAAATCTCCTAAAGATTATATTTCTTCAAATATAAATAAATAAATAAATAAATAAATGAATAAATAAACATATATATAATTATCTTAATGAAACAAATTCAAAAAAAAAAAATATAATAGAAACTTCATAATTTTTGTTTAAAACATTATTTATATCCGTTATTACTTGGCACCAAATCGTGTTAGTGAAAAGACAATAAAGTACCAAGTGGGTATTGCAAGCGCGGGTCACGACAATGGCGAATACAATATCCAAATGACTTAAGAAATAGTCAGGTATTTGGCGGGGGTGGGGGATGTGTAGGAAGACCGAAGGCTGCTTGTTATTTTCATTTATAACCTTCAATTGTTTTAACATATTAGAACATGCAAAAATTATAGTTCAACATCAAGATAAAAATCATATTTTTTCTTATTCTAAAAAAAAAAAATAATATTATATAAATTATATAAAATTGACGGTTTTCGTCAACAAACTATCTAAATAAAACAAAGATCTTATAAATTATATAGTATATCGGAAATTTAGTATTTGTAAAATATAATTTAAAAAAATATCAATTTCACACACCATAATAGTATAATAAAGATTTGATTTTTAAAAAATAAAAATAAATAAATTATTTTAATTATGGATTATTTTTAAAAAATCTGTTTGAAGAAGATCTTATGGAGGGAGTAGATATATTGCATGATGAGTACAACGGGTTCCCTCAACCATTACCTTGTTTTTCTTGATCGGGGGCCGTTACTTCTTATTTCAAGTAGCTAGCTCCTCCATTTTAACCATTTAGGATAGATACATCTCATACCACAAAAAGAGAAATTCCTTTGCAAGGCTCAGGGATCCAACCATTCACGAGATAGGAAAGAGTCAGCTGTACTAACCGCTACACTGGGATGGACCACTAATTATGAATCAATGTATGTTAATGATTTTTATAATTTAATTTCATTAGTAAATTTATGTATAAATTGTTCCATTTAAATGAATTTAATTTTCGATTAGATGTTTGATTGTACTATAATTATAATTTGGGATTATTTTGGTTATTTATTTATTTATTTTTTTTTTTTTTTGAAAATTAATAGATAAGTTCAACACTCAAACAAATATTCAAGTAGTTTAAATTATTAAGAATATAATTTTTTTAAAAGTATCAATATTATTATTAATTATGTTTTTTTAACATGATCGAAATGCATTAGAAGAAAATGTAAAATATATTTTAGGAGAACAAAAAAAAAAAAAAGATTTAATAAGAGATAAGCAAATAGATATTTATTTCTACAAATCAATAAGTGTTATTAAAACAGAAAGATGTTTAAATAAAAAATATATTATTAAATTATTAAATAAATACTTCATATCTACCCCGAAGATATTTATTTAACAAAATAAGAAAAATAAACATTACCCTTATGAAAAATAATAAATAAATTTGTCCAATTTATCCATATTAAATCCATTTATTTTTACTAAATCTAGAGATTTTACCTAATAATATTAAATTAAAATTCAAAAAAAAAAAAAAAAAAAAAAAAATAAAAGAATGAATTTTTTTTAAAGCGAAACTAGAAATTTTATTATGATCACTGTGAAAAAATTCGTATTAATGGTTTTGTAGAATCTTGGGGCTCTTTTCTCTTGGAATTAATTAATAATGCGATTTAATGCCTGTTATTTAACTTCGGTATTTAGAATTATAGTTTGTTACTTTAGCGTTATATCCATTACCATATTCATAAATATTCTAAAAAAGGAAACAACTATTTCTTGTAAAGTTGCTAAAGTATTATCAACAGAGAAATAAAGGAATTTATTTGAAATTTTCAAGAAAGTATTAATAATAGTAATAAATATATAAATATTTTTTTTTATTTACTTCTAAGGGAATATCTAGATTTGATAAAGAGGATCTAATATATGTAAACACTAAATTTAATTGAAAATATTTTCTTAATTTAATTTTTTAGAAAAATTGTGAGGATTTTGCAACTTCTGAGCCAATAATCTTCTATCTCCTTGATCCTTGAACTCGAAAAGACATATAAATAAATTAAAGTATGTATATAGTGGTGGTATATGTTTAGGTAATTAAATACAGATGTAGATTTTAGTAGATAAAAATTGAAATTTATATTCATTTTTTTAAAAATATATATTTTCATTTATAAATGACAGATTATACTGTTAATAATAATAAAAAAGTTAAATAATAATAATTAGATTTAATAAGTGTTTATTAATAAAGATATAATCACAAATTGGCTTTAAAAAGGAAAACTAGTTTGTAACGAAAGTTATTTTGCATTTCATACATTCTCACCTACTAAAAAGAATTTTAGGAACCAATTAACTAGTAAGAGCGAGAAATACTTGATTTGAACTTAACAGGAATACTAAATGAAATTATATAATATTCTAATCAATTTCTAAACTATTTGATATGTATTAATTGAGAATTGCTTAATATTTTTTTTTTACTTTTCTAATTATAAATTAGTATAGTTATTTTTAGGATTAAGATATTTTTGAAAATATTAATATTTTTAGAGAAAATTATAAACTTTTAACCCCCATCCATATCATTTTTCAATCTACTTCAGATCCTATTATTTTTTGATTGATATTAATTTAAATTAGCTGGAGTGTCTCCACTCGACTATCTCGCAATTTGAATTGGATTAAATTAAATTTAATTAATTATAAATTATAAATTAAAATGAATAAATAATATTTATGAAACCAGCGCATGTTTGGCTCTTTGTTGATGGCACCACGTCACGTGTTGGCGCGTGAGATTTGCAGTGTTAAAAAATTAATTCTGGTACTTTCAGCGATTCAATCAAAATTCTATATATAGCAGTTTTATACAATTTTTAATCATGTGTAAAATTATCAAATATATATCTTTATTTTTACGGTCACTTTAGAGGAAAAAAAATCAAATTGAGCTATATTTTTCAAAAGTTGATAGAAAACTACGAATTTTGAATAATGCCCATGTACCAAATTTCGTGATTCTAGCTCAAACCGTTTTTGCGTAATCTTGTCTACACTCACACACTCACAAATAGCAATTAATATAATAAGTAAAGGAATAAACACAGAGAGAGAGAGAGAGAGACAGAGAGAGAGAAACATTTTTCTCAGCCTTAGTGAAAATGATTCAGGAACCTTCAAAACGTATAAAAACATCAAAATCTCAACATCGAAAATTTTCTGGCGAGATAGTAAAAATCAAATGTCACTTTAACTTTTAAGAAAATTGAGTGGAAGAGTACTTACTAGTAGTATACAGGATATTGAACAAAGGAGTAAATAAACTTGTTCTCTTTTTACCACTGACCATTGATATTTCTTCATATAAAAATAAAAAATAAATTTTTATTGCTCATTTCATAATTATCTGATGATTAATTTAAATAATTTTAAATAGCTATATCTTTTTCATCAATTAGGAAATAGCAGCTTATAATTTTTATATATGTATATATAAATCAAAACTCAATTATATAATTTGTATTTTCAAGATTCCTATTATAATTCAATATTTATTCCTTTACTTATTATATTAATTGCTATTATTGCATTTAAACATAGAGAAGGAGAGAAATATTATTTTAAGTGTTAAGAAATAATTAATCATATTTTTATTAAATTTTGAAAAATAATTGGCATTAACTCTGTGATAGAGATATAAAATTAAAACTCTATAAATTACGTTAATAGTTATATTTCTAAAGAAGATGGTGAAATAAAAAATGATTTATTTTTTCTTCAATTTTTCTTTTAATATCTCAGTTTATCTTGAAATGGTGATACCTCGTTCTGAAGATTTGTTTAATATTCTTATAATTATGGAATAAATGATAATAAATTTTATCATAATGTCTGAATTGATTTTCCTAGATAGTTATAATAGATAAAATTATTCTAATTGTGTCTCTCTAATCTCTTTTTGTGTCACGATTATCACGACGGATTAAGAGAAATTTGTTAGTTGGTGGGCGGCACGATCATGAAATGAAGAAATCGCCAATGCTTACCGACTATGGCATCAACAGATTGACCAAGAGACCAAAAGGTGGACGGTGTCTATTGAAAATCCAAGTTGGCACCTTTGACCATCCTCTTGTCATTTCGATCTGCCAATAACAATAACAAATGAACCGAAATAGAACATGATATCAAATGGAATAGAATAGTGATCATGACTATAGGGAAGGGAGATGAAAATCAAATAAGATTTCTAAGGGAGTTATTAGAAGCTGCTAGGGTCATCAACTTTTTGAAATAAAATATTTTTAATATTTATGTTTCTTAATTATAATTATATAGATACCCCTATAGCTCTAACAACAGTTAATAATTATGAATAATTATAGAATAAAATAAAATTTTAATCATATAAATATATTATATAAATAGAGTAAAAAAAAAATTAAATTAAACTTGTTTTTTTTTAGAAAAAATTTCAATTTAATTTTAGGTTGTAAAGTAATTTCGTTTTTTTACCGACCGACGATAGTAAGGGAGGTATTGTTTTCACACCAAATTTCACATGTGGAGATTTTTACATATCTCCACGAATCATGCATTTTCTAAACAGAAAAAAGTATTTTTAGCATGATGTCTGTCCGTCCGTCCGTCTGTCCGTCCGTATAGATGTGTACAGCCTGAACGGCTCAACGGATTTTGATGAAATTTGGTATATTTACTTAATGCATCAGTGGGATGAATTGATCAACTTTTGGTGCAAATCCGGAAACCGGAAGTGGTAGTATTAATGATCGACGATAGGAAGGAAAGGGTTATTTTCACAGCAAATTTCACATGAAGAGATTTTTTACATATTATCACGAATCATTCACTTTGTATTTGTTTTATCTTCGAGAAAAATCATCTTTATTAGTTTTTTTCTTAATTTAAAATTATATGACGTCATCCAGCCATTCATGACGTCACACCCTGTTCTTACATATATATTATAAATAAAATAAAATTATAAATATTTATGTTATATGCCTATCTGTTTTTTATTACATTAATAGATATATTAAAATTATTTGAAATTGTTTCTGTAGCTGGAAATTAATTTATTTCAAACTGTCGGTCGGTTCAGACCTGGCCACAGGTCAACTTATTTTTTTTTTTGAAACTGAACGACAATTTTGGTATAATGAATAAATATTTGTTGGCAAAAAACTGATCCAGATTATTATTTTAACCTCTTCATTTGAAGTAAAGGTTTTACCATTCACAAAATCAATTAATGCATTTATCGTGTCTTTATCAATTTCAACCACCAATATTACCGGATCTAAATTTTGCATACCAGTTCTCACACTGGCGTATTGTCAAAACATCTCCATTTACATGCATAAATTTCTTTCTGGCTTAAATAGCATTTTTACCTTTTCTATAAAAAAAAGTAAAATATGACAAAAATTCTGCTTTTTGCTCTCATATTCAAAAGAGCACCAACCATAAAACTACTACGTAGATTCAATTGAACTTTTTCACATATAGCTAGCTCTCCAAACATATAATGATTATGTGGTTTAAGTGTAAAGTTGTGTTCGAAAAAATATTCTGGCGGAAAAAACGAAATTACTTTTCGAACAACCTAATACATAGTTATTCAAAAATAACAAAGTAAATTTGGTTCTAGAAAGAAATTTTAAAATCAAAGTCAAAATAAATAAAATTGATGAATTTTTCCTTATTCATAATTATATATATATATTTATATATATATATATATATGAAAATTATATAAATTATAATTTTTACAAATATTTTTATTTTTATTTTTATTCATGTATTTCGTACATTTAAGAACCCAGAATCAATTATATTTTTAAAAACATTGAACAAATTTTATCTTTGAATTTTTTTAACATTAAATATTTTTTTTTTCAATAGTATTTTCAAATTGATTGCCTATAATGAATTTTTGTCTGGATCTTTACCAATTTTATAAATAATTACAAATTCATAAAAATAATGTAAAAAAAAAATACACGAAAAGATAAAAATACAATATGTCAACATGCGAAATTTAAATGACTGAACACTTTTCTTTAAATCATAAATAAAATCAAAAAATTTAAATAGAATTTAATTTTTTATTTTTGTTTTTTTTATTAAGGGGGATCTTTAAAATTATGACCTTGCCAAGGATTAATTCCAAGGACGTACGTGTTTTGAAATTGCTAAAACATTGGGGCACCGAGTAAGCATCGACGTAATTCGTATAAATAAACTAGGAAAAGAAGAAGATGAAGAAGAAGAAGAAGAAATGATGGTATTTCTTTTGGAAGTCATCGACACGAATTTTTTTTACATTCCTTTTCAGGAGAGACAACTTGACTGTTTCCAATTATGAATAAACATTCATTGGATATCCCATCACTATATTTATATAGAAAAGGTAAAAAAACCTACATTTTTTCTTAAGGAAATTTAGAATGATCTGATAATTTCATGGAAATAATTTAAATGATTTGATCGATATTTGAAAAAAAAACAAAAAATTTGACCTCTTAGTTAGAAATGAACCGATAATCAATGATGGAACAGGTTGCCATCAAGTATCGGTTTGATACCATATGGCTATGGAATATTGCCAAGGGGTCAACTGTGAACACGTTCTATAAATTAGCAACCATAGACTAAGCACTTTTTTTTATTTTTAAACAAATTCAATTTGGCTTTTTTCATCAGCTGGTATGTGAAGAAAGATTTTTTTTCTTATTATTTATTTAAATATTATAATGAATATTGGTACTATAAATAAATAAATAAATAATAATAATAAATTTATTGTATAAAATGACATTTAAAATTGAAGTAAAAAGAAATTCTTTTGAAACTCTTTTTGAAATAAAATCTGTGACAAATATTTTGATTTAAAAACATAACTGATATTTGTAAAATTTTCACTCTACATCATGAGGATTCATTCAATTTAACGAATTGAACAAATAATAAATAAAATTATTATTTGGGTGTATTTTAGAATATAAATGAACTAACTTAATCTATTAGCAAGCTCTTTCTTCATAATTTGTAAAAATTGAATTATCATTAGAATTCCCAATAAATAATAATCATAAATATATAATTATGTTAATCGATTCCGATGAATTAATATAATTGATAATCATTATTTATTCAGATAATCGTTACATTATGATTTTATATTCAATATTCATTCAGATTTATAAGAAAACTTCAATTACATTACCAACCCCTACTAATCAATTTCTAATTTTTTAAATCAAAAATAAAAATTTTGTAATTATTTTTTTTTTTTTTTTGTAAAGAAAGTAAAAGAAAATAAATCAAATATTTTATCAAAAAATTCAATTAAAGTAAATTAATCAATTTAATAAAAAATTCTCTCTCTCTTTATATATATCTTGAGAGTTTAGAATAAATTATAAATAATATAAATGAGATATAAATAAAAATCAAAAATTTATATTTCTTGAATGAACATGGCATTAATTAGGTTCTTTATTCAAAGTATCTAGACCATTGTTGTTGAAGTGAAAAATTATATATTTTCTAGTTTTTAGTACATTTAAAAATAAAACTCTGTAACTTAATTTTTTTTTTAATTATTTATTTTATTTATTTCTAAAATAAGAATTCTATTTATGACTTCAATTTTAGTTAATTTTTTTGTTTTGAATAGCTTTTTGTTAATGGATCATGCGAACTAAACCATGATTATTCAGTAAATGTGTATATTCGGTGGTCAGTTCAATGAACATGAACACCCGGTGATGGTAAGTGACCCAGTGGCCTTATTAACTCCTAATGATGGAAGGTGAATCCAAATAATGAACACAGAACAGCGTTAATTTGCAATCCGATAACCTGACTAAAAAGGAGCGAAGAAATAGTATCAAGTTCATTCATTAATTTTATTCATTTCTAGTTTGATATATGCATAAATATATAATTTTTAAGAAAAATATTTTAATTTTGAATACATATAAAATGTCCTTTCATCCAGGACATATGAATATCATTATTTAAATAATTTTATAAATTACATATTCAAAGGTGTACATAAAAAGATATTATATGCATTTTTTTAAAAATTATATTAGAAAATTAATTTATACATTTTTATTATATTATATTATATTATATTATTATAATATAGTTCTACAAATTTACAATAACACATTGATAAAACTCACAGAGAGAATTAAAATTTGAATGTTAAACAATTAATTTACTTTTAAAAATAAATATAAAATAACGAGACAAAAATATATATATATATATATAATCATTCAAATAATTTTACTCATCCATCATCTTTATGATATCCATAAAGTTGATATTTCTGGGTCAGAAAGACCACATTCTTTTGATCTTAAGTTACTTCCATCTAATTTGGACACACTCCATCAAATAATTTCTTATAAAACTAATATATAGAAATTTTGTCTTAATTTTGAAAATTTTCTAACGACTATTTTGATAAAATATCTCGATAGATAAAAAATAAACAAAATTTAGATAAATTTTAAATGAGTTGAATTTTGTCCTTTTAAAAGTTGCAATCAAAAATGAAATGTCATTTATAGATGATTAATTGATTAATTATTTATCTAAAAAAAAAATGACAAAGAAAGATTGAAAAACTCAAATAAAAATACTTAGTCAATGTAAACATATTTTCAATTTCATAAATCATTCATTCTGCTATTAAAATAAAAACTTTGAAATATTAAATTTAGAGAGGTTAAATTTTAATTTCAAATTTTAAACTGAAATTATGAGGTGCTAATCCCCTTCATCAATAGAGTATCATTACAATATAATAATTTTAAACTCTAATTACGATGAAGCATACTACAATCTTAAAAATCAATTCTATTAAATTAAATAATTCAGCTACATTTACAAAATAATTCAATTATTTTCTTAATTAAAATATTACTTAAACAAATAATCTAAAATATTCATATAGTTATATCCATTTATTTTTATCTTTCTTATTTAATTAAACATAACCACTTAGAACATCATAATATGTTAATCGTCAATGAGGATATTCGAAAGAATTTTCATTTCACTTAGAAAAATATTTTAATGAACTTTTCAGCAAATCTTTCTTGTTGTAGGTTGTAGTAAATTAAAATCATTCATTTAATTAAGATAATCATAGTTGTATTTATTTTTTTATTTTCGAGATAATAACTTATAATTAATAAGAAGAAGTATGACTATATAGAACTACAATTGTAATAAGTTTATGAAATTTTTTTAGTGAGTTCTTAAGGCTCCCTTAATACATCCGATTTTTATATAAATTTTTTACTTTCTTGAAAAATTGGAAAACTTTTCTTCCCTCCATCGGAAATGTTTCGGAGCATCGCAAAATCATCTGACCTTTTTTTTAGAACCAAAAATTTCAAGTATTAGAAAATTTAATTTAATATTTCGCGGCACCCTAATCCCCTAATCCCCAGGGAGCCACGGCTCACACTTTGGGAATCACTGGTATATATATTAATACATTTATATTTTAAATAATGATTAAATTACCTCTTTCAATATTCTTAATTATATTTATCATTTATATAACTATATATATAAAATATATACTATAGATAACTTTATCAATAAATAATATTAATGATATAATTATCATTATATCATTAATTCTTTCAAAATATTTTTACATTTTTTAAAATAATTAATAAAATAAGTATTTTATATATAAATTCAGTTCAATATATCAAGTTCAATGTATCAATATAAACTAATAAAAAATTAAAATTACCTGCTTTAGAATAATTAATTAATACTTTTGTTCATAGTTTCAGCTGACCGAAAATAATTTGTTGACAGGTCTTGTGTTTGTGATTGCATATTATATAATATATCCTCTTTTCACATTAAGAAATAAAAGCTCAAATTCGGTGATTAACTCTACAGATATTATATAGTAAATTCATCTCATATATTTATTTTATTATGCTTTTTAAAAAAAAAATTGGATTAAAGTAATATAATTATAATTAAAACCATCTTTTTTATAAAATTAAAATCAATGATAATTTATTTGCTGGTTTTCTTAAGAAGGAGTAATTCCATGAATATATATTTACATTTTTTGCAAGTTTTAATTAATTCATTAAATGCCCACTACTATTCTATAACTAATAATTTAAATAGAAAAAGACAGTGTTTTGGGAATGAAACAAAATAAAAAACGAGTTTAACTTTTGACCTGTCGGGTAATTCAAATCAATTTAACTCTAAGGCTTTTTTTTACCTTGATATTAATCAACTGTGGTTTTGATTTATTAATTTTTTAAGCCAGCCCTTTATTTCTTTGAGAAATCTTTCTTATTATCTATTTTCCTGTTTTTCCTTCTGGCTCTCTCTCTCTCTCTCTCCCTCTCCCTCCCTACCTGATTATATCTGAATAAACAATTTTGGCGAAATCCTCGAATGGAGAATAATAGCGAAGTTTCCATGACCTAGGTTCCCGATCCCGTTGGCCTGCAGTCTCTTAATCATAAGGCCCCTTAATGTGGCCATCGAGATGCAAACCAATTGATGTCGGGACCATGCATTTCAATAAAGATTCCAGATAATGGTTTTAGAAACGACTCTCTAAAACGTTTTCTATTACAAAAAGAGATGAGAGAAACGGTTTCCTTCCATGCCAAATGATGATGTCCTCTCTGCTTCATTAAAATAGGTTGCCAAAAATACATGACAGTCGACAAAGTTCTATTTTTATTGAAAACGATAAACGTAAATTAGGTTTTCAATATAAAACTTGTTGAATGATTTTAGTTTTAAAAGAAAATGACATTTAGTAGTACATTATTAAAACAAAGTTAACGCAACCTGTTTTTTATCAACTTTCACTTACTATTTTTTTAGTTTATAAAATAATAAAATAATTCTTTTAAAATAATTTTTGAGGTGGGACAATTTATATGACTAATTGCATATCAGTTCATTAATTTGTCGTTAGAATGCTGTAAATAATTATATATATGAGATAAATGACACTATTGAGTTTTATTACCCCGCTATATAATAAAATATAACATGAACAATAGTCCTAAGTAAACACTTAGTGATTCTTGGACTCACTTTTTAAATACAGTTAAAATAATTACAAAATGAATAAAATCAATTTTTTAATATATGTAATAATATGAATATTTATTTTTAATAGGAGAAAGGAATACATTTTAATTTTTTAATTATCAACATCACCCACCTTTCAAATGAGAAAAATTGTGTTCTTTTCATATAATTAAACGTAGAAAGCTTTATCAAGGTTCACTTAAGACTAATGTTCATGTTTTATTTTGTAATAGGGGAAATTAAATTTTAACGTATGTGAGATTTAATTTTTAAAGGAAAAAACAAATAAATCATTAAGAAAATGGCAACTGTATAAATATATGAATTTGACTTCAAAAAAATCTAAAAATATTTATATTAATATTATCAGAAAATTTTTATTAAATTATTTAAATAAATACATAATATTTTACCTCCATTGGTTTTTATTGTAGAGAAATCATACATTGGAAATATCTTTTAAATATTTAAAAAAAAATTGAAAAAAAAATAAAACTAGCTTAATAACTACAAATTTTTTTGAATCAATTAATTCCAATTAAATAGTCAATGGATGAGGGGTCGAACTTTGTTAAAATATCGACTTTGCCTATTCACGTTCTTTTTTAATGAACTTGATCAGGAGAAAGCATTAACAAGAATCTATGTAAATTTGAAGGTAATTAAAATTCCTCAAAGATTCAAGCTCATCTTTTTTGTAAGTTGGTTTCCAATCATCAAATGATTTGATGACTTTATTAACAAGACCTAGTTTCAATTCAATTTGAATTTAGTTGCTTTATAAATAAATACCATATAATAAATGGATTATAATTTATATATGGAATATTATTATCAACATTCAATAATAATTAAAAAAAAATTGCAAAGTTGCTTTTAGATAAAATAAATAAACGATTATAAGGGATAATATAACATTTTCTAATCTAGACATATGAAAATTAAAATTTAAAAACTAATTGCCCTAAGATAATTATATATAAATTAATATGTTGCTTGAGATGTTGACGTTGATTTATAGAAATGGCTTAATTAATATTTAAATGTCATAAATAAGTAATTTTAATTAATAATTAATATTCAATATTATTCAATCATATATTAATTTAATTATTCATTATATTTTATTAAAATGTATCTACATCAATATACAATTTCATCAAACAAATGAACAATTTTCAATTGTAAGATGAGCCCATAATCTTATATTAATCCAATCTGAATATAAATACTAAACTCTTGAATCAACTTTAAATATACCTAAATATTTACTTTTAATAATATTAAAAGTATTATACTATATATAATATGAATAAAGGTGTGGCGTTGTTATTTTGTAATTTATTATTTATTTTTTATTTTATTTTTATAAAATATGTTCATTTCCCAAACATATTAAAAATAATATTAAAAAGAAAAAAAATTGAATAGTATATATTAATTGTTTACTTGGTTATTATTCTACAAATGTTATACAAATAATTAATTAAATTGTTTTAGAGAGAAAATATAACCATAAAAAAAATTTAAATTTTTTTCTCAAACTTTTCTGAAAATAAAAAAAAAATGATGTCTCCTTGAACTTGTTCCTGGTCATTCTCTCCCCTATTTGGCAATTAAGGTGCGTGCATTGAACTTCAACTACGCTATCATTAAATCAAACAAATTGAGTTTTACATGAAATAAAAAAAAATATTGTTTTTTTAACTAATCATACTAATCACACTCCTCCAAGGATATTTGATGCAGCTTCGAGTAGTTTTTTCAACGATAATTAGATCAAGACTTTGGTTTCCTTCTCGTTAAATGTCCAGTGAATGACTCACAAAGAAATAAATATTAAAAAAAAAAAAAAAAAAATCTAAAAGGAAAGGAAGAGAAGGGGGAGGGAATACGGAGATAGGATTTCGGAATTGAAAAGAAGGAGAATGATAGAGGAGATAGAGAACCCGGGTACCATTAACAAATCTCTTATTTCATTGAAACAGGTTCTTCTTGGAAAGGATTTCAGTCATCAAGATATATTCAAATCGGACGATCGAGTAAAAACCAAAATACGATCACGTCACATCTTCCAAGAACAGCTTATATTTGCAAGATAAATTGCTTAAAGATGAATAACAATAGTCACTCAATATATATATTTACGTTCTCTTTACTATTTAAATTTAAAATATATTTATACGAGGGCCATTCAATAAGTAAAGAGGCAAATTGCTATAGCTCCAAATTGATTCTTACAAAATTCTGACTATTTTTCAATATAATAACCTCCCACAGTTATGTACTTGTCCCATCTTTCTTGTAGCTTCCCAAACTGACCCGAGATAAGCTTCAAAAAAATCGAGTTGGGAGATCTTACCACATCCTACCTACAGTCCAGACCTCGCCTGTTTTACCTGTTTGGACCACTCACGTGGAAGAAGATTTGCTAACAATGAGGAAGTTAAAGAAGCGGTGCAAAAGTGGCTTTGGAGTAAATTTGAGCTATAGCAATTTGTCTCTTTTACTTATTGAATGACCCTCGTGTATATATATATATATATATATATATATATATATATAAATCTATAAAAATGTTGACAATAAAAAAAAATAGAAAATTCACTAATTATATTAATTAAAATATATTTTATTATATTATTATTTTTTGTCAATTTTGTAAATAATATTATGTTATTGTAATTTTTCTTGCGGATAAACAATCCTTCTTAAAAGTCCAAAAGAAGAGTATGTATAAATATACAATACAATAAAATGATAAATATTTGTATATCTTTATATTATTAACAAAGTGATTTTAAATATTATATAAATATGGTAGATTTGCCTAGAGGAAAATAATTATTAATAATTTTGATTACTTAATGAATAACTATAATAAATCAAAATTTAAATATTTTTTATATAATTTTTTCATATAAAATACAATGATTCATAATTTTATCTTATAATGGAATATGTATAATTTTTTTATTCAACAGTACTATACTTTTAATCTTATTAATTTTTATTAATAACAAAATAGAATTTATGCCCTTATTAGATTTATGAATGATGCAATTATTGGTTATTAAATCATATACATGCATTAACATATTAAAATAATTCTATCGTTATTTATAACAACTTAGAATGGAGAAAAAATTGAAAATAGATCAAGGAAATATTTATCTGATAAAATATAAAATATTTTTATTTAAAATTGAATCCATTTAAAAAATAAAATAGTAGAAATTAAATTCATCTATAGAATAATATATGAGAAAGATATATGACTATATGAGGAGTATTTAAAATCGAATAAGGTTGTGATTTGGTGGTTTAAAGGTGAGCCAGTAGCAAATTGGCAGCGGGTCTTCAAGTTGGCATCAAGGCTGGCAAGGGGCCCTCACCTCGTCTCTTTCTTTTTAAATAGACGCATGGCTTTCCTCGAAATGCACTGGCCTTGGATGCTTGCGAACATTTCATTATAAAAACCCTCCAACGCGCGCATTAAATACACAACGGATAAAACAATCTTAACTGAGAACTTAGAATATTATAATTATATACTTGCCATTCGAATCCAAAACTCTGATTGAAAATTTTTTAAAATTGTATGTTGTAAATTTCAAGGTCTTAACCATGAAATGTCAAAATGTTGATATAAACTGTGACAACATTCAGATATAGATCAGACATGTTTTTCAAGAAATAGGCAAATTAAAGCTATACTATGCTTATTAATATTAATACGTTTTTTTATATAGTATAATGGTATATACTATATAAAACTGATTCATTTATAATTGACTTTTAATTTATACATAATAACACTAATAATAACAATAATAATACATAAGTGTGTAAATGATAAATATTTTGTTTTGATTTTACTTATTTTTTTATTGAAATAATAAGAATTAATATAATTTCTTAATTATTCTGATTTAAAAATTATTTAAAAAGATTGGAGTTGTAGCGAATAATGTTAAGATTATTTTTTTATAATCAATAAATTTAAGTAAAAAGAAATCTTTTTAAAAAACACCCTTTACTTAAAATTGCACTAAAAAGTAAAAAATAAAATCACTGTAAAGTGTGTGCGCCCAATAGTGGAAGCAAATGTTTTACGGTGTTATTATAATTTGAGCGCACACACTTTACAGTGATTTTATTTTTTACTTTTTAGTGCAATTTTAAGTAAAGTGTGTTTTTTAAAAAGATTTCTTTTTACTTAAATTTATTTTATACTTTTTAGTCGTGTTCAGCGCCTCTAGAACTGCTATCGCCATCTATGATTGAAATAGTGAACTATTCCATATTCCGCATATGAAAGTTTAGTTAATTAATTACCACTAATAGATAAATAATTCAGTGGATTTTTCAATTGATTCGTGAATTATTAGCAGGAGCAAGCGCGTATGCAAAATTTCAAGTTGATTGAATGACGGGAAGTTGTTGAAATATCGATTATAAAATGCCGCGCGTACAAACGGTGTGAGTTAAGTAAAGTGTATTAAAAAATGAGCAACATTTTAATTTTCAGATAATCCTGAAATAAATAATAATTATTAGGATATATTATATTGCAGTACCTAATATCAAACCAATCATTCTAATTTATGCCAACGCAATTTAATCCGTCGATCCTTTTTAAGTCATTTTTCATTAATTCACTAATTATATTAAGGCTATTTTTAAAAAAAAAATCCTTTTTTTTGGATTCAATATAATATATTAATAATTCTCTTGCCATTTTCGAAAGTCTATAAAGAATTCTATTGGATTGGTTATGTTCCAAGATATGCATACAAGTTGTTGTTGTTTTACTGTAGAAATATTTCTATGAAGTAAATTAATAATAAAAATCTTATTACATGGAATCCATTGTATAATTAAATCATGGTACTATAATTCTTCAATTTAATTTAATTCAATTTCAAGATAAATTAATATCATTTGGACATTTTAAATTGATAACAACCAAAGATCAAATTAAATGTCATGTGTAGTTATGTAAACCATTCTCGTAATAGAAGTAGTCACATAAAAAATTAGATTATTTAATTAATCAATGAAAAAGTTTACTAGTTCTTTTTTTTTACTTATTAAACTGATGATATTAATAATCAAAATTCAAATCTAGGTAATGAGTTTTTAAATAAAAAGTAAAAATATCCTGTTTTCTTATTTATATAAAAATAATTTGTTATATAATCTAATATATAATAAATATATATATATATTCAACTTCAAATAATATATATTAGAAGAAGTCAATGAACTTACTAAATCATACCAATCAAGATAAGTTCCCAACAAAAATTTAAATATAAAAAAATAATATTTATTTATTTTTAAATATACTAATTAGAATTCTTTTGAACAATTTACTAGGAAATGTTATTTAATCAAAAGTAAGTTAAACTGATAAAATACAGAAAAAATATCTACATTAGCTCATTCAATATATAATATATTATATTAGCTACATACTTGAAAATGCCTGAGAACAAAATAAATAAATCCTATTTTTGTTAAACTCAATTTTCATATTCCTTCCAAATCAAATCTGAATTGAATAAGAAATTGCCCATCTTAAAATGATATTCAAAACTGGAAAAAGTTACTAAAAGTTTCAACAAGAATAAAAACCAAGTTTTTTTCTATTCAAAAATACTCGCCCTACATTGGGATACATATAGTATATATAGATTGAAAGAAAAAGAGATATATAGAGAGTAAGAGAGAAAATATTCTTACTTTTCTTATGGAATATTGCCTGGAAACATTTTTAGTACAAAAGATGAGATGAATAAAATGAAGTTTGTGGACATTCAAGTTAAGAGTCTCTATTTACAAACTGAAACTTCTTTAGAATGCCAATAAACTGAATGAATAGAAAAAGAACTGTTTCTAAAATATATAATTAATTATAAAACGATGAGAAGAGGAAATGAAAACCGGAAAAAGAAATATAAAGACAGGTAACAGGAATTATCATTATGTTTTGTATGATTAATAATTATAAAATATATTCAAGTATTTTATTTAATATTATTTGTAATTTTTTTTTTAATATATAAATAAGTTATATATTATAAATTAATTTAATTGAAAATAATTAATTCCTAGCGTTACTATGTTGTATAAAATTTTCTCTAATAATGATCTGGAAATATTTAAAATAATCTTTAAAAATTATTATATTAAATATCAATAATAATAAAATAAATTAAAATTATATTTTTGATATATTGTGATATTTTACCTCAATAAATAGGGGGAGAGAGATAAGGAAAGACAGTTAATGTTTTATTATTATGGTTAATGAAAATAAAGGGAAAGGAAGGGAATAATTATTTTTATAGTTATTAGACATTCCTACATACGATATATACATAAAATATTCATATATATTTAATAAACTTATTGATATATTCATACAGGTATAAATGATAAATAAAAAAATTAAATCTAATTATAAATAAATTAAAATGAAATAAAAATGATTGAGTCAATTAATTATTCTAATAAATAGTTAAGTTGTTTTTTAATATATTTGTAGAAAATTTATATTATTTTTATTATTATAGAATTAATATTATTTCTCTCTCGTATATCGATGATGAAATTTTAATTTAATTGGATTTCAATTTTTTGATATCGTTTTGTGGAAGGTACTCTTCAATTAAATTATATATGGACAACGATATAAGAAATAATATTATTTCCATTTTAAAATATAAAAATAAATTAATAAAAAATAAGTTGACCCGTGGCCATGTCCGAACCGACCGACGGTTTGAAGTAAATTAATTTCAAGCTACAGAAACAATTTCAAATAATTTTAATATATCTATTAATGTAATAAAAAACAGATATGGATAGAACATAAATATTTTTAATTTTATTTTATTTGTAATATATATGTAAGACCAGACTGTGACGTCATATAATTTTAAATTAAGAAAAAAACTAATAAAGATGATTTTTCTCGAGAATAAAACCACCACAAAGTGCATGATTCGTGGTGATATATAAAAAAATCTCCTCGTGTGAAATTTGGTGTGAAAATAACCCTTCCCTTCCTATCGTCGATCGCTAATACTACCACTTCCGGTTTCCGGATTTGCACCAAAAGTTGATCAATTCATCCCACTGATGCATTAAGTAAATATACCAAATTTCATCAAAATCGGTTGAGCCGTTCAGGCTGTACACATCTATACGGACGGACGGACAGACGGACGGACGGACAGACATCATGCTAAAAATACTTTTTTCTGTTAAGAAAATGCATGATTCGTGGAGATATGTAAAAATCTCCACATGTGAAATTTGGTGTGAAAACAATACCTATCGTCGGTCGGTAAAAATGTATTATAAATTTAAAAAATATTTATAAAAAAATACCCCAAATTACTTAGATGAATGAATTAAATATAAAATAACTTTAATTTAATAATAGAAATATTTATATATGAGAAAATTTGTATTTTTTGGTGATTGTTAAAAACTAAAAAAAAAAACTAATATATGGATATTGTTAGAAGTTGATTACAAACTTATTGTTTCTTTTTAATTTTTAATATTTAGATTCATTTTGTTCAACCATTTATTTGTAAAAATAAATTTTAATTAATCGACAGCGAGGATGTACGTGGGAGGGTAATGCGTACACCATTGTAGGGTGACTATATGGTATATATATATTAATAAAATAAATAAATAAATATTACATTTTTAATACATTATATTGCGATATTTTAACAAGAAATTAATTGAAAGAGAAACAAACGTGAATGATTTAATTATTGTATTTTATTTCGTAGAATTTGCAATATAAAAATAAGTAAATAAAAATTAATAAAATTCAGTGACTGTCGTAGGTGGAAAAAGAACAATAATTATTTAATAAATAAATAAAATTATATTAGATTTGAGTAAATAAATATTATTTGTAAAATTGGTGTAAAGTAAACCAATAATATATTTACAAACTATCTTTATATAAAGTGTTATGATGTATTCTGTTGAGCAAATAAACACGCCAGTTTATGGTTAAATGAAAACCCTAAAATAGCCTGTAAAATATTGATAGAGTAGACTTATGCCCGTTGGCGAACATTAAATCGCCAATCGTAATATAATATATCCGAGCATTAACAAAAACATACGACGCTCTCTATTTTTACAAGCAAATAAATAGATGAACCCAAGACAGACAGACAAATGAGTTGGGCCCCTGTTCGAAGTGATTTGCTCGATAGAAACCAAGTTTAAATTTACCAACGGATTGTCAATAAATTAAAAGGCTTTAGTGGGAATTAATCTGGGCACTTTTCATGATTAAGAAGTAAAAAAAAGTTATAGAAAGAAATCGATAAAATCTGTTTGAATGTAAACGATGATGAGCATAGAGAAAAGAAAATACACATTTCTAAAAATTATTATGAAATACTTAACCCAAAAAAAATAATATTTTTAATTATAACCCATTTTTTGATACGCAATGTTTTTTTAGATAAATTAACAAAATAAGATGGTACAAAATGATTTAAAAATAATTTAATAAGTATAAACATTGACTAAGTAAGTATATAATATTTTTTTTTATTGTAAGAAATATTAATTTTTTACTATATTCTATGAACCAACCATAAATTGTAGTATATGTATATTACAATGACATGATGGCGCTGTTATCAGGCAATGACTTCTGGGTCGATTGATTGCCCGACAACAGCGCCACACTGGCGTTTATTTTTTTTCCGTCACTACAACGGATGGTCTATGGACACTTTTTAAATAAGTAGTAGTAATCTCAATCTATAAATATATATATATATATAAGAAGTATTTAAAATCAAGAATAGAAATATTATAGAAATCTTGAAAATTTAATAATAATAATTGAAAAATGATCATCTATAATAGGTAGCTGGGTAATATAAATAATTTATCATCATAGTTTAAAAATAAATAAATCATTAGAATAAATTGTCTTTTGATGAATAGTTTATTCGGAAGCAGGCAATTTATATTCCGCTATTTTCATCAAGCTTTATAAATAAAAAAATAAATATATACATGTCTTTATTTTATTAACAAAATTAGTCATGTGAATTAAACACAATATAACTGTATAAATTAAATGAATAAACTTAATAAAAAATTAATCTATATATATCAGATACATATTGATTTTTAATATATATTTTTATCAATAGATGAAGTATACATTTAAATGCATTTTAATCAATTTTTTAAATTATATAGGTAAATTACATGGATGAAAAGAAGAGTTTTTATATTGAATTAGGTTAAAAATAAAAAAAAAAAGTTTAAAAAATACATAATTTTAGTTTTAGAGGGGTAAATTAATTTTTGTTAAAACATGTGCTATATTACCCAAATTTCAAATTTTAAGAGAAAATTAATATATTAATAGTTAAACAATAATAAAAATATTTTCGAAATATTTGCTCCCGGAATCAAATAGGATAGGTCTATTGACTGGAATTGTGGTCTTTTACTGGACAGGTTTAGTGAAAGAAAATAAAAAACGATCCGGGAGATAAAATTAAAAACAAAACAATGGATGAACGACATTTTTATAGCGGCTGAAAAGCATAGCTACACTGCTTGAATGAAGGTGAATGATGTCTTTTGTAAGGAAAAGCTCCATTATAATATAATTTAAATTTATATTGATTTAAATATATTATATATATATATTATTTTTTAAATTATATTATGCATATTTAATTTATACTCATTTTCATTATTATTATTTTGTTTGTGTTTAATAAAAATTAAATATTAATTTTATTCGAATTTTCAATAAAATTTATAAACATAAATATAACTTTACTTATGCAAATTAACTCAAATGAAATCATCGTTTTTTTTTTTACTGTTGTCCTCGTTTATCTGATTTATATTTTTAATAAAACTTGAAAATAATTCTGGTGAAAAAAAGTATTCATTTAACATAGAAAGTTTTTTCAAGAACTCGTTTACACCAATATAAAACAGTGAAATGACATTCGAGATATTTCATTGAATAAATATAACCCTCTCACCCTTCCACTCCTCGTTCATCCAGCTTCCCCCATCAGCCGTTTATGCTATCAACAAAAAGTTCTTTCGGTGGTTTTGTTAACACCTTCGGCTCTGAGCTCGGCAAGAAACAATTAGAGACATAGCGTGGAATTTTAGAAGATCAACATCAACCCTTGGAACGATAATCACATGTTAACTCAAACAGAGAGAGAAACATTCAGACACAAACAAGGACAATTTCAACAGAAAGAGAGAAAGAGAATGGGAAAGGGAAGAAAAAAATTTAATCTAATAAGGGTAAATTAAGTTAACAAACTCGAGATGATAAAATCTTCTTGCTCACTAGAAAAAAAGGGTTAGTGACAACTATTAATTTATATAAATTGTTCAAAATGTAAAATTTATAGAGCTGGTTAATTAGAGTTGGAGTATACTATTCACAAAGTTATTTGGTCAAGTTATATTCCTTTTTGATTTTGATAGAGGAGCGTGGAGAATAAATAACAAGCTAGCTAATCACAAAATTGGAACAATTAACTACCGAAGATCAAGGCCTCTTGAAATTCAGATTCCACTACAAATAGATAATGTGAGAATACATTTTCTTCTCAGGCATGTAATAATATTTTAAATTATTCATTAAATTTGAACATAATAATAGTAATAATAATGAAAGAGAAAAGAAAAATGAGTGAAATTATTCTTATTGTTTATAGAAATGAAATTTGAATTTTTAGTAATCGGATAAGGAGAGAGCCCTGGTTTTAAAAAAAATATTATTATGCCAAACAAATTTTATAAACTAAAATAAAATTGAAATATGAGATAAACCTTAATAAGAATAATTATTATTTAAAAACACTCGGTTAATTTTGAAGTTGATTAATATATTTGTTTTATGCGCATTTCGATTGTTACATCATTAACAAAAGTTGAGAAAAATGTTGGTGTAACAATCGAAATGCGCATAAACCAAATATATCAATCAACTTCAAACTTAACCAAGTTTTTTTAACTAATTTTTATTTTTAATAAGATTTATCTCATATTCAATTTAATTTTAATTTAATATAATATATTTAAAAAAAATTTGATTTAAGCACCTGTTTTTCATTCAAGCCAAAGTTTGGTTTAGAGATTAATTTAATATAATTTTAACCATGAAAGAAATTGAATTGAGAGTGATAATCCAGCCCTAAATTAGAATATAAATTTAAAAGGGTGGTTCCTATCATAAGAGGAACATAAGTATTTAATCATAAAGTAATTTATAATAATAATTTAATATTATATTTATATCATAGACATTGAAATTTTATATATATATTTCAAAGTTATTTTAAGCCTTAAGCTCATTAAATTCGATTATTAATTTTTATATATTAATAAAAATTATTGAACTTGGTAAGATTTAATCCACCTCAAATTCGTTAGACCAGACTAGAATCATTAAGCCCCATACCTGGTAAAAAAAAATTAAGTAAAATGGTTTACTACACCTCTAAGTACTTATTTATTATTATGATTATTATTTTTTTTTTTGCTAATATTTTAAAATAATATATTATTAAAGAAAAAATTACATATTATAGGATACAAGTAATTCATTACTTTAAGACAAAAACAGTTATTTGCAAATTTTTTTTATCATGCAAACCATTTAAGTCGATTTAATTTTTATTATGTAGACATTTAGTACATTATATATATATATATATATATATATATATATATAAATGGATATTTAAAAATTATTTGAACTATTCTTTGCCTTTCATACTAAACTATTCACGTTCCTCTTTTTATTGTGTGCATGTATTTTAGAATATATAGAACAAAAGAATGTCCCTTGCGTAAGAATGACATGCAAAATGAAGTGTTCCAAATTTTTTTTTTCCATGTTTATATTTCTTTTCCAATTGGCAGAAGTTTGGCATTGGCTAAGAGAATCTGTCAATTTATCATTTCTAAAAAGAATAATAAATTGAGAAAAAAAAAAAAATTATATTTTATTTTATAATAAATTATACAAATAATTATATTATTCAAAATTAATTCCACTCTTGAATATTAAACGAATTTATTTTTTTTTATTTTAAATATTTCGAATTTTTCTTACTTTAACCACAAATAAATAATTTTAAGATTTTTAAACAAATTTTTTTTAATGCATATTTTAATGCATATAATCAATAACAAATAAAATATATATTAAAATTTCCAATAATTAAATATTAATTTATTATTATTAAAATGAAATATTCATCTACGTGTATTTATTATTATTCGTGATATTTTATAAATTGATATTTTATTAAAACAATTAGATTATAATTTCAATTTAATTTTAATTTATTTATTAGCTTTCTCTTATTTGCCATTTTAAAAAAAAACAAACTATTTTATTGATTTATTTATGAGTGAAGTTTGATGAACTCCAAATTAATTATTCCTCGGTACTGAGACTTTCGCCAAGTCAAACAAAATTCATACAGCTTTTTTAAATAATATCTCAACAATTTAAATTTATTTATAACGTAATTTTGTAAATTAAACCACATATTGATATTTGTTATTGTAAATTTATTCAAAAAATACAAACATATACACATGTATATAATATTATATATATATATAATGTGGTTTAATTTACAAAATTCCGTTATAAATAAAAACAACCACCAAAGCTTTAATAATTTAATTTAAATTTATCTTATTGTATTTAATATTTGAGTTTATTATTAATGTAACGAATATATAATTTGTTGATAAATATTTAATATAATATTAAAAATGTGAAATAAAGAAATTAACTATTTACTTATTCCACCCCTTAACGTTAATTATTTGGAATAAATAAAAATATATTATGATTTTATTACAGGATATGATACTATATTTGATTAATTCATCAATTATAACCGAAGCACCATACATAAATAGAAATAGTAAACTAAATTTCTGGTCTTATTTATCTTAATGACATAAATTAAAAAAAATCTGGAGTGTTTCCACTCGAGTATGTGGAAAATTTGAATTGCATTAATTAACATATATTATATTTAAATTACATTTAATTAATTATAAATTATAAATTAAAAAATAATATTTATTAAACCAGCGCGTATTTAGCTCTTTGTTGATGACACCAAGTCACGTGTTGGCGCGTGATTTACAGGCAACGTATTAAAAATTAATTCCGGTACTTTCATTGATTCAATCAAGCTGAAATTCTATATATAGCAGTTTTATACAATTATTAATCATGTGAAAAATTATCAAACATATATCTTTATATTTACGGTCAGTTTAGAGGAAAAAAAATCAAAACGTGGTAGGTAATGACCCTCTTCCGGTTGAGCTACATTTCTCAAAACTTGATCGAAAACTACGAATTTTGAATAATGCCCGTGTACCAAATTTCATTAACAAACTGTTTTTGCATAATCTTGTCTACATACACACACACACACACACACAGGGGCATTTTTCTCAACCTTAGTGAAAATGACTCAGTCAGAGACCTTCAAAACGTATAAAAACATCAAAATCTCGACATCGAAAATTTTGACGAGAAAGTAAAAATGTAACATATTTAAAAAAAAAATTTAAATTATTTTAATTACGTAAAATGAAACTTTATAATAAAATATTGTTTAAATCTGTTTTAATATAAACCAGGAAGTATATATGATACATGTCTTGATTAAAAAAATAGCGTTCTAAAATAAACAAGGGGTGAAAGAATAATAAAAAAAAAAATTTAAAATTGAATTGTTAAGAGAGGAGAGCACAACTTTGCATAATCATGAAGGAAGGAGGTAGGGGGGGGGAATTTACTCAAGCAAACATTTTCCCTATCCCTTTCTCCGGGATAAACATGGAAGGGTATTGTTTGCTACGAATTGGGATGAAAAATAGCGTAAAAAAAATCGCTTGATGTAATGGAGGCAATATCGAAGTCTCCGGGGGACGGTTAATGAATGCGTTGGGCCGGTCTCGGTACATTGCTCAATCCAGGGGCCTTAATTGCTAATGAAGAAGACGTGAGGCTCACAAATTGATGTGATAGGATCACACCACGATTGCTTTATTTGTTCAGAGGAGGGCATGTCAATAGACAACCTACTTCATCTCCAGGAGGTGGGTTATTTATAGGGACGTTAGAAATACGATGGAAGTCAATTTATGCAAGCAATCCACACTGGAAGTAATTGACTTCAAGAGGCACTCGCCTCTATTTTTTCAAGTATTTGTTGGCTTGTCTTGCATGAGTTGTTGGAGTATTTGCATTCGGCTTCTCCGAGAAAAAGATGCCATTCATTTAAGAAGTTCATGTCACAATGTTTCTGTCCGTCCTTACAAAGGTTTTTTACTCCTAAATTGAAAGCTACACGAATAATGGCTAGAAATGGGACGTTGAGAATTTTATTGAATTAATCAACGGTTCAGACCTCCCGGCAGGACTTGGCGACCACCCACGCCTTTTGGCCCATTCAAATTACCATGAGTGAAAATTCAGATTAGTAACTGCATTAAAATATTATCTAAAGTTCAAAAGAAGACCAGATTAGATTAGATCTTAAGGTTCGAATTTTCTTGTCTATAATTATTGAGCCGTCATCAAAATGTTTATAACAATTTACTATCAAAATATGTTAATTTAAATATATAGTATGTTCAAGGGTAGGAACCTGGGGTAGGAAACCCATTACAAACCAAGTACATAAAACCACTATACAAAATACAATGTTGTTTTAATAGCCTTTTGTGATATAAGGATTATCTTACTAAAGAATATATAGGTAATATTGTTTTAGAATTATATTGTTCATATATTCATATTGTTGGCATTCATAAAGGAATCTCTATTCTATGTTATTTTAAATTTTATATTAAAAACCATTCCAAGTAAGGGAAGGCAGTAATTATTTACCTATTGTTTTCTCAAAGAATAAAAATTTTAACTTGATTTATATTTAAATATCAATTTGATTTTAACATTTTATATCACATTTTTGTAATAGGTCATGGGCTACATACCTATATATTTTTAGTTTTGTATTATTTATATATTTATAGAGAGAAAGAGGTTAATGAAGGATTAAATGATTTTTTTTTTCAGTACATCTTCTCAAAATCATTTAAATACAATAATAATTGAAAACATCTATTCCTTCTTAAAAATAATTATTAATTATCTACTATAAATTATAATTATTAATTGTTAAACTAAAATGAAATGTATAAATAAAATATTAATTTTATAAGGTATATTGGTTTTGATATTTTTATCAATTCTTGAGAGCAACACTGCACTAAATATAGAAATAAATGATAAACCAGGCGAAAAGTGGACAGTAACTGAAATATAAATAAATCAAGAGAGAAATAGAAACACGGGGTTTCAGTGGGATTAAATTTTCTAACTAATATATATATTAAATTTGCACTTATCAATTAACTTAATAATACTCTAGGATAATAAAATATGTTATAATTCTATATGTAAATTGAAATTAAAATAAATAAAAAAAAGGTAATTGTGAAATATAAAATTTATTTGTGCAAAAAAAGACAAGAATTACGGTACGTAAAAGAATAAAAAAAAAACAAGTTAATTTATTTAATTTATAACACTTTTCCTTAATGAAATATTCAATATAACAGATATTTTATTTCTTCTAAGATAAAAATATTATATAAAATTTAACACGAAAGATAACAAACATATTATATAGAGATATTTATAAAAATAAACAGTATAATATTCATGATAAGATAAGACTTAAATGAAAATTGCACTTTAACAATTTAGTTGTCAAATATATAAATTACTAGTATATAAATAGGTAATAATGAATATAATTTAATACAAATTGATAAAAGAATAATTTTGGCGATTCAAATGCACGAACGATTTTAACACTTCAATTGATTAATTTAAGAAATTAATTATACTATTAAAATCAAATAAATATAAATAAATTCTAACTTAATTATATCAAATAAAAAAAAATATTTTCTATATAAATATTATTTTAATATAAATCAAAGGTCAATCACCAGTAGTAATGTTTGTTTATATTAACGAGCCTTGAAGATAAGTATACAAGATCTAAAAAATATATGTACATAATTAATAAAAACCGATAGAAAAATAATTTTAATAAATATATTTTTCCACAACTTCAGTTATTTTATTTATAAATAAACAAATGAATAATATAATACTGTAATCCAGTATTAAAAAAAAGTATGAAAAAATAAAATCGAATATAAATTATGCAAATATCAGCTATCCCATCTGTCAGAAGAACTTTAAAAATTTCTTCTTGCCGATGAAAGTTTGAATAAATCTATCCCAGTTAAATAACTTTTCGTTATTTTTAGATAATCTAAGAAAAGTATTTTTAAATTCTCTTTACATAGAATATATTATATAAATATTTAAGTAAATTACAATCTGCAAGAAAAAAATAATGATTATATTTCAAAATCAATACATATATTATTTCTACTACTTATAAAATTATGTAAAATATATAAAAAAATAATTGATTAGAAGATTTATAATATTATACATAGTTTATAAATATACTATATTACCTGTCAATATATTTCTATGGTGAATTTTAAGTTAGATTAATTATATATTCAAAAATAATTGATATGATAATAAATAATAAATTAGAAAATACATTTTAAAAAGAATTATTAAGTAAAGAATCTTTAAGTTTTAACTAATTTTATATATTTATTTTTTTATTTTATTCAAAATTAGATTGTATTTTTTAATTTTAAATATAATTAGAAATATTTTTCTTATTTTATAATATTTCTTTTAATTAACTTAGGAGAATATATTATTATTGTTGAATTTTTTTACTTCTATTTTCTTCAAATTCTTCACTGATTTATTTTATTTTATTTTTTTTTAAATTATTTCAGATATTTTTTGTGATTCATTTAAGAAGAGTGAATTATTACAGAAAAAAAGAGCAAATACCTAAAAACGATTTCACATTATTTGTTGAACTGTCATAAGAAGGTAAAAGAAAACAATCACAAAAGAAAAGAAGACAAAGAATATGAGAAAAAAATGTTAAACATTTTTGTTCTATTTTTTTTTTTTTATTAAAATTTAAAAACATTGTTTTGATAAAGTTTTACCTGAAATTTTTAATCTTAAATTTGAATCTAAAATTTAATAAAAAAAAAAGATCGTAGTTTTTTCTGATCATAATCAAAAAAATAATGATTTTCTGTGCATAAGCAGATCCTAATTGCTTTCATTTTGTTCAAAAGATAAATATCTCCCTGTAGGGCTTAAATATTTCTTTTATCTATTTTAACCCTTTCGTCCTTAATAGCGTATATTGGAATACGAGTGTATTATTTTATTAATATGTTTTTTTTTATTTTTTCTTAGCCTTGAGTAAAAGTGCAAAGTGAAATGAAACTTTAACCATGTGGTCAATTCTGAAAGAGTTGAAATTGGGGCCAAAGAGCAAGACCCAGTGGTCCAAAAGGATTCGAACAACTAAACGGAAGAGATTGTCCATTTGGAAGTTATAAGAAAAAGCATTGTACCTAGTACCTAGTATAATTTATTACTATCTAACTGTAGAGACGTCAATGTCGAAGCCTCGGGCATTTTCATTAAGGTCAACAAAACTTTTTTTAAAGCAAGGATTGGTATTAAAAAAAGATACAAAATTTGAAATTGAAACGAAAAAAAAAATACCTCATATAATATTTAAATAAAAAATTAAAAAAAAAAATAAAAAAGAGAAATATCTAAATCATTAATATAACAAAACAAAACAAAAACTATATTGTGAATAAAAATGAAAAAATAAATAATTTATCAAAATTAATTGAAGAGGTTGCAAATGAGCTATTGATATACTACCAAGGTAGAATTTATAAATAAATGATCCTTTGATAAATGAAAAAGTGATGAATTTCATCGTAGAACGGCGCGGCAAAGATACTGTCAAAATCACAGATGGAAACTTTTTCTTAAAGATTATAGTAGAAAAAAAAATAACAAATTTTAAGAAAATATTCTAATTTATATTTTAATATTCTTATCAAGAATTTTAAATCATTATTTTTAAATAAATAAATAAATAAGTTATTATGTCAAAAACAGAGATAATATCAGAAAAGCTTATAAAATAAATATTTTTTTTTATATATTATTAATTATTTATACTTAGAAAATATATATTTCAAGAGAGAGTGAGAAAGAGATAGAGGGAAGAGAGATTATTAGTTTGATGGTGAAAACTCACCTGTAAAGCGGAAATCGTAGAAATTGCTTTTCGATTTTTCTTGGCTATTTCTCTATCAAAAGGAAAGAAACTCACAAAGAATCACGAGATTATCACCAACACTAGCACAATAGATTATCCATGAGGAGTCCTCGTGTTTTCTGTTTTGTTGTTGTTATTGTTTACGTTTATCCCCGGTGGTTAGCGAGAGTCGAGTGAGAGCGACACGTGAAGCAAGAACCAACCCCAAGCGGCCTTGGATTACAACTAAATGGGAAGCGCGCGCGAGACGGGACGCCCCTTCCCTTCCCCTCCAGACTCACACCCCCACCACATATCTCCCACTCCTTCCAATGTGTTGGGTATAGTCCGATTCAAAAAGAGAGAGGCAGAGAAACATATGCTTGCAGCATCCAAGCTCATGGACCAAATCACTATTCGTTGAAGATCATTTCAACCAACACCACACCCCATGAACACTAATATTTCGTTACACCCTGTAGGAGATGCTACAATCAATGCGTTTATACCACCCTATAATTATATGTATTCATTTTTCATTTATATTACATTATTTTTTAATAAAACAGTAATTTGCGGTTTATTTTATCGCAGGAAATTTATTTATTTATTTTTTTGTTTGTCAAATTAATAAACACAACTGTGATTGATAAAATATAAAAAAAAATGTTTTCAATTAAACGCTATAATTAAACAATTTAATAATAAAATGATAATTATATATCAATATTATAAACAAAACAATATGTTAATATGTATCATTTAATAAATTAAAAATATTGAATAAAAAATATTTAAAATTTTTTAAAAATTATTAACAAAAATAAATAAATAAAAAAAAAATCAAATAATAAAATTGTAGGGCTTTAGAGATGATGTAAATTGTTATTGAAAAAGAGTAAGCAATTTTAAAAATTTATTTTATTCTAAAGCAATTTTTAATAAAACAATTATTTATTTATTTATTTTTAATTACAAAAATTCAATATGTAAATTTAGATTTGAATATTTATGGAAGAATGATCTCAAAAAAAAAAAATGTTAGTAAAATTTCAAAATTGTGAAATTAAATTATATATTTACTAATATAAATTAAATTAAATTTTATGTATAATTTAGAAGAAAAAAATTTTAATAAAAGGTAAATTATGATCAGAAAATTTAATTTCAAATGAATTGTAATATTCCTGATAATAATATTATTATCGATTATTTATTATTATTTTTTTGTTGATAGAATATAATTTTGCACCTGATACAAAAAAAATTGAGTGATGTTTTATGTTTAGATGGAATTAAATTCATTTTATTAATTATCATAATGGTTTTATTTAGATTTTTTTATGAGATAGATAATTATCTCTGGTGAATGTTATTATTTAAATTTTCCATGAACATTAAAATTAGAATGGTGTGAAAACCAATACGATTTAATGGTGGTACAATATGGATGATCAAAACGGAAGGCCATCACTATACCTATTATATAAAATTTCACATTTTCTATAATCTTTTGTTCCATTTTCAATCAGAACGTTGTGTTTTGAATTTTACAAAAAGACAGGAACAACTTCCTTGTTAAAATGATTTATTATTTCAAATGACATTTTGAAGTATTCTATAGCTGAAGGCGAAATTCAATAGTTATACCGATAACATAATAGAAAGGTATTCATGCTTTCAATGACCCCATCTAATTTTATTTATTTATGATTGCTATTATTTTATATCAAAATTGAAGTACTAATTATATAATTTGATCTTTAAATGTGTCAATATTTTTTTTATTCCATTTGTTTTACATTATAATTATTTTATTCAACTTTTCTACTAAACGAAAATGAAAGACCAATTTTTAATTCATAAAATGAAAAAATACTTGTAAAATCTGTAAATAAATTGATTCAAATAAGTAGATACCAATTGGCAAAAACGTTAAAAAGAATAAAAATTTATCAGATATAGAAAAAATTTTAAAAATTTTTAATAAAATAATAAATAAATTTTTTTTTTAAAAATTATTTCCATATTTATATAAGTTATTTGTTATTATTATTTTTGTTTTGTTTTTTTTTATCAATAGGAGGATCTTCTATTGATTTGACAAACCCTGTTTTTAATTTATAATGAAAAGAAATCAATCTAAAAGAAAAGATAAAATCATGCCAAGTCAAAAATTTTGAAGTGAGCAACAAGTATGCTGCTGCATCAGTCTTGGGTCCCGAGGAGGGTAGAAAGAAGGTCGTTTGTTTTTCTCTCTCTTTTCAACCTTTAAGGGTTTTTCTCGATCACATTACCCCGTATCCCTTCTTTTGACCCTAGTGCATTTTTTTTTTCAAAAGATTTTAGACTTTATTTTGTGGAGTCGCCCATCGAACACACAATGTTGCCAGTTGAAGAGATTTAAATGCACGAAGAAAAAGAAATCGAACTGACGCCTCCTTTATTAGTTTCTTTATGCTTTTTTCACTTTTAAGAAGAAAATTGAATTGAAATGAATAAGAAAAATTAGTCAAATGCCAATTCTAAGAAATGTCTTATTTATTTATTATTAAATTCTACAAGCAAATCACGGTGGCGGAGCGTAATAATATAAATTATTATAAACTGGGACTCATATAATTTATTGAATTTTATTTACTAAGAATAAAGGTAATTGTTTATAAAACATGAAGCTTCAGGGATTTGGATGAAACTTTGCCAATGGATTCCTTTTTTAATTTCAAAGAAACTTTCCTTATGCAATATTTCTCGGTCTCTTTTAGTTTTTGCGGTAAAAATTATTTGCAACAGTTTGCATATAAATCTATTGATATTCTATTTAGCTACCATTTTTTATTCATTTGGCCAGCAAAGGGCTTCACTAATTTTCTTGGGGGGGGGTTCAGTTCTCGGTTAGAATATATTAAAATTAAAAAATTGATTAATTAAATAATTTTCCTATATCCAAACCGAATTAAAATTAGTGAATAAGTGAATAATTTGTGAATTAGTCAATAAAATATTACTAAATGGCTGCTCATTCATAACTATTTTATCTGTCAAACTTTAATAATTTTTATCTCTAAAACTATAAGAGACCCAGAAATATTGCATAAAGAAAGTTTCTTTTAAATTAAAAAAGGAATCCACTGGCAAAGTTTCATCCAAATCCCTGAAGCTTCCCGTTTTGTAAGCAATTATCAGAATAAATAATAGTAAACTACATCCTATTGCTTATGTGTCTTTAACTCTTCTCAGTGCCGCTCCCATTCACTACTCTTTATTTCCTATCTAGGAAGGATATGCTATTAAAAGGGAGGAGTCCTTCCTTCCTTCCGTTCACTAGAATAGTCCTTAGTTGCCAATATTATAAATACATCAGTGAAATATCCTTTTATGTTCTCTGAAGTTATTATGTTAATATTTCATCATCAGATCATGTTATAAAATAAAAAATACGTTCTAATACCTTTCAATGAATAATATCCAATAAAAGTATATTCATTGATATAAATAATTCTCTCTTTTAAGTAAAATAGAAAATTTAGGGGTATAAATTACTTTTAACTGTTTAAATTAAATTATTTATGATTAGTTAAATTGACATTAAAACAATCAATTGAAAAAATAAAAGTAAAAAAAGATCGAGTGACTTATAAATAATAAAGTTCTTTTGATATCTATCACTGTAAATAAAAACAAACACGGTTATATTTTATTTAAGGGATGTGTCAGTGACTCATTTGCATATTTTTGTTTGTACCTGTTCATCTTCTCTTATAAAACAAATAAAACATTCTTTACAATCTATATATTCTATAACTGTAGCAGTGGCGTACCTAGAACTTTTGCGATCTCCAGTTTGCCGCCCTTTCTATTATAAGTCAATTAAATAGTGGTTTTTATAAATTAATACACATATATAAATTATTAAGTTATTTAATCAATATTAATTAATACACAGAGAGTAAATTTTAAACCTAGTAGACCGGCCTTCCGCCCTGCTTTTCAAAAGAAAAATCGATGATTTAAAAAAATATTGGTATATCACTTCAAAGTAATCATATAAACTTTTCAAAAGAATTGAAATTTATAAACTAATATCAAAAAATTTTAGATAGGAAAAATTCCCGAACAAAATCGTAAAGATGCGTTTACGAATTCAACGAATTTTAATGAATACAATAAAATAAAATTATTATCCTGTTCTTGGAATTAGAATTCAAAATTTACACTAAAATGCATTTATATACACCGAGGAATAATATTCGAAATCATCTAGTTAATCATAATTTATCTAAATCAAATAGTAAACTTATAATAATTATAATAATCATTTATTATTCAAGAAAGAAAAAAAATAAATATGAAATGAATAAGTTGCTTTTTACAACTATAACTAAATATAAAAAATGCCGCCCCAAGATAAGTGCCGCCCGGTGCGGACCACAGGTACGCCACTGAACTGTAGTAATTTTTTTCTCTGACTAATCATACAAAAAACTAATATATATAATGATAATTGAATGTTCATTAAAATAAAAAAACAATAAGAAAATAATATTTGACAAAACATTTAAATAGTACGTATTATGTTGGAAGTATATTAATAATATATTGTGTTAATGATAATAAAAAAAAATATTTTTATAATATTGACATAATAATATTTTTATTTATATCTTCCTTTTTACTATATTTTAATTTAGTTTGCTTGGAGAGTGAAATAAAGAAAGCCTTTACAGAAAGATAATACAGTCAATAAAAATTACTATCTTTTCTTCATTGAGATAACAGAGATTTGAAGAATATTATTATTATTATCAAATATTAGCTGGGTATCTTATCTTTCGAATGAGGTCGATGTGCTTGAGAAGGATGAAGGCGACGAGAGCAGCCAGGTATTCGCCTCACGAGCTCAATGCATATTTGCATCCATATGTTTTTGCTTTTCAATCTTGTGGCTCATTCCATGTGTACACGGCTGGGTACCCCATTTGGTTTTTTCATGTTTGGGTCAAATCACCCACGACATTTCCACGACGCCTGGTGCATAAGCGCAACCCACGCCACTGGGAATATGGGGCACATATCTTATGAACGTGCTGTGGCTCAATAACCACAAACAAAACATTCATTTTCATGCAAAAGGTGACAAAATTCCAGATGGTTCTATTTTTGAAGCTGCTTCACACCCACTTCCTTAAGGAAGTTATCAACCCTATAACGATAACACAAAATCAAAAATTATTTTTTCCCATCATAATATATCCAAATATATTCTTTAATTTTTTTTACTTTTAGTCATTAGCCATTTTATTTTATGAGATAAATTTTTTTTCAATATCAGTAGTTTTTTTAAATATTATTAATTTATTAAATTAAATTAATAAACGTAAAAAAGTTCACTTATTTGTATTCAAATTCGGTAGACCAGGAATGATAGAAGAACTTAATATTAACCAACGATTCTTGTATATATTTTATAATTGTAGGACATGTGATTTTATGTGGGCGTGAGGATATAACTTTACTTAGACGTATTGATTACCGTCATGCGAGTTTGAAACATTAAAGAGGCTCATTTATTTAAAAAAAAAACTTTTTTAATTTTCCTATGATTATGAATGTTCTTTCTCAAATCCAATTATGTAGAAAAATGATAAAATTTAAATAAATTCATAGTATTTCTTTCTAAGAATCTTTCACAATAAATACAGAAACTCATTTATAATATAAGATCATTTTCAGGTTAAGGATACATATTGATATTGAAAAATGATTGGTGAATGTGTGAATTAATTTGTCACTCTTATGAATGATCTTACATAATAATTTAAAAATATGAAATTATTAAAATGTCTATTTTATCACTTATTATTATTTATAAACCGATTTAATCCTTGTATATATATTAGAAAATGTAAATAAACTTGGATTATTTTCATATAAAACTCCTAAAAAGTATGCAACCATTTGTATGCCAATAAAGAATGGATTACGAAGGACGAAATTTACCCACACAAATTTTTCACATCCTTGGGGTTCAAAATAAAATGTAATGTAAAATAATAATGGAATAAATTTTAAATTTATGTTCTCATTATAAAATATATCTATTAAATATTATATTTTTTTAGTTCAGCTCTTTTGTTCGTGAGTATAATATTGAAAAATATATTATTATATTGAATCTATTAAATTATTTATTAGTTTATTAAATATTTTATTTTAAGAAAATATATACCAATAAAATAAAAATTACTAATTATATTTAAATCAATTCATTTATTTTTTTTAACTATATTTTTTCTTGTCTTATAAAATTCAATCATTTATTTTATCAATATTTTAAAATATTATAGTACAATTTCCTCTTTAGGGTACAATGATTGCATCCATACTCGCATTTGCACTACTCTGGAAAAACTTTTGCTTGGTTAGGTTTCATTGATTCATAGCATTTCATTAATTTTATTTTTATCTGCTTGAATTAACAATGTCTTACACACCTGAAACATTATCAAAGTCAATGAGTTGAATGGACAAAAATAATTTTGTTTATCAAATAAAGCGAAAGAACAAAATATCAATAAACTGTAGGTAATATTATATTATAATATTAATAATTTTTTTTATTAATTACATGGTATCTTGGAAAATTACTAGAAGTATTTTTAAAACATATTTGCCTAAAGATATTAATTAAGAAAATATTAATTAAAATTAAATTTAATAAACTATTAATATTACATTTTTATCAAGTTTTATATAATTAAATAAAACTTAATATTTTAAAAACATAATTAAATAACTTGAAAATTTTTTTTAGATAAATAATCTTTGTGTAATATAATTAATACATTAATGAATATTTAAATTAATAAATAACTAGTTACACACACACACACACAAACACACACACATAAATAGAATGAACGCTATCGTGTTCGCTCACTCTCCCAACCTCAAAAATTTCATTTAAAACGGTTTGATTTTTATTATCACAATAATTTTTTCAGATTATATTTTTATAGAAAATTATAAAAAAAAACATTTGACTTAATTCTTCAGCAATTCTCATCATGGGCTAAGAAAAAGACAAGAGGTTCAAAAATAAAAAAAAAAATAAGAAAACAAATTAAATTGCACATTTAAGTTTTTATTTCAAGATGAACAAACAACTTTATTATAATAGGTGTGAAATAAAAAAGTGAAAGGATTTTTTTTTCTTTACAAGTTTCGATATTTTTCGTTACTGGAGACATTATAGAAGCGAAGTAAATATTCGTTGGCATCTCTTTTTGCTGACGGTGATTAATTCGAACAGTGGATAATAGCTTAAATGCCATCAGCATCCATAGAACAGTCGCATATGTCGGATGATAAATGCCCAGGATCAGGTCCTGATTGTTTTCTTCACTCGACTCATCAGAGCCGGCCATTGAGCTTTTAATTAATGCATCGAATGCATGCTTTAACGCGGGAGTGAATTGACGACATTAATCTCCTTCAGGAGACCACAAACGGGATACAGGATAGGGAACAAGGCGACCATTTGAATTGGTGCCAATGGGTTTAAATATTTCTTTCATTCTCGCCTATTCACAGTATCTCTACCACCTGGTAATTAATGATTATTGAAACGTGTCTATCTTAATGACCAGAGGACAAAAAATAAATTAGACAAAAATAATACAGAGAAATTGAGATTCATTTATCGAATATCTTATTAGCTTGAATAAAACATCGCCCTAAAGCAGCTTAATAGAAAATTAATAAACGAAATTAAATTCACTTTTAAATAAATTTGATAAGATAATTGAATAAGTTTTTATTTTATCTTTAATTGATTTACTGAATTAAATTTTTTTATTTCGTATTTTTTTTTTTAATAATTAAATTTTTAAATAAAATAAATGATGAAACTACTCAAATATTTAATATAATAATAATAATCTTGTTCACTGATCTCTGTACTCTAAATATGTAGTCTCCTGAAAAAGAGATACTAATCAATTAGTATATTATATATTCAAAAATAATAGAATTTAATTTTTATTTTACCTTTACCCTTATCTATTTATATAAGAATCTAAACGTTGCTCAACTACCTTAAATTAATTATATGTTAAATCAATTTTTTAATTTAATTTAATCAGAAATATAGCAGAAATTTAAATTTTGAAATTAATTAATAAATACATATTTGTATGTTAGAGCAAAAATTATTATATCAAATATTTTTTTTTTTCAAAAATATTGTATAAGGATTTTTTATTTATTTATTTATATTTCTCTTAACTTATTGGAATGTTCTTGAAATCAATATTGAAACTTTTAATTAAAATATATTAAATCGAAATCACATTCTGTTTAAATAATTATAGCAATTTTTAGAGTTAACTATAAGTTTTATTAAATGTAGAACATACCATTATATATATAATATTTGTAAATTATATTTTTTTTAATTCATATATCTATATATATGTATATATATATTAATAATAAATTATTTCAGAATGATAATTATGAAAAATATACTATAGTTTAGTTAATTCTTAATAATATCAATCTATTTTCTCATGCTAAATAAAAATTTTCACTTCTTTCATTAATTTTTTTCTATATAAAATTTCACATAATCTCATTCGATCAATCAAATTAAACTAAAAGGCCTTTAATTTAGAAATTCCGATTCAGCCTTCTCAAATGGCATCTATACTTCATTTAAATTATACTTTTTAACCATTTAATTTGCTATCATCATTCGTAATTCTTGGAAAGAACATTTTCAATGTTGATTTTTTTTTTATTTAAATTGATATTCAAATTATTTTGAGAAAGGGAAAGTGAGTGGATATCATTTTTGTTTAGTTAAATTACTTAAATGATTTTTCATTACAAAAAAAATATTGATATTTATAATTATAGCAGTTAATAAGTATCTCAAATAGATTATGGTTGCTAATTATTATAAATATTGTTTATTTTTTATATATTACTATACCTATATTTAAAATAATTCGATATACTTTTTTCCAAATGATTTCTTATTAATAAAAAAACATATTAAACCCAATTCATATTTTTTACTGATCATAATAAAAATATATAAAGTATTTGATTAAATCTCAATATATGTAAACATGATTTCAGTGCAGGTGGGGAAGTGGTAGTGGTTACACCATTTACACTCTTTTCCTCAGTATATTCATATTTATAAATTATTTCAGTTTGGGAAATTTATTTATTTAAATATTATTAAATAGCTATAAAATCAAGAAAATGAAATATAATATAACATTAAATACACTTAATCATTACTCGAAATTTTATTTTTTAAAAAAATAAGAATATTTCAAAATTTAAAAAAACAAACAAACAAATTTTATATATTAAAGTTTAAATAAGCTGGAGTGTCTCTACTCGACTATCTCGCAATTTGAATTGGATTAAATAACATAATATATTATATTTAAATTAAATTTAATTAATTATAAATTATAAATAATAAATATTAAACCAGCGCATGTTTGGCTTTTTATTAATGGCACCATGGCACGTGTTGGCGCGTGAGATTTGCAGTGTTAAAAAATTAATTCTGGTACTTTCAGCAATTCAATCAAGCTGAAATTCTATATATATATCAGTTTTATACAATAATTAATCATGTGAAAAATTATCAAACATATATTTTTATTTTTACGGTCACTTTAGAGGAAAAAAAATCAAAACGTTGTAGGTAATGACCCTCTTTCGGTTGAGCTACATTTCTCAAAAGTTGATAGAAAACTATGAATTTTGAATAATGTCCATGTACCAAATTTCATCATTCTAGCTCAAACCGTTTTTGCGTAATCTTGTCTACATACATACATACATACACACACACACACACACACACACACACACACACACACACACACACAGACATTTTTCTCAACCTTAGTGAAAATGATTCAGGAACCTTCAAAACGTATAAAAACATCAAAATGTCAACATCGAAAATTTTCGTGATCACAATACTATCTCTTACGAGATAGTAAAAAATGAATCTAAATATTATATGGAATTTAATGCGACTATCACATTGACTATTGCATTCTTTCACATATAATTAATTAATTAAAATGGAGACTAAAATTTCTATAAATTTAATATTATTCTATTTTTTTCAATTTTATAATATATGAATTTTTTTCAAGTTCATTTAACGGTCGCAATTTTTATGAAACCACTCTTACTGTAAAAATATACGAATAATAGTAATTTGCAAATATGTTTTTTTAATAGGAGAGTAAAATAACAAATAGCCAGATAATTGAAAATATCACAAAAGAATATGATTTTAAAATAGTAATATATTCAAATAAATATTCAAATGTATCCTCTTTACATATTTCAATTATATATTTCGTTAGGATTGCTCTGTTTTATACCAATTATTTTCTAATTTTCAAATGAACAGTTATATTTATTTAGATTGGAGTTTATTTACTACCCAGGTATGATTAATTTATCATTAAAACATATATTTTAATAAACGATCACATTATTTATATATCAATTAAGTTTAAATAAAACACATTATGAAATTAACTATTTTTATCATCTATCTCAATCATTTATATATAAATCGTATTGTAATTTATGAAATCTATACTAATTTTTATTCATTTTATATATATATATATTGATATATATGTTGATATATAAAATAAAATATTTGATTTATTTAATTATTATAATTTTATTGAAAAATCTTTCAATAAAATATTAAAATGGTTGATAAGAGAGTTACATTTTGTGTTGGTATTTAATTAATCATATATATATTTAATTGCTTTCAATTCAATTATATTGTATATTTTGAATTCTTAATAAGCCCTTTACAAACATGGCGCCATTCGTTAATACCTGCGCTCTTTAGAACGGAAATATAATTAAAAATCTAATCCGTTAAAACTACCCCTTATTACTTAGAATTGTCATGTAGAATAATTTCGAGTAAATAATTAATTAGCTATATAATTATATGTATATAGCAGATATGAAAAATTGATTATGACACTGAAAAATTATTGAATTCCTTCATTCCTTATCAGATTGCCCCAGACATTATTATTAATTATTACAAATATATAATTACAAAATTAATTTTGTTTTTTCTTTCAGATGAATTATTGGAAATCTATTGAATATTTATTATTTATATTAATGATCGATCGGTTTATTCTGCTATCATATTTAACCTATCATCTCTAATTTCACTGTTGAATTTAACGATTATGATGAAATGGCTACAAAGAAAATCGAGTAATATGATCTATATTATTAGATGCATTCTAAAGATCATTTATTAAAAAAAAATCTTGAATATCATTATATCGATATAATTACATGGTAAGTAAAATACAGCAAGCAATTCGAAGGTACTACATTCTAATATCATATTGAATTTTGACATCTCGTTATATCGATTGAAGGTATTAATATAAATATAAATTAAAATCTAGCCTTGGGGTATTTTGATTGGTTCAGATGACAATATTAAAGAGATGGTACCTAAATAGGAGATTTGGATGGAGATTTCTAGAAATAAACAAGGAAATTGTTTTTTTTTTATTATGTAAAGGAGACTTTATTGAAGAAATCAATATACATAGAAAGAGGGATCTGCTATATTGCTTAATTTCACTATGAACTATACTGTGAGTGCAAGTATGAAAGAAATATACGAGGGCAGGTCAATAAGTCTATGACTTTTTGAATGAAAAACGGGTTGAATAAAAATTATTTTATTTTTCAACGTAGTCTTCTTTGAGCTCGATACACTTCGTCCAACGTTTCTCTAATTTTTTTTATCTCTTCCAAAAAATAAGATTTGTCGAGGACATCAAAATAGGTAATTGTTTGTCAGATGATTTAATCGTTGGAATAAAATCTCTTTCTGCCGTGCCATTTCTTCAGGTTTGGAAAAAAGAAATAGTGACTCGGGGCTAAATTCAAAGAATAGGGAGGATGAGGGAGCAATTCGTATCACAATTCATGCTTTTCATAGAAAATTTCCCCATTTTCTTCTTCTCAAATCACGAGTTAGTCTGCTATTAATGGATGTCAAACAAAAACTAAAAGACCCAGCTAGTTCAAATTTAAACAGTAGTCAGCTGATAATTCCCTGCTGACAAAAGAAGTGTTACTATTTCTTTTAAGAGCCGGAAAATTGAAAAAGTACGGACTTATTGACTTGCCCTCGTATTATATTTACTATTCACTATAAAACATGTTTTATATAATATTTATACTAGATTTTTTATCTTATTTTTTTAAAAAATATTTTTTAGCAATTGACTAGTTCAAAAATGATAAATGCTCCCTAGATAAATACTCGACAATATTTTATAGATTTCATAATATAATAACAATCTATTTATTTTTTTAATTATTTATTAGTTACCTCTATTATTTCTTTTGCTATTCAAATGATATCAATCATTTGTATTTTAAATATATTTAAATTCTTTTTTTTATAATTATTGGCCTTTGGAATGATCTCTATTTTAAGCCAACTTTCTCAGAATTATTGTGGATTATTATTATTTATGCTTATATCTAAATGAACCTCGCGAAGTTCGATCTCTCAAACTCCAGTTCGGCGGACCAGGACTATATTCTTTGTTATGAGATGACATAAATGAAAATTATAAAAATAAATTATTTTTGTATTTTAAAAAGGCGATTAGTTATTTATCTATAATTATTCTCTATAAAAATTTGAAATTTACAAAGAAATGTATTTTATATTTCGTATATTAATACTTATTAAAAATATGTTAAATATATTATAATTTTTAATAATAAATATTTATATTAAAGTAAATTTAGTAAACGATTAAAATAGACTAAATTGAATTTGAATGAGGAATTATCTAAGCTGGACTAGCTAATAGTAAAATATTCAGGTGTAGAATGCGAATTAGGGAATGATCGTCAAATGAATTCGAGTAATTAGAGTGAAGAGTTGACTGATGTGGAATTTATGCAGTTAGGGATGAAGAGTTTTCATATGCACTTGCGATTCAATACTATAATATTATTTATTAATACTAAATAGCACACTACTGGTATATTAATTACTTTGTCCAGGGTTTCGACTTACACTCGATATTCACTTCCAATTTCAGTTATATCGCTCCTACATCCAAATGAATTTGATTTCTTATGTAAAACAGAAGTTTGTATAATCATCTTTCTTCATTGTTTTTAAGATTTTCTAAAGAAATAATCTTTAGGATTTTTAACCAAAGGAACATGTTATTTATAAAATATGTGCATTTTTTTCTTATTACATGTAGATTTCGTTTTCTTTAACATTTTTATTTTTTGTTATTTTGTATTTTATAGTTTATTTGAATAATACGAAAAAAAGTAAAAACAAAATTTGTTAAATATCCCCTCGGGTAATGTGATTCAGAGACCAACGAGTCTTTAAATTTGCCAATCTTACTCATCCGCCCTTGTTCCCATTAACATGAGATAGATTTATAATAATATAGTACATCAAAGAAAATATAGAAACTTTCAAATAGTGCTATTTAAATAATAATCCAATTTCTTTTAGATAAAATAATTATAGATGGTAGAAATATTCCAACAAGGTAGAATGCAGAATATCCTGAAGGAGGTGAAATTAAAGATTGCCAAAAAATTAGACATCGTTATTTGTGTTTTATTGCCTGCTTAAAACTACAAACTAACATTAACTTTTTAATATTCTAACAGCAAATAACAAAAGTCAAGTAATTTAAGAAAAAAAAAAACATTTATAATTTATTTATTTTAAAATATATAATTTTATAAATGGTTCAAATATAAAATTGAAAATTATTTTTTTTTTTTGGTTTTAAAATTGAAGAATGATCAATTGTAAAGAAAAGAATATAGAAAATCCGTTTCTTTTGCTTAGTAGATTGCAGGTAGAGAAGAGAGAGAGAGAGAGAGAGAGGTGGAGAGGTTTCTCTCAATCCGATGTTTCCAGCCAGCCAGGTTGTTCAAGTCGCAGACTTTTCGCGTGTAGTCGACCACTCACACACACACACATACACATTCTCGTGACAAGTTATGGCGCGACGAGCACGTGGAAAATTGATCGCATTTTGGCAGAAAACGAAAAAGAATCTTCAAGAAAAAAGCATAAATTTCGATTGCCCGTTTAAAAAAGATTCTAATGGAGCATAAATAAAATTGAAATTTAATTTAGCAAGTTTTAAATTAATAGAGTACAAATGAAGTGAGTGACCTGAGTGGACAGGACATTCCGAACCTCCATTCTCTATCTCTACACGCTAACACATATTTTTATTTTTCGAATTTGATTTTTTTTCTAACTCGAATACTGATTTGTATGGCGCCAAAAGCTTTTCCATCTCATTGTCGCTTCTTCTGGATCCTTTCGCTTATCTTATCTCCCTTTTCCCCCAATCCACACCCAACTATACCTGTTCTTCAATAAATACTGATATGCTTATATTAACGACATGACACTTTAGTATAGTTTCTCCACTCGAATGTTTATGAAACACATTTAGTTAAAAAAATAATTCAATCATTCAATTAAATAAGCAGCGAACCCCCCCGGGGCAGTCGCATGCCTAACTACGGACACCTTTTTTAATATTAAGATATAATTAGCCTAATTTATATTAAAACTTTCTTCTGTTTTCGAACAATTTAAATTGTCAAACATTTCATTCAAAGGAAATATCTTAATGACAAGAAACCACTTGAAACCTAATTATAGGATAGGGAAATATGTAATTTTTCAACAATATATCTTACTTGATTAAGACTTTATATATTCAAGTCTATATATAAATTAAGAAATATCATAAAATTATTATAATATTATTCTTAACTAAATTTATGATTAATTGGTTTGATTAATGGCCAATAATATTTAAAAAGGAATATAGAATATAATCTCTATAGCTGGCTTAATCATTAACAAAGTTAATTTCATAATAAATTAAATTAATTTTAATAATAATAATATATAATTGATCTAAACCTCACGAAGAGGAAGGTGGGAATCTTACTGAATAAATAATAAAAACATAAATAATAATAATAAATTTTATTTAATTTGTATATATTTTAAATTAGTCTTAAATTTTTAATTTTTATTTTTTTTTGTTATGATTTAGTTAAAATATAAAAAAAAAATTAAATAAATTTTAAAAGCAAAAAAAAAAAAATTAAAAATAAATAAAATAAAATAAAAATAAAAAATAAAGAAAGTGAAAAAGTAAAATGGTTTAAAAAAAAAGCAAAATGTGTAGGTCGTGATAAATTAGTTAAAAATCTATGTCAAATTATTAAAAAATGTGGTGAAAAAAAAATTAATCTTTCGGGGATTTTTTTTTAAATTGTATTCTCTAATTGACTACACTCCATTAAAAAATATTTTTAAAATTTAATTTTCATATCAATTTCAAGTAAATTATCGTTATTTTTTTTTTCTTTTAATATTTCAATCGAAATGATGAAAGTACTAATGGATTATTCTTTATGCAAAACGACTATTTTTGCAAATTAATTCATTTGTTTTTATAATCATAAATATGAATATATTTGTCACGTATATTTATTTGTTGTGCAAATTTACATATCAAACTCATTTTATTTTAAAGTGAAGATCAAATTTATGACATATATTTTATGATTACTAACTAAAATAATCATTAAGTATTATTAAATCTTTTAATTCGAACTTAGCAAAATTATAGGAAAAAATTTAAGAAATTCAAACTATTAAAACTAACTATTTAATAATAAACATTTGATGAACTTACTTTTTTTTGTTCTCTAACTCTCTCATCATTATATCTATAGATTCTAGACAAAAATACAGAACTATTTTTTTTTTATTTAATTAGATAATTAATTTGTTTGTTGTTAGAGTTATTTTTTCTACGTATTTTATAACTAATCTTTAAATTACTTTGAATCATTTTTTTCAACATTCTCCAATCGTTTATACAAGTGAGTTAATGTTTTTTTTTTATCTTAGTGAATGATAAGACTGAAAAAGACGTGAAGTATTCTCAAGTCTAAGAGAAAGTCTAATTCCCTTGAGGCTTACTTTTGTTTCAACACTTATAAAAATTTAAGTATAAAAATATTCAATAAATTTATTAATTTATTTTTAATTTATCTAATAAATTAAATTAAATTTAATAAAAAGTTTGACAAGTACAAAATGAAAATGAATCGAGTTTTAATTAAAATTCATACTTACGTTTTTTTTTTTTTTTTTTTTTTTTTAATATTGGTATAATCCTTTTTTATTTGATATTAAATAAATAAACTTATTGAAAAAACAATTAAATTGAAAAATCATTTTTAATTAATGATGGTTTTATGCTATTTAAGAAGAGATAGATAAAAATTCTATTTTTCTAAATAAATATGTTTATCAACCCTGAATGTATAAGTATATATATATTATATAATTATCATTTCTCGGTACAATTTATATTATAAAATACAATTTTTTTACAAATATTTATTAATAATAATTATAAACACTGAAAAAAAATTAAAAATTTATATTTTTCCCATCGATATGTTGAGATAAATTACATTTTCATTTATATTAATTTTTTTATTGGTCTTTATTATTCGTATGAAATTTCCAATAAAACCAATAAAAAAATTCAAAATGGTCACTCTCTACTAAAAAAGGTATATAAATTTTAATAATTGTTATATAAGAAATATTTTCCTTATCCCTAACTACAGTTATAACAAATCAAATTATTTTTATTAGAAACAAATTATATGTTTATGGTCTTATTATGCATTTCTCTTTTAATTTAAGTAACAAATTTCATTTAATTCTTTATATGAAAAATATTAATATTTTTGATAATAATTAAAGATTTTTAAAATATTTCTTAATAAAAATCTTCATCATCATCACTGATGTAATGATACATTACTTTTATAAACTCCTATTAAAATGATTATTTTTCAATTGGTTATAAATAATAATTAAAAATTTACAAGATTGACAGTGATGATTTCATTTAGGGCTTGGCTTTTTATCTATGATTACAAGAGTGTCGAATTGAATTTCAACTGTGACCGATCCATTTGGAGATATTATTAAATTTTAATTATTTGACATACTTCTTTCTATATTTGATTTCATAATCAACCAACGAATGGCTGTTAAATTTTGGTTGGCTGAATGCCAATACTCTTATATTCTAATCCTCGCAAGTTCAAGAAAAATAAACTACAAAAAAAAATCGTATAATTTATTTATATTAGTCTGAATGCTTTTGGACTACTTTTGACGATATGTAAACGAGATACACGCGCGTTAATATCTCCTTTGCTGGTTTAAAATATAAAAGTGCACTCTTGTGATTGTGGGAATCTGGGAAGTGGACCAGAGGAGGCGCTACAGGAATTGATGCGAAGTCCAATAGTGAATTCGTAAGGCGATATCTGGTTGCGATAAGCGCCTACTCTCTCCCCTCAGGACATTGGGAAAGATTTAATTTATCTTTCTTTCAAAATAACAAAAGATACACCGAATGAATAGTAATTTAAGTAAAGAGAATACTATAAATTTTCATTAAAATCCTTTTCTCAGATTTTCGTATTACGTTTCGAATAATAGAAATTAGAGATAATCCTTTCGATAACAAGATAGCCATCCTGAGTTGAAAGAAATGGAAATTTTTCTCTCTAGGTGGAATAACTTAATTATTTGTCAGTGTTTCCTTTTCAGTTAAATTTAATTTTAAAATAATGATGAATTCCTCTTAAATAGTAAATCAATCTAATCTAATTGATATATATTTTTTTTTAAATTTATATTATCATAAATATATTTTAAAATAATACTGTAACACTCTCTTCCTTATATTTTTACCGAGCTACGATAGGAAGAGGAGGTATTGTTTTCTCACAAAATTTCACATGTCGAGATTTTTACATATCTCCACGAATCATTGCATTTGTTAACAGAGAAAAGTATTTTTATAAAGATGTCTGTCCGTCTGTCCATTGTTTGTCCGTAAAGACGAGTACAGCTTGAACGGCTCAACGGATTTTGATAAAATTTGGTATATTTACTTAATGCAACAGTAGCTTTTGGCATATATATCTGGAAGTAGTAGTTTACAAAGTATTAATTTTATATTCATTGTCGTGATATTTTTCACTTAAAATATATTAGTAATTAATAATTGAGTAATTAAACAAAAAAATTAAAACCAAGATAATATAATTTATTCATTTTAATTCAACTTTTAAATTTTTTTTTATATATTTTATATATATATACCAATTATGTTATTTGGAAATTAATTTATTTCAAATCGTCGGTCGGTTCTGTGCCTGGCCAAAGCTCATTTTTTTAAAAAAACTGATAAGGTTAAAAAAATATAAAAATATTTCAAAACTATACTAAAAAATTAAATAAAACAAAATAAAATTAATATTGGTTTAACAATTACTACCTATTATCCATCTTATCTCTCTCTTATGACCTATTTATCCTTATTTAAGGAATCAATAGTTAAATAGATCCAATGAGATAAAAATATTAAATTTAGTAATTGGGATATAATAAGCAAAATTTTAATTTATTTCATTGAGTTCATTTATTATTTGATACTGAAATTTGTTATTGATTTTAATTTTATATAAATACTTTCAGTTAATAGATAATTATTATGAATTTATATTTTTTATGTTTTGTTCTAATTATATTAATAAGGTGATTAATAAATCATGTTTAATGTTTAGAATTCCTGTAGATAAAAGAAAATTATAAATAAATAAATAATCAATTAGTACCTATGGCTCTTAATATAAAAAAAGAACAAATAAAATTATACCAACCATGAATCACTTAAAAATTAATATTCCAAAAAAATATTTAAAAATAAATAAAATAAATTTCTAATGTAATTAATTATGCCCATGATTATTAGGCAAATTATTTTTTTAAATTAAAATTTTTATTTTAATATAAATTAATTATTTATTAGACATTAAAATTTTTTAGACTTTACTTAATGTTTTAGAATAAGAATTAAATGTGACAAATCTTAATTTAATATTTAAATTAATAATATTCATATAGAAGAATATTTTTAATTATAATAAATATGAAACTATCTCATATAAAATCTCTACCATGTTTGCTAATCCTTGATTTGCAATATTAACACTAATTTAATAAGCAAATATTGTATGCATTTCAATGGCTCATGGAATATAACAAATCAGTTTTGTTTAATTTAGGGAAAAGAATATAAATTAATGATTAAACGACCTTTAATAATTTATGTCCTTAGATTCTGTTTACACTGCTCTTTAACAATTTGGAATGTTTATTAAAATTAATGATGAGAATATTTTTTTTTTTTTTAAATAATGAATCAGCGTACACAGAAACTTATATTATACCAGTTAATTTTAATTTATCTAAACAAAAAAAAACATATAAACTTAAATATTTGATTTTAATTAATAATTAGAAAATAATATTAACTTTATTATTAATTATAAACAATCATCGAAATTTTTATTATTAAATATTTTATTAAGCAATTTAATAATATAATTAATTATTAATAGATTACATTATGGTTGATAATTGAATTCGATTGAATTATGAATCTTTGAATAAGAAACTTGTTCGTATTGTAGAAAGTAATATTTTTCTGAAAGATATTGAAATGTTGTTGTCATAGTTAAGAAAAGTTTGTCTTTCGAAAGAATAATTGTTTATTTTTGTTTCTTCCATCGTGTGGGTGTCCTGTTGAGGTCGTGGGTTAATTTATGGTGGGACAAGCGAATGACGCCAAGTGATAGGTGCAACAGACCACTTGTGTTGTTCTGCTTGAGGATACCTGGTGATTGGTACAAAAGGGCCTAAGGAACCAAGAATTAACCACCTCGATTGGGTGCGTTCTTGCTTTCTAATGACGTGGCCATCGCTTCATTAATCTTCGATGCACACTTTGCCTGATGGCTTCAACTCGGTCGGCCTTTGTCCCCGCGTGGGTTTCCCTCAAAAAACGACATTGGAACAAAGTACAACTACCTGTCACAGCCATATGTTAACGATATAATCAATTGCATTATTTTTGGGTTTGATTTTTATTGAAATTTCAATTGATTCCCTTGGGTACTTTGAAAAATACATGTTTCCATTTCAGAGCTATATTTGTGGTTAAACTCAAAGAGTTAGGCTTGAAATCCTCCAAGGAATATAATTTCATGATTTATATCTGAAGTTAGCTTTGATTTAATTTATATTTTAAAGTTAAACAACTCACATGGAATGGTAATATTATAATTCAGTAAATAAATCATTAAAATAATTTATTATACTATATTTATAAATACGTGTGTATACATTATGAAATCAATTAATACAATTAATACACCTTCAATTTTATTTTGATTTTTGTTTATATTTTTTTATTATATATTTTACCTATTAAAAACAATATTAATAGAGAATTTTGCTGGGTATTTTAATCCTATTATCATAATTTGAAACATTTGGGTGAAAGGTGTTATAATAAAATCCTCTTCTCCAGAGAAACGCAAAAGTGTCAGTATGAGCAGTTATTTCGTAAAGAAAAATCAAAATCTCATTTTCGTTTTTCTTCATGATGGTAATACATTGCTTCTATATATACGTAGTTCTTTTTTTTTTCTTTGAAACCGAAAAACTTAACAAATTTTAATTTTTAAATTAATACAGTAGGGACGATACTTGTATGTGGACGTTAATTTGTTCCAAGAAAAGGCAAATTGAATTTTCGCATAAGAAATATCTAAAAACCAAGTAAACAAATTCCAAGCCCCCCAGTATCATTCAAATATATACTATTTTCACCATATCAACATTATTGTTAAATTATAATAAATAAAGTTAAATTACATTATTAATAAAATAAATATAAATAAATGAAAAGAAATAAATAATAAAATAAACAATAAAGATAATAAAAAGTTGAAGTAAGTACTTTTCTTTGATTGTAACACAGTCTCAAGCGTTTTCTTTCTGTCCCACACTACTCTATGTTATTTTTGTATATTTTTTTGTACATTAACACTTTGATTGCAAAATAAACTTGAAGTACAGTTGATTTAGTTTAGGGAGGGGGGGGGGAGATTATTTCCGTGCTGGGTCATGAAATTATCGCGCCGCCTAATGTGTACATGTATATCAAAAGCGACGAGAACTAGGTGTGAATTTCTGACGACATTTTTGATGAGTACTTAAAGAGTGACGCCATGCAAGTGCGACGACTTCTGAGTATCCACTGTAATAGTATTTGCAATTATTATTATAAAATAAATAAAGTTTGTTATTCCCAATAACATTTTAATTAATTATAAATTTGATTTTTATAAATATTGATATACCTTTATTTATAAAACTAATTTCAAATCTTTATCAGTATTTAAATAGCAATTATAAAAATAAATCTTTATTATAAAAACAAGATATTAAAAATAATATTTAAATAATGGTAATAATTTTTGGCTTATTGTTCATTATTTAATACTTCTAATATTTATTGATTGAGACTAAATCAAATAGATTTTGTTTTTAACATTGAGATTTACATTTATGTTGTAATAGGATTCAATATTTAATCATATAAAATAGTAATAAATTTCTCGGTTTATTTATTTTTAAATTGCCACTCGATACCAAGCCCATTTAGGTCTGCCTTCGTAATCATGAATTTCTATATTTAAAACAAACGTAATTTAATTTAAAGAATCAATGTTAAATGCAAGTATGGTTGCATAAATTTAGGAGTACTATTATAATCATGTAGGTATGGAGTGACACTAACGCTTGTTTTAAGTGGTGGGGGTTGGCTCCAAAAAAGTAGGGAGAAATTCTTATCATCCATTTTGTCTACATTAAAACATTGAATTTTCCATAAGACATAATACATTTTTATTTCAAATTTTCTCGAATGTTTGAAAGTTTTTCTTAGTTATTTCTTCTTTATTTTATAGTTTAGTTAATATATTTAATAATTAGAAATAGTTTTTAATAATTTAATTTGCATTTAATATTAAATATATACATAAACATATTTCACAACTTTCAGATTTCCAAAAGATAGCAATTTAAGGAAGAAATGGATAGACGCCGTCCGGAGGAAAAATTGGAAGCCAACAGAATATTATTTCCTATGCTCAAATCATTTTGATGAAGAGTGTTTTGATAGAACTTCTCTGGTATATGTTCGATTAAAAGAAAATGCCATTCCTACAATGATGAAGAGAATGATTGCTGCAACATTTAATATTTTTTATACATATATGCATATCAAAACGACCTGCAGTTGAAATAAAATAAAATTTAAAGAGTTTTTTCTTCATGATAAAATTTTTATTCATATAATTTTCCACAAAAAAGGCACGAAATTTGATGATAAAGGGTGTTTCATAAAGTACGCAGTTTTTAAAAATGGAATATATCAGCCAAAATCGAAGCAAAATTCAAAATTTTTATTTGATTTCATTCAACATATACTTCGATTTAATAATGAAAAATGATATCGAGCATATGTCCACCTCCACTTTCTCTGCAGGCAGTCATGCCATCGTTGAAATTAACGATAACTTTTTCACAGACGTCCCTGTCGATTTCTCCGATTACCCGTTCATCTTCAGTTCGGTAATCGTTTGAGGTTAATAAAACAAAAAAAAATTGAAAAACATCGTTTTTCTTGGTCAGGACGGAAACTTTTATATTATAAAATGTATATATATATAGATATAATATTTTGGCTAAGGGGAGGAACAATCTCCCTCCAATTTTATAATTTTTTTCAGTTATGAATGGGCAGTTGAAAAAGACATATCATCTTGATATGAGTTTGTAACTATCACGTCACGTGATATAATAATTTTTTTATAAATCATCACACCCCCTGTAATAACTATTCCTGTTACTCCCTGTAATAATAGTGAATTACATTTTCTTATTTATTTATTTAAATTTGTTATATTTAATTTGTTTAAATTTTTTTTATTAATTAAAGTGTATTAGTGTGAACATTAATTTTTTTTCTTTTCCTTTTCCCTTAATTTTTTACACCCTTTTGTATTCTGGGATAAAGACAATTTACCCAAAGTTTGGCGCCCATAATTAACTATTATAATACAATTCACAGTCATGGTGGGTCATTATAAGTGAACCATAGTTTGATCCCTTAGCGTATAACGTGAGCCGATCGCTTACAACCTCTATTTAGTTCTCATATTAAAGGTTGGCAAATAAAAAATAATACATATAAATATTTATATTTCTCTACATGTTGAAAGGCGGATTTTTGATTTAATTTCTATTTTAAAAAAATAATATTTACTTTTTTATTACACAAACTTTAAATTATCTTTGTTACTTTATGCGAATTTTGAAATTTTAATTTTTATTATTTCTCATCTATATATTTAATGATTAGATAATCATTTTATTTATATAAATTCTAAAATGTTCTCTAATTAAAAATAATAGTTAATTTATGAAAATAAATTATAAATACAAAAATATCTTATATTTCAAAATTGGTATTTGATTATAAATTTATAAAAATGGCCAAAGAAAAAAATCGACTTCGCTCGATTTGGTTTTACAAATTACACTCTAAATGGTCCATAAATATCTGAATGAGCTCGGAGAAGACGACTGTAAGAGGATAAATCACGCTCTTGTATTCATCTCCAAAAATGTCCAAAGAAAAAAGCACGTTCTCATAGCGACATAAAGATTGATGACTATTTATTAAAAAGACTCGCATAACAGACACGAGATTCCCTCATTAAATACATTCTGCATACGAAAAGAAATGGAATTCTTACACAAACTACAAATTACTTATGCACACATATACACTCACACCGTACAAATGCATGTAGGTTTTATCATCTCTGTTTAAATATGAAATTCAAAAAGGTAAATTTTAATATAAAAAAGATAAATATTCAGTAAATAAAAATTTAAAGAATTTTTTTTTATCAAACTTTTCATTAAAAAAGAAATATGATAAAAAAAACGATAATACATCTTGGGTTCTTATTTGAGATCTTTTTTCTTAGAATTCGTCAATAATTATAAAAATTGGTCATTCTATACTTCTTTTAAATTAATGAGGTAATAGACAATTATAAATTTAAATTATTATCCTGAATATAATACAAAATCTATCCATCTATCTTTATGGCGATATTGAATCCGGAGTTCTTGGTCGCAACAACCACATTTGTACCACTATCCCCTTCCTAAATTATTTCCATCCAATTCTTATTTTATCTAGAATTACATGTAAAAAATAAATTAGAACAGGAAGTCATATAAATAACTCGTAACCAATTTTATCTTTTCTTATTCTTGATATAGAGATTAAAATAATTTTAAAACATGGAAATACAATTATTACTAAAGCCTTGGATGGGGTGTTTGTTGATCTTGAAAATGGCGCCAAAATGGGTGCCGAAACGTCGAGAAAACAATCTCACAAAAATACGTGATTATATCCCTGATAAATCTGATAGCAGTGGCGTACCTAGAACTTTTGCCGCCCGGGGCGATCTCCAGTTTGCCGCCCTTTTTATTCGAAATCATATAGTTAATCATAATTTATATAAATCAAATAGTAAACTTATAATAATTATGATAATCATTTATTATTCAAGAAAGAAAAAAAAATAAATATGAAATGAATAAGTTGCTTTTTACAACTATAACTAAATATAAAAAATGCCGCCCCAAGATAAATGCCGCCCGGTGGGGACCGCACCCTCCGCCCCCCTCTAGGTACGCCACTGTCTGATAGTAATAATAACAATAACATTCACGGATACCTAAACCAATATATATATATATATATATATAATTATTAAATTAAGTATTTTTTTATTAATCATATATAAAATATATTAATTGTATTCTATAGAAAATATATTATGAAAGTTACATCTATAAATTATATTTTATTTAATATTCTCAAACAGCGATGATGTTAAAATCTGCATCTAAATAGAGGCACTTTGAATAGTTTTACGGTAGTTTGAATGTCATCATAATTTATATTAATTGTATTTTCTTTATATATTTTTTTACAATTCATTATTTCAACACATTGTGATTTATCCCCCTTTCACCTTTGTAAATAAATAAAAGTAAAACAACAACAAAAACGAAATGATTCTTATTTTTTATATTGACAAGTACGAGATATTAGAGTGTGTTTTAAATCTATTGGACCGTTTTCGGGATGTCCTTGGTCATTGTTTGCGTAATGTGACACCCCTTGAGAGGCAATAACACTAACCGTATGGAGTACATTACTGTAATGATAATGTTATTGACGACTGCCTGAGGGGGATCAGGAAATGGGCTCCAAACCAGGTCGAATTTGGCTCCTGAACCTATTTTCAATAAGCGAAAAACCAATTCATTTACAATTAAATTAAATTCAAATTGGCAATATCCTCAATTATATATATATTTTTTTAAATTCCTTATTTTAGTTCTTTCTACTTCTAATAAATCAACATAATATATTTAACACATATAGTGAAAAAAAAAATTGTTAAAAATATCTAATATTCACCTAAATGGAATGTTTCAATGATGATAATGATTTTTAAACGAGTGGGTATTATTTGGTCTTGTTAAAGTCAATAAATCTTAGAGTTCAATTTAAAAAAAAAATTCTAAGAAAACTCTTGCTAAGTTGGACATTGTAAAGGTTTTGAAAACATTTAAAATCAAAGTCATGTTAACAGAAACAAGACTCAACAATCAAAAAGAATTTTACTCGAGAAGCACTAAATGTAGACGTGGAGTGAATTTCCTTTTAAGGGATGCAAAATGTGTTAGGTGAAGGACTGATAGCCGGAGGTGGAAGGTAAAAGGGCTTCCGTTCAAAGCGAGACCACCCTCCTCCAAGATACCGCTCTTAAGAAAGTTGGCTTATTTAAATAAAAGGGTCTCTACCCTAATTCAAGGGGAGAAGACGCAGCTGGGTGCCCACGTGCCCTTCTGGCCAGATGCCATACCCATTCCTCACACACTATTCTCTATAATTATCATAACATACAATCATATTTGCTCCAACTGTTGAAGCATTCAATAATTTATCATAATAAACTTGGATAGAGATGAAATATGAAACAACTCTTTATCAGATTCGTGCCTTACTTTTTTAAGTATATAAATACATTCGATGATTTATATAATTAATGATTTTTTAAAAAACTATATTTAATATTTGCTATAGATTGTCAAATTGATTTAAAAAAGCTGACAAATAAATTTTTATTATGATTTTAGAATGCTAATTGTAATTTTCGAAAAAATATGATTTAGAATAGCCAAGAGGTGGCCACACTTGGTGATACTTAGAGCCATATTGAAAAATCGAAAATGTTTAAGAGCCAAATCGGAAAAAAAAATTACCTTTTTTTTGTGTTACTTTAAATTTTTTAATTGAGCCACAATAAACTCGAAAGAGTCACATGTGGCTCGCAAGTCACGGTTTGGCCACCGTTGGTTTAGCCCATAACCACTTTTTAAAAACACTTCTTTTAAAGTTTGTTTTTTCAAAATATTAAAATGAATCTATATTAATCATAATATCATAATCATAATAATTCGTCAATCTAATTCTACTCATAATTCTAACAAAAATATTACTCTACCAATCAACCCCTTTTTGTTTTCCCTATAAACAAACTATTTTTCTATCACTTCTTTACTAATTCGAGCAATTTTAATTTTATCACACACTCTAACCATCCTTGTCATATCCTTATTATTTCATTTTTGTTTTTTCGATTCATAAAGTGTCAAAAAAGTTTTCTATTACTCTTGATATAAATATTAAATTTTTTTTTTAAATTATCAGAAAATTAGGTTTCTCATTAATTCAATAATTATATTAATTAAAAATAATTCATTTAAATGGTAAAATATTTAAATTTTAACATAAAAATTTATCGAAAAATAATAAGATAAAATGCTTTATTAAAAAAAAGTTTTTTTTTCTACTAAAATTAGTTTTCCAACAAAAAAGTCATTTTTGTATAAGATTTATTTTTTTTTTAAATAATTTTTTTTTCTTATATTAATCTTACTTATATATATTATTTATTTTAATTATTAATTTAAAACAAAAAAAAACTAGTAAAGAAATTAAATAAAGAATATTGGTGGTATTTATTGTTATACACAATTTAAAATATTCAAAGATTCATTTTTTTCTCCTGAATCTATTCTATTGTTCAATTTCAGTGATAATTTTACAAAATAGCCTGTGATCTCCTTTGAGATTTCTGTGATTCATTACCGATAAAAGAAAAGAAAAGGCGCGTGAGGCTTCTGAATGTCCGTAGTAGCCGCCAAGGGTCATCCGTTGGTGACAAGATAAGCCCCGGACATGATTGCACTTGAAAGGCCAGAAGAAGGCATGACCCCTGTCAGTTGCCTGCGTGCAATCCACTCTAGATTATAATCACAATCAGATTGTTTTTAACTTTATTTATTTTTATTTATCTTGAAATAATATTATATTTATTAGTAGAGTAAAATATTATTACTTTTATTAATATGATGAATAAAATAAAAATAAATCGAATTAAAGTTTTATTTTGTAGAAAAAAACCAAATTATTAGTAATTTTGAATTATTTTATATATTATTTAGTTTATTTATTTTAGAATATTTATTATATTATATTCAATTATTATATACAGAAGAAATTTAAGAAAGAGGAGTGAATTGAAAGAATAAAAAATTATTTTTTTAAATCGAAAAATCATAAACTCAAATAAGGGTTGCAATAGATCATTATTCTAAAACAAATTTATTATCTATTTAGGTTTTCCTTAGTGGAACATGTGGAACATTATTTGTTAGAAGATATAATCAAGCGATCCTATATTATAACAAATAAACCATTTAATAAATCACAGAACAATCCATAAGAAAAATATTTATCAATGTCTATTTTTTTTAAACAATCATATTTTTATATTTCTATGTATGACAATGTAACTGTAATTTTTTTTTTTGTTTTTTTTTGTTTAAAAGAATTCATGTAAGTTTAAGTACCGGATGAAGGAAAAGTGAGCTTGGAGAAGAAAAAAATATATACTTTTTTGTAACGATAGAGACAGGTAAAAAAATTGATACAATTATTTTTGTGTAATTTGTGTGTATTTTTGACATTTTGTTTTTTTGTTTATTCTGTCTCTTTGAAATTTTTTCCAATATTTTTACTATCACGCCAGAGATAGTATTACGATCAGGAAAATTTTCGATGTTGAGATTTTGATGTTTTTATACGTTTTGAAGGTTCCTGAATCATTTTCACTAAGGTTGTCTGTGTGTATGTAGACAAGATTACTCAAAAACTGTTTGAGCTAGAACCATGAAATTTGGTACATGGGCTTTATTCAAAATTCGTAGTTTTCTATCAACTTTTGAGAAATGTGACTCAACCGGAAGAGGGTCATTACCTAGAACGTTTTGATTTTTTTTTCCTCTAAAGTGACCATAAAAATAAAGATATATGTTTGATAATTTTTCACATGATTAAAAATTGTATAAAACTGCTATATATAGAATTTCAGCTTGATTGAATCGCTGAAAGTACCAGAATTAATTTTTTAACACTTCAAATCTCACGCGCCAATACGTGACGTGGTGCCATCAACAAAGAGCCAAACATGCGCTGGTTTAATAAATATTATTTATTAATTTTAATTTATATTTATAATTAAATTTAATTTAAATATAATATATTATGTTATTTACTCCAATTCAAATTGCGAGATAGTCGAGTGGAGACACTCCAGCTAATTTTCATTTTGAAAGCCAACTCGGCATAAAAATTTGTAAATACAAATATGCAATTTTAGTTTTTATTTATAAATAGCAATAAATATACTTGTATAAGTAAATATCTATAAATTCTCTAATTTAAATATATATTTAAATTTCAATTCAAATTGTACTTATTATTAAAACTAATAATATATAAAATTTATTTTCCTTTATTCATTAGTCATTTTCAAATAAATACTCCCCTAATATAAAAGGTAAGTATTAAATATCAACTAAAAGCACCAAATAAAAAACAAGAGTTTGGTATAAAAAATATCATTCGTTTGGACAGTAAAAGATGCTCACATTTGCTCTAATTGAGTCTTTTATATATCCCACAGTTTAAATCCCAGAGCTATAAAAAATATTTGTCATATTATTTATGTCAGTTATTGGACAGTTCCATAAAAATTATATGAAAGTAAAGATTATGAATTGCTAACCTTTTCTCTTTTTCTCAAAATACTCACTGTCATCTATCTGACTTTTGAACAGCCTATGAAAAGACAGTGTAAGTCGTTTGGCGCCCAAGCAGGATAAAGGTATTGTATGATCTTTATAACGGATCTTGATTTTGATTTTCTTGATAGGAGGGCTACTTCTTATTTCAAATAGCTTTTCTATTTAGATCACCTACGCTGAATGGATCTTCTTCCATATATCCCAGTTAGAGAAAAATTATTACCTTGCAAGGTTTGGGACTTGGATCCATGGCCATATGCGTGTTGCCCGTCAGTATGAATAATAAAAATTAATTTAACATTTGACAAAAATATTTATAAACGTTTATAAATAATAATAAAATTTTTTGAGTTCAATTTTAAAAAATAAGTTGACATGTAGCCAGGTCTGAACCGACCGTCAGTTTGAAATAAATTAATTTCCAGCTACAGAAACAATTTCAAATAATTTTAATATATCTATTAATGTAATAAAAAACAGATATGGATAGAGCATAAATATTTTTAATTTTATTTTATTTATAATTTATAATATATATGTAAGATAAGGCTGTGACGTCATGAATGGCTGGATGACGTCATATAATTTTAAATTAAGAAAAAAACTAATAAAAATGATTTTTCTCGAGAATAAAACCAATACAAAGTGCATGATTCGTGGTGATATGTAAAAAATCTCCTTATGTGAAATTTGGTGCGAAAATAACCCTTTCCTTCCTCTCGTCGATCGCTAATACTACCACTTCCGGTTTCCGGATTTGCAACCAAAAAATGATCAATTCATCCTACTGATGCATTAAGTAAATATACCAAATTTCATCAAAATCCGTTGAGCCGTTCAGGCTGTATACATCTATACAGACATCATGCTAAAAATACTTTTTTCTGTTTAGAAAATGCATGATTCGTGGAGATATGTAAAAATCTCATATGTCAAATTTGGTGTGAAAACAATACCTCCCTTACTATCGTCGGTCGGTAATAAGAAAAAATAAATGCGATTATTTTCTGTGTATATTTTCGTCTCCTTTTAATCAAATCCAATTGGATAACAGGATGACATAATTACAATTGAGGATTAGAATTGCAGATTGTCTAGATTGTCTTATAATCAGGCCATCAATCGTCCCATGTTTAATATTACTTAATCCCAGAGATATAACGAGATCCAGTGTTTCCAATAGAACATTAGCAAACAATTTTATAATGAAATATATTTTTGTTTCATTTTATAATTAACTATGATACCATATATGTTTATTTATTTTTATATACATATGGATATAATTTTGTTTTTTATTCATGAATCATGATGAAAAAATATAATTTTTTTATCATAATTTAAAATAGAATAATATAATAATAAAATATGTTAAATAAAAAAAGGAAGTAATCTCAGGCACTGTGTCATGATTTCCAGGTCATGATCTGTTGAATCATTTTATTAAAGATAATGGAATTAGAGATATTTCATTAAGGAATATTTATAGAAAAATTGTTATAACTACTTGTATAAAATTTATCCATCCGTTATTAATGCCCATACAAGTAAAGCAGGTCGTTGAAATGATGATCTTATAAACCAATCTAAATAAGGCAATGGAAGAACATGAAATCAAATATTTCTCTTCGATAAATATAATAAAAGCAAAAGGTGCTTGTCATTGAAAGGATCCAGTAGGCTTTGGTTAATTAACATCTCGATGTCAAAATTTCCCTTGTAATGTATCTATAAAGCGAGAACCTGTAGAACATCTTCTGGATGGAAATACTCGTAAATCGAATGCGTGCGGGATAGTTCACCGAGGATTAAAGTGACCTATGTTCGGGAAATATGTTCGTTTAGTTATCTTCTACTGGCATCAAAACCAGGTCTGCCAGAGACGAATGCATTTAATCAATTTATGAAGATGATAGTGAGAGGTTAACATTATCGACCTCGATCTTGTCATCACATCTTTCAACGATACACTACTATAGACTACTTTTTAATTTACAGTGAGGTAAATTATAGTATCACTAAAGAAAGATTAATGATGGGAAAATTAATTAAATTCTGAAACGAGAATTTTATTATAAATTACAAGAATTTTTTTTATAAATATTTTACAATTTTGGTGAGCATGTGGTAAAACCTCTATATAGGTATATATTTCAATTTTAAAATTTTAAGTCTTATAATTTGTTAGCTTTGCAAATAAGAAAATAAAAAAATATTATAGAATTATATCAATAATTTTAATAAATTTATATATGACAAAAATAAAATAAATATTATGATATATATAGATTGTACAAATCAATAGAAACAAACAAAAATATTAATGGATAAAAATTTATAAGTGATTCATCAATTTAATCATATTTATAATCTACAAAAAAATATAAATAAAAATTTATAAATTGAAACATTTAAATAAATTTTAGTATAAGTATTCTAAATACATATATTTTCAATTTAAAATAAATGTTTACATTGTCAACAATGCATTGAAAAAAGTATTTTATTTAGGAAGTAAATTGATTATTAATATTTTATTTTTAATTTTCTTAATGTTTCCTTAAACTCTCTAAGAATCCATATTTAAATTTTTTACAATTGTATGTATTATAAAGGCATATAATATTAAAATAAAAAAAAAACTTCTGACTTTTGTAAGTCCTGCAAAAGAACTACGCCTATCATGTTGGTTATATCAATTAGGTGTCCTCTGATCAGTAGAACGGGTCCTTTACCTTGATTTTCTTCATCGGAGGCGCTATCAAGTAGCTTTCCCAATTTTGATCCTCCGCCCCATAGGTCCCATAGAAATTTCCTTGTCAGACCCGGGACTTGAACCCGGGACCACGAGAATGTGAGGAAGCTTCGCTAACCTCTCACCCTGTGGTGCCTTTATATTAAAATAAAGAAAAGTGAAAAATAAAAAAAGAGTAAATTTATAAAAGAAAAATATTTATAAATCTCTGAGAAGTTAGTAAAAATAAATAAACAAAAAAATCCAATCATTATTAAATAAATTTAAACTTTATAATTAATTTATAATCCTATAAACAAACTATGTCAAGAGATAAATAGATTAACAATTATTGAGTTCAGGGCCTTTTCAGAAATTTTTCATTATTTATAAAGTCTTTTTGTTACCCATCAATATATAATATTAATAATAAAGACTATATATATATATTGATAAGTCTTATTCTTGTACTATAATTTAAAAAAGAAATTTCTTGTTTTTTTTATTTGATGATTTATTTACAAATTTAAATTATATAAATAGGAATTATTTTACATCAATAAGTCATTAATTCTATAAATATGGCTTCAAGGCATGATTGACGTTTGATGAACGTTGACTATATATAAAAATTGTGAGTCTCTCTTTTCAAGAGAGAGCCTGCATCTATAAATTAAACCCACCCAAATCACCTAACTCGCCTAATGCGCCGTTAATTTAATTCATTAAAATCTCCTCCTCTCTGCATATTTTAGTTATTCAAATACTTTCAAATTATTTATGACGCATTGAAGATGACATTATACATATATATAGTTCTTTTTACAATAATAAAAAAATTTGAATCACTTTTTAAATATAAATATTAAAAATTCTTTTAGAAAATAAACTGAGTATTATCTTATATCACGATTTATATAAACTTTATGAAGAAAAATTAATTAACGAAAATCAAAACTATAAGTCATAAGTTTGTAATAATATTTGTGATTAAATTTGTAATCTTATTAATTACTATTATTCTTAGAGGTGTTTTATTATTACTAAAGAGGTTGATTTAGAAAATTACTTATTGAGTAGTCAACGTAACTCACTTGTGTGAAAAATAAATAATTTATAATATATATATATAATAATAATATCATAAAATATTTTATTTAATTTTAAATTTTAATGAAATAACAATTTGAAAATTTGAAAATTTGAAAATTTATACTACTTGTTTATTATTTAAAAAAATAAAAATGCTAAAATGGATCTGTTAGTTTTCTAATAAATATAAGAGAATTATATTAAAGTTTCATAGAAATATACCTGTACATTAAATAGGTTTCACTATTATATTATGTATTATTAATCTTTTTGGAAACCACATGATGTATAGGAATATTTTATTACATTAAAATATAATTTTCTAATTCAATTATTGATTTTTTAAAACTAAAATTTAATTTTAAAAAATATAAAACTTAATAAGATTAATTATTAATTAATACTCACAAAAAATTTTAAAGCATTTGATTATTTTTTCTTTTATCACATTTCGGCTGTTTCACCATCACAGCTTTGCGTTGGCGTGAATGAAGAAATTATCCGATGCTAGTCTAACTCAGATTTGAAATACATTCGCCTATTTACAATTTTATTTAATTTAAATTTTAACGTAATACTCTGATTTTAAAATTTAATCTGTTTATGAATTAGATTAATGATTAATTAAAAAATTTAATCAAATTTTATCTTTTATTATTTAAGTTTGTAAGGGGGGAGGCCCACAGTGGATGCCAACAGGCCCCTTACAAGGAGGAGGGAAGAAGGGGGAGAGAAGGGAGGGAAAATGTGATAGAAGAGAGAAGAGGGGAAATGGGAGAGGGAAAAAATGGATCTTATGTGGAGAGGGAAAAAAAAGGAGTTTAAGGTCTCCACAGGTAAACAGGTGGATATCTTCTTGAAGGGGGAAAATATTACCCGCAGCTGCAGAGAACAAACTACCTTTCCTCCAATGGTCCAGCAGAGATGAAGGTTAAATGGGCGCCATGCTATACTCAGAGGTAAAGCAGATTTTAATGAGACTGGTCAATAAGGATGTAGTTTAAGTTAAATTGAAAAACGGTTGTTTAAAAGAAAATGTATAATTATAAGAAATATTATATTACTTCTCCACCATGGGAGTCAAAGAAAATGTATAATTATAAGAAATATTATATTACTTCTCCACCATGGGAGTCAAAGAAAATGTATAATTATAAGAAATATTATATTACTTCTCCACCATGGGAGTCACAAAGGATCCATCCAACATGGAGGATCATCAAAACACGTCTTTACACAAAGAACGTGGAGATCATACTGGCTATATAATGCCAAGTCACCAACCGTCGTCGGAATCCCCTAGACGTTGCCATTCAGTCATGCAACAGCGCCTGGGGTGACTTTGTCATATATATATAATAAATATACATCCGTTACATCCTCCCCCTCTGACTCCTGAAGAAGTCCCAACGAAGGAGTCAGAAAAAGAGAAAAGCGAAAAACAATATTTAATAATACAAAAAAAAAAAAAAAAAAAAATAATTCATAAAGATTAAAGAAAAGGATATAATAATTCTTAATACTTAACTAAACAATTAATAATATAAAAAAAAAGTTCACAAAAATCAAAGAAAAATATACAATAATCTTAATAATTAATTAAACAATTAATAATATAAAAAAGTTCACAAAAATCAAAGAAAAATATACAATAATCTTAATAATTAATTAAACAATTAATAATATAAAAAAGTTCACAAAAATCAAAGAAAAATATACAATAATCTTAATAATTAATTAGAGTCACCCTTTCGAGGTCGACCTCTCTTTTTAATTGTTCTAATTGGGTTTATATTATCTAAACGACATGGGGTCAACATAGAAGTATGATAGGTACCTAAAGGGGTATTAGGATCATCTAGTGCTGCCACAGTGTATGATACGGGAGAAACAATTTTTATTATTTTATAGGGCCCATCTCTCTTAGGAGCAAATTTGGCAGTGATGCCTTTTTTCTTATCACTCAAATAATGAGTATTAACCCATACTTTGTCATTTAATTTATAAATAGGACCTTGTTGGTGTTTTTTATCATTGTAATTCTTATTTTTTAATTGCTTAGATTCGATTCTTTCATTTATAAATTTCAAATTATTTGCGAATCTCTTTAGATAAGGGGTGATTTCTGGGACGAAGTTGTCATTGTAAATCACCTGTCTATTTATGTGCTCACCAAAAGGTGTAGGCTCTCCCCCTGCAGTAAAGATATTATTGGATTCCTTCAATAAGGGATTCGATTTCTGCTTTTGGGAGACGTTTAACATTTTGTTAGTAATTAAAATATTCGATAAATAATGAATTTTAAGAGGTTCAGAGGTGAAAAGGGGTTCCTCTTTCTCAAAGGGGTATTTTAATTTCTTTCCATTATTAAAATACCACTGGTTAGAGCAAAGATCAATAATTAATCTTGCCTGTTTTAAAAAATCATTTCCCAATAAAGTTCTCGGGATTTTTTGATTTTGAAAAAACATCAGCCTGGTGGGCACTATTTTATTTTTAATATTTATAGGTAATTCAATTAAATCTACTTGATGCTCTTGGCTAGAGCCATCAGCTAAACTAATAGTTACTGATTTATTATAAAATGTAACGTTTTTATTTTTTAAAATATTATATAATTTTTCACTCCCTATGGAATGAGAGGCACCAGAGTCAGCACATGCCGTACCCGTGGCATCGCCTATTTGAATGGGGAGGAGAGGGAGAAATCCTTTTTGTTCATTTGAAGATATTTTGATAGTATTACTAAAATTAAAAGTAGGATCCACTTTATTAGTTTTTAATTGGGGATTGCAATCAGTGCATTTGGGCTTAATAGTACCTATTTTCCCACATCCATAACATTTTTTTTCATTTTTAAAGGGTTTCTCCATAGAAACGGTATCAGTGCCACGGGGGGCTACTTTATTTACAATTTTGCCATCCGTATTTCGGAGGTTGTCATAATTTTCAAGTTTTTTTATTAATTCAAGAGGCTTATTTAATGTTTCCCATTCATCTAAAAAGTGCTCACGACATTGTGATGACACGTGAGTTTTTAATTGATTTGTAATAATTAAATCCTTTAATGCCTCGAAGTTATTGATATTCAATTCCTTTATCCATGATTCAAAATGAACCAATAAGCTATGATAGAAATCAGTCCACGTGTGAGTGGGACATTTTTTACTGTTGTAAAATAATTGACGCATCTTTTCTTTAGTGATTTTAAATCTTTGCATCAAAAGGGTTTTAATATAATTAAAATCCATTAAATTTTTATCCGATTCTCTATATAACAACCTTACTAGGTCTAAAGGGAGGGTTGTAGATAAGTAAGATACCCAATTTTCTTGAGGTATTTTAAAAAAATTCATCTGTCTTTCAAAGACCATTAAGTATGAATTAATATCATCATTTTTATTAAGTTTTGGGAGGCGATTGGCTAAATCTATTTGGGGAAAGGGGGCTCCTACAGGTGGAGGGTTGTGATGAGGTGAGTTAAGTCTAATTTTTTCTAACTCTAGCCTTTCAACTCTCTGTTCTACAATAGAATTGAGGATACCCTGAGCTATCTCATCATCAAAATCATCATGTGCTAATATAGCATCTTTAATTTGAATAATTTTCATTGAATTATTAATTTCAATGCCCAATTCATCAGCCAAAACTATTAAATCCTCCTTACGTGCTCTAGTGAGGAAAGCCATCTCTTAACAATAAATTATATACTATATTTTACTACTAATTATAATAATTAATTAATTGTATGTAAAAACTATAATATAAAAATAAAAATATATAAATTGAATATTAAATTAAATATAAATCCTAATAACTAAATAATAAATAAATACAATGAAAGTAAAAATAAAAAATAATAATAATAATAATACAATGTCAATGTAACTGAGAAAGAGAGAAAAAAAAATTCAATTCTCAAACAAAGTATAAATAATAGAAAGAAAAATAAAAAAAAATCATAGGTTTTAAAACCAAAAGAAAGAAGAAAAAAAAATATATATAAATGTACTTAAGTGTGGTTGTTCCTTAGGACGAGTGTCACCATATGGTTGATTAATATTCACAAATTATTTGCACTAATATCACTTATTGCCTTCACAGGGGTGGGGAAAACAGGCCCCACGTTGGGCGCCAATTTGTAAGGGGGGAGGCCCACAGTGGATGCCAACAGGCCCCTTACAAGGAGGAGGGAAGAAGGGGGAGAGAAGGGAGGGAAAATGTGATAGAAGAGAGAAGAGGGGAAATGGGAGAGGGAAAAAATGGATCTTATGTGGAGAGGGAAAAAAAGGAGTTTAAGGTCTCCACAGGTAAACAGGTGGATATCTTCTTGAAGGGGGAAAATATTACCCGCAGCTGCAGAGAACAAACTACCTTTCCTCCAATGGTCCAGCAGAGATGAAGGTTAAATGGGCGCCATGCTATACTCAGAGGTAAAGCAGATTTTAATGAGACTGGTCAATAAGGATGTAGTTTAAGTTAAATTGAAAAACGGTTGTTTAAAAGAAAATGTATAATTATAAGAAATATTATATTACTTCTCCACCATGGGAGTCAAAGAAAATGTATAATTATAAGAAATATTATATTACTTCTCCACCATGGGAGTCAAAGAAAATGTATAATTATAAGAAATATTATATTACTTCTCCACCATGGGAGTCACAAAGGATCCATCCAACATGGAGGATCATCAAAACACGTCTTTACACAAAGAACGTGGAGATCATACTGGCTATATAATGCCAAGTCACCAACCGTCGTCGGAATCCCCTAGACGTTGCCATTCAGTCATGCAACAGCGCCTGGGGTGACTTTGTCATATATATATAATAAATATACATCCGTTACAAGTTTAATTTTAGTTTATAAAATAATATATTAAGTATCAAGTTTCAACGAGAGGTTATGATTAAATTTATTAATTTCATAATTCGAAATTTATTTGATTTGTCTTATTTATTTAAAATAACATAAAGTAAAGGTAAATTAACATTCATATTTTTTTAATTCATTAATATAACTTTTCAAATTTTTAATAAATTTAAATTAATTAATTAATTAAATGTTTAGTGTAAACAAGAAAAAACTTTACAAGTATAATTAACTTAGGTTTAAAAAAAATATTTTAATATTTTTAATTTCTTCTTAAAAATTTATTTAGATTTCCATTTCTAGTCAATTATTTCCTTTTTTTATAAATACTTTTGTCTCACATCGTTATCACCAAGAAAGAGATCAATAAATAGAATACCATTTATGATATTATACTATTATCCGAAAATCAATTCAATTTAAGTATCTTCAGGAGATTAGTGGAAAAAAACGAAAGAATTACGAGCTTATTTTAATTGTTTTCTAAAACTTTTATCAGATTCCTTTTTTTTGTTCATTTTAAGTCATCTTATAAACAATTGATACCGATGCTAATGAGTTGTCTGGCTAATTTACTTTCACGGTTATCATCATCTCCTGATTATCTAGGTGAGATCCTGACCCGAAAACCAATTTAACAATATATATTTTGATCGATGTAGAATAAAAAAAAAACTGTTGTGCTAGGGTGCTAACGAGTTGCCCCCGGGATTCAGGAGATGTTGAATAGATAAAAGGAAACTTCCTCGAGCTTTGGAAGAGCTCTTATCTCCCCGGAAAGACGGGCGTGGACCGGTTTTTTGATTTTTCTGATTTGCCCTCTCTACTTTGTTGCTAATGGGCATAATAAGGGTGCTTATTTTCAAGGGACGTGCTTAGATTAGCAAATCCAACCAGGCTAATTAGCCTCGAATATTTGTAAACATTCCAGGAGACGACATTCAGTCTCCAAGCATACAATCAAGCCTTTTCTCCAAGGCAATTCTACTCCGCCTGGCATGCTTTTGTACCTCCTCTTCTTTTTTACTATTCCTACTATTGTATCTTAAATTTATTAGGAATATGATTTATGATTATGATTTATGAGAAAACCTTAATTTATATTCATTCAATTTATGTTTCATTTTCCTTCCTATCTCTTTATATATTATTAATCGATATGTAAAATGGGAATAAATAAAAACCAAATAAAAAAAAAAGATGAAAAAATTTTAAAAGTGATAATTATATATCATACAATATTCATTAGATTGTAAAGAAAAAATTAATATAATTATATTTTTTTATATAAACAATTGAATAATAAGGGAAGAATTATAAGAATTATATTATTATATGCGAGGATTTAATTAGTGGTAATGTAAAATAATATTTGCATGATACTCTCATTTGATAATTATCTATAGTTATTAAATAATGTACGTATAATTTTTTCAAAATTATTTTAATTGCCCCTAAATGACTGCAACCTACAACACAATAGCATTTCTAATATATTCTAATCCAGCGGTCGGGCAACTTTTTTAATCATTACCCCAAAATATTTTTGATTAAGTTGATATTACCCCATGGTGAAGAGCAAAAAAAAAAAAAAAAAACGATATCGCCTCTTTTTAGCATCTTTCCTATTATAGCCCCCCATGATAATTTTGAAAAGAAAACAATAAATAAAATTTAATTTGTAAAAATACTAACAGATATATAAAATAGCAAATTAAAATATATACTTTTTACTCACAAAAGTTTCATTTTTACCCCTAAAAATTTCATTTTTAACCCATTTGGGGTAATTTACACCGGTTCCCCGATCGATGTTCTAATTTATTCTCTAAATAAAAATGAAACCAATTTATGTAGTGTATAATCTAATTTTAATCTATATTATAATATATATATATATATATATAATAAAATACAAATTAAATAATATTTTGGTTAAAAATTATTTTTACAAAACATTTCAAGTTATTTATATTTACCTATTTAATTAAATAAAAAGAATAATGGATTCTTTTTGAAATTTATTTTTTAATATACATATCTATATTTTTCAAATAAATACAAGAAATAGCTTTATATATAATTTGATTAAAATTTATTATAAATATTGAAATATTTAAATAGAAATATGTTATAGAATAATTACAATAATATTAATAGAAAATAGGTTAAAAGAAAAATAAATAAATAAATATACATAGCTTTGATATGATACTACTTTTAAAGGAATTTTTCATCATTTTTCACTGGTAGTTGTTGAGCCCATTTAAAATCGCGTACTTCACGAATGCATTTTTAGGAGCTCATCTTTTTTTTGACAAGGCCAGTAATCAAAACAAATCAATCTTCAGTTTATTGGTAGTATCAGCGGGACGTTCTCTTCAACCAACCATCCCTTTTCAATAACACTTCCAGGGATCAATATAATATGCCAGTTAAGTGCATCCATAAATCATTGTTATGATACAGGTGCAAAAAAATATGTTTCTTCAAGTCGTCTTGTGTTTTTTCATTCTTCAAGAAATATATTTTTTATTTAGAAATTCCAAGTATGGTATAAAAAATGGATGATCTTATCACCTTTTGTGCCATCAGGAGGGACTCCCCTTTTTAGTCGTCCTATTCCATTTACATTATCCGTTCAGGTCTTTGACAGTCACAAAGTTTTAACTTCCTTCTCTATCAGCGGAAATTGACATTTTTTTTATTTATGAGGCATAACTGGTTGATCTCTATCTCGATAATTACCATTACTTTTTGATACAAATAATTTCCTGCTTTTTAGAACATTTATAAATAGTCACTTTAGGGTCCATTCCCTAATAGACACTTTCGGAATTAACACTCCAGGCGAAATGGCATGAGTTTGGAAAGAAAACTTTGTCCATCATCCACCACATATTTTTTAATTAATTCCATAAGTAATTTTAGTAAAGTGGTTTCTTAAAAAAGGGCTTACAAAGAAAACAACTGCATCAAAAGAAAAATGAACACTAAAAATATTAATATTTTTTATAATTCTTTATTTTAAAAAATAAATAAAAAAAACATAATTATTCTTTTTAAAAGAAATATATATATATATAATAAAAGTTGGATATTTTTCGAATAAAAAGCTACTTACACCGGTATGTAGAATTATTTAGGGTATAATTAATTATATGGTGTATATTAGGTGCAGAATATGTAGAATATTTAATATCATTTTTTATTAAAATATTTAGATATTTTATATACTTTAACATAGAATCATAATTACTAATAGATAAATAAATTGTATAAAAAACAAAAAATAATTCAGCCTTTATTTGACTTATCCTAATTCCAATGCGTTATATTTTGCATATATATTATCGAAATTGTATAGGAAACATTAAACATAAATAATAATATTTAACTGGTTATATTATAAAATAATATATATATTTACATACATTTAAAAATACAAAATAAATAAACTAATTTATGATAATTATCAATCAATTTATACTATAAATATTATATTTTAGTATTATTATTTTTATATAGTAATAATATTGGTTATTTATGAATATACACAGTTAAATATTTAAAACTCTAATCATTTTTAAATAATGTATTTTAGATTTAATAATAATGATATATTTTATATAATATACTCAGTATACCTTAATATAATTATTGTAATTATTACATATATATCTAAATATTTGTTGAATTTATTTTTAATAAATAATAATTGGAAGAAATCCAATAATTGAATTTAGATTCAAATTATAAAGATGTACAATACAAAAGATTAATAAAGAATACAAATTAATTTTTTATTCATTCATTCATTGAACATAAATTTCCAGTTCTTTTGAGTTCTATTGTTATTAAATTGCATTAATTATTTAGTCTATGAATGGTATAAATTATGTCATTATATATCATTCCCTATTCAGCAATATTATTAACATTTAATAATCTACAATATACTGATCTAGTTATTCGCCCTCTAAATATTTTTATTACAATTGCATAGCTTTATATTTAGTAAATTTATCAATAAGACTTTCATAATCTAACAAATTGACTATATCATTCTCAATAAATCACCTAAATGATAAAGAAGTTTTTGAATAATTTTTAGCTCTTTTAAGAACTGAAAAAGAAGGTTCACCACTTACATTGATAAAATGGAATTGTTAAAAATATTTTTAAAATTATTTCTACATTCGGAAATGTAGATTGTAAAGCGATTTTCAAAATTATAGTCAATTGATCTACATCAGTGGTTCTTAAACTGTGGTCCGCGGACCCCTGGGGGTCCGCGAAGCCTTTACTGGGGGTCCGCGGTCCTCGGAAAAAAATCATCGTAAAAATATATACATATATAAATATTTAAAGTTCATTGTTTAACTATATCCTCCTAGAGAATTACGGCTATAATTTAATACTATTAATAATACTATTTTATTTTATTAAATTGATAATTATGTCAATTAATTTTTTGTGAATAAATAAACATATATAAAAAACTATATATAAAATTTGAATTTTCATCCATTCATTCATTTAAAATCATTTTTCGATTGTTCCTTTAAAATAACCCCTCTTAGGGGCTCGGAAGGGGAGGCATATAAGGGAATTTTCTTTCACTTTGTTATTGGGGAAAACCAGGGGAGGGGACAGTCTTACCCGGAAAAACCCAAATTGTCAGCGTCCACTCTGGGGTTTTAAACAGTTTTAAAGCAAATGTTAATTATAAGTTCATTTCTCAACGAGTTGTATCTTTAAATTATTTTTATTAATGTTAATTATAAGTTCATTTCTCAACGAGTTGTATCTTTAAATTATTTTTATTAATTTAATTAATTATAATTAAATTATAGCTAATAATAGTTTATTATAGCTAATAATTTTTTTTAATTTTTAGTGTAATTTGCATGATCATTATTTTATAAAAACACTAAACACATTTTGCAATTTCTCAGAAAGGCTGTTTTTGAGAGTAAGTATAAGTTAGTTTTATGAATAAAAAATATTTATTTTAATAATATTTTAGAATCAAATTACGAAATTAATAATATTTTAGAATCAAATTACGAAATTAATAATATTTTAGAATCAAATTACGAAATTAATAATATTTTAGAATCAAATTACGAAATATATTTATTATATAAATTAATATTCATTTAAAATGATATTAAATCATTTATTTAAAATGATTTAAAACATTTATTAAAATGATTTAAAACATTCATTTAAAATGATATTAAAACATTCATTTAAAATCATATTAAAACATAGCTAGTAAATAATAATTCGTTATATTTATATTATATTTATATTATATTTATATTATTGTAGTTCAATGTTAATAAATTACTCCATAAAATGGATCGTTGGCTACAAACTGGTTCAACACAGAAACGGAAAGAATCAGATGATGAGGCATCAACAGCAAACTCTACCAAGAAACGCAAAACTAGAAAATATTCGGATGATTATTTATCATTTGGATTTACTTATATTTGCAACAATGATGTGGAAAGACCAGTCTGCGTTCTATGTCAGGAAAGTTTATCCAATGAAAGTATGAAACCTGCTAATCTCAGACGTCATTTACAAACAAAGCACAGCGAGCATGTTAGTAAGTCTATCGAATTTTTTAAAATGAAAAAAGAAGAACTTAATTCAAGTCAGAAATTGATGGTAAAGACGGGATCTGGTGGTATGAGTAAGAAAGCAGTAATGGCATCATATGAAGTAGCTCTACTTATTGCTAAAGCAGGAAAGCCGCATAATATAGCAGAGCAATTAATTCTTCCTGCTACAAAAGTAATTACAAATATAATGTTAGGAACTAAAGCAGCAAACGATATAAATTTGATTTCATTATCAAATGATACGGTTAAGAATAGGATTGAAGACATGTCATGTAATATAAAAGAAGAATTAATATCGAGAGTGCGCAAAAGTCACTATTACTCATTACAATTGGATGAAAGTACTGATGTCACTAATAATGCCAATTTGTTAGCTTTCATTAGATATGAGTTTGAAAATCAAATACAAGAAGATGTATTGTTTTGTGATTCACTACCTTCACGAACGACAGCTAATGACATATTTAACAGTTTGAATAATTTTATAACCGAAAATGAAATAGAGTGGCCAAAATGTGTTGGAATTTGCACTGATGGTGCTCGTGCAATGTCAGGTACAAGAACTGGATTGATTGCTCTTATTAAAAATGTTGCGCCTCAGGTTGTTTGGAATCATTGCTGCATTCACAGAGAATCATTAGCAGCCAAAAATATGTCACCAGATTTGAAAAGAACATTAGACGAAGTAGTTAAAATTGTCAATTTCATTAAGGCTCGTCCACTTAATTCCAGAGTTTTTAAAATTTTGTGTGAGGAAATGGGTAGTCAACATACACATTTATTATTACATACAGATGTACGTTGGTTGTCCCGCGGGAAAGTACTCATTCGCCTTTTTGAGCTTCGAGATGAAATACGATTGTTTTTAATAGATGCGCATTTTGAACTGACCGAATGTTTCAATGATTTTATCTGGTTAGCTAAGGTGGCTTACTTGACTGATATTTTTACAAAATTGAACGAACTTAATTTGAGCCTGCAAGGTACTGTTGTAAATATATTTAAAGTTGAAGATAAAATAGAAGCAATGATTAAAAAAATCGACTTGTGGTCGAAACGCATCCAGAACGGTGTATATGAGTCTTTTCCAACTCTCAATGATTTCATAGAAAGCTCCAGTGAAAAATTGCTTAATCAAACGCGTCAATTATTTGTTGAACATTTAATTACTTTGAAAAGCAACTTCAGGAAGTATTTTTCTACTCCTGATCCTTGCAATAACTGGATCAGAGATCCATTTAATATGGAAATTACAAATGCTAAACATTTATCTGCACCTGAACAAGATATTCTCGTGGAATTATCATGTGATACAACTTATAAACTAAAATTTAACAAAACTGAATTGAGCAACTTTTGGTTACTTCTCAGGTCAGATTATCCTGCGCTTGCAAATAAAGCACTTCAACACTTGATTCCATTCTGCACAACATATTTATGCGAACAAGCTTTTTCGGTACTATTTTATATTAAGTCTAAATATAGAAACAAATTAAATGTAGAGCCGGATCTTAGATTAAAAGTTTCCAATATTAAGCCAGATATTGAGATTCTTGTTTCAAGAAAACAACTGCATACATCTCATTAAATATGTAAGTTATATTTAATGAGATAGATGCAGTTATTTTTTAAAATATTTCTTATTTAATATTTTCTGAAAAAAATTATAAAATATTTATATGAATTTAATGTAAGTACCCATTATAATTTGTGAGATTTGTTGCTATGACAATGTTTGTATTTTCTTTCTTCAATATTATAATTTCTAATAAAATGTGTTCTACAATATGCAAAAAAATCGTTATTCACCAATCACTGTTAGAAATATTCATCATATATCCTTGTCCTTATGAGATCGTAAGCCAGAAATTAATTAATAAAATGACGTAAAGTACCTAAAGTTGTGATGGGGGTCCGTCAAAAAAAATTTTTTCAAGTGGGGGTCCGTGGAGTACATAAGTTTAAGAACCTATGATCTACATGATGTAAATTGAAATATTATATACTATGCTTTCAAAATAATTAATAATTATACATCAATAAATTTTTCATTTGAAAGTAGGTATTTTAAATATAATAATAAACCAAACGGAAAATGTACTAACAATTTATTTTGTATATTTAGAAGATTTTTTGAACCACTGACTGAAATTTCAAATTTTTAAACGCGGTTTCAACCGTCATCCTATCATTATTGAACACCTTATTGTATAAAAATTTTCATGCCAATCTTAGAATATGCCGGTATTTTATACTTTTACCCATCGTTTTTTAAAAACTTTTGGAAATAAACAAAAAATTTTTAAATAAGCTAAATTTTTGCAATATGAGGTCTTAGACGCCTGTCTTCTGGGCCTGTTTGGGATTCCGCCACTGGATCTAGCTATATTTATTTAGTTCAAATGGAGAATTTGATAATTTAATGTGTTAACAAAATATTAAATGAATATCTTGATAATATATTTTAAATAATAAATAATAAATAAGACCGTTTACTAGATATAATTAGCTGGAGTGTCTCCATTCGACTATTTGAATTGAATTAAATAACATAATATATTATATTTAAATTAAATTTAATTAATTATAAATTAAAATTAATAAATAATATTTATTAAACCAGCACATGTTTGGCTCTCTGTTGATGGCAGCACGTCACGTATTGGTGCGTAAGATTTGCAGTGTTAAAAATATAATTCTGGTACTTTCAGCGTTTGAATCAAGCTGAAATTCTATATATAGCAGTTTTATACAATTTTTAATCAAGTGAAAAATTATCAAACACATATCTTTATTTTTACGGTCACTTTAGAGGAAAAAAAAACTTGGTAAAAAACCAAAACCTTGTAGGTAATGACCCTCTTCCGGTTGAGCCACATTTCTCAAAAAACTACGAATTTTGAATAATGCCCATGTACCAAATTTCATAATTCTAGCTCAAACCGTTTTTCGGTAATCTTGTCATACAGACACACACACAGACACACAGGCATTTTTCTCAACCTTAGTGAAAATGATTCAGGAACTTTCAAAACGTATAAAAACATCAAAATCTCAACATCGAAAATTTTCGTGATGGCAATACTATATCTGGCGAGATCGTAAAAAGATTTTATAAAATCTTAATGAGACTATTACTATTATTCTTGGGTAAATTTTATTTCCATTAACGGAGATTTTTGGAAAAATGAATCTAAAATCGGTTTAGGCTTTAAAAAAATAATTGAATTTGTGAAAAAAAATGTTATTTTTAGCGATTAATTTTATTACATTACATTTAATGAAATTGAATGAAGAAAAGTCTTTTGACTCGGGGTAATAAAAATTTACCGAGATCAAGACTTAAGTACATAAGTAAGTATAATAATAGTTGAGACTTATATGAATAGATACGTCTTATCTTGCTACTATAAAATAAATAGCTCGTGTAATATTTACTCAAGTTGATCTTAAACTTTTTGTAAACGCAACCCCCTGGAAATATAATAGATATTAAAAAGAATACCAGGAATAGAATTTAAATTAAAAATTATGGAAGTAATTAGCGTTTTAATTAATTGACGGTTAAAATAATGAATAAAATAAAAATAAAATCTTCTTTCCGCTAATTGAGCCAGTCCTTAAATTAGTTTAATAATTAAAATTAGTTTGCTTAACTTAAATAGAATGAAAAACCCATAATATCAAATGCTTATTTTATATTTAATTAGACAAACAATGAAAAACAAAAACAAAATAAAAAAATCAATAAAATATGAAATTTAAATACTTATAGAATATTTATTTTATAATAAGTCGAATAAACAAATAAACTTCTTTATAATCAAAATCAGGTGTGCCCAAACTTTTGTTTTTTTCTTCCATATAAAAACTTGAACACCTAAATACATTCTAGATATGATTTTTAAGATTTGTTAGAGGGTAAAACATATCGATGATAATAAAAAAATACAAAATTAAAATTTAAAAAATAAAATAAATAATTAAAAAAAAATTAAGTTACAGAGTTTTATTTATAAATGCACTAAAAACTAGAAAATAATTTTTCTCTTAGCCTCAATAAGTATATTCTTCTTCATGATGGGGTTGTACAATGGTCCGCCTACTTAGCACTTCAACAACAATTGTCTAGATATTTTGAATAAAGAGTCTAATTCAAATGAATTAGTTAATTAATTTTCTAGGGATCTCTCAAATAAAACGCTTGCATTTAAATGAAAAATGATGACAAAATTAAATGGCAAGAAGGTATAAATTGAATTTAAAGATTTTATATTGGAAATTAACTAAATTAAGATACAATTTAAATTTGCAATAAACATAAACATAAAATTAAATTAAATTAAATGCAAGCGTTTTGAGCTCTTTGAGCTCTGCCCACTTCGTCCAAAGTTTCTCTAATTTTTTATCCCATCCAAAAAATAAGATTTGTCGAGGACATCAAAATAAATTTGTTTGTGAGAAGATTTCATCGTTGGAAACAAATCTCTTCCCCCCGAGCCATTTCTTCAGGTTTGGAAACCAGAAATAGTGACTCGGGGCTAAATCCAAAGAATAGGGAGGATGAGGGAGCAATTCGTATCACAATTCATGGCTTTTCATGGAACTTTTCCCCATTTTCTTCTTCTCAAATCACGAGTTAGTCTGCTATTAATGGATGTCGAACAAAAACTAAAAAACCCAGCGGGTTCAAATTCCAACAGTCGTCAGCTTAAATTCCCTGCTGAAAGGAGCAGTGATACCATTTCTTTTAAAAGACGGAAAATTAATAAATTCACGGATTTATTGACTTTCCACTTTTAATACACAATAGATATATTTAATTTTTTTAAATGATCAAACAATAAATAAACGTAATTATTAAAAAAAATTGTTTGATTCATGGCAAATAATTAGATTTGTGGGTCTTAAATGAAGTATTTTGCTTCTTGTTAACGATCCATTTTAAAGATCCATCGTGGTTATAATTGTTCAGATAAATTTAATCTAATCTAGACTTCATCTATTCTACATCCTGCATGCGAAACTATTTTCTATGTCCCAAATTGTTTCTTCATGGTAAGCATTTTGTGTAAAATGAGGGTAAGAAAGCATTTTGAAGACTTGACAAAATGCTGATAATTTGTATTGTCTTTAATTGGCATTACTTTAAAGAAGCGTACTAATTTAAATGATTGTTTTACAATTTAATTATCCCTATTGATTCAACAATGTTCATCCTCGAAACAATAATCTGATTAAATCAACCAATGATTCTATCTAAAATAATGAAACAAAATTATAATTATCAGATTAAAAAAAAAAAAAATTAATGTTATGTATTAAATTTGCAATCTAGTCTTTGAAATCTAAAATTAAAAACTGATCTAATCATTGAATATTATTCTGACACGTTTTATTCTCTCCATTGAAATATTTGTAAGAAATTAACATTGTGGTTTTAAATGAATTATTTGTAGACTATTTATAATATTGAATTTAATTAAGTATCGTGCCACAGTGTTTAAAATATCGTTGGCTAACTGTCAAACAGATTACATTTTCGTGAACGCAAACCTACAACTTTCATTAAATCTGGCAGTCATTTGTTTGCAACAGACTCTTCTTTCGCTATATATAAGGAGTATGGAAGGGGTGGGGATGGAGAGAAAGAGAGAGAGGAATGGCAATGATAAATTTCTACTATGTATTTATTATGTGTCAATTATTCTAATTCTCTAATTGTAGTGGATTTAATTACATGTCCTAGCACAGCTATACCAATCGATAATAACAAGGCTATCTGTAAAAGTCAGTGGAAAAACTATGTTCAAGTTTACTTCACACTGCTTGTTAATTTGCAAACTATTCTCTTTATGAATAGAAAATGAATCAAATTGATTTATTTGAAGTCGCTCACTTGTCATTTTATTAGCTTCGCAGTCTCGTAATTAGAGAAAAAGAATAATCTTTCTTAAATAATTGAAATATAATTTATTATTATGATAAATCGATCCATTGAAGGTAGGAAATTGTTTCTTAAGTGTTTCTCTCATTAATTGATTATTTATTTATGGTTGCCGCATGGCATTTTTATTTTCTTCAAAAAATTTTTCAATGGTAAATTGTTATTATATTATACTGGGCAAATTGTGGAACAATCTATGTCAAATTAGGTTTGCAGAACATAAATACTATGAGCATTTTGATGAATAAAAAAAAATCATTTTCTAATGACATTTTCAAATAGTACTATATTAAAAAAAAAATTATAAAAAATACAGTTAATGGCCCCTTGATATAGTTATTGGCCTAGGTATTCTATAGTGATTGCCCCCCCTTTTTTTTATTTGATAGACAATAACTGTTACTTCTTTCATTTTAGCTGTTTTTTGACCATAACATTTGCTGATATACAATAAGCATAGGATTGAAAATTATAAGCAATCTGAGGTTTTCTCTTAAGCCTAAAGCTTCTTTGCGGCCTTTTTCTTTATTACAGCTTCCTTTTCCTTCATTCTCTTCTTCTTTCTCTCATCTGTTTCTTACTACTTTTTCCTCCACCTCACTGAGCTTAGTACATAGTCGCTTCGTTTACTGACTTCATATTTCCCTTCCTTTTAGAAGTCAGTGGCCAGTTTAAGACATTACGCAATTTCTTTGCAGGCGAATTAACATCCGCAGGTATAGATGTACCAGATCGCACTAGTACTACTGGCGAGAGTTGGTCTTGAGCTGACACTTCTCCGTCGGGTAATGCTGAGTGCTCGTTCCGGAATGACACATCTCGCAAAGTGGTATGGTTGTGTTTCGGGCTGAGCCGACAACGTCTCGCATGGGAGAAACATTGCAGAACATAAATATAATATGATCAACAGTATTTTTTTCGACAAAAAGCAATGCTTTATCAACACAAGAAATTCCTTTTTTCTATTTTTTCAAATTAATAAAAGTTCTTTCACAAAAAATTCTATAACTCCGATACTAATTGTGCAACAGCTGTCAAATATATACACGCGTCTTTTGAAGGTTAGGCTAACTAAAAATAAGTTGACCTGTGGCCAGGTCTGAACCGACCGACGGTTTGAAATAAATTAATTTCCAGCTACAGAAACAATTTCAAATAATTTTAATATATCTATTAATGTAATAAAAAACAGATATGAATATAACATAAATATTTTTAATTTTATTTTATTTATAATATATATGTAAGATCAGGCTGTGACGACATGAATGGCTGGATGATGTCATATAATTTTAAATTAAGAAAAAAACTAATAAAGAAGATTTTTCTCGAGAATAAAACCTCCACAAAGTGCATGATTCGTGGTGATATGTAAAAAATATCCTCATGTGAAATTTGGTGTGAAAATAACCCTTCCCTTCCTATCGTCGATCGCTAAAACTACCACTTCCGGTTTCCGGATTTGCACCAAAAGTTGATCAATTCATCCCACTGATGCATTAAGTAAATATACCAAATTTCATCAAAATCCGTTGAGCCGTTCAGGCTGTACACATCTATACGGACGGACGGACAGACGGACAGACTGACGGACAGACATCATGCTAAAAATACTTTTTTCTGTTAAGAAAATGCATGATTCGTGGAGATATGTAAAAATCTCCACATGTGAAATTTGGTGTGAAAACAATACCTCCCTTACTATCGTCGGTCGGTAAAAATATGGATTTGATACTAGTTGCACCATGCTACGAACTTTTCAGCCCATCTTAATATTCTATTATTTAAAACTCTAAATCTAATTACAATCAATAGTACTAATAATTAAACTTAATACTAATTATTAAATATTATGATAATTATTTAAATTTAATCAAGATCATAAAGTTTTTTTTAATTTCCATAATATTTAATATGAAATAATATATATAATTTAAAACTTAGATATTATAAATTATATTTTGTTTTTTAACAAAAAAAAAAACAACTAATACTTTCAAGTAATAATTATTATATTTATTATTAAATTTGTTTTTTAATATTTAAGATTTTCTTTTTAAATATTATCACATGATATTTTGTTTTTTGAGGGGTATTTCTAAGAATAGTTATTTTTACAATCATGTTTGAATCATGAAACAAGCTCATTAAATATCAAACTAGTTTTAATTTGAAGTGAAATAGAATCATTAGGTTAATTATTATTGGCTGTAATTAAAATTGTTATTATTTATTACTTTGTTTCTTGTTTAGAATGGAAGTTTTTTCGACCAAAATATTTCATTCAATTTGAATTTAAGTATAATAATAACGAGTAGAAAATCATTTCATTTATTAAGAAATTTTATATTATTATTCTATAAATTTCAATAGTTATTTTTATACTTAATTAAATTAAACTTATTATTGGTATTTTTATAATTTTTTCTTAATTAATTTTTATGTAATTATTTTCAAATTTTTTATTGATCAATATACATTTTTGCCCAGTTTTGCTACAAGGGATGTTAATTAATAAAATTAATAATTATTATTATTTAATTTATGAAAAATATTGAAGTTCTCATGATTGACTATTATTATAACATTTAAAAAACAAGTAAAATTCTAACAAATAACAATATAAATTCGCTCAATCTAATAAATTCTGATTAATTCAATTTAACTTCAACTGAACTCTAATATTATTAGTTGCAGTAACTACATTCCTCCACCCGTTTTGTTTTGTTCCTCTTTTATCTGATTCTTATTCTCTTCTAATTCGATCTTACCCGATTATATATTATTATCCCATTAAATTTTTTATGAATTATTTTAATTTTAGGTAAAATGTATATCTAAACTTTATTATTCTAATGAATTAATTTATTCAACAATGCATTTGTATGAGTATTAATACATTGATGTTTAAAGATTGATTATTATTAAAATTCCATTATTTAAATTTCAAAGAATGTATTGTTTAACCTCTCTGAACCGAAATAACCTCCTAAAAACACCTATGGAACTTTATAATAATAATTTATGGCAATGGAATGAAAAGAAAAAAACAAACCAAAAAAAAAAAAAACAAAACAACCAAAGCTTAACTCTATATTTACTAATAATAAATATTAAAAATACAAATAGTATATTCATTCTATTTTTATTCTTTGAATAATTACTATGATTTATCTGTCGTTTTGAGTAGACTATAAATCTGAAACCCCTCTTATTTTAAAACGTGTCTTAAAAACAGTTCGGAGGCTGATTCGAAGAGACGTTAAGTGGTGGGTGGGGGTGCAAGATCTCTGCATCGAGCTGAAGATAAGACAAAGGGATAAGCAAACCACAGGCCGAGTCCCTTTTTGCCTTGAAAGGATTCAAAACACAGCATGCCTACTCAAGAGGATTTAATAAATTTTCTAATAAAACCAACAGTTTTGTTTATTTCCTTTCTCTTCCATAAAAGCCTATTATTTTTCCCTTTAAATTTCTAAATATATTAAACAACACTCGGAAAGGGATTCAAATTACATATTCTAAATTATACGATATTTAAAGCCATGTGACTTTAGTTGTTTTTTTTTAAAACCAACTAAATTGTATTTTAGACAATTTCCGACACCATTCAAGTCACCCACCACTCCCATCACTATTGTTTATTTGGTTTTATTGGTCATTTGAAAGAAATTTATTTATTTTTCATAAAATAAATGAAAATATATATATACTCGTAATATAAATAAAACTATTGTATTTATTGAATTGATTTGCCTTTCAATAACAATGGTTATTTTTTTATATGTTTAAATAAAATATATAATGGCTTCTGTTTTATTTATATAAACCAGAAAAATAAAATATAATAATATTAATAAATAAATAAATAAATAGAAGGTTGAGAAAATTTATTTTGTTTGTCTGACTTGTGTAAGTGTACTCTTCAGTGAAAAGAATACCAAAAGTATTTCCCAAGAAGAAAAGATTCAGGGTTTATCCAATCAAATTTTCTTGTTGACTATTGAACTCTTTAAAAAATTTTGTATGAAAATAAATCCTATGATTTGCAGAGTCTTAAATCAGCTCACCTTTGTCTGGTGCATATGGTTGTAAAAAAAATATAAATACATATCTTTTATAATTTCAAGAAATACCTTTGACATCCTACACTCTAACCTCTCTACCAATAAATATTAATAAAATAAAATAATTCTAAAATATGTAATATTAAAATAAATTCACCAATCTTGTAAAAATTATATAATATTTGAAAAACAAAACTTACTTATTAAATCAACTCTTTAGGTATGTGTATTATACTAGAACTTGTTTAGATTACCTAGAATCTTCCCTTATTTGAATGATCTTTCTTATCTTCAGCGCTTCTCGCTGTAATTTTCTTAGAGTTTGAAGGTCGTAAGCTATCCTTGGTGACAAAGAACACGACTGAACAATCATCTATTAAAATAAATAAAAAAGATTCGAGAATTTATTTTTACCTAAGCTAAGCATACAATATTATCTGTCATCAATCATTTCATATCGTTATTTATATTCATCTTATAATATAAGTATATAATAATTTTATATACATAGAGATAAAATATTAAATTATACTTGTATAATATTGTTTTGTTTGATTTGACTCATAGTAAACTTCGTTTTATATATTGTTGAATTCGAATAAAAAAAAAACATAGATTTTTTTTTAGGATTTCAGATTTTTTATTTTTTATATATATATATTTAAAAAACTTCACTTGACAGTGCTTTCAATGAAAGGCGTTAGTATAAATAATCTCACCAGCTTTTTCATTAATCTCTCTTGAGAGTAGAAAAGATTTCCTTAAAAATGTTTCCTTTCTTAATCAGTTTCCTGGTGATAAAGTTTAGAGATATTTTTATACAGTTTACAAAAAATATTTCATTGGATAGCACTCAGTGATCTTGGATAAGAATAGGCCGACAATTTCCATTTACCATTAAGTCTTTTCTATAAAAAAAAAAAATTTTTGACCAAGCTTAAACTTTTTCAGAAGTAAAAAAGAAAATTAATCGAGGGAGAGAAAAATGGAAATATCGACGTGGTTGGTCCTATTAAATCAATGTAAGAAAGGCTCCAGGGGCTAAAGGGCGTTGCTTACCTGAGATTTGGTTACTCCAAAAACTATTAACTTTCCTATTTTGTTTTTTAATTTAATAGTAAATAAAGTCAATCAGGCAGATACACTCTCTCAGCAGGGAACTTAAACTTCTTAAATTACTTATTTATAACAGAAGTTTATTGTTTGAAGTCTTAGAAAATTTTTAGTTTAAAGGTAACAAAATAAGCTGAGTAAATGAACTGTCAATCTTCATTTAAGGTTTCGGGAATAAAACTATTTAAGTATTCTATAAACAAACATTCGACAATTACTTATAATAAATCATAGGCTTCTAATGTATTCAGTATCTAAAATGTAAATTAATTATAAAAAAAATTAATTATAAAGAAATTAGAATAGATAAATGACTTTTAACTAATAAATATGTGTTTTAATTACATCTTTTAGGTTCTTAAAAATACTAAAATTGACTATCTATAAATCTCTAATGAGATAAATTCCTTTAAATGAAATCTATTTCATTTATTTTAAGTTGTACGTAATAAAATGATTTGAACAAATAATTAATTTCAAATGAAAAATAATTATTAATATAAATATAGATATCTTTTTATTTAGACTTCAAGATTTAAGCCCATTTAACTAGTTTTCAAATTTATTTGATAAATTATTTCATTAAATATTTTATTAAACTTATGTTTTTTAGAGGTTCGATCTTGTATCCTTAGAATAGTCAAATATTTAATTTATATAAGTATATAATGTCTTTACTGATAAAAACTCTTAGAAATAGACCACAAATAATTCATTTATTGGTTCATTTATTGACAATAAAGTATAGGATTATAATCTTTAGGAAGTAAATTTCTTTCATTTAATAGACAACCCTTGAAGTAGAAATCCTTCCTTTTCTCTTTTACTCTCACTCTCTTTTTTCCATATCTAGATATTGGAATTTTGAATGCAGTCAACTCACCTTTTCACCTTCATAGGAGCTTAAGAGCCGCTGGAGTGAGAAATAAGATGGATGCATCTAACAAGTCACATCTATTCAAATTGGATGTCATAAGAAATATGAATAAATTTACCAGATGCAAGCGGGTTTAATTTAATTGTCTTCCTGATCCGAATGGTCATCCTGCCCTGAGGTCAGGGGGAGAAGAAAAAGAGGATCCAATCCAAGTCTACCTTAAATCATACCGAGCCTTGATTTGAAAGCGTCGAAATAAAAAATGAAAAATAAGCCCAAATAAAGAGAATATCTCTACATAAAATGATTTTTTTATCAAGATTTGTTGTCAAGGATAATAAAAGGGGATATGAATAAAAAAAAATACAAATATCTGGTATTCAAGATAGCCAACTCCTGGCTATTAGGCGGTAGCCAATGCTCACATGCACTTTTATTGACTTCGATATATAAATCATCAGATGATAACGATCTTGATAATAAAATCTTGTCTTGACCAAGAAGAGGAGATGGAAAACGAATGATAGAGCATATGGGACTGGAATTGATTTGAAAGTACTGAGTGAACATAACTATAAAGTAAGTTAGTGTTAATTTGCGAATTATTTATTATTTTCATTTTTACTTATCATTTATTTATAAAAAGTCTTAATTGTAATGAAAATAAATAGAAATTATTCAATAAAATTCAAAATAGTTAAATAAATCTATTCTTGAAATTAACACGATCAATATTTTTGTTGTATTTGTAAATAAAATAAATATTATATTTTATACAAATAATTTTTTCATCAAGTAAAGAAATAAATGAGTTTTTTGTTTTTGAAAATAATCCTTTTTTCATAAGTAAAAATGACATTTAATTAAGCTGATCTTTGCACAATCCTCTCACTGCCATACACAACTAAAGGCGAAGCAATTAAAAAAATAATGAGGAGGTTTTAACAAAGCTCCGACTTATATTTATTATTGGTATGGATGGATTGGGAAGTTTTTGGAATAAGATATTCATATCATTAAAATTTCTCTGTTTTATGGCATTTTGAGATTAAAACATAACTTTCATTTATAGCAAACCTATCTAATTTTGAATAGCATGAAAGTAAAAATAAACCATAAAATATAATAACTTTTGATTATAAGGAAAAAGGAAATATTGTTTGCTAAATTATTTTGAAGGTCATTTTTGGCATGAATAACATAAAACCCAAAAATATCGAATGGGATTTCTTTAAGAATTGATCTAAAAAGTACTAATAACCCATATAAAAAAGACTGAACCTTGAGGAAATCATGCTCAAGTATGGAGACCTTTAGTCAAAATCCCGGGTTTAAAAACAAACATCTAATTGTGTTTCTGATTATTTATACATTATAACATATAAGCTAATATTCAAGTTTACAATTTATTTTGTATCCTAGAAGTTGAGGAATTTACTAAATAAATAAGCTGTATAATTTATATTGAATACAAGTTAAAATAATTTTAAGTTTTTAAGTCCAGCTTTATAAGATTTGAAAATTGTTACCAGTGCATCAGTGAGGAGCAAGAGGGGTTACAGTGAGACCAAAATGAAAAATATTAAAAAGAATACAAAAATATATAATGGTAAATACAAACTTGTATTCTGTTAAAAACATTTTGATCTGAGTTTCAATTCATTATTTTTTTTATTATTTTTATATAAAATTGACGTAAGGTAAATTTGGGGGACACTATAAATACCCTCTCCCATCGAGTGACACCAAACCTAGTAACACTAATGATTGTTACAAAGGTAAAATGATACAACATCAAAGAAAATTAATTCATATTAATAAATATTGATTTAAATATAATAATAAAATTTTGTTATCCAAGTGATTTAATTTTAAATAATTAAATATAAATAATTAATAATCAATGATCAAAGTCATAGTTTCAATTTTGAAAAAGTCCCTTTTTATAGAAAAAGATAACTTAAAGATAAATTAAATTATGTATACTTAATAAATTAATAATAAAATTTTTTTTAATATACACGCTTTTTAATCAAAAAAGCCCTAAAAAGAGAAAATAAATTATTAATTAAACCTTGAATATTATCCTTTACATATGCCAAACAAAAAAGCGTGGACGCATATGAACTTAAGTAGTAGCTCAAGAATTAAATATTATTAAATTTCTTTTTGATTATTGAAGTGTTATCAACTTTCAATATACGTTTCAAATTTGAAATCGCTCAATGTTAAAAGTGAGTTAAAATCCAATTAAAAATTTTTAACATTACAGACAGACAGAAAAGTGAAGCTAATAATAAGCGTATAAAAAGTAAATTGTTTCAAGTAATATCAAGGATATATATTAGAAAAGAGAATTCGTAAGTTAGAATCTTGTAAAATATGAATGGTGATTATAAATAAATAAATAAATAAATAAAACTAATAAAAAAGAAATTGAGAAGATTATTATTTATTATTTATTATTTCATCATAGCAATATAGAATAGAATAATAATAAATTAAAATAAATGAATATATAAATAAATAATTGAGAAAGATTCAAGCCCCAATAAAATTAAAAATTCACCTATCATATTTTTTGAAGAGATTCATTAATTTTTCTAAAATATTATTTATTGAATTCTTCCACAGATCATTCATTCATTCATTCACTCGGTCAAACAGGGCATTGATTACATCAGTCTGGTTGGTTCATTGAGGCTGAACATTAAGTAGCTGCCTGCAGTTGTCTGCTACTCGCTGTCCGCGAAAGAACAGATGGCTTCTAGCCAACCAGCAAATCAATCAATCATTTTTTTAATATTATATATTTATCAAAAATAAAATTAGATAAATTAAAATATTTTTATTATTAAATAAGTATTCAAATAGAAAATTTTATTATGTTTAGAATTTGCAATTATTTCTAATTCCAATTAAACAATATACAATAGTAAAGATAAATTCAAATCAATATATGAAAGTTATTTCTGGTATTTAATGAGAAAATTCCATTCATTCTATATATATATATAAAGTCAGAAAATTGCAATTTTCATTCAGAAATTTAAATTATAATTTAACTTGATTTTTTGAAAAGTAATATTTTGTTATTCCTTTACGTTTTAAGGTCCCAAAAATCGACTTTTGATATTTTTATAAACATTTATGGATGAGGAAATAGTAAATTAATTTCACACCTATACAGTTTGACATTTATCTAAAATTTCAATATTTTTTGTATCTTGAAAGAAATTGATATTTTCTATGAGTAATGAGTTAATATAATCAACCAAATATAATAGAATTTCTCTTCCACATACTTTTCTATCCTCCAAGTCAGGACGATTACAAAGAGAGAAATTCTTCAAAGATGAATTGAATATTCACGGGCGCCGATTTTTCCCCACCCTTTAACGAAAAGTGTCAGGTGACTTGAGCTTCTGCCTGATATGTTCCTTTGATAAAGAGAGTACGTAATGTGCATCCCCTCTTTCTCTCCTACCCCTACCAGGGCACTCGTTTGCACGCTCTGTTAGAGCATTTAGATAAGCCCAGGGTGAAAGCCTCACTCAACGACGCTTGTGCTTATATTTGAATATTTTTGCTTAAAGTCTATTGAGAAAACTCCCTTCTCCTACTAAAGAAATTTATAATACGATATACATATATTCATTTAGCTTATTTTTCATAAAAATGGAAAAACACATAACCATAATATTTTCCTTTCAAAAAATATAAATTATATTACAATTATACAAACCTATAAAAAATATTAAAGTTGTATAATAATAATTATATATTATCTAGTGCAGACTTCTTTAACAATTATTTGTTTTTAATAATCAAATAATTATTTAATAATTATTTTGATTGCCTTGATCCAAATATAATAAATTATACAGCATAAACAAAAAGTTAAGTCAACATAAGAATTAAAGTACCTGGAACACCGAGCTATCGCTCGACCCTTTAAAAAATATTGATAATATTATTCTTAAATTATTTATTACAATTATTAAATGTTATATCATTGCATCAATCTGATTAAAATAAATGGAACTTGGGGTCCTCAATAATAATAAATAATATTAATAAATAATATTTTAGTGAAAAAAGATTAAAAATTATAAAACTATCTAAAAATTAATTAATAAAATATAATGAATAAATAAATATAAATTAGTAATTTAATAAAAAATAAACACGAAAATAGATAAAAAAAAATATATAAAATTATCTATTAAAAATGTATAACAATTAACAAAATTAAAAGACAAAACAGATAAAATTTTAAACGAATACAAAATAAATAAAAAAATAAAAAAAAAAATAATATAATATTTTAAAACAACTATGGAATTATACATCCCTTAAATGTCTTAATGCTGCTGAACTTAACGCACTTTGCCGCTTTGCTATTCTGCTAATATGCTTTTCTACCTCTATTTAATATTATTAGATCATATTTATTCAACAATTTATTTTGAATAAGATATTTAATTGTCATTTTAAATGAATATTAATTAAAGAAAGATATTGTTTTTAAAATATCATAAATAATATGTTAACAGAAACACAGAAAGATAATTTATAATTACAATGTTTGCAAGACAAATAAAATAAATTTTAGATTTTTTATGGCGAGAGATTAATAAATATATTTCATAATTTGATTCTAAAATATTATTAAAATAAATATTTTTAATTTTATTTCCAAATTTTTATTTTAAATATAAAAAATATTAATACAATATCAATAAAAGAGATTGGCAAAAGAAAAATTTCAATATGGATGACGTAATTTGTGACCTCATATAAATTTACTATTTTAAATTTAGGAAATACTAATAAAGTTGATTTATATCGAGGCTAAAACCATTACAGATCGATTTTTCTTTATAAATATTATCTATGGTGTGAATTTCAAAAAAATCCATCGAGCGGTTTAATATCTCAAAAATACAAATATATATATAGAAACAATTTTTGCTAGTGTAATAAGATAAGATATTGATCATTTAAAATGTTTATTTTTTTAACCAAAATTAATTTAGCTCCCACATTTTAAATTTTATTCATTCATTCATTCATTTATTCAAGAAATATATATACAATCATTCTGTATATTATTTCGGTTCACCTCATTTGGGTGGTGACAAAAAAAAAACAAAAAAAAAAAAAAATAGCAAAAATATCCAATAAACAAAAGAAAAACATAATTACATAATAACTAACACTATGTAGTCAAGGAATGTCTCAAATTGAAGGCACACACAATCATAGACCCAGAGTATCAGTTTTACATCTTTTCAGATATATACAGAAAAGAAAAACCAAAATAAGAAAAACAAAATACAAAAAAATATCAGAAAAAAAAAATAAATAAACAAATAGATAAACAAATCGAACATAATGCAAAAAAAACAACAAAAGAGATAAATAAATAAATAAATAAATAAAAAGGAATATCTAATCGTTATTCCTCTAATATGAAAGATCACAGTTTTAGGAGGCCACTCATAAAGTAATAGATATTACTTATATCATCCCATCCCTTGACCGTGAGAATCATCTCCAAGTTATTTCTCTTTAAGAAATGGTTTCTCAAGTGGTCATATATTGGGCAGCGTAGTAAAAGGTGGCCTAGGTCCTCTCTCTCTTGCATGTTACAAATTTTGCACAATTGACTCTGGTCAATTTTGTGCAAAACACTGTTGGCAGCAAAAGTGAGGATTCTCTCGTTCGCCAGTCGGCATTCATATAGAATCCTCATCCTGCCGAGAGCACCTCTGCAAAATATATGGTTACGGCTCCCCATTATATTTTTATAAATAGGGCAGTAAGTAGAGTCCTCGATTTTTTGCATGTCTCTTGACCTATATATTTCGCTTAGTTTCTGAGACAATAGATCTGTTTTATTTTTGATTACACTTGGATCCTGACTCTCCCAAAGAGGCCCTTCCCCCAACATATTAAATAGAGATTTCATCTGCACTGCTCAGTTATATGACGAGTCTGATGTTTCTATCACCTCCAAAAGCCTGTCATAGCATACTCTAGGAAGCCTATCTGTGGACATTATTAGAATTTTGTAGAGCCATGACAGTGCCCTTCGATCTTTTCCAAAAGTTCCTCATATCTTAGTGCCCATATTTCTGAAGCATAGAGCCAAACGCTTAACATACAAGAGTTATATAGAGTTAATACAGGGTCCGGCAGTCAAACCTGACGGTTTTTGAAATGGGATAAATAAAAAAGTTGTTGAAATTATTTTTTTTTATTGTAAAGAAGAGAATTGGAAATTTAACATTCATAATAAAAAAAGCACAAAAATAACTTATGTAGCAAAAATTATGTCACTTAAATTATGACCACCATTTTCTCTACACTGTACGAGTCTCCTGGTGAAGAAACTCACAGGAACTTCACCAGCAGCCTCTTCACTATGAAAGAGTAACTGTCTGGGCTGCAGTGTGTAGGTCAACAGTGTTAGGACCTTATTTTTTGAGGAGAATGGCCAAACACTGACAGTGAACTCAGCGTGTTATGTTGCCATGATCCGTGACTTTCTCATCCCAGAGTTACGTCGCCATCGTATCCTTCTCAGGAGAGTCTGATTTCAGCAGGACGGAGCAACTGCCCATACCTCTCGGGCGTCCATGGCTCAACACGGAGGATTTTTCCCCGGTAAGCTGATCTCGCTCAGGGGTGACATCGAATGGCCGGCACGTTCTCCCGACTTGTCCCCTTGTGACTTTTATCTATGGGGGTACCTCAAGGGAAGAGTTTATGTTAACAGACCAAATAATTTGAACCAACTGAAGGAGAACATTCGGCGAGAAAGTCGTGAGATCCCGCGACAAACATTGAAGAGAGTTATGACTAACTTCTCCAGGAGACTCGTACAGTGTAGAGAAAATAGTGGTCATCATTTAAGTTACATAATTTTTGCTACATAAGTTATTTTTGTGCTTTTTTATTATGAATGTTAAATTTCCAATTCTCCTCTTTACAATAAAAAAAAAATAATTAAAATATCTCAGCGCGCGCAACTTTTTTATTTATCCCATTTCAAAAACCGTCAGGTTTGACTGCCGGACCCTGTATATTCGAAAGTGAGTCCTTTTTTGTCCTGTATATTAATTATCTTATGCTTGTCATCGTTAGCGAACTTTTAGCTACCATTTTTTAGCCCCGCTCAAAAAAATCCCTGATGAGCTAAAGCATATCCCAAGGTAATTATATTCCTTTACAATCTCCATTGGGTGTCCGTTATATAAAAATTGAACTCCCTCAGCGAGTTTTCCTGCGCGTCTAAAAATCAACACTTTAGACTTCTCCGTGTTGACCTCTAGAAGATTTTTCTTGGAGTACATGTGGAGAATGTCAAGGCTTTAAATTTTATGCAATTTTATAAATATATGTCAAAGAATAATTTAAAAAATTTCTTAAACCTCTGAATTGATAATTGTTCTGAAATAATTTTTCAAAAATTTATAATTAACTATTTTTAAATTACATGAATAATATGTATACTCTTATAAATTCATACCATTCTATTTAACATACAAAAATTTATAAAAAATATTACAACCAGAAAATATCGAATTAAATGCTTATTTATTTGAAAACAAATTTAAATAATGTTTTAATGATTATAATAATATTAAATAAAATCATCATATGAGAGTACCTGTGTAAAAAATTTTTAACTTTAAAATTTTGAAATTGGAAAATTTTTATTTTTGTTTTTAAAGAACAAATGACAAAATTAAATAATTTAAACAAAATTGATGATTCTCTTGAAATTCTAATTTTATTCAATTTTATAATATGTTTGTAATCGTATTAATGGTAAATGGACTTAATAATTAATAATACAAAATTTTAGCAGAAATTGCAAAATTTAAAAGAACAATTATTTCGATTTTGATTCAATGTTTCGATTATTATTTAAATCTTCATGTTAATTGAAATTTGGGCAAAGGACATGAAAGCTACAAGATTAAATAGAATTATGAATTCAATTTGTAAGTAAGTTTGTATTTAATATTTAATTAATAAAACATGAAATAGATTATGAATAGTGTTATTATTTTAAAAATTATTTTTTTTAATTAAATTTATATATATAGTATGGAAAGTAATAAGATGATGAAATTAGAATTATGATTCATAGGAAATTTTTTATTTTATATAAAACTAAGGTCATGGTTTTTATAGTGGTAAAATGACTTAATCGCTTAATAAAATAATATATTTAAATAGTACTTATTTATTATTTTACTAATAAATTTTAAAGAAAATTAAACAGAAAGTTATTCAAATTTTTTTTTAACTGAAATTTTGTAAAAAGTATTGCTGTCACGAACACTTAGGTTTTATCATTTTCTATTATAGAATTTAAAATTAGCATTCCGGAAGTTTGACATGATTATATGATTATAATAATTACCCTTACCCCTTACAAAGATAAAAAAAATTGACATATTTGTATTTATTTTCATTTTGTTTTTTTTAGCATTTGTGTTAAAAAGATATTCCCATTCATTATCTTACACTAATTTATAGAATTAAATAATGACAGGTGATAATTAAAATTTATAAAAAAAATTCTTTAGAAATGGCTCGGTTGTTCTTTTAGTGAGCGAATAAATGCTTTTAACTGTTTTTTAATGATGGAAATGAGAAAGATTACTTGTCACGGTTTAGAGATGTATTTAGTCTATTTTTTGCTGCTGTTTTAAGGGATCACGGGCTGGAAAGGGCACAAAGGGCGCTTTTCAGATAGCCAGACAACCAAAAAGGAACATTTAAGGTATTCTCGCTTCGGGGTTACACAATCCAGACCTGCGTGCGGGTGAGCGCGCTTCTCTATTTGGTTTCTGATTTAAATAAATACGCAATTTAATTGAATTCTGTTAATTATTTTTTAGTCAAAGTAATATAATATTTATTTAAAAGAATAAATAAAATCATTCACATTATTACGGCAGGCGCCGTAAATTTAAGACACACTGTTTATAACAAATGTTCGCTATTTTGAGTTGAGTAATTCTTAGTAATTAAATTAAAAACCAAATTTCAACAAAAAAAAAGTCAATGAACTTTTTAACTATATAATTTATGTCATGTAATGTTGATAATAATATAACCGCAGCATTTTTTATAATGCAAATTATTTTATCTTTTTGGAAATAACCAACAAAATTCTGTTGAAATTTCTTCTTCAAGGTTGAGCAAAATTTTGTTTCTAGTAAATAGTTAACGAGATGGACAATAAGATTATCTACAGACAAGGAATTTTCATTTAGTTTATTTAATTGTTTCACAATGTCATTAAAAGTCAGACAAGACATATGTATCATTTGGATATTATCGGCACTAAATTTCCAAATTACAAATATAAAAAGTTTTATTCTATTAGATAACTAGAGGATAGCAATATACGATTTATATTTTTATTATCTATCTTATCTTATTATACTAGCAAACATTTTATATATATATTTGTATTTTTGAAATATTAAACTGCTCTAAAAAATAGTGTCTGGCAACGCCAGGCAGCGCTTCCTTAAATACAAAATATTATAAATAAAATAAAATTAAAAATATTTATTTTAATATTATTTTGTAATCAAATTACCAAATATATATTATGATATATCCACAGGTCATACTTTTGTCTTTCAGTGCATTAATACGTAGGTTTAAGGGTTGTATGTTCTATGACTATTTTTTTTAAATTTATGTTCTTTTAAATTATTTGAAATTGTTTCATACATTTTGTTGTTTATATATTTTAAATAATAATCTTAATCTTAAATATTCATAGTTCATAAAGAATAATTTTTTTAAAGTACCGAGCGGCGGCTCGGTGGACTAGGTACTAATACAATAAATTACAAATTTAAGGAATAATAAATTAAGAAATAAATTATATAGTTATACCTATTAATAAATTAATTTATAAGATGAAAAAAAATATAACAAAAAAAAGCACACATAGATATATGAATATATATATATATATATATATATAATCATACGAGAAGACAACCGTAAACTCATTTATTCCCATATGATCCGGTGAAAATAAACAAAGATCACCCTTATAATGAATTATCTGTGAATATTACAGCTCGAAGATTAGTTAAAAATCAAACAATATCAATTGAATATATTGTATATTAAATTTTGTAAATGTAGCATTATTGAAATGGAAATTTTTTGAAAAATGTATAAATTTTAGATTTAAAAATCTAATATGCAAATAAATAAGTAATATCTTGATGGGACTTGAAAAAATTGATGACATTATTTTTAAAGTAATAAAATAAAAAAATTATTTTAAATTTAAATATTACTAATAAATAAAGATATAAATGGGTTCATAAATGATATAACTTTCTCATTATAGATAATATATAATTTTTAATTATTTTAATAATAATTTGATGTTATAATAAATCATTAAATTTAAAATAATTATTTTTTTTAAAAATAACAATTAAATAATTGATTCGAATTAATCAATTTAATGTATTTAATATAAAATAATCTGATTGTTTTAAATTGTATAAGAAAAATATTTGACGTTATGGTAAAAATTATAATAACCATTATTATAATATTATTTATCCTAACAAAAAGAATTATTAATAATTTACAATTAAATCATCTTTAAATAATAAAATAAAAATCAAAAAATATACATTTTGTTAATTAAAATATTGGAAAAATATAGATACAACAAAAAAAAAATAACAAATAATATTTCATTAGAATATTTAAAATAAATTATGAAATTATATCTAATATCTTAACATGATATTTAAACATATATACGTATATTACTACGTATATATATGTATATTACTAATTCTTTTTTTTTATTTAAAAATTGTTAATTAGATTAATTGTAATAAAATACTATATACTTGTACTTGTAGTGGTAGTATTACCGATCGACGATAGGAAGGGAAGGGTTATTTTCACACCAAATTTCACATGAGGAGATTTTTTACATATCTCCACAAATCATGCACTTTATATTGGTTTTATCCTCGGGAAAATCATCTTCATTAGTTTTTTCTTAATTTAAAATTATCTGACGTCACCCAGCCATTCATGACGTCACAGCCAGCTCCCACTTATATATTATAAATAAAATAAAATTAAAAATATTTATGTAATATCCATATTTGTTTATTGTATTAATAGATACATTTAAATTATTTGATATTGTTTCTGTAGCTGGAAATTAATTTATTTCAAACTATCGGTCGGGACTGCGCCTGGCCACAGGTCAACTTATTTTTTATACCAAAATTAAATCTTTTATAATTTTTTATTTAAATGAGAAACTCCCTAAAAATATGAAATTAATTTAATTTTAAACTACAAGGAAACGAAAATATTTAGTGAGAATTAATTAAAACTTAATTTCAAAATTATATTCACTGGTTGAAGTTAATAATGTTGATATTTTTTATATTAACATATTCACAAAACTTATAATATATATTTACCACTATAAATATATATATATATATAAAAAGTAAAATATTTTTTTTCCCCATAAAGTGATAATTATTTTATTCCAAATTATGCTTGGAGTTATTGATGCTATTGGTTGCCGAACGTATAGTGAACAGTGTCCAGCAGCTCGTCAGGTAACGTGTCAACCTGTCAGCAAGGGAATGTGTGGAGCGGGTGGTGGACATAAGGGGATCCAAGTCTATGCATCTTTATATTATATCATTCATATATTTATATACTATATACCTTCACCCTCTTTCTCTCTCTCTCTCTCTCTCTCTATATATATATATATATATATATATATATATATATATATATATATAAATACATTTTGATACAATTTTTGTTACTAAATTCATTTGTCTCATATTTCAATTAATTTTATTTATTTATTTTATTTATTATTTTTTTTTATCATTTTGCATGACCTCTAAGCATCTCCAGACATAGTTAGAGTTATAACATCGAGAATGTTGCGATGGGCAAAACACGTGGCTAGAATGGGAGAGGAAAGAAGGGCCAAAAATATATTTGTGGGGTGACCAATTGGTAAACGTCCGCTTGGAAGACCAAGGACGCGGTGGCTGGACAATGTAAGAAGGAACACCTCGAGAAATGTGGTTACTGCGTCCAAGAACAGAGATAGATAGATATTTTTTTAATAGTAAACACATTTAAAAATAAATAACAGAAAGGAGCTCACATGGTTTTTTCAGAGTTAAACAAAATTATAAAATCTAAAGCTTAACAGGTTTGGCTGATAGTATATCTTTGCATACTATTGTGATCGTCAACGTGATAAAATTGAAATTTCAAAAAGTGCCTTTGTTTCGTTAACTGGATTGAATATTGGGGGGATTTAAGTAGTGTTTTGTTCTTTATAAAAATGCATTCGTTTATCCATTTGTATTCTTTTCTAACCTTGATTACAAATACAAAAATCAATTCAAGATGTGAATAAAGTAAAGAAATGTTTTAAGATCAAGTTTCCCATCAATGATGATTGAAATAGAATATCCAATGTAGATAGATTTTAAAATAATTTATAATAATAATAATTTTTATTTAAGTCTGGTTGCTACGGCCAAGATCTTTCGAGTTCCGTAGAGCCACATAGAATAATTTTTATTTAAATTATTGAATATTTAATAAAATCAACATTTCTTTATTTGAATTATAATGGTTTTTATTATCTAGAATGGCACTTTAATTCTGTTTTCAGTTACTTCTTCTAAAACCTGAGTATATTAATAAATCATTGATTTATCTTACCTAAATTTATTCAAGTATTTAAGATATTTTTTTTTCTATTTTTTTTTTCTAAATATTTATTTATCAATAATTTAATAGAAAAATATATAAAGTGATAGTTAAATAATAGGGTTTTCATAATAAATTAAAAATATAATTCTTATAATTTTTAAAAAATATTGACAATATTAATAGAGTTATCTAATCATTGAAAAATAGTGATTAGAAAATATAGGCATGTCTTTGAAATGATTTCATTTTGAAAATATTCTTTTGGGAGTGTAAATAGGTCACAGATTCTGATGTACTAACTTATGACAGAATGAATTAAAATATGAAATACGAAAGAAATATTGACACCATCTATGAAGAATTCTAAATTTGGATTTCCTATATTTGGTAAGCGTTGTATTAATACATATATTATCTTAATATAATATTTTCAAAAAAAAATAGAAAGATTGAACATAAAAGGATTTTATTTTTTATATTCCGTAAATGATATATATTAAATAAAAATAATATTATTTGATTTGGAAAAAGAAAACTAATAAATCTAATTTATTATAAATATTAAATATTTTAATTAAAATGTATAATCTAAGTATAATTTATTGAAATTACAAGTAAACTACTAGTAGAAAATATCAGAAGTCATTGTAATATTAAATGTTCATCTATTTTCATGAATTTTTATTGAATGAATGAATCTTAGCCAATTATTTTTACATCATTTCTATATAATAGTTTTTTTCATGGATATTACATATGTAAATTGTATTAATTAAAAACTATTAATAACTTAGTTGATTAAATTCAGCTATTGTGAGAAATAATGATTTGTTCTTTAGATGCAGAATTTTTTTTTCTTAAAGTTTAAAGGTGAAAAAAATTATTTATAATAAAAGAAAACAATAAACGTATGATGATTGTTTTTATGATAAAGAAGAGAAAAGAAGAATGAAGAATAAAAAAAATAATTTCTTTATAATGTATTTTTTTTATTTCATTATATGAAACTAATTCAACCAAATTTATTTAAATTCTCTCTGAATGTGACATTTGTAATCCCATCTTCTGATCTATTTATTTTTTATTTCTTTCTATGAAGTTTACCTTAATTATAGAAAAAAACTTTCAGATCAATATTAAAATACATTTTTCATTAAGATAATATAAATAATAAACTTTGAGAAAAAGAGATAGATAGATAGATAGATAGAGAAAGAGAGAGAGAGAGAGAGAAAGGATGAAACATATAGATGAGTTCTCATTTTCTCTTGTAACCTCTTACTTAGATGCATTGACTAGTTAATTAATATTTTGAAAAGGTTCTTGAAAACAAAGCACATGCATTCTAACCAAGATATGCTTGTATTCAAATGGTGAAGTACAAAGTCAATCGCTGTCCTCCCTTGGCTGTAGAGAGGTGGAAGGATTCTTTTTCGAGAAACATCTCTTGAAATCTGCTTTGATGATTAAGAATGAAAGAGGTGGAACGTCAATGTCTGCATCAACTTTTCTATTCAAATGAACATAGATTATTTATTATTCATAAACATACTAATAATGAACCTTAAAACAAATTAAACTTGAAAAAAAAATTTTCATATATTTTTATATTTCGTTTGTAAAAATAAAACAAATGCGAAATTCCAATTAGCTAAAATAAATTCTTCTTTGTTATATTAAAATATCGTGGAAAAAATAATAGAGTAAAAAAAATGAATAAACGTTATAAGAGAACTGGTCAATAAGTCCGTGACTTTATTAATTTCCCGTCTCTTAAATGAATAGCAACAATGAATTTCCATGAAAATCCATGAATTGGAATACGAATTGCTCCATCATTCGCCATATTCTCCGGATTTAGCCCCGAGTGACTTTCTTGTTTCCAAACCTGAAGAAATAACTCGGCGCGGGAAGAGATTTCACTCCAACGATAAATCAACTCACAAACAAATACGTATTTTGATGTTTTCGATAAATTTTATTTTGTGGAAGAGATAAAAAATTGGAGAAACATTGTATGAAATATATAGAGCTCAAAAGAGACTACGTTGAAAAATAAAATAATTTTGTATCCAAAAACCTGCGTTTCATTCAAAAAGTCAGACTTATTCACCTGCCCTCGTAAATATAAAATTATATGCAATTTATATTAAAACATAATATTCTAAAAGATAAGTGTGAATAGAAATAAAATTTTTAATAAATAAGTATATTTTATATATTATTATATATAAAATATTGTATTCTAATATAAATAATTAATCAATTAAAATATTTTTTATCGTTTCTCTGATTTGAAAAAAGTTTTTATTATCATAAAAATAGTATCTAATTAGTTTAGTAAACTAAAGAGTTTATCTATTTAAAAGGCAACTTTACATTCTGTTTATTATAATTGAAATAAATTTATAAATAAATAATTATAACTAGCTGATCAGAGCGCCTTCCAGGCGCTCTTCACACCTAGACGGGGGCTCCGCCCCCTGTACCCCCGAGTGTAGTATTTGGTTGAAAGTCTGTATGTAAAAGGTTTTCATCCATTTTGTTTCAATCAGTATAAGTAGATAAGACATATATTTGTTTTCTTAGAAAATATATATTTTAATTTAATCAGTAAATTAATTATATATTATTATTGTATATGTTATATTTATCTAACTCTGTGTCTATACAGTTTTCGAAAGTTCTTAGCCGCAGCATCCACTTTTCTCTAAGAGTCCCTATCCTGAGCTACAACCAAATCCTACCCTGTCCCATCTCTCCCATGTCCCTTCCTTCATTGTCCACCCACCTTTATCTTTGGTCTTCCACCGGATATTTCCCAATATTTGCATGTGTGTCTGCATACATATCTACGTATATGATAACTGAACACTTAATAATAATAATAATAATGTATTAAATGAATATAATTGAAATGTTAGTTTTAATTGCACTTTTTTTTTGGTTTTTATTTTTATTTATTTTTATTGGAATTATTACAAATAATAATATACCGTTTAATACGTGAAAATAATAATAATAATAATAATAATTTATTAAATTAATATAATTGAAATTTTATTTTTTATTATTACATTTTTATTTTTATTTTTTACCGACCGACGATAGTAAGGGAGGTATTGTTTTCACACCAAATTTCACATGTGGAGATTTTTACATATCTCCACGAATATTTCTTAATTTAAAATTATATGAAGTCACCCAGCCATTCATGACGTCACAGCCTGGTCTTACATATGTATTACAAATAAAATAAAATTAAAAATATTTATGTTATGTCCATATCTGTTTTTTATTACATTAATGGATATATTAAAATTATTTGAAATTGTTTCTGTAGCTGGAAATTAATTTACTTCAAACCGTCGGTCGGTTCGGACCTGGCCACAGGTCAACTTATTTTGTTAATAATTTATTTTTATTTTTTATTTTTTTTGTTAATAATTATTACATTTTTATTTGTTCGAAAATTATTTCTACTTTATTAATTGTTAATAGTTATTACATTTTAATTAACAGTTTTCTGAATAAGTATATTCTCTTATTTTATAGAGATTATTATTTTACATATATATGAATATAATATAAATATTTTTAATTTTATTTTAAGAATAGATATATATCTAAAAGGAGGTAACTGTGACGTCACATATATACATTTAAATTAAAAACAACTAATGAAGATGATTTTTTCCAGATATGTGATCAATAAAACTAAATAACTTAAGAGTATAACTAATGGTTTTCAATTTATAAAATCTAATTTAACACACAACAATTCCGTCTCATTATTGTATTGTAATACAAAGTTAGAAATATTAAGTTTAAAAAAAATTTAAAATATTTGAATTTTGAAAATTATATGTAGCGCCATCTGTCGATAGTTTTGTGACACTACAGACTTTTAGCAATATATTACTAATTAAATTAATTTTGGATAAATTAATTTTGGATTTAACTACACTAAAACCTTTCTTGGTATGCCCACAACAATCCCTGAAAGTTTCACCGTAATCGGACGGGTAGTTTTTGAGTCTATAAGAGACAGACAGACAGACACACAGACACACAGACATTGCCTTTTATATATATAGATAATCTTTAAAATGTCAGTTATATTTAGAGAAACATGAATTATATCTTGAAATGCACAATTATATTTAAATGAATACACAATAAGAAACAAAATCTCATTTACATAACTCAGTTATTTGAAAACACAGGATTAAGGTTCATTGTGAATATTTAGTTGACAATAAATTTCATCATTTAGACGAGGTATAAAAAAATAAAATAGGAAAATGAAACAATTTCAAAATAGAATTTTTTTTTAATAAATGTAAAAACTTTAATAATAATTTATGTTAATTAATTCAAATGAATAATATATATTACATATATTAATAGCAAACTAATCCAATAAATTCTTCCAAATATTTAAAAGTCATGCAAATTGTAATATAAATAGAATTTTGAATATTGACCAAACTCAATGGTAGCAATTGATACGTAAGAATAGTATTCAGAAGACACGAATTGGATTTGTTAAGAATCATCAAAACCACTTATCAACTTGTTCAACAAAATGTCTAAATTTATTACACAGGAAATATATATATTTGATGGAGTACATAAATATTGTTTTTCAATCAATATTCTGAAAATTTATTGTAGTCTTTAACACACAAATATTTATTGTTTACTGATATTTGGTCTTAACAACTTCATTGTTTGAAATAACAATTGGACTATTTTATTTCATAAAATTTTATTTTTATATAATAATACTAAGTTATTTTCAGAAATTAAAAATTAATAATAATGAATTAAAGTAGAGATTCTCAAACTTTTGTATGTTTGAACCACAGGAAATTAATTCTTAAAGTCAAGTACAATTCAAATGATTTCGTTACTAAAAGTAAATGTTCTGTTGGTATCACCGTTAGGTTATAAGGTACCACCAATAGTACATGTACCACCCCGTTTTGAGAACCTCTGAATTAAAGTAATTTTCTTTTCTTTATCCTCATCAAATAAAAAATGTTTGATATTGTTTATTAAATCATTTAAAGATTCTTTTTAAATATTTCATGAATATTATAAAATTTGAATATAATTAACCCTTTGCACTCGTATGTCCCCGTATAGGGGACATCAGTCGTTTTACCATTGCGCTCGTATGTCCCCGTACAGGGGTTATAAACAGGGATGAAAATTTTGTATTTTGAGATTTGAACCATCAAACCTTAAAGTTGAAAAGTAATATGTTCTCATAAAAATAATTTTATCCTAATCGATTATGAAAAAGAATTCCGAGTTGGTAGGTACTCTTCTCAGAAAAAAATACGAGTGCAAAGGGTTAATATTAATTTTAATTGTACTTTTTCTGATAAATTATTATTGAAATTTTCAATAAAAAAGATATGAAATTTTTTCTTAATAAATCAATAAAAGTAGAACTATTCCAATCAAATTAATAATAATCAATTAAAATAGAACTTTCATAAGATACCAAGAAAATATCACTTAAAATCAATTGCGCCTCTGCTCCCTTGCTTTCCACTTGAAAGATATTAGTTTGCCTTTTAACCCTCTTGACACAAGAGGTTCCTGGGATGGAGAATCCTTCTTCATCCTAAATTCAGCTCTATTTAAAATTAAATTTTCAATTCAATAAAATATCATTCTATCTAAATAAATCAAGTTAAAAAAATGCAATTTAATATAAATAATTACTATCTCGCCAGAGATAGTATTGCGATCATGAAAATTTTCGATGTTGAGATTTTGATGTTTTTATACGTTTTGAAGGTTCCTGAATCATTTTCACTAAGGTTGAGAAAAATGTCTGTGTGTGTGTATGTGTGTGTGTATGTGTGTATGTGTGTATGTGTGTATGTATGTAGGCAAGATTACGCAAAAACGGTTTGAGCTAGAATGATGAAATTTGGTACATGGACATTATTCAAAATTCATAGTTTTCTATCAACTTTTGAGAAATGTAGCTCAACCGGAAGAGGGTCATTACCTACAACGTTTTGATTTTTTTTCCTCTAAAGTGACCGTAAAAATAAAGATATATGTTTGATAATTTTTCACATGATTAATAATTATATAAAACTGCTATATATAGAATTTCAGCTTGATTGATTCGCTGAAATTACCAGAATTAATTTTTTAACACTGAAAATCTCACGCGTCAACACGTGACGTGGTGCCATCAACAAAAAGCCAAACATGCGCTGGTTTAATATTTATTATTTATTATTTATAATTTATAATTAATTAAATTTAATTTAAATATAATATATTATGTTATTTAATCCAATTCAAATTGCGAGATAGTCGAGTGGAGACACTCCAGCTAATTTTTTTTAATAAATAATAATTTTATTAAGATTAAAGAGGATTCATAGAAAATATTATAAAATGTTTAGATCATTTTGACATAAAAAATTATAATTTAATTTAGATGATTATTCAAAACATAATAGATGAAAAAATACATATTATTAAAATAAGTAATACAAAAAATATAATATTTGGATATATATATATTTTCATATATTATTAGATTTATAATGATATTTAATAAATTATAGAATTTTAAATATACAAATTTTTATTAATTATTAAGGGAATTTTTATTAAAAAACCACACATTGTTTGTATAAAATTATATGTTAAATTAAAATGTCCGCTTGAATCGGAGCAAGCGTACGGTTACTTGAAAACGACTGCAGAATATGCAGTCGAAACGTTGTACAGTTATTTTAATTTAATATATAATTTTATACAAACAATGTGGTATTTTAATAAAAATTCCCTTAATAATTATCAAAATAACCACAAAAGCTTTAATAAATACAAATTTTTATTGTTAAAATCTAATTTGAAGTTCATCATTCTAAATGTGCTCCCACCATTCCTATTTGCAAAAGAGAGTACTCTGGTTAGTAATTTATATTTAGCAATGACAATTGTCCCCAACTGTCCTTATGCATATATATTTTCCAAATTCTTTAATACATTTATGTCTTTATAAATATAAATAAATATTTAAAATCCATCTTATAATTCTTTAAATATCATTAAAAAATTATTCCTATTTTAATTATTTAAAAGATTATTAAGTATATTATTTTATATATTTTCTATAAAAAGATATAAAAGGATTTATTCTTGATTTTCATTAATAATTTAAATTTAATAACAATATATTTATAATTTCAGATAATAAATAATAATGTTACTGGTTCGAGCAAAAAGAATAAAAGAGATTAAACAACTTATCAGGTCGTGAATTGTGATTGTCAAACGATGTCGTTCGCTTTATAAGGGTTTTCATTGCGATTTGATGTAATGAGGTTTCAATTTTAAGACGGGTTGAGCATAACAATCGAACTAGACGGGTAACAAAGGTATTTATTCAGTAACCTCTCCCAGTTTCAATTTACAATGAATATTGTCAAGCATTAACCATTTTCATTAATTTTACATTATTTCTAAGAAATAACTAGAAACTGCTAGACAACATAATAGAATCTTCTATTTTAGTACCAACATAATATATGTGGGCGTGGATAAATCTTTTCAATATGATGTTTAGAAAAAAAGAAAAAACGGAGACTTTAATTTAGATCCAAATTATGGCAATCGCTATTTTTCAAAATTTATTAAAATATAAATAAATAAATAAATATATATATATATGGGAAAGTATCTATCGATGGTCTAGCTTAATTTCTTAGTAGATTCTAAATAGATATAGACATTACGAGAATTCAAATGGCCAATAAGTGTACTCCTTGTCGCCACTTTTGTTTTAAGTTGTTTCAAGAAGACAAAAAGAAACAGATTGAAAGCAACATTTTAATTTCTCTATTCTAATTTACTAGTTTTAATGAATGAAAGTTTTCAGTAAAATTTTAATAGTGATTGAATTTATGGAAAAAATATTCTAAAGTTCGATCATTTGTCAGTATTTTGTAATATTCACAATATAAATTTACAAGCCGTAAACTGAGACTGCAAGTTTACTTAAATAAGACACTGTATCTGCGAGTCTTTTCACAACTACCGAGTTTCGTAGAAAAGATCAGTTAGGGGTGAATTGCCCGGTTCAATCGCCATAAATATATATATATATATATATATATATATAGTGACGAAGACCTAAAATAGATAATTCATAACTTAAGAAAGATTTATTATAATTAAGATGAGAGGTGGTTTAAAATCAAAAAATAGTCTTGTGTCTCCAAGTACGTTGCTCTAAATTAATTTAATTTTTATCCAAAGTGGCAAAACATATTAAATTTATTAATATTCATTTTCTTGCTAATGATTTATAAATAAATAAATAAATGACTTTCTATATAATAAGTTATTTTAAATAAAAATCAATTATTTAATATTTAGAAAAAGTCTAATTTGTTTGTTGCTAATTATACTTGCCAGATTTGGTTATTACTAATTATCTTCTAAGATATCTAACTTTATGATTTACAAAAGTAATTTTTAGACCACACAAGAAGTATTGAATAAAATTAATTAATAAATAATTAATATCTTAACTATTTTTTTAAAAGAGTTAGTAAAGATTTTTAATATTTGGTTTTTGTTTCTAAAAAATTTATTTTTAAAATTAATAATAGAATTTTCGGATTAATCTACATATTTTCTAATGTTTATTTAATTTTTTAATTGAGAATTCATCCATGTAAATTGTAATAATTATAAAAACGAAGATTTTAATCTTGCATTGCTTACCATTAAAATGTTTACATAATAATAATAATATTAAAAAAAATTTAATACAGTTTTTACAATATTAATTTAATTAAAAAATTTTTAAAGTTCATTATCTTATTTTATTATAACTATTTCTTCCAATCACATAATCATTAATTTAATTAATTTAAAAACATATAAATACACAATCTTAACTAATAAAAATATTTATTATAATTACTATTCCAAAATTAGAATAAGTATTTAAAAATGAAAAATATTCAGATATTTGTGACAAAATATTAAATAATTAACTATTAAAACATTTAATAAAATTAACTCATAACAAATTAAGAATTAAAAATTTCTTAATTCTGGAACAACTGCTCGGTTTAAAAAAATAATCTTTTCAGGAACTAATTTTATATGATTAGATTCATTAGAAAAATGATATTTTTCTTTTGAAGTGAAATGTAAATATTTTATTGGAAGATATTGCCAATTTCAATTGACATCAAATCTAATTGGTAAGGATGGGAAGTTTGCAACTGTTCCTCCATCCGGTCAAAATTCAGTTTAATTAATGTTGATAACTTTAGAGATATCCACTATTTTTAACTTTTCAAAAGAAAGAACTTCTTCAACTTCACTTATTTTTAAGAATAATATATTATTTAGTAATTTTTGTACACTTTGCTGCTTATTAGCTAATATATAATAATAATTCTGAATTTAATGAAAAAATAATAAATTGTTAAAATTTTTGGAATTTCTAAGTAAGAATGAAAAAATAATGTTTTAAAAGGGATGTGACATATTAGATGATAAGCACGACGAAATAATTATAGGGTTAATACGAGATAATATGTAAATTATTTATTTGAATCAATCTTTGAATGAATAACGATAAAAATCATATTTCACAGTGATTCTATATAAATTTGAAAGGGAAATGATTGAATACTTTAGTTTCAAAATGCTTTTATGTAGCTTATTCACCAGATTTTGCTCCGATTCTTTTTAACTTAAATTTGCTCAATGGGACACAAAATTTTTTAATTTTGATTTTTTCGAACCGTATAAAAACGAATCTCTAAACTGAAATATTTTTAAATAGGAAAATAGTCAAGCGACCGATGATGGATACTTAAATAAAATATATTTTTCATGTACTTGTATTAAAAAATCCCTTCCTTATATTATAAAATAATTAATATATATTTGGACTTGACCGTTTGCTTGATTGGTAATTATATATCGGAAATGATAAAATGATTCAATTGAGGTTTGCTATTTTCACTCAACATGATTTTCTCAATCTTAACGAGCTTAACTTATAAGCTCCTCTCAAGTCAGCTGAAGGTTTTTATTTTAAGAAGGATGTCCTCAATTACAGCGAATCTTTTTATGTTGTTGGGAATGCCAAAAAATATCAAGCAATAACAAAAATCTAGAAAATAATCACAAATGAGTACATCATTGATGAAAAGTCATTATATAATTTGCAAAATGAAATATGGATATTTCTTAAATTGATGATTTTTTAAAAAATTTATAAAAAAAGAACACAAATTGAAAAATCAATAATAAACCTCAATTAATCAAAAAATAAAATTTAAATGTTTATTATATATCGTCAAATTTAGTATTTTTTACGAATCAAATTTACTCTAAAACTAACTATTTTATAAAGCTTTCCTTGTATTATAAATTATTTTAATATTGAGAACATTAAACAGATATATTAAGATAGTAAACATATTTAATTAAAATTTAGATATTTGCTTACATTTTTTACTGACCGACGATAGTAAGGGAGGTATTGTTTTCACACCAAATTTCCCATGTAGAGATTTTGACATATCTCCACGAATCATGTATTTTCTTAACAGAAAAAAGTATTTTTAGCATGATGTCTGTCCGTCCGTCCGTATAGATGTGTACAGCTTAAACGGCTCAACGGATTTTGATGAAATTTTGTATATTTACTTAATGCATCAGCATGATGAATTGATCAACTTTTGGTGAAAATCCGAAAACCGGAAGTGGTAGTATTAACGATCAACGATAGGAAGGGAAGGGTTATTTTCACACCAAATTTCACATGAGGAGATTTTTTACATATCACCACGATCATGCACTTTGTATTGGTTTTATCCCCGAGAAAAATCATATTTATTAGTTTTTTCTTAATTTAAAATCAAATGACGTCATCCAGCCATTCATGACGTCACATATATATTTATAATATATATTTATATTTATTTATTAATATTTATAATATATATATATATATTTATTAATATTTATAATATATATGTGACGTCATGAATAGCTGGATGACGTCATATAAATAAAATAAAATTAAAAATATTTATGTTATATTCATATCTGTTTTTTATTATATTAATAGATATATTAAAATTATTTGAAATTGTTTCTGTAGCTGGAAATTAATTTACCTCAAACCGTCGGTCGGTTCGGACCTGGCCACAGGTCAACTTATTTATTCTTCATATAATTATGTACAAACTATTAAATATTTAAAGTAATATTTTATATTATAATATATTACATTAAAATGTTATTTAATTAAAACAAAAATCAGTATGATAAAATAAGTATCAAAAAAATATTAAATTTATGTCATTTTAAATTATGATATCAAATTATAATTTAGGTATTGTAAAATTATATATAATCAATCAAACATTTGAGATTTCATGGACACCTGAGCTTTTAATACCAATAGTATTGTTATTTTTCATCCATTAATTGATGAATTATTGATATATAATTTATACATTATAAATGGTTCATATCCCTCAATTCAAAACCAGAGACAAATTCGGCACCCACTATATTCGGATCGTGAAATATGTCCTTTGTTAGATATCAAAATATTATTATGAAATTATAAGAATAGTCCAAACAATTTTAATAACGAATTTTAATAGTTTTTTTAATTTCCATTGTTATTTCTAACTACTTAAATAATAGTATTAGTACAAAAAATAAAACAAACAAAAATATATATTCCACAAATATTGTAAAATTAGAAATAGTAGAAACTTTTTTCTCTGCAGATTATACATTTAATAATGAATAATTCAAATATTTAATTATTATTAAATGTAGATTAAATGTGAATTGTAAAATTTTCATTTAAATTAAATGTTATCACTACATTGAAGAATACGTAAATTTAAGCAACAGGTGGTTTGATTCAATTCAGTACTTGTTAATAGCTTTATGATGATCGATTTCATTTTTTTTATAAGAAATGTTATTACAGTTGAATATCATTGGGTTTGATAAATGAAAAAGCAAATTAAAAAATTCTATGAATATAGAATCCATTCATAAGAATGTATCAATTCACAAATTATTTTGGGAATTTAAGCATTTAAAAAAAATAATCTAATCAATATTTTGATATTTTTAAAAACTAAAGGAAATTTCTATTTTTTCAATAATAATTAAAACTATCTTTACTATCTCGCCAGAGATAATATTGCGATCACGAAAATTTTCGATGACGAGATTTTGATGATTTTATACGTTTTGAAGGTTCCAGAGGCATTTTTACCGACCGACGATAGTAAGGGAGGTATTGTTTTCACACCAAATTTCACATGTGGAGATTTTTACATATCTCCACGAATCATGCATTTTCTAAACAGAAAAAAGTATTTTTAGCATGATGTCTGTCCGTCTGTCCGTATAGATGTGTACAGCCTGAACGGCTCAACGGATTTTGATGAAATTTGGTATATTTACTTAATGCATCAGTGGGATGAATTGATCAACTTTTGGTGCAAATCCGGTAACCGGAAGTGGTAGTATTAGCGATCGATGATAGGAAGGTAAGGGTTATTTTCGCACCAAATTTCACATGAGGAGATTTTATACATATCATCACGAATCATGCACTTTGTATTGGTTTTATCCTCGAGAAACATCATCTTTATTAGTTTTTTCTTAATTTAAAATTATATGACGTCATCCAGCCATTCATGACGTCACAGCCTGGTCTTACATATATATTTTAAATAAAATAAAATTAAAAATATTTATGTTATATCCATATCTGTTTTTTATTACATTAATAGATATATTAAAATTATTTGAAATTGTTTCTGTAGCTGGAAACTAATTTATTTCAAACCGTCGGTCGGTTCGGACCTGGGCACAGGTCAACTTATTACTAAGGTTGAGAAAAATGTCTGAGTGTGTGTGTGTGTGTTTATATTTGTGTATGTATGTAGACAAGATTACACAAAAACGGTTTGAGCTAGAATAATGAAATTTGGTACACGGGCATTGTTAAAAATTCGTAGTTTTCTATCAACTTTTGAGAAATGTAGCTCATCCGGAAGTGGGTCATTACCCAGAACGTTGGGATTTTTTTTCTTCTAAAGTGATCGTATGTTTGAAAGTTTATCACATGATTAAAAATTGTATAAAACTGCTATATATAGAATTTCAGCTTGATTGAATCGTTGAAAGTACCAGAATTAATTTTTTAACACTGTAAACATTAATTTTAATTTATAATTTAATTAATTTAATTTAATCACGCGCACCAGCACGTGACGTGGTGCCATTAACATAGAGCCATAAACGCGCTGGTTTAATAAATATTACATATTTATTAATTTTAATTTATAATTTAATTAATTTAATTTAAATATAATATATGTTAATTAATCCAATTCAAATTTGCGAGATAGTCGAGTGGAAACAATCCAGATTTTTTTTAATTTATGTCATTAATGATAAATAAGACCAGAAATTTAGTTTACTATTTTTATTTATGTATGGTGCTTCGGTTATAATTGATGAATTAATCAAATATAGCTAGCTACATATCCTGTAATAAAATCATAATATATTTTAATTTATTCCAAATAATTAACATTATTAAGGAGTGGAATAAGTAAATAGATAATTGATTTAACATAAAAGTCTTTATTTCACATATTTAATATTATATTATATATTTACCAACAAATTCACGAATTTTATATATATTCGTTTCATTAATAATTAATCCAATTCAAATTTGCGAGATAATCGAGTGGAGACACTCCAGATATTTAAATGAAGAAAGAGAAGGATAATATTATATAATATATATTTCTTACAAATGCATACAAATATTTATTTTTATAGATTAGTATAGTTCTCTATTCTATAATTTATAGTTTAAATTTATATTTTTGATTTATATAAATTACATTTATATATTTATATTTTAATATATGAAACAATAACCTTTACTTTCTTTCATCAATTATTTTATTTACTTATACCGCGCCACCTAAATATGACCCTGTTTTTTATAGATTTTCTCAATAATTTCAACATTTTGTTCATTTCACTCTTCCTTCCTTTCTTGATCGGGGCACAGTTACATTTTTAAATCTATCATGTGAAGATAATATTAAAAATATTTATTATTTGTAATTAAAATATAAAAGAACAATAGATAAAATTAAAAAGATAGATATTTATTTTTCAATTCATCAATATTTATCACGAATGTTATTCATACTCGATATTTTATCACTGTCACCGGATGACAACACACGTATTTATTCTCGTTAATGAAGAATTTCAATAATTTAATTTGAATTCTCTCTCATCTCTCACTAAAAAAATAATTTACATGTCTTCAAACAGAATGAATATCTCCCTTTATAGTTGTATTATTTTCATTATTAAAATCATATCCTTATGCATATATTTGATATGAATAGAAATTTATATTGAGAAAGCAGATCAGCTTGTTATTTCTTAGGACATGAATGTTTGGATCGAAGGTGGTTGGCAGAAATGCCGGTGAATGAACCTGTCCAACTACTTGTTTGTCATTTCTTCTTATGCAGTACATAGACCACTTAAGAAATGCCATCATTCATTTAAAGAAAAAAACACCAACTCAACTTCTTTCATTCCAATACTGAACAAGGTAGGTCCAGCCACCGACAATGTAACTTTCATCGGGACCAAAATAACAAAGCTGATGATTTGTTGTCAATACTCATTCAAAGAATGTAGTTTATTTGAAACAACTATGAGCTTGTCTTTCTGTTAATTTCATTTAGAAAGAAATTTAATATTGAATGTATATATGCAAATAAATTAATTTTATTTTTTTTATGTATAAGATGACCTCGTGTTAATTTCAAGAATAAATACTTAATTGATAGTATCTCTTCTGCTAAAAAGAATAATTAAATGTTTTCATTCAGCTTTCGACACATTCTATATTTGTAATATTATAAATCGATTTAGAATGATTTCACATACCAACCTACATATTTTTACACATTAATCAATGAATTAACATATTTCTAATCTTTTTATTTTTTTTTTTTTTCTTGTTAAATTATTTATTAATTTTTAAAAAATGTAAAGTTTATAAAATTATTTTTATCCCTTAATTTTCATATTTTTTAAACCATTTTGATTGGATGTTAATTACTTTAATAACCTTTTTGATGTGATAATGAACCTGTTTGATTGAATTTATTATCTTTAGGTCTGTTTTTGAAAATTGTTTATGATTTTTGGTAATTTTCAGTAGAATTATTTATGATCTTTTCCAGATAATCCATGTTTTACTGTAATTAAGATTAGTAGTAGTATTAATTTTAAAGAAAGGATTTTTTTCATCTCGCGAGGCGAATATCTCTTATACGGTTAATATATTACATATATTTTATATATATATATATATATGTTTGAGACTTGACTAATTTGACTATTTTAGTATACAATTTATTTTTACAAAGATTTGATTTTATGAGAGTACGAATGGTTTCCAATTTCAATCTTCTTATTTAACTTATTCAAATAAGAATATCGAATATTCTCGTATTTCCTAAATTATTGTACTTTATTTGATAGTCTCTTCTGATGGTTTGGAGCTCAAGGAATAATATTAAAGTATTTTCAGAATGAAAACCAACTAACATGGTTATTTACAAGAAACATGTAAAGTTCATTGAAACTGGTGGTTTGTGTGACAAGAAGAGAAGTTGTCGGCCAAATTTGAATGAAAATGATTTTGAATGAGTGAGAAAAGCTTGTGAAAGTCCATCAAAATTAGTACTGATTAGTACGCAGAGCTTCACGTGAGTGGGAAATGTCAACAAATGTGTGGCGATTTTTGTGTGGAAAATTTAAAAAAATACTATACGTAGGTTACCTACACTGTGTACAATGAGAAAAATAAATTACAAATTTACTCTTTCAAATGTATATTCTGACTTCATATAAGGTTACAATAAATTTTTTAGTGTTCTTGGATTTTTGGGACCAGCTATATAAAAAAATTTAGTTATTAAATTTATGATTAATTTAGTGTCATATATTTATTTTTCTGTCAAAAACCTGATTTTTTGTATTAATATTTTTAACTTTACATTTTGTTTTTAATTCTTATTATATTATACTTACATATTTAAATATAAAGAGAATCCAATAACATTACGCAATTGGGAACACATTTAAAAGACCGGGTGTTGCTGGGTACCGGCATAAAATGTAATTTTAAATGTGTTTTTTAATGGCATCAAACCATTTCTTTTCTATAAAAAAAATTATTGCTTAAGCACTATGCCAAATATAGTAAAATTATTTTTCAATTTCTTGAAGAAGATGGTTTTCAAATCTATCTATATCTACCTCTGTGACTCTACGGAACTCGAAAGTTCTTAGCCGCAGCAACCACCCCCCTTCAAGAATTCCTATGAGCCACAACCTTCCAGTCCCTATCCTCTCCAATCTCTTTCACATCCATTCCCACATTATCCACCCACCGTATCCTTGGTTTTCCAAGAGGACGTTTCCCACTCGGTCTCCCTACCAATATATTTTTTGCTATTCTATTTTCTCCCATTCTGCCCACCGTAGCCTTCTCGTTTTTATAATTCTAACTATATCTGGAGATGCATAGAGGTCATGCAATTCCTCGTTATTCAATCTTCGCCATTCCCCGGTGACCTCATCTTTCTTTGGCCCATAAATGCTTCGCGAAAATCCTATTCTCAAATATTCTATATCTACTCTCGTCACCTAAGGTCATAGACCATGCCTCACATCCAAATAATACAACCGGTAAAATAATTGTTTTATATATTTTAACTTTTATCCCTTTTGATAATAGCCCCTTTATTGCATGATAGGTTTTCAAATATTTAAATAATATTTGCTAAGTATTAATTTCCTAGTAATTATTAGTGTGAAATGCCTAGTACTACAGAACACGCTTCATCACGCTTCCCAACCTTTCTTCCCAACAAGCTTTTGTAATTCCCATGGTGAAGATTTTGCGATAAAATGTGTGCCCTTCTTTTAAGAAAAATTCTGTTACACCATTATTATCCAAGAAGTATACATTTTCCAAAGAGACATTCCCCAGTTTTATAAATAAAATATGTTAAAAAAAATTTAAATATATTTTTGTACTTTATTGTTAATTGTTAATAGTTTGTTTGTTTTATCTATCTATATATATATATATATAAAAATTAAATGTTTTTATGTGTGTTTGACAACGGCTGTTGATTGGTCGAGGGATCCAAGAGCCGGTGATATAATCATCAGTTTAATTAATTTAATTTAATCAATTTAATTTAATTAATTACTAATAACTAAATCATAGAAATATTTCATCTCATTTTTTTTTCTCATAAAAATCTCATCACTCAAGATCATAATTTTAAGTTCCCTTTTAAATATTTCTAATTGAAACCGTGGTGATTCTCTCTCCACTCCCTGAGGACCATAGCCAGCCAATGTAGAAATAATCTATCTACTATATATTACTAATCACTAAATCATAGAAAAATGAAATATTTCATCACTCAATATCATAAGGAAACCCAGAGGCACGGGGTTCAGATTTTGCTTCTGTGTTTAAAAAAGAAGAATGGGTAGTAAAACTTGCATATCTGGCGGACATATTCGCTCATTTAAATGAGCTCAACAAAAAAATGCAAGACAGGAATTCTAATAATTTAACGTCTTTGGACAAAATTGAAAGTTTTCCCGCTAAGTTGGTGTTATAGAACAGCCACGCTGTCAATGGTACTTATAAAATGTTTCCAAATACCATGGCTGCCGTGAAATTTTCTGTTAAATGAAAAATTATTTATTTGGACATAAAATAAACGTTTCAGCAAAAATATGAAAAAATAAAAATTTGTTGATGAAATGTCTCAGTTTTACCTCTAAATAAATAATTTTTCATTTAACTAGGATTTTTACAATTTTTTTCATTCCAATTATTCCTTCTAAATACAAAAATAAATTTAAAAAACCCACCAAGCCCCCACCCGCTTTTCCATCATCATTCCTCTTCAGATATCAATCCTATCTTTAGCCTCTGTGAATAGGAGGTGTCTATATCCTGGTAATGGATGGATTATTTTCGTATTGGTTTATACGGTAGAAGATTCTCATGACTTCAGTGTTCAACTCGTACGTCCATTAAATACGTCGATTACGAGCTTCTCTGCGGACAGTCTTCTCTCTCAAAACTTGAGTAGACGAGCCCGAAGAAATTCGCCTCTTTGGAATCCATTGCATCAGTTGATTATTATTATTATTATTTTTAAGATATGAAGAATATAGCCCAAAAGAAAAATGCTGAACTACTGAGTTGAAGGTTCAAAACTCACCAAGATTACGAAAATTTATAATTTGATAGAATTACATCAATAAATATATAACTGGCCTAGTTCCTGATGACCAAAGAGAAAATTAAAATTCCAAATTAATTATAAATTCGGTTAATTTTTATTTTTTGATTTCAAATGATAATATTTCAAGAATTCATTATATTTTTTATTAATATATCAAAAATTTCTTATTAGCAACATATAATAGAGGAGGATTAACAATTTTGTTTAATATTAAAACTTGTTGGTTTTTGAATATAAAAATTATAATTTATTTATACGATAAAAAATAATAAAAAAAATTATTAATACTTTTATTAAAAATTGAATAATAAATTATATTCGAATCTTAAGATAAAATATACAAATTATAATTAATATTTTATTATATAATACTTAAAAATAACAAATAAAAAAAGTCGCATAGTAAATAATAGAAAATAGAAAAAAAAGATATTTTATTGAATTTAATTTTTAAAATCAAACCATAAAACATATTTAGAAATGATGTAGCGTTGAAGTGAGAGGGCGAAGTTGTATTTGTAGGATTATAAAATTGCATTCAGAAAAACATAACGAGTAGTGGGCGAATGCTATGATCTCAATGCAAATGAACCCGACCGCTTGTCAGTTTATATTTTCAACGAAGAAAGGGATTTCCGGAAATACCTGTATAAGTTTTTTTTTTTTTTACAAAACTAGCCATGGGCCATAGGGCTAACCAACTGTTCGGTCCTTTTTTAGATCTGTTTCCAGAAAATTAATTGAGGAAAGTTTATAAAAAAATAATCAATTTTGGTTTCTAAATAACATCAAAAATAAAATAAAATGTTGAATGGAAAGAATATTGTGCTAAAGGGATTGTGTGTGGATATTGTGCTTAAGGAAAAAACTAGGTAAATTATCATGATTGAAATATTGGATGTTTCTTAGAATTAATTTTTATTTCTTTTTTGTAATCATCCGATAATTTATTGTTTGTAAATTGTTACGAGTCAAATTAGATTAGATAACTATAGGATAGCAATAATAGATTTATATTTTTATTATCTATCTTATCTTATTATCCTAGCAAAAATTGTATATAGGTATATTTGTATATTTATTTGTATTTTTGAATTATTAAACCGATCTAAGGATTTTTTTGAAATTCACACCATAGATAATTTTTATAAAGAAAAATCGATTTGTATTGGTTTCAGCCTCGGGAAAAATCAAATTTGTTAGTTTTTTCATAATTTAAATTTAACAGTGCTTCCTTAATTACAAAATATTATAAATAAAATAAAATTAAAGATATTTATGTTATATCCACTGGCCACTGAGTTTCATTGCATTAATACGTACGTTTAATGGATGTATGTTTTATGACTTATTTTTTAATTTATGTTCTTTTAAATTACATATATTTTGCCGTTTAAATAAGAAAGTTAATTCTAAATATTCATAGTTCATAAGGAATAATATTTTTAATGAACCGAGCGGCGGCTCGGTCACCCAGCTACTTATGATTAAAGAAGATAAATAATTTTTATTTTTGAATTTATATTATTTTTATAATCAAATTTATTAGTGTAATTCTAAAACTCGCTACGGTGTATATATTATTAAGCATTTTACACTCGCTTTTTTCCAAAATGCAAACAGAATCTCAAAAAAATTAATGTATTCTAAAATAATAGTGTAATTAAATTTTTTATTCCGAAAAAGAAAAAAAAAATTATTTTAGAAAATATAATTACTTAGGTAATATTTTTTTTTATTTAAATTATATATAAATTATTATATACGAATCTACCCCTAAAATTTCCCGTCTCTTAAAAGAAATGGCAACACTGCTCCTCTCAACAGGTAACTAGCAGCTGAATCCTGTTGAAATTTGAACCAGCTGGGTCTTTTAGTTTTTGTTTGACATTCATGAATAGCAGACTACCTCATAATTTGAGAATAAAATGGTCAAACAAGTCTATTTTGGCTACGGTGAAAAATAAAATAATTTTTTTATCCAAAAAGTTGTGTTTTATTCAAACAGTCACGGACTTATTGAACTATCTTCGTATACCATATATATTACATTTATTGTATATTATATTATATTTCTCTCTTAATAATTTTTCATAAATGATTATAAATTGCAAATCAAGATAGTTCATAAATTAGAAGGCTTTACAGACATTCGTGTTAATTAATTTGTAATTCCTTTTTCAATTTATTCTTGTCTCACTGAAGTCATTTCGAATTTCAATTATTTCATTTCATCTTTTTAACTACCTTGAAATTTTATTCTCACATATTAATAAATTAATAAATTTATATTAATCCTTTTCCTTTCTCTTTCTATTTACTTTTCAATATAATTTGTTTTCTTTCTTCTTTAATGGCTAAAACATTTTAAGCCATTGCTCTTAAAGTTTTTTTTTTTTTTTTCATTATCAACTTCTCAATAATAACATTTTAGAAAAGTACTGTTTGCAATTCCATACAAGCACCGAGCGAGGAACTTTGGAGTTCGTGTTCCATTGCAACCCTTTTGAAAAAAGTAAAAAAAAAAACATTTGTGAATTCCTCTCAGATATGTGCAAGATGTTTGTCTCTTATAATGTCCTACCACTTTTACTTTGATACCTTCAGTGTAACTTCTTTTAAAATTGATCCAGAGTCTTAGTTAATTTATTTAATAAAAATGGCGAGTTGCTTCTCAGAATTAATCAACGAGTCAATGTAATTAGCATATTTATTAATCATCAATTTGAATAATAATAAATAAAGTTATAAAACAAAAGGTAATCTTAATTTTATTGTTTAAAACAATTGCAGAAATCATAACACTTAAAGAAAAAAATATTTACAATATTAATTAAAATGTTTTAATGATTGTTATTAGGTACCAATAATATTAATGTTTCTCCTCTTTCTATAACTTTTTTTTTATTTAAAATTATTGTATTCTAATTTACTGATTTAATATTTTCATCTATTTTAATCTACAATTTATTTATCTATTTTAATCTATAATCTATTTATCTATTTTATATATTTATTTAAGCTATTTATAAAGTATTTTAATTCATGGATCAAGAACTAATATTTTCATTAATTAATTTTGCAAATTATTACCCTTGTTAATAATTTTCATTTTATTCTAATCAAATGAAATAAATAATAAATAAATTAAAGTGTTGAAAGGGTTGAAAGATTTGGACCCAACAATATGTATCTATTTTAATTTGGTAATTTTAGTTTTTGAAAGATTATTAATTTTAATTTTTCTCTTTGATGATTTTTCTATCAATAAGATACATGGGTGTGTAATATAATTGGAAATTATAAGAACCTTGAATCTATTATATTATTATTAAATTTAATCATTCATTTGTCATTGTAAATGTAGTACACAAATGATTAAATAAATATAAAAATAATTGTTTAGTAAAAAGTTAATAATTTTCATAGTTTAAATAATAGATATCTCTATGTGGCTCTATGGAACTTGAAAGTTTTTAGCCGCAGCAACCACATTCCTCACAGTATCCCTATCCTGAGCTACATCCATCTAACTCCTATTTACACCATCTCTCTCACGCCCCTACCTACATTGTCCACCCAACGCGTCTTTCTTCTTCCAATCGCTCTCCCCACAAATATATTTTTCACCAGTCTATCATCATCACCCATTCCTACTTCGAGTTCTATCCATCGCAAACTTCTTGATTTTATAACCCTATGTCATGCAATTCCTCGTTATGCAGTCTCCGCCAATCCCCTGAGACCTCATCTTTCTTTGTCCTACAAATGCTGCAATGAATCCTATTTACAAATACTCTAAATTTACTCTCGTCTCCTAATGTCATAGACCACGCCTCGCGCCCGTACAACAGGAAAAATAATTGTCTTATATATTTTAATTTTGATTCCCTTTGATAATAATTTTGACGAGATAAGCTTCTTTAGTGTATGATAAAATAATAGTATAAATAATTAATATTATTATTATTTGTGTTTCCCAAAATGAAATAATATTCAATAGCAAATAGTAAATGTCAATCTAAATAGATCACGACTTTTGAAGATTTTCCCAGGTATTTTTTTACATCATAAATTGAATAAAGAAAACAGTTATACAACATAGAGTGTTATTTTATTATTTGTTTTTTTTTTTGAAATTCTAATTTATACCCTTTATTTAATTTATAGACTTGTACAACAACATTTATTAACTACATAGTAAAAATCCCCCTGAAATAATTTCTCCATATTATACTTTTATAGCCCTATCAGTTTCGTTCAAACTAAAAAAACAAACATGAAATTATAAAGGATAGAATGAGATACTCAGGCTAAGATGGAAATTTAAAGAAAGAATTTTTTTTATCGCTATATTTTACTTTCACATAAAAAAATTAACAACATTAAAATATTATATGAATGAATTAAAATAAATTTCAAAATAAATGGATAATGAAAATTAATTATTTTACTTAAAGATCTTTAAGGGATGAAAATAGCGTCTTCAAATATATAAATGATAGATTTAATTACAATATTAAATAAAATATTACTTCCTACTACATACTAAATATTACTTCAATGAATGTGAAATAAAATTAGAAAATTATATTATTTTTCTCAATAACTTGAATAATTAGATTTGTTAATATGTATTTTGGTTAGAAATATACATATATTGATAAGAATATACATGTATATATTAATTAATAATAACTTGTCATGCATGATTAGTTATTGATGTAAAAGATAAAATAAAAATTAGTAAACTATATTAATACGTGTATAAAATAATTTCGCTGTGGGTGGGCTAATATGAAAAAGTTAACGAAATCAATTAAACATTTATGATATATAATGTTCTGTAAATAAATAATTAACATTGAATACCCAACGGCGTGTACGTTCTACTTTTAAGATTACTTCTAAATAACTTAACATAATTCGTAGAATTTAATTAAAATATAGTTTTATGATAGTTGAAACTTACTAGAATATCATATAAAAAAATTATCGTATACGTATATAAATATATACATAAATTAATAAAATCAACTTTTTTAGGTATATTCAATATTGATTAACCGTTCAATAGTTATAGAATCATGTGATTTATTGAAATTAATAAAATAAGAAATCTCTTTTGAGAAATTCTTAATTTAGTTTTTCATTTAAAATCATTTTAGAAATTTTAAAAACAAAATATGAAATTCTTCTATTTATCTGTATCTATCTCTGTGGCTCTAGGAAACTCGAAAGTTCTTGGCCACAGAAATAACATGTGTCCAAGTGTCTCTATCCTAGCCACCGCGTCCTTTCACTTCCAGTGGACGTTTTTCAATCAGTCTCCTCACTAAAATATTTTTCGCCACTCTTTCCTCTCCCATTCTAGCCACGTGCCCTGACCATCGCAGTCTTCTCGATTTTCTAACCCCAACTTTGTAAGGAGATGCATAGAGGTCAAATTTGTCTACTTACAATATAAACTACTGATTTCCAAAATCGGCAATACTGCCAGTAAGTTGGTTTTGCAACGACCACAGGTGCATTTATGGAAAATGATATTATCGTTTCGTAATTTCATACAACAATATTTCTAATATTTACACTTTTCTTTACTTAATTTTACAAAAAATTTAGAAACTTGAATAGATAATTATGTATATCACTCACTGTAATTGTTATTAAAATTTATAAAAACGAATTAATTGACAGAGGGAGCTTTTCTGAAAAGGGGGCGGTAGGCCAATTAAGTTTGGGAACCACTAATAAACCAAAGTATAAGTAAAAATGAAGAAGAATTTATAATATTTTGACTGATAATTGATTAACAATATTTTTTTTAATTAGCACATATAATATAATAATATAATATTAAAATATATTATACATAATATAATATGTTGGAATAAAAATGGAGTGTATATTTTCACTTTATAACCATTCAATGTGTTTATTTAAATCCTCATCGAATTGTGAATCACATTGAAACTTTCACCGTTTTTAAAGTAGTTTATCTTTATTATTAATTATAATTATAATAATGTAACTATATAATTAGAAAGTAACATTAATAAAAAATTATTCAGGATAAGTAAAGATCGTCACACCTTCGTCAGTAGTTTTCTTTTTTTCAAATCACCTGGAATGCGCATAAAGTAAATAAATCAAACAACTTTTCCCTGTGTATCTATTATATAAATAAAATATTCTTATTAAAGTTTTTATTTTTAAGTTAATTTTAGTTTATATAATTAATTAAAATGTTGGATTTCATTATAAAAATAATCTCTATTTCTAAAATTCAATATTTTTATATAATGAATTTATCATCCAATTTAACCGAGATAATTAATTAATTAATGATTAAATTGGAATATATAATCATTGTTAAGTAATATAAGCAATCATAGAAATAGCAATTTGCTTGTTTTTAAAGTAATAACATGAATGTTACCGTCCCTAATATAGACAATGTTCATTCTAATAGATACAATTTAAATGTCTATATCCATAGATTAACAAATCAATAGTTGTAATACCGGATGTAATTTCACATTTGTTTTCATTATAATTTTATTTACTCTACCAAAATTAGTTTAGGGGTGGACAATCAATATTTATACGCATATATCACGCATATATTTATATAAGTAATCTAGTTTCATTCTAAAATTTTCTTCTCTGAAAATAAAAATGGAAATATTATTATTTGAAGTATTTTTCTCTTTAATGATATCATATCATTTTTTTGAATAGATATTTTGAATTTTAAATATGCTAATTGTATATTTTTCATTGCCTTAACTTATTCTTGTATAAAAATATTTTTAATTGTAAAAAATAAGTTACAATATAAAATTTAATTTCGTCTAATCATAATTTTCATAAAAGAGCCTTGTTATAATGGTACAATGAAACTTAAAATTAAAATAATTAAAAAATGTTAATTATGCAAAATAATTAAATAGGAGAAATCATTTTGCAGATGACGATGATATTGATATCATTAAAGTTGGAAAATCATACTTTATTAGTGTTGAAATATTTCAATTACAAAATGGCATTATGTTGATTTAATTAGAATAAATAGGTCAATTGGCTTTAATAAGATAATTGAAGATAAATCTTTGGCTGAGAGAGGTGTTAAGTGTAAAATTGCTTTATTAAACTGAGTTGGTGTGAACTTTTCAATGAACAATTTATATTCAAACATAAATAAATTATAAATAAATTTTAAATTAAATATTTATATTTTTTTCAATTAGTTATGTTGGCTAAAATTAAACTTGGTAAAATATAAAACTTAATAAGAATAATTTTTAATTAAATTCTGGGTGAAGTTTCATGTTGATTGAAATATTTATTTTCTTCTTCTCAATTCACAAAACTTCTGATGATGCTGTAAAAGCCGTAATGCGCATAAAACAAATAAATCACTAAACTTGAAACTTCACAGAATGTTTAATTAAAAATTATTTTTATTAAATTTTATATTTTAATAAGTTTAAGTTAAGTTTAGTTTAGTTAACTTATTAAAATGTTCAACTTGTGCCTAAATGTCTTAATTGCATATACAATTAATTGATTAAAAAATTATTTAGTTATGTAAAACTTTTTAAAAATGGATATATTTATTTTATGTAAAATATTTATTTGTTGTTTTATTTTTCACTTAGCCAAACGCCCTCTTTCATTATTTGTTCCAAAATATAAGTATAAAAAGATCTTCCAATTTAATGGTCGTTGAATAGCCTGAATACGCCTCCGACATTTTAAACCTTGTAACACTCTTGTGATTACAGTGGTCAAAACAAAGTGTTGAAACATAACGATCCTCCTGAACTCGTATTTCGTTCCAATTTAACGTTATAAATATGTTATATATCAGTGTGGCACACCCAACGGCTACTAACGTTACACTTATTCAGGATGTTTGCCTCTCGATATTTACCAACTTATCTTTGATGGGATCCTTTCGGTGAGAATTTCATCTTCATTTACTTGTATCGGCCAGAGCAAATTGTCCTTGACATAAAGATAACTCACCTTTTAATTCAATATAAATAAATAGAAATATTGATAATTTTTATCTAAAAATTCTATATATCCAGTAAAATAAATAATAAAAAAGATAATTTAAATAGGTATCTGTGACGACATGATATATTTTTCATAAAATTTCATAAATTATTAAATTTATTCTTTAATAATATATCAATCAAACTCTGGATTTTTAACATCTTATGAGAGGTAACGCTTATCAAATCGATTGGATGGAGTTGTTGTATGATCAGCTTCCTAAATGTAAACTATGTGGACCTCGTCATAGACTCTATCTAGAGTAGCGTTTCTCAACCTTTTTGGACCAAACGCCTACTTCGTAAGGCCGCTTTATAATTCGCCCTCCTATAAATTTTAACAGATAAAAATTGCATGATAATCCGGGGGTCGGCAACCTTTTTCGATAGTCGGGCACATTTCTGAAATAATATAACAGGGGTGGGCACACTTGGAGATACTTAGAGTCATATGATCGCAAAATTATTTTTTTGTTAAGAACTATATTAAAAAAAATCGAAAATGTTTAAAAGCCTGATCACAAAATCATCTTACCATTTTTACCGACCGACGATAGTAAGGGAGGTATTGTTTAATATTAAACTTAGTAATTTCAATGCGGGTATCACTGCAAGAAGGTATTCAAAATGATTTCGCCCATGAAAAATAACTATCGCCCCCTAAAAGCGTATAGTCAAATAATCGCCCAATTTATGATGTCGATCGCCCACCAGGGGGCGATATGCCCAGGTTGTGAATCACTAATCTAGAGTAAAATTCCCTTGCTAGGACTTGCAGAGTCCAAGCAAGCGTAATGTAATAATTATTATGAATTTTACAATTTAATTACATAAGCAGGAATTACATTTCATTTAACTATCCCCAAATAGAATCGTAAATCCGAGAAGGAGGCTGAGAACGGGACACATGGATAATCTGGGTCAAGAATAGTTAGCGAATAGTTTTATTTTATGGTAATCAATCAGGAATGATTTCTGGCTAAACAAACCATTGTGTGAATTGATGATTAAAATTAGGAAAATTAAGAGAAGATTGAAATACATTAGGATAGGGACGACTACTGGAGAGATGTAAATGATGCGTCCAAGAACTTTCCAGAATATTAACATTAGCAGAGACAGGGATTTCATAAGCAAAACAGTGTTTGTAATTTCTAAAAAAAAAGTATCTAATAAATAATAAGATATCATTAATATTAATTATATTTTTCATTCGGAATAAATTTCGATTCATTTAGTCTGTATATTATTTAACTTTTATGATTGTTTTGGTAAATTTATAAGAAAATTTAGAATGAATTGGTAATTCTAATTAATATTGAAATTTTATTGTCTGTAATACAAATAAACATCCTTTCAAGGCCTAAGGGTTAAAGAAATTTCTGTAAAACCATATCATTTTCGGATTTTATCTATGTTTTATATAATGAATGCCTCTAAAGTATTAGTCTTTTTTTCAAAAAATATACAAATAATCCAATCGAAATTAATTAATTATCTTGTAAATAAATTAAAATCATTTTAATGGATTTATAATGACTTAATTTTGAATAATAGCTATATATATGTGTATGTTTATAAACAAAATCAATTCCAGCTTCCGGGCTTCTTTCTCTCTTTCTGGGTTGAATCTATCTACATAGATTTCTTTCTTATTGCCTCATATATAAAAAAATCTTCATACTAATTTTTTAAGTTTTCAACCTATCCTTATCTCTAATCTATAATTATTTATTTATTTGGTATTATGAAATAATAAATTTATTAGAAATAAAATGATACAAGCACCCATCATTCTACATTCATCTACTCAAGCTAATTAAAAAGAAAAAAGAAATAAATGTAGAAAGACCATAAATGTAAAATACCCTAATTTTAAACAAATCATGATTTGGATTCCTTAAAATATTAAGATAACAATTATATTTTGATTGGAAGATTTATTAATTTAATTTATTTTATCCTTATCGTAAAGTGAAAATAAAAAAATCGAGTTTGAAGAACTTATTTGCTAATATTTTTTTTTGCCATTTAAATAAATACCTTTAAATAAAAAAAAATTACAAATTTCATAACTGTAATAGTAAAGTCTAATCTAATGTTATATGCGGGAGATATTTTATACATATGATGAAACTTTTAACTAAGTTAAATTGCTCTGCTGTATTCACCTTTTATTAAGTAGTTGAACAAAATAATAGTCATTTATCACTATTAATAAGGCCTACAAGATATTATTACATAAATAGAAGATCTTTTAGATGAAAAAATCGATATTTATACTTAAGGAGTATTAACAAACTGCGATTACATTCTATTCAGTTACATTATAAGGGTCCTGACCTTGACAGGAAAAAGACTATTAGAACAGATTCAATGCCTTCTCATTTCATTCGTATTTTGAGACTCAACAAGTGGGCGCCTTTCTCTGACATCGGGAATAGGTAGCAAATCACTAATAGGGCGTCTTCATCATTCAACAACTCCCATTTTACCTTTTCCATAAATATTCAACCTAACTGGGTAGAAAACCAGTCAGTGTCTTTGAATAGTATTATTTACAATATATATATATATATATATATATATATATATATTAAGATCTTGCTTTAGAATATCCAATGAAAGGACAGTTGCAGATTTCACCCAAAGCAGGGTAGAGATTTTATAGGATCAGTACAACGGATCATCTCAATCTAGACCATGATTTTCTTAATCAGAGTCGCTATTTTTTATTTTATATTGGTTCTCAATTTTCAACACTTGGGTGAACCCCAGACTCGTGGAGTGTGTTATTAATAATAATTGTTTTTATTTCTATTTTATGGGAATTGCTCTTAAAATCAAAGTTAAAAAATTAAGTTTTCTTATTTTAATTTCTTAATCATAGTAAACTCTCTCATTTTATTTACAAGTATTTGGTTATTTTAAGTTGAATTTCACTCTCTTTTTCTCTCTTTATTATCTGGTCAGAGATAGTATTGCGATCACGAAAATTTTCGATGTCGAGATTTTGATGTTTTTATACGTTTTGAAGGTCCCTGAGTCATTTTCACTAAGGTTGAGAAAAATGTATCTGTGTGTGTATGTAGACAAGATTACGAAAAAGAAGCTAGAATAATGAAATTTGGTACACGGGAATTATTCAAAATTCGTAGTTTTCTATCAACTTTTGAGAAATGTAGCTCATTTGGAAGAGGACTTGGAAATCACGCGCCAGCACTTGACGTGGTGCCATCAACAATGAGTCAAACACGCGCTGGTTTGATAAATATTATTTATTAATTTTAATTTATAACTTAATTAATTTAATTTAATTTAAATATAATATATGTAAATTAATTCAATTCAAATTGCAAGATAGTCGAGTGGAGACACTCCAGTTTTTCATTAATCTTTATAAAATCTCAAAATAATAAATAAAATGAATCAACAGGAACCTAAAGGTTCTAGTAAAATTAGCTGGAGTGTCTCTTCTCGCCTATCTCGCAATTTGAATTAGAGTAAATAACATAATATATTATATTTAAATTAAATTTAATTAATTATAAATTATAAGTTAAAATTAATAGATAATATTTATTAAACCAGCGCATGTTTGGCTCTTTATTGATGGCACCATGTGCTGGTGAGTGAGATTTTTTGCAGTGTTAAAAAATTAATTCTGGTACTTTCAGCGATTCAATCAAGCTGAAATTCTATATATAGCAGTTTTATACAATTTTTAATTATGTGAAAAATTATCAAACATATATTTTTATTTTCATGGTCACTTTAGAGGAAAAAAAATCAAAACGTTGTAGGTAATGACCCTCTTCCGGTTGAACTACATTTCTCAAAAGTTGATAGAAAACTACAAATTTTGAATAATTTTTCCCCTGTACCAAAAGAACATGATTCTAGCTCAAACCGTTTTTGCATAATCTTGTCTACATATATACAGATACGCAGACGCACACACACAAACATTTTTCTCATCCTTAGTGAAAATGATTCAGGATCCTTCAAAACGTATAAAAACATCAAAATCTCAACATCGAAAATTTTCGTGATAGCAAAAATAGCGAGATAGTAAAAATAAATTACATATTAAATTTCAATATGTACTAACATTTTTACTTTTATATAGGTATAATTAATAATTAATATAATTTAATCTTCAAAATATAAAAGATTTGAAAAAGACTGACTTAGAGATAGTTTTTCATTACTATTCATCAAAGATATACAGCTAGTTTAGATAATATCTAGTTAATAATAAAATAATAAATGCTTGCAAATGAGAAATTAATAAAATGCCTGGATATTTAATATTGCAAATATAATGTACTATATTTAATAAGAAATAATATTTTAATGGGAAATAAATTTGATGTGAAATACTTTTATGATTTCGAGCAAATAGTTTTATAATTTATCACCGTTATATATTATTATATAATTTTTAATCTAAATGCTATATAAATATGTTTGTAACGGGATCCCAATTTTGTAATTAATTATATTTAAATTAATTAAAAAACATCGATATTTGATTATTAATATAATAGGATGATATTTGCTATTATTCATTTTGTGAGGTTAATTAAAGCGATTTGTATTATTAAATTGAATACGTATAATATCGAGTATAAATTTTAGTTTTGAGTTTAATTTCATTTAAAATATTTATGTGAAAGTTTGCATATGTTGATAGTCAAAGTTAATTTATTAGATTGATTCTAGGCCCCTCAAAACTAATGTTTCGACATTCAACCAAATATGCGTGAGCAACATATATACATATATATACTTATAAATACATACAAACATGTTTATAATATAATTACATTTATATTACATTACATTAAAATTTCTTAATAATATCCACAAAAGTAACATCAAGCCTTAATTTAAGAGTTAAACAATATTGTATTAGAGAATAAAAAATAAATCAATAAAATAATAATTTAAAATATTAAAAATTTAAATAAATAAAGTAGTATCATTTCTGAATATGCTGATAATACGAGTGATTTTTTAAAAATATATAATTTATTACCAACTAAATACCTTGGATCATAATAAATGAATTAAACTACTGTGATTATACAAGATTATAATTAAAATCACACTAATTCAAACCAATTAAAATTTATACAATCAAATAAATTTTTAGAATATATATATATTATATATATAACGATAAAATAATAAACAAATATTTAAATGTTATAAATGGCTATTTTTATAAAAATATGAACATATCTAATTTAATATTAATTATTATTTTGGTGAAAACACCGTGTGTCACTGGTATGAAAGTTTCTTTGATTGTTTCAATCATGGTTGTAATTCTTTAAAAAATTTGGGCATTTTTCGAATATCACGGTACTTACACTAAACTGTTATTTAATTGGGTCTTAAAATGTAAAATCAGTCACAAGTTTTCAAAAAAATTCATTTCATTTCCTTATCTCGACCCAATTCCATTGCTAAGATTCTGCGATTTTGCCCCTAGCGTAATTCCGAATGTAAATATAATTACTTAGTTTTTTTTTGTATAAAGATGCATTAAGATATGAATAAAAATACTATATCTAAATCAAAAATAAATAATTTACTTTTAAATTATTTATTAAATGGACAACTATAATGTATTCTTCAGGATAATAATGAATTGACAAAATATTATTTTATTTATTTATTTGTTTATATATAATATTATTAATTTTTAAAATATTTTAATTCATTTAAAAATCGTTTTTTTTTTATTTTAAAGACATTTTTTTCGAAGTGCATTTTCTCCATACATTTTTTTAAAATTCACAAATAAGTTTTTTTAACATTTCTTTTAAATAATTAAATATAATTAAAAAATATCTTGAGTGTCTCCTCTCCTATCAAACATATATATTTATTTTTATGGTCAGTTTAAAGAAAAAAAATTGAAAACGTGGTAGGTAAACCCTCTTCTGAAAGAGCTGCATTTTTCAAAAGTTGACAGAAAACTACGAATTTTGAATAATACCCGTGTACCAAATTTCATTATTCTAGCACAAATCGTTTTTGCGTAATCTTGTCTACATACACACACACACACACATACATTTTTCTCAACCTTAGTGAAAATGACTCAGGGACCTTCAAAGCGTATAAAAACATCAAAATCCCGACATCAAAAATGTTCGTGATCTCTCTGGTGAGTTATTAAAATATGTATAAACAAGTGAGATGAAAAATTTTACTCTAAAATAATAGATCAAAAAATCGAATTAAATTTAAAAAAAAACATTTGAATTATTTAATAAAAACTAAAACTAAAAACAAAAGAACTAAATTATAATAAATGACTATTTTGGTGGTTCTGTAGTAAACCTGGTTCTGTAGTACCTAATTGTCCAAATTTGAATGAAAGTTACATATAGGGCCATTTATTCCTTAACTTTTATAAAAATTGCTCATATTTTATTCTGTGAGTGCAATAAATACCAACTTCAAAATATTAAATTAAAAAATATAATTTGAAAAATAATTAACTTAAATGAATATATCACATATTATAAAACACACTAATACACAAACACTAAAACACTAATACGTCCTTGTTTCTAGGGAACAACGAAAGATTGCTTTATAATAATATATGCTTACTTATAGATTCCCAAAATAACAATTCAATAAGAAAAAATAAATATTTTTTTTTTCCAATTTAATATTTTTTTAATTTTTAATTTTTATTTTTCATTTTGTAAATATAATGTGTTTTTAATAATATTATAAAAACTATATATTGATATTATAATGATATAATAATAATTTTTATAATGTAATTTCTCTTAACAATTCCGGATTAAATAATATTTATATTTAAATTTCCATGTAAACGATCATAATTTTTTATTTTATTCTTAATCTACTAAATTATCATAAATATTTTCATGGAAATTATTGATAAATTTAGATTATTAGATTCATCATCGCTTCACCATTTCTGTTCATGGAAAATCTTTAAGACCCACGCATCTATATATATATATAGTATATGTATATAAGTTGAATTAGCTGAGAATAGGTTGCGACAGCCATCCAGGTGCTTATGGCAAGTGGGCCAATGGCCGGCACCGGTTGCACCTGGTCACAGAAAATCTTTTTCTGTGTAAATTTCGGGGTGAATTATTATAAATTTTGATCTAGAGTGTTCTACTTAAGTTATTTATTTAATTATTAAATTATAATTCTGTTTATTCTATGAGAAATAGCGAATTTCAAACTTTCGAGTTTTTTTATTATTTCTCCACTTGACATAGAAAAGTTGCGGAGTTATGGATGCCAGTGACCCGATCATTTTTTTTTCTTTCAGAATATGAAACAACCTTACTAAATGGTTGTTGGTTGTATCTGTTGTTTCAGTCAGATGATTTTGAAATCAATTTTAAATATGAATTCGGTTTGGTTGTTGAATGAAGGGTGCATATGTCAATTAAGAGGTCGACCAATGAATGCATCGTTTCTATGTTATGTATGACCTTTCTCTGTACTAAATAATATATTCGGTGTAGATAAAAAAAATACCTACATTGACATTTAAAATTTAATTTATTCATTCACATTTAATTTCGTATTAAATTTATTATCACTTAATGAATATCACTCAATTTAAACTTTTCTTTTTGTTGTGACAAGTCACTAACTATAAAGATCGAAAAATTTAAAAAATATTATGCCTTTTTTTTATTTGTATTACATTTGTATTATAATTTATATGTTTGACAAAAAGCCATTTGAAATCGACTTTGTAATTCATCATTAATAAATTATTTTAAAGTCTATAATATTAAAGTTTATTTTAAAGTTTATTTATTTTTTGTTCTTAAAGTAAAGGATAGTGAATGAAATTATGATTTAATTTGTTTTTTTTTACTTCAGACATTTATGTAAAAATGTATACTAACGAAATTTTTTATAATATATTCATTGAAATTTTAATATAATAAATTAAAAAATTTCTGCAGATTTTCTTTATTTTTTCATTTATTTATTTATTTATTTGTTGAATATTTTGTTTTAATGCCAGATGGTAATAGGTAATAGATTAGTAAATGTGTTTTAATTTTTTTTAAGAAAATATTTAAAAAACTGTTTATGTTCTATTATATTATGTTGGTGAATTTTTAAATTTATTGTCTTACATTTGGATGAAATATCAATAACATTACAAAAGAAAAGATCTTTATGCAGAATTATGAATTAATGGTCTAAAAAATTATACACTGTTAGGTAATGTTTTTTATAATATTAAGACTTGTTTAAGTATAATAGCCGAAAAAGAAGAAAAGTGATAAGGACTAAGGTAAAAATATATTCATCAATTACAAAAATAGACAAATATGTTTCAGAAGTCCTCGAAATTATTTTTTTAAACAAAATTTAGTAATTTAGTATTTTTATTTGGAGTTACTAAATCTAATTTGAAATAAATTAATATGTAAATAAAATTTAAATTTGGCTGAAAATAGAACAAATAACTGGATGTTTTACTTTTATTTTCAAAAAATATAAATACCTATTATTAAAATTTGTTTAAAAACATAAATTATTTTGTTTTTGGACTTTTAGTTAAAGCAAGTTTACATTGATCTTTAATGATTTCAGTTTTTTTTTTTTTTTTTTTTAAAGTAATCAGCTCTTTGAGTTCAAGGTGATAGAGCAGTTTGAAAGTTTTGAATGCCCCTATGAAAGTTTTTGTCGCTACAATTAAGAATAATAAATTCATAATTTTTTATTCTTTAGTTTATAAGTTAAAAGTTATCCTAGAATTTATTTATTTTACTAAAAATTTTCAGCTATATTTTAAAAATATAATAAATTATTTTTTCTTTTCTTGTGTGAAGAATATTTTAATATTTAGTTGTTTCTAGAGAGGTGTAAAGGATTAAATGTCTTCTCTTATCCTTGAAAGATTTATAAGAATGAAGAAAAAGAATAGATCCATTTAAAAGGTCCGGACAGGCCCTGAATAGATTAATATCCTAGTACTTCAAAAGAGGAGTTTCGTAAACGGTACGGGTATTATTTCAATGTAATGTACCGACTAGGACCATGTATTTTGAGAAGGGTTGACCCATTGGGCTTATCTCGACAGGCCTCATGTCATTTTGCTTTCGAGTCGAGGATGCGATGAACGCCGCCCACGCGACGCCAGCCAGAACCCACACGTTGACCGAGCCGACACGAGAAATGATCCGGTCCTTTCAGAATACTTCCATTTTCAAATCTAAATTAGCCCTCAATAAAGATAGAGAGAACAGCTGAGATTGTGCAAATTAGAAAAACACAAGTGCCATCATTTCACATATATATATATATATATATATATATATATGTGCAGTCTGAGTATATAACAAGTATACTCGTATATACGTATTTTTAAATAATAATAAAAAAACAGTTATGTGTAATAAACACACGACCGCATAAGTAATTGAATAACACTAATAATTTTTTTTTAAATAATATACTTCATTCATAAATTCATTATATTATAATATATATATATTTCTTCCAATATTATTTATATAAATAAAAAATAGCATTTTTCTATCTCGCCAGAGATAGTATTGCGATCACGAAAATTTTCGATGTCGAGATTTTGATGTTTTTATACGTTTTGAAGGTTCCTGAATCATTTTCACTAAGGTTGAGAAAAATGTCTCTGAGTGTGTGTGTATGTAGATAAGATTACGAAAAAGAAGCTAGAATAATGAAATTTGCTATACGGGCATTATTCAAAATTCCTAGTTTTCTATCAACATTTGAGAAATGTGGGTCATTACCTACCACGTTTTTTTCCTCTAAAGTGACCGTAAAAATAAAGATATATGTTTGATAATTTTTCACATGATTAAAAATTGCATAAAACTGTTATATATAGAATTTCAGCTTGATTGAATTACCGGAATTACCGGAAGTACCGGAATTAATTTTTTAACACGTTGACTGGCAATCACGCGTCTACACATGTCGTGGTGCCATCAACAAAGAGTCAAAAACGCGCTGGTTTTATTAAATATTACATATTTGTTAATTTTATTTTAATTAATTAAATTTAATTTAATTATAATATATGTTAATTAATCCAATTCAAATTTGCGAGATAGTCGAAGGAGACACTCCAGTTTATTTTAAATAAATTAAATTATAAATATATATTTCAATTAATTTTAAATATAAAACATGTATGTACACCTGTCCCCCGTTTTACACGGAAGATTGGTTCCGAACAAAACCGTGTAAATCGAAATCTTAAATTTTCTATGTTAAAACCGTGTAAAACGAAAAACACTAAAATGTGGAAATTCAATCATATTTTAATTCTTTTATTATTTTATTAGGTAGTATATGTAAGTACATAATACAGAATTTGATTCATTCTATATTAGGAACAAAAAATATAAGAATATAAATGCGTGTATGCAGCCGAATATACACTTTTACCAGTTTTTACTATCTCGCTATTTACTATTTCATTAAGGTTGAGAAAAATGTCTCTGATGTGTGTGTATGTAGACAAGATTACGCAAAAACGGTTTGAGCTAGAATCATGAAATTTGTATACGGGCATTATTCAAAATTCGTAGTTTTCTATCCACTTTTGAGAAAAGTAGCTCAACCGGAAGAGGGTCATTACCTACAACGTTTTGATTTTTTTTACTCTAAACTGACCATAAAAATAAAGATATATGTTTGATAATTTTTCACCTGAGTAAAAATTGTATAAAACTGCTATATATAGAATTTCAGCTTGATTGAATAGTTGAAAGTACCGGACTTAATTTTTTAACACCACTGCAAATCACGCGTCAGGACGTGACGTGGTGCCATCAACAAAGAGCCATACATGCACTGGTTTAATAAATGTTATTTATTAATTTTAATTTATAATTTATCATTAATTAAATTTAATTTAAATATAATATATATTATTTAATCAAATTCAAATTCCGAAATAGTCGAGTGGCGACACTCCAGCTTATTTGAAATCCATTAATTTATAAACCGTGTAAAATCGAAATCGTGTAAAAAAAGTACCGTGTAAAACGAGGGACAGGTGTATATATAAAGTAATCTTAAAAAAATATTATTCTTATTATTCTGAAACAATTTTTGAAAATTTACATTCACATACATTAATTATTTACAAATTTGATCTTAATTGGACGAAAGGTATAGCTGAGAATTCACACTTAAATACACATAATGTAAGTAATTCATTCATTCTTGTAATCTTAAATTTAAAGAAATATTGTAAATACAATTATATTCTTTATATTACACAATATAATATACTAATTTTTTTTAATGATTTCATAAATATTTTTATAAAAAATATTCTATTTATATTAATCAATTTGTGTACCTGTTACTTTTAATTTGTCCTTTAGTCACTTAATTTGTTTATATGTGTATTGATTTAATTATTAATTTCCTTTTAAATTATTAATAATGATTTTATATATTTGCATATATCAATCATATACAAAATAATTTTGAACCATTTTTTTTAATAACATTATAAAATATATTTAATATATTCCAAATAAATGGCATTTTTTTCTAAATCTTTTTATTATAAAATATATTGATATAGATAATTGCGAAATGAAATCTGTGATGGAATGAATGGGAATAAATTTTGCTAAATTTCTTGCTTTATAATTCAAAATAATTATCAATTTCCTTCTTACACATTAATAAGGACTTTATTGAAAATGAAAATTTCACTATTAGCTCATATTTTTTATTTATTTAAATAGTATTCTCAGATAATAAAGAATTAGTCGCCAAATGAAAAAATAATAAACAATTTGAATTTCTAATATTCATATAAGACTAATAATTCTAATTCCAGTTAGCATATTATTATTAATAATATATTAGTAGTAATTAAATATATATAATAATATATAATTAAATTTATTGAAAATTATTCAATTACTCTAAAAGTGTTGACTATAAAAACATACTTAATTAAAATGCAGATTCTAATTAAATAACTCCAATAACAAAAAAAAATCCAATTTAGAAAAGTCATAATTAATAAAATTTGTGAATTTTTTAAATATTATATTGATGGTTTATAAAGAAAAAGGTATCTAAAATAAATAATCGTTAAATTAAATAAGTAATAAACCTTAACTACTAATAATTTTTTTGTGTAAATTATTTTCCAATGTTTTTTCGTGATTGGAAATTTCTTAAATGAAAAATATTACCCATAATAATGTCTCTTGTTAAAAAAGTCAAGATTTATATTCAATGGAACATTTTTTTTCAAATGTCAGTGACTGACTGAAATATATAAATATATTTCTAAGTTAATAATAAATGTCAATAAAAGTAACTCATCAAGTTTGCCAATATTTAAGCAATATTGTCTTTCTAACAAGCCACGATTGGAAAGTCATTTTTAGACCGTACAGTTATCCTTTTGGTCTTCAGCCAAGGAATTTGGCACATGAATGAATATTACTTACATTACAATTGTGAAATACTTTATATATACAATGCCATTAATATAAAATATATTTATAAAATTATTTCAACTTGATTTTTGTTTGTTTTTACGTGTGATTAATATCAAAAAATATACCATATGATTGGAATTTATAAATAAATATTAAATATAATGGATGGAATTGAAAATGATATAGAACATGTTTTTCTTTAAGATGGTCTATAAATTTGAACAAGTTAAAACAATAAACAAATGGGTGGTAGATCATAAATTTATAAAAAAAGTCTAAGAGATACCAACGTATATAAATTGCAACGTTTATGCAACATTTTATATTATACAGTAGTCATTTTGGATGTTTAGTTAATTTTATATCTATTTATCTCTGTGTCTCTATGGTACTCGAAAGTTCTTGGCCGCAGCAACCACACCCCTCCAAGTATTCCTATTCTGAGCCACAACCTTCCAGTCTCTATCCTCTCCCATCTCTCTCACATCCTTTCCCACATTATCCACCCACCGTGTCCTTGGTCTTCCAAGTAGACGTTTCTCACAACTATAATATTAGTTAATATTATTCTCGATAATTTTTTTTTGTTTTGAAATGTTATTTGATGTCTATTATTTCCTTAAATTAAAAAAATATGTTATTTATATTTTATTTAATTATTTTTTTTAATAAATTTAAATAAATCATATAGAAATAATCTCAAATAATTTTATATTAATTAAATAAATAAATTTTAAAAATTAGGTTATTTTGAAAAAAAATTATAATAAAAAAAAAAATTATTATAATATAAGTAATAAGTTTAAATGTTATATGTATATTATAAATCTATCTAAATATCTAACTACATAAAATAAATTAAAAACATAAATTAATTAAAAATATTTATTTTCTAAAAAACTATTTTACAAGGGTCAATCAAATATAAACTAGCTCTTAGTGGTTTTGCATTGGGAAATGTATGTGTATGATTGGTCAGTTATAGCTTTTATCTTATACTAGCAAAAATTGTATATATATATATATAATATATATAATATAGGGTCAAATACTTTATCAAGTAAATTTGAATATATTTTATCTTGAAATGAAAATCAAGTTATTTTAATCACATTTTGTACCATTTTAGAAAACAAATTTTTGATTTAACAATTGTAATTAATAATTAAAAAATTGTAAAATTTTTAAAGTTTATAATAATAAATTGTATGAATTTGTTAAAGGTTCGAGCGATAACTTGGTGTTCCAGATACTTACTAATAATAATAGAAGTCTAAAGCATATTTATTTAATAACAAAAATATAAGATAATTTACCCATGTGCCTCGATCGCTTGTATTGTACATCCATCCTCTAGAGGAGGGATGAGCAACCCGCGTCACGCCAAAATGATTTGTGCGGTCAGCCAATCATAATAGTAATCATTTTATTGGTATCCAAAACTTTTTTAAGACTATATTATTTTATTCATAATCCAATGATAAACTTATGATATTAAATGCTGATAATATATATGGTTGCATCTCCAGACAGAGAGTAATTTATCAAGAAGGTTTCGATGGGCAGAACATGGTGATGATAGAATTTTGAAAAATATATTGGTGGGGAGATCGATTGGAAAACGTCCACTTGAAAACCAATGGTGGGTGGACAATATAGGAGTTGGGTGTAGCTCAGGAGGAATGTGGATGCTGCGATCAAGAACTTCGAAAGTTACGTATAGTGTGTGTCTACACAGAGATATCATAGTTCTTTTTTATAATTTTTATCTATATTGAATTAAATAAACAAAAATAAATAAATTATTCAGATTAAATTATTCAATTAAATAAATTCAGATAGATTATTTTTTTTTTATTAATTTAACTACCATACATTTTTACTTTTTTATGACAACTAAGTTTGTTAATGGAAATGAATGAATTGAAATGTTGAATCTTGACATATTTTATTTCAATCGAATTTAATTTTATAGAAGATACCAATGGTTTATAAAATTTTCTTATTCGTCTCGATTTTTACATTGACATTTTTTTTGTACCAACCTGAGATATAAAAAATAATTTTTAATTTTCGGATATCTTCTTTTGCAATTAATTATCATTGATATATTTTATAAAGCAAATTTTACATATATGTATTTCTAAAAATACAAAAGTATAAAATAAATAAATCAAATTTGATTGTATTTATAAATAAATAATAATTGTATTATGCATTCTGCAGCGATTCTCAATTTTCAAGAGAAAATCTTATTTTTAAAAATGATTAACTGAAAGCACCCCTGCTAATAAAAAACTAATTTTTTGGCAGTTAATTAAAAATTATTTAAAATAAAAATTACTCAATATACTTATTATTGAAGCACCCCCCCCCCCTCCCTTACGCTTGGTATAATTATGATTGAAAAATGAATGAATACTGGAAAATTGAGAACCGCTGGTTTAATTTATTAATCAAACAAATAAATACAATAAATTGATTAAAATTTTATATAAAAGTTTTAATTTGATTATAATTAATATTTTAAAAAAGTTAATTATTAAACCATTAAGTATTTTTTTTATTTTAAATTTAAGAAATAATACTTATCTATTGTGTCAAAATATTGTGATAGACATGTTTTTGGCTAGGCTTAGAATTTTGATAATAATAAAAGATCTACGAACCAATATAAGTATTGTTTAAATATTAAGGATTAGGGCGTTGTTATTTATTGTAAAATATAGTAAGTAGAGTCAATTTTTTTATTCTAAAACAAGTTTTTATATTTCAGTAAATGCAATATATATTTGAATTATTAGATATTGTTGGAGATAAGTCTTGTTCACGCATTCAGAAGCCGAATTCGGACATTTATGTCACGATTTTTTTTTTTCTTCGCACCAGATGAAGAAAGGAATAGTATTGTAGTAGTAGTAAAAGTAGTAGGAGAAGCGAACCCTCCTCTTCAATTCGTGACTTGTTGTTCTGTCACAATTCTGTTGGCAATGTCCCCGGAATCCCTGAAGAAATTGCAACCGGGTGGTGACCTCACACTTGTTTCATTAAAATTGCATTGTTATCTTAAATGTCTTATCAATTGTTCACTTATTAATAAAATAAATAATTTCACCATTCATTCAAGTCGATCGCGAGAAATTTATTTTTGAAAAAAAGGCAAATTATTCAGTGTAATAAAATTTCGTCACAAAGAAAAAAATAAGGTGGGGTAGGAAGTAGGAGTCAATAAAGTCTTGCAAACACCAAATAATATATTATGTTAAAAAAATTTATATTAAATAAGTTTCGAAAGTATTTTTCGTTTAGTTGAAATATAAATAGAGACTTAGAAAAAAAAATAATATGGAAATTAAAAGAAAGTATTAGTTATTTTAAAGTGCGTCCCAGGACAGACTGTAATACTAAACTCACGGCGCCAATAATCCTCTATTGGGAAATTTACTAGTACAGGGTGCAGATTAAATAAGAAGAAAATTATCTTATTTACTAAGTGAAATTCACTGATTAACATAATCTTCAAGTTAAACCTGATTTTTAAATAATTTAATCGTTGCAAATCATTACATCTAGATGATTAATTTTTTTTTTATAAATTTTTATCGGAAAATCTTGTTTAGTTAGATAAATAAATAATATTTTTTTTATCATTGATCGAATTACTATTAATAATTATATTTTAGATTAAAATATTCATGTTTTTGAAGGTAGGACAACTTTAAAGAATATGTTTTTTCTAAAACTAAAAAATTATTATTGATTATGAGTAAATTGGGTTAAAATTAGAACAATCAATTAATTCCTTTTGCTAAATAAATTCAAGCCAAATCATAATCTCCTCATAATCATTTAAGTTATCTTCAGAAAAACTCTTAAATAATCTCCGAGGGTTGGTTAAGGTATATTGTCGTCTTCAAACTTAAAAGGCGGATAAAAGACTAATATAATTCAGTTCAAAACTAACAACAAATAACGATCTCAATTTAAAGTTCAAAAAGAAGGGAAGCTTTTTTAATTATTGGATTAAAATAAAACATATTGGCCTTGAGAGGATGTACTAAAATAGGAGAAGGGGAACGCACATATATATGTATCTTATGCACATATATATGTATCTAATTGTATGTTTGTATATTTCTGGGATATTTTAAGGATTTTTTTAAAATCCACGAGAATTTTTATAAAAAAAAATCGATCTGTATTGCTTTCAACCTAAGGAAAAATTATTTTTGTTAGTTCTTTCTTAAGTAAAGATAATTTATTTAAATGTTAAAATGGCGTCATCAGCGACATCAGCGCCTCCATAGTTACAGTAGTCTCCCGTCATATTCTTTTTTAATATTTTATATTTGAAAGATGTTGTGTTTAGTTCGTTTTTAATTTAATTTCGTAATTAAATTAAAAATATTTATTTTATTAATATTTTATAATAATAATATATAAATATTTGGTTGGCGAAGTTAACCACATTTATTTAAATAAAGATTATAAATGTTTTTTTTTTGATTGAATCTATTAACTTAAAAAATATATTAGAAATTTATATAAATACTTATATACATCTATCTATCCATGGATATATAAATAGATTAATTTAATAAACAATTGATAACCTATTTCTACGCCCTCAACTACTTATGGACACTTTTTATTTATATTTACCTCAAGCTATACATATATTTAAAATTCAAGGAAGTAAGTGAAAGTAGGATAGTATGAATTTTTGAATTTATTTTTAATATACCGATTAATTTCATTTACGTCCCTGACTAGTAAACTGTATTTATATGACCAAATTATACATTCATATGTTAATCTTGACACTCCCTTACCTGGAATGGTTCTCTCGAATTTCCAAATCTATTTTTATTAAACTTGAGTTATGCTCAATATTTTTTTTTATATAAATTTTAATTTATAACAGACCTATCTATATAGAATACTTTTATCTATTAATCCAAGTTATTAAATTTCAAGACTACTATTGAATACGAATAGGCCATTCATTCTCAATGACATTCGATTGATGAGAAAAGCCCTATTAGATTTTCTTCTAAGATTTGTTCCGAATTATTATTTATGACCATTTAATATGGATTGTACTGTATTCGATTAAAAATTAATAATATACGACTTAAGTCACTGCCAATCGGTCAGTGTTAGAATAATTCATGTGCTAGTGAGGGATTCCAATTTTCCCCGAGAACCATTTTCGGCCCATCTTTGACAAGAGAAATGAATTAGACGGCCTTTAATTTAATTAGAAACGTATGCGCATATATCTGTGTCTGGAACGCAGATAAATATCGCGCATTGACATTGCTCAACCGAAGTAGCCCCTACCGGAATACAGACTGCCGATATCGACACCAGATAATATATCACTAAGCGATAACTTGTTTTCTTTTTTTCTTTTTTAATATCATCTATCATATTTATAATGTTTCGTATAAAATCTGTTTAACTTTATACAAATGGAACACTTTAGCCATTATTAGATATTTCTTTTAAAATAGCTAAATAAAATTATCATTACTTTTTTTTAATTATTGGAATAACAGTTTTATTTGATGATGAATGCATGTAGCTATTATTTATATTTATACAAATAAACATAAACCATTTTCTGAAGTATTATTTAAGACTTAAGAATCCTTGAAAACTTGTAAATCAGTTAAAATATAAAACATTTAATTTTTAATTTGGTGGCATAATTTTGATTTTTATATTATTATATATAATAAATAGTATAATTATCATATCTTTCATAAGTATATGTATATGTAAATTAAAGTAATGAAAATAAAAATAATATTAAAAATAAAAAGAACTGATAAAGGAGGATTGGGTAGAAAATGAATAGAAAATTATCTATCATTGATGATGATTTGAGATTCGTCGAGATTCTTAATAATTTCAATGTATATTTATGTACAGTGACGGAAAAAAGTAAACGCCAGGATGACACTGTTGTCTATCAATCAACTGGTTGAGAAGGCGCATTGCCATTATCCAGGCGTTTACTTTTTTCCGTCACAATACATAAATATAACTACATTAATATTCTGTTAGTGTATATAATTAAATAATTAAATAATAAAATTAATAAATAAATAAAACTTCCTTTCAAATGTCCAGTGGATTAAATTTTGACATTCTAGATTATTAATCATATATATATTATATATATTTATTGAACTTTATTTTATCTTCTATTCTTAAAATATTTTAATATACCAGAATTAAGTGCATAAATTCTTGATTTGGCTCCAGATTGAAAAGTCACATACTCCATTGATCTTTGAGAACATTTCGCCAATGACTCTTTCATTCCTAAACAAAAAATCAAAGAAAATTAATATTTAAAGATGAAATTAAAATAATATATTAAAAACCTTAATTTTATTTAAACACAAAAAATTTTAATTAAACCTATTATTCAAATTAAATAAATTAGTACATTACGTACGTTATTCGTAGTATTTAATATTATAAGACTTCAGGCAATTAAAAAACTCCAAAAAGTCAATGAAACAATTAGATAACCGAAAATTTGGAAGAATTTAAATAAATCAAATTACAAAATTTCTCAGACTTTATAAGAAATTCAACTGATTTTTTTAATCAGATTTGAGATATTTTTATTATAATAAATTATGTCAAGGGTAATCACCTAAACATCATTGTGAAAAAAAATCTATAAATCTATATTATAATATAAACAAATATTAATTATCATTAAAGCTGAAATAAATAAAAGAGGCATTAGTCTCAGAATGGTAAGGTAGAGATTTTTCAATGGAACAAAAGAATTTATTATTTATATGAATTTAAATTTTAATATCAACTTTTGAAAGAAGAAAAAATATTGTATAATCTATAGAATTGAAGAAATCATCTTTGTCAATATGATCTAAACCTTAAACAACAATTTGAATAATTTTAGCACAAGATATTGAAGCTATTCATTGTTACGGTGTGTTTCTATAAAGAGGGATAATAATAAACTAATCCTTAAGTGCGCATTTACTATAGATGTATTTACTATCTATAAATATACAAATAGATTTTAACTTAAAAAAGAAATAAAAATAAACCCTAATTTAAAAGGTTTATTTGATAATTTTAAGGAAGATGGCACCCTATGGTTATTTTTTTTTTTATAGTTTTTGTAGTTTGTTTTATTTAAATAATTGATGTTTTTTTATGTGAAACACCTTCGAAGGCGCCGTTGGTTTAAATGGATGTTTTTGAGTGTCTGTTCAATGGGTTTGTGTAAACAAAAGACAATCCGCACATTTTTTTGCTCGAACTTTGAATCCAATAGAGGTCCAGAACAACGACAACAAGGCGCCTGTTGTCGCCACAAGTGGCTTGTTTTTAGCCAATTAAAGGAAATTTAATGGGGAGACGAGAAATCACATGACATGCTGATATTTTATCATTGTTTTTTTTTACAATCAGGTGATGAATTTATTTCTACCTTTTATATATATATAAATTTAGAAAAAACTTGGAAACTATAATAATATACATATGTACATATATTAAAAATATATGTATTATAGCAAAAAACAAAACAAATTATATAATAATTTCTAATTAAGACTATTTCTGTGAAAAATACCAAAATAAAATTATAAATAAAATATCTTTTAAAGCATTCATTAATCAAACTTGTTTCCTCAAATTTTAAAAATGTCCTAGAACTATACAACTATACACATATTTCGTTCGTTTACTATACCTGATCTTGAAAAAAGGTTGATTGTGTTAAAAAGAAATATAGTTCTAGTCAATAATCTATAATTAAATATAATTTTGATTTTTTTACTGAGTTTGGAGAAAGGATAATAATTAGGTGTTAAAACTTTTTTTTCTTAAAAGATAAATTGATGGATTTTTTTTTAAAAGACCTAAAAAGAAAACAAACACAAAAATTACGAAAAACAATAAAATACTATAAACATCAATATTGTGTTAATATACATTTTTCGCATTCATATTTAAAATAAAAATTGAAGAGTTAGGAATATATAATGTTAATAGCTAGAAATTTGAATATTTATTTATTCGTTGTTTAAATGATAAAATTATTTGTATAAATCTCTTTCATAAGTTTAATACTTAAGTGGTTTTTAAAATAAGAAAATTGCATATATTTTATTATTATATTTATATGATATAAAGACTAAAATAATTAATATTATGTGATAATTTAAAAAAATATCTTAAATTTTATTTCTATTAAAATTTTCAAATCTTCCCTAAGAATAATAAATTCAAATTTATTGAAAAAATAAATAATATTAACATTGAAATTGATATTGAAAAAGCCAACAACAAATTTTATTTTTACATGAATTTAGGAAGTTCCGTTCATTATACTTGTTACAATTTATTCATCATTGCTTACATGCGATCCAGTAAATATTTAATATAGTCAAAAATTGGACGAAAAATTATGAAAATTCGGATTTTTAAATGGGAATTTTTTCTAAAATATCCATAATGAAATTTTATTTTAAAAGAAAATAAAAAACGAAAATTCCAAGATTCATTAAAACTTCCCCTAAATTTTATTTTAGATAAAAATAATAATTTATAATTAATAGCAAGAAATAAAGATTTCAAACAATTTTAATTAACAAGAAACAATTAAGAAATATTTACAATTATTTTTACAATAATTTCAATTACAATTAAATTTTTATCAACGAGAACCAAATTTTAAGTTTAATTATTAACAAAATGTTAAAAATTAAAAAACAAATAAATTATCTTAGATGCTGAGTCAGAATATAGAATACGAATTAGGGCTCAGAAAATACACAAAGATTTATTTTAAAAATTAAGAAATTATCGAAATAAATATCAAATTAAAGAAATTATTATAACGAACGAAAAATTAATATTATTTTATTAAAAGAAATTAACGAAAAAAAGTAAATAAACAAAAGATTTCAAAAGAAAATGGATTGTAAAATTGAGAGACCAAAAACGACAAATGGAACGAAATTATCAAAGCAAGAAGATGCAATACGGGAAAAAGAACCATCTCTTATATTGAAATCAAAGACAACAAAAGAAAGAAAGCATATTCATTAAATTATATGTACTACAGACGCGAAAACTCTTAAATAAGAGTACATATATCACTTTGTAAGAAATTGGAAAAACGTATATATACTTTGACTAAGACCATTAAAACGAAATTTATTAAAGGTAAATAAAAAATAAATATGTTTATTCAAAAACCGAGTAAATTATTATATAATTCGATGCTTCAGCGTAAATATTTCATATTGTCAGAAATCGTATTTTTACTTTGACTAATGCTAATTAATAATACGAAAACTAAAAGATTGTTAACAACTATTATTATTTTTTTATCTTATTTTTTTAATTTTTAATTAAATTATTTAGCGATTATTTTATTTATTTTATTTAATTTGCCTATTAAACCAATTTTATCATACATAAAAAATTATTTATTTTTTTAAATCAAATACTTTAAGTTGAATATATATATACGCATACACACACATACAAAAACCAAATACTAAGTTTTCGCGCATAATTAAGAAAATGTATTAAGTAAAATCAATAAAAATTATTTTTTCATATAAATTAGAACCTACATGTCTATCGATTTTTCATCTCATAATCATATCGTGCGTTAATTTAGTTGGTTATGGAATCAACCTTTCTTTTCTATGAATGAAAGGATAATATGATTGCAGAAAACATATCGTGATCATAGACTTATATATAAATTCGATTTGAAATTAAAGTTTAAAGTCAAGGCGGATATGTATAAAGAAATATTTATAAACTACATAGTATAAAAAGGCTATTTTTTTAATAAACTTATACAACATAATTTTCATTTTAAATTAATCTCATGTTATTTATAAATTTTAGGAAAATAAATAAATAATTTCAAAATTATATTTTGAGAATAATTTAATGAAATTATGTTTGGATAATACTTTTGAAAGAGTTTTGTCTTTTCTTAAATTATATATCTATTATTTCCCAGGAGAGTGTGGGAGATCGTGCACTTGATCATACATGACAGCTCTTATAACTGATCCAGCCTCAAATGTATTGCTCCTGGCTTTCCCTTTAGACAAGATTGGTGACATCTAAAAGGGGGATTTGGGGGAACCGACAGTCATAATCCTCAAATTAATTGACGGCCTCTTCTCATTATCTGAATGTTTTTAATTTCCTATATATCTTCCTAAATTCTACATACATATTATATTAATTAACATTAGTTCTTTGATTGTTTATAAACTTTGAAAATATTTATATTCATATATTATTAATATTTTATGAAATTTAAATTGGTTAGGTTTTTAGAAAATCGTGTAATGAAATAACCTCCTGTTTATTTCAAATTATAAATTATGAATATTTTTTAATTATTATATTAATTTTCATTTAACAAACAAGATCCAAAAGTACATATAGAATAACAAACGATTTTAATATAGATAGTTAGCATAATCTTTTAAAATGAAAATTAATATATTAATATTTGATTATATTTAAAATTAATAATTCTTTTAAAAAATATTAAAGGGGAAATTTTAAAACAGTTTATGGTAATGAATAATAAAACCAAAATAAATAAATGAGAAAGTGAAATAAAAATATTCCATTTTTACAATGAATAAATTATCTTCCCAATTAAATGAGCAAGTAAATAGAAATTTAAGGTGGAAATAAATTATACAGATAATATTTATCTCATTTATTTAGTAATATTACCTGACTTTCATCGTTTATACTTGTAGGTAGTTATAAATTGAACCCACGATTTTCATGATCTTTTTCATAAATTGAAATTTTATCTCGGAATATTAAAATTATCCAAGATAAGAACGTATTTAGATACAAATGTAATTTTTTCAATTAAAAAATAAAAAAAAAAGTTAATTTGTGAATTAATTAATTTATTGAAAATAATAAATTAGTTCCATTTACTAAATGTAAAATACTAGAGTTAAAAAATACTTATATTTTTGATAATATAAGAGAAGTAAAAAAAACTAAAATTATTATATTTAATAGAGTAGTATTTAAAAGTATATGTAAGTATTATATATATTTGAAATCCACCAAATCTCTTTGATATTCACTCTATATTTTAAATAAAACAAAAAATTGAGAAAAAAGTATTTTATTTGGAAGATTATTTTATAATATAAGAATTTGGCAAATGATATTGTCATTTGTAAAATTAATTATATTATAATTATAACTTAAATTACTAAGATAAACCAAACCCTTAAACCAGAAAACGAGACGAATATCACAGGCCTAAGTATAAAATTTTTTTTTTTGGTACCTAGGATTTTAGAGTAGATTTTAACTATATTTTTTATTACTGAATCTAAATATGAAAGCATTTTTTCTGTATCAGCTCTATATTTTTAGATAAATTCACTTATCTATAAAATTTTTTCTATTTAATACTTTCAAGTATGAATGTTGTAAAATTTATTCAGGGATAGATTCTTATATGTTTTCCCTATTGTCAGTCTTCTTTTGTAATCAATTGGATTTAAAATAATAATATTTATGAAATAACTAATTATTATTTTAAAAAATAAGAATATCATCAACGACCCTTTAGATTCACGAGAGAAAATCATCTTTCCGCCACTGCACATCAAGCTGGGTCTAATGAAGCAGTTTGTAAAGGTTCATGATAAGAATGGATCATGCTTTGCATATATAGAGAAAACTGCCTCAGCTGAGTATGGAAAAAATTAAAACAGGAATATTTGATGGCCCACAAATAAGACAGCTGATTAAAGACCCTGACTACATAAATTCAAGAAATGAGATTGAACAAAAAGCCTGGAATTCATTTGTTTCAGTTGTCCAAAATTTTCTGGGTAAACACAAAGCTGAAAATTTTGTTGAATTAGTCAACAAGATGCTGAATAATTTCAGATCCCTTGGATGCCACATGAGCATTAAGGTGCCGAATTTACATAGCCACTTAGACCGTTTTCCTGAAAATTTAGGAGACATTAGTGAGGAGCAAGGTGAAAGATTTCACCAAGATATAAAATGTATGGAGGATCGCTATCAAAGAAGATGGGATACTCACATGATGGCAGATTACTGCTGGACTTGAAAATGGGATTGTTCTAAAATACATTCTAGAATGTCACGCAAAAGATTCAGTGAGTAATTCGTTTAAATGATGACTTTTTCTGTTTTCTTTTGTATTAATAAGTAATATCTATGTAATATAATAAAATATCCCTGATTAATTTGTTTGTTTAAACAATGACTTTTCTTTTAAAACAGTGTAATATATAATTTACTAAAATTTTGATATCTTAAAAATTCGAGCTTATAGGCAAAAACTAATGGCATATTTAAACTCAGGGCATCAAATTCATATAAATCACCTCCAAAATCACTATTGACCAGTGTAATAATTATAAATATACTCGTATGTATACTTAAGAAAGTATCCTATCTTTCTCTGTGGCTCTACAGGATTCGAAAGTTCTTGGCCGCAGCAACCACATTCCTCCAAGTATCCCTATCATGAGCTACATCCATCCAACTCCTATTTTCTCCCATCACTCTTATGTCTTTTCATACATTGTCCCTCAACCGTGTCCTTGGTTTTCAAAATCGGTCTTCCCACAAATATATTTTTCACCAGTATTTCATTTCATTATAGCCACTGCCCATTAAGGTTTTCTAAATTTTATGATCCTAATTATGTCTGGAGTTACATATGGATCAAGCGATTCCTCGTTAATAAGTCTCCGTCATTCTTTAGTGACCTGATCTTTCTTTGGCCCATAAATGCTGCGAAGAATCCTATTTCCAAAATATATTCCTATATAAATTTATAAATTTTGGGTATAATAGCTATATATTAAAAATTTAACTCATTCTAAAGATGCTTTTTTGAGTAATAATATTTAATAAATTAATAATTTAATTGTTTAATTTAATTTTTAATTTAAATGTGGTTGCCTAAATAACATATAAATAGTGAGGGTAATTTTAATAATACATATAGTATATAATTTTATTTAAATATAATAAAAATTAAAAATATGCAATATAATCAAAATAATATATTAATAATATTAATAATAATAAATGAAATGTTGGGTTAAATTTGCTAAGAAACCAAAAGCCATTAAAAATATATAATAAAAATGATATTTTATTATATTTTTATACCATATTTTTTGTGTCTACTCTTATTATAAATTGAATTTTCGCATTTTTTCGTGATCATCCACATAGTGATATACTGGAACATATATACACATAGTAAAATACCATAAATTAAATCTAAGCATATAAAAACATAGTAAAAATTCAATATTCCTTTATTATTGCAATATTTTCCTTTACGAAGTATGTCAGAAAATAAAAATAATCTTTCATCCAATTCAATTCCAGGAATCAATAAATAAATTTATTATTATATATTTTCTTACATCCTTATTTTAATACACGTCCAACATTCTAACCTGTTTTTTGTTTTCCTTCATCCTTCTTTAACTTTCATCTCTTTAATTTTTATATTTATCTTTATATTTGAAGTAACTTGTGGAATGATAAATGTATGAGAATATTCTACTTGATTTGTTAGTTACCTATTTAGGATATTTTGTTTGTATTTAGATACTACTGAAAACAGTAAAAATAAAAATAATAATAATAACTCTTTCTTTAAAAGGAAAGTGCTTAAAAAGAAAACACTCCTTTGTTTTTACAATGTCGTTGTCGAGGTTGAAAAAGGGGTCCAGGATGACCTAGAAAGGAATGCGACCTTGTCACAGGTTCCTCAACTAAAACCATTTTGCCCAGGGCGCTCTTTATAAAGTTTAATCCGAAAAAGACGATAAGTTTCTCGAAGAGGACATTTCTTCCTTAATGAACAATAAATAAAAATTTATAAAATTAGAAATTAATGATGAGAGGAACAGTATTAACACACAAATTCTTTAAATACAAAATGTAAAATTTGAAAATGTAGAAAAATTTTAATACTTAGGTTCTGTAATCACGAAGGATAATAATATTCGAGAAGAATTTAAATCGAGGTTGCAATCGGGTAACTCATGTTATCATGCAGTAAAGGGGCTTATCTCATCAAAATTATTATCAAAGGGGATCAAAATTGAAATATACAAAACATTTATTTTTCCGGTTGAATTATATGGGCGTGAGGCATCGTAAATGACCCTGGAGAACGAGAGTAGATTTAGAGTATTTGAGAATAGGATTGTTTGCAGCATTTATAGGCCAGAGAAAGATGAAGTCACCGGAGAATGACGGATACTGCATAACGAGGAATTGCATGGCCTCTATGCATCTCCAGACATAGTTAAGGTTATAAAATCGAGAAGGCTGCGATGGGCAGGGCTAGTGACTAGAATGGGAGAGGAAAGAATGGGGAAAAATATACTAGTGGGGATACCATTTGGAAAACATCCGCTTGGAAGATTAAGGATGATGGGTGCACAATTTAGGAAGGGACATGAGAGAGATGTGAGAGGGTAGGGATTGGATGGTTGTGACTCAGAATAGGGACTTGGAGAAATGTGGTTGGTGCGGCCAAGAACTCTAGAATTCCGTAGGAGCACACAGATAGATAGAAATAAGTGATAAATAATTTACACATATATTACTTCAATAATACTTAAACCCCGGATAACCTTAAGGTACTTAAAAATAAAACATATACATAAATATTATTTAATATTAAAAATAAATAATATTACAATAAAATATATAATCTTATATAGTCCTGCTCGGATGGGAGAAGAATCAAATTCTTAAAAATGAAGTATTAAATTATTAAAAATTTAAAATTTAAATATCAAACGTCGAGACACATATCTTACAAAAAACGTGAATATTACTCGCAAATAACTTCTCAAATACGTTATTATACAATTCCGTATAAGTAAATATGGTTTTAAATATTCTTTGGGTCATTATCATTTGTCTAATAAATTATAATTTTTTATATAATATAAATCATTTTTGCACTTATAATAGAGTAATAATTAATAATTGAGGTATTAAACTAAAAAAAAAACAAAAATAAAATTTAATTGACGTTTTAAAAATATTATTTACTTGATAATACAAAAAAAAAACAAAAATAATTGTTTTTTTTCTCATTAGAAATAGGTAAATAAATTTTATAAGATATGAAAAGAAGAAATACTCTCAAATAAAATAATAATTTAAGATAAATATGATCTAAATATTTTATTAAATTATTTAAAATGAGAACTTTTAGAATAAATCATTAGAAATTAAAATAACAATTTAAATATTATAATAATTCTTGGTGTGGAAATTGTAAGAATTATTAATTTTATTTTCATTGTTGGAAATGAATCGACATCTTCAGTGAGCCTGTGGAGCAGTGGTTCCCAAGCTTATTTTGCCCTCTTTCCGGAGAAAAATTTACTCAGTGCCCCCTTGAAATTAACTTTTTTTAATTTTAGTAACAATTAAACAGAAAGATAAATGTAACTATCCTCAAAATATTATAAATAAAGGTGTAAATTAGAAACATTGAATTTATGTATTTATTTATGTTTATTGATATCAGAATAGATGAATAGAAAAGTAATATACAAGTAATTTTCCCTAAATGTACCGTGACCATAACCGCCCCTTGGATCGCGGCAGCACCCACGAGGGGGCGGTAGCGCCCACTTTGAGAATCACTGCTGTAGAGGCTCTGAATGAACAACATCGTGTAATATATAAATTTTTAAAATTGATTAGATATTGATATATTTTATAGTCTTGGTTTAAAATCTTCTCGTTGTCTAGGGCTGTTTTCTTTTTCATAAATAGTGTTTGCCTCTGTTTATTTATAGAATTTATAGAGAATTTCGCTTTAATATTAAAGTAAATAAATAATAATAATAGGTACACAAAATTCAATCATTTTTTATCCTTTTCTATTCTCTAATTCGTCGTGCTTTATATTAACATTTAAACTTCTCCTTCGTTTACAATGCCTAATAAATATGGTGTAGTTTTAAAGCTAAAATAAAGCTGCTGCTCACTTTGACTCTACCAAGAGCCATAGTAGCATATCTCGTTGCTTAATATGCCAACAACGCCGAAATTGTTTAATTATAATAATATATAAATAAGTTGACCTGTGCCAGGTCCGAACCGACCGACGGTTTGAAAAATTAATTTCCAGCTACAGAAACAATTTCAAATAATTTTAATATATCTATTAATGTAATAAAAAACATATAGGCATATAACATAAATATTTTTAATTTTATTTTATTTATAATATATATGTAAGACCAAGCTGTGACGTCATATAATTTTAAATCAAGAAAAAACTAATAAATATGATTTTCCCGAGGATAAAACCAATACAAAGTGTATGATTCGTGGTGATATATAAAAAAATCTCCTCATGTGAAATTTGGTGTGAAAATAACCCTTCCCTTCCTATCGTCGATCGCTAATACTACGACTTCCGGTTTCCGGATTTGCACCAAAAGTTGATCAATTCATCCCACTGATGCATTAAGTAAATATACCAAATTTCATCAAAATCGGTTGAGCCGTTCAGGCTGTACACATCTATACGGACGGACAGACGGACAGACGGACGGACAGACATCATGCTAAAAATACTTTTTTCTGTTTAGAAAATGCATGATTCGTGGAGATATGTAAAAATCTCCACATGTGAAATTTGGTGTGAAAACAATACCTCCCTTACTATCGTCGGTCGGTAATAAAAATAAATTGAACTTCAAAATAAAGTCATCAAATACTATATTATTACTAATATAAATAATTTAGTACATAATTTTATTTGTATTCTGCAGTTAGATCAAATATATCATTAATTTATTAGAAATGTAACTCAAATTTATTTATTTATTTTATATTATTGTGATTTTGTCATTAATTGTTTTCATCTTGAAAATAAAAACAAATTTAATTAAAATATAAAAGTGAATAATTTAAATAAAACAATATTTAAATAGAGATATGTTTATTAAGAAATATGTACTTATATACTTTTACTAATTAACTTTCTTGAATATAAATTTTTAAATTTGAATTGAAAATTAATAAAAAAAAATGAGTCAACAGCGTATAAAATGAAAACTGGAACAGAAAATAGAATATTTAATAAATTTACATAAATACTCACATAACACATTATATATATTATAATAATTGCTTCTTTTTTTCAAGAAATATAGACACAATTTGTAATAAAATTTAAACTTTATGGAAATATAAGAGGATGCGGAGGAGTTATTAGAGAAAGAAAAGTATTAAATAATTTTTACAAAAATTATTATTAAATCTCAATGAGATGAATTATAGTATAAAAAGACATCTAACTTATTTATTCTCCCTCGAAATTATTTAAATGTCAAAAGCGCTTTCAAAATTACTAATTTTAATTTTGTTTTTCAGTGTTCCTGCCACAATTAAATCTTATTTATGTTCATTTCATCCAGCAATTAATCAGAGAAAGTTACCCTGTAAATGAGCCTTCTTCTCACAAGTGTTTTTGCCATTAACTTTGGGAATGAATAACGAAGTTACGACAATATTTATGTGATTATACAACCTTTATTCTATTGTATTATATTAAAAAAAAGAAATTTTAATTATTAATAATAGATAATACGGTTATTCTTTTGTTTTCAGTTTTTGTTATAAAAAAATGCAAATTTGTCTTTCTTCTGTCTGTATGTTTTCAAATTTAAACCTAAAAAATTAATTAAATATTACTTGGATTTTCAGGAAAAACTTTTTACAAATTCCAATAAATCTGCAATTTAAGCAATTTAAGATGGAAATAATTTGAAAATTGTAATGTAATATTTGACACTTTCAATTTAATTTTTGGAGTGAAATATTTCGTTTTATCTTTTATTTTGACTTCATCTTTTTAAGTCAAATTTTAAATTACATTATGTACTTTTATATCAAGTCTTGCTATTAAATGGTTATTACTTAAGATTAATATTAATTTTTTTGTCATCAAAATCTACCTATAACAAATAAAAAAATTAAATGAAAGAAAAAATATAGTCTTAGTTAAAAAGGCAAGAAAAATATGGATATCATTTTGGGCAAAAACTTCTTTAACAATCAATTGGTTAAGAAATAGGTTTACTTCAAAATCATTTAATGTCAATCAAATAAGTATTTGTTTAAAAAACAGCCTGATATAGAACTTTTGGCACAAAAGAATTTTAATAAATAAATTACCACAAACAGGGAAATTTATTCAAAAATCCATAAAAATCATATAAATGATGAAAGTTGTGGAATATGGAATCCCAAACTAAGAAAAGTGTTTGGTGAATACCTGTTTTATAATGATATTATACCTTATTAAAAAATATAATGAAAATAATAAAATAAATAATAAAAATTCTTATCTGATTTCCTGCAAGCTACCCATTGACTCCTAATAAATTATCTAATAAATATCAGATGTATAAAATTTTTGGATTATAATTTTTCATTAAAAAAATAAAAATGGTTTTAATAATTAATGTATTAATAAAATTATGATAAATTTTGAAAATAAAAATCTTAATTAAGAAGGATTTTATCAAAAATATTAAAGTTATTGCCAAAATAATTCCAAAAATGTAAAATTATTTATTCTTCTAATTACCAAAGCCTCATCTCCTTATTCCATTTACATTAAAGATCGGTTAGAGAAGCCTTCAACAATAGGAAGTTAAAAATATTATCTTATTTTATTTTCTAATCATAATTATTCTAATCAACAAATAGATAACAATAGATAACGTGTTTCAGAACTTTAATATTTAGAAACTAAATAATTATTTTTTTATTTTGAAAATTCAAGTAAATATTTTGTATTGTTGCGAGTACCTATAACTATACTTGCAAAAGGGTTAGAGTTTGGGCCCACCTGGAACGTAATTTGGGTAGATTTTATTACTTCTATCATAAAACGTTAGTTACTTATTATAAATTAATATTAAAAATTGTTTGATTAAATAAAAATATTTTTATTTGGAATAATTTACATCCTTTTAAAAATGAGCCGTGGGCAATTGTTTAATTTAAATATTACGATTTTCATGACTTTATATTATTATTTTTATAAATTAAATTTTTACATGTATAAAAATTTATTAAAATATTTAAATTTGATCTGAATCAAAAAGCTAAATTTTCGAGAGGTGAACAAAAAGTTATTCATTTATTTATTTCAATCAGTTCTAATTGAATTAAACCAAAGATTTCTATTTAATTTACCTATAAATTATTTCCAAATCAATTCATTGCATGAAAAATATATATCACTCATCAAGGCCCGCTCTAGTATTTATGGCGCCTCGGGCAATAGATATAAATAAATAAATTGCCGCCCTGGTGATTTGACGCCCCGGACCACAGACCATCACTTTAACTGCCCGGTTTATCGCCCTCTAGAGTGGACTGCACTCATTAAATAGTTTTTCAAATTTTTGATGAAAAAATTTATTTTTTTAAAAATCACAAAATTTCATTAACTTTAATATACTTTTTTTTAATTAATATAAATGCAACATAATTTTTAATATTTATTTGAATGAACAATAACATTTAAATAACATGAATAAAATATAACAAAATATAATTTTAATATCTTCTATATAATTATAATTATATCTACTAAATAAATTACATTGTTTATCTATTGGTATAAAATATAATTATTTAATAAATTTAAATAATATTTTAAACTTTACAATCATTTATATATCTTCTTTCTATAAATTAAATTTGGGAGACAGATCCAATATTATCAATTTGTTCTTAAATAAATACAAATAAGTTGACCTGTGGCCAGGTCCGAACCGACCGACGGTTTGAAGTAAATTAATTTCCAGCTACAGAAACAATTTCAAATAATTTTAATATATCTATTAATGTAATAAAAAACTGATATGAACATAACATAAATATTTTTAATTTTATTTTATTTATCTATATATATAAAGGAGAGTGTTTGTATGTATGTATGTATATATGTATGTAATTTGTTTACTTTTTTGCTGTCATAGAAACAAACAAAAAAGAAATTTCCTACTTAACCGATAATTTAGAATTATGAACATCGTGGCCCACTGACTGGCGGACTCATTTTACACAATGTATATAACTAGCAATCAAAGAATTATTATAATATTTAACTTTTTATTTTAAATTCTAATATTCAAATATCATTTCAATTAAATAATTTATTCTAAAAGTCCCCATTTTAATTAATATAATAAAATATTTAAATCATATTTAACTTAAATTATTTTGTATTTATTCTTTCTATATTTGAATACTTCTTTTATTTTAAGGGAGGGAATTAACTATGATCTAAAAAAATTAATAAATGAACTTAATAATAAAAAATCAAATAAATCCATTAATTTAAATTAATACTATTAATGAATGTATATATTGTTAATTTATCTTTAGTTTTATCAATACTTTTATACCGTTAATTTTTATAAATTGTCTCAAGTCTCTAACTTTGCATTTTCTCAAATTTTATTATAATTAAAAATATTCAATAAAAATCAAGCAATGAATCAAAATATCAAAATGAAATGATCAAGAAATATTATACTCTATTATAACATATACAATACTTATAAACTATAGGCGGAGGAAATATTAGACGATATCATTGCGGGTTCAGGCCAAATCGATCAACATTAATTAAGATATTTTCATTATGACAGATATTAAAAAAACCGCGAATTCAATATCTCTGTTCACTAATTATTTGTAGACTTTAGTAAAACCTACGCATGACTCAATAGATCCGGATAAACTTTTTCAAATTTTGATCTTAAAATTTATCTTGAAGGTAGTAAAGAAAGAGTAAGATGCGGAAATCAATTGTAAAATATTAGGTGACCCAGACGACTCAAATATAATAGGAGATTCGGCAATTGCAATTACAGATAGCGAGGAAAAATTAATCGAGGTAGGAAAAGAGATGAGGTTCGAAATGAATAATGATAAATAAATATATTTAGAAACAAACAGGAGCAGTATTAACAAACAAAATGTAGAATTTGAATATGTAGAAAAATTGAATGTAATCACGAAGGATAATAATATTTGAGAAGAATTTAAATCGAAGTTGCAATCGGGAAACGCCTGTTATCATGCAGTAAAGAGGCTTATCTCATCAAAATTATTATAAAAGGGAATGAAAATTAAAATATATAAAACAATTATTTTGTATGTTGTATTATATGAGTGTGAGACATGGTCTATGATCTTAGGAGATGAGAGTGGATTCAGAGTATTTGAGAATAGGATTCTCCCCAGCATTTATGGGCCAAAGAAAGATGAGGGAATGACGTACGAGAGATGGAACAGAGGTTCAGGATAAGGACACTTGGAGCAATGTGGTTGTAGCTGCCAAGAACTTTCGAGTACCGTTGAGCCACGCATGGTCTATGACCCTGGGAGATGAGAGTAGATTCAGATTATTCTTTCCAGCATTTATTGGCCAAAGAAAGATGAGGTCACCGGGGACACTTGGAGAAATGTGGTTGTAGCTGCCAAGAACTTTCGAGTAGATAGATATAACATATTCAATAATAATATATATAATTAATTTACTAAATAAATTAATATATATTTTAAATAATCACACAATAAGAAATGAATGTTTTATGTTATACATTGTTTAAAACAAAATGGATGAAAACCTTTTACTACATTCAACTAAATACTATGTACCACTCGGGGGTACAGGGGGCGGAGCCCCCGTCTAGATGTGAAGAGCGACGAAGGAGCTCTGAGCAGCTAGTAATATATATGAAAGACCAGGCTGTGACGTCATGAATGGCTGGATGATAATTATGATATAATTTTAAATCAAGAAAAAACTAATAAATATGATTTTTCTCGAGGATAAAACCAATACAAAGTGCATGATTCGTGGTGATATATAAAAAAATCTCCTCATGTGAAATTTGGTGTGAAAATAACCCTTCCCTTCCTATCGTCGATCGCTAATACTACCACTTCCGGTTCACGGATTTGCACCAAAAGTTGATCAATTCATCCCACTGATGCATTAAGTAAATATACCAAATTTCATCAAAATCGGTTGAGCCGTTCAGGCTGTACACATCTATACGGACGGACAGACGGACAGACGGACAGACGGACGGACAGACATCATGCTAAAAATACTTTTTTCTGTTTAGAAAATGCATGATTCGTGGAGATATGTAAAAATCTCCACATGTGAAATTTGGTGTGAAAACAATACCTCCCTTACTATCGTCGGTCGGTAAAAAGAGAATTGTTTAACTCAGTGATTCCCAAACTGAGCCGCGGCTCCCCGGAGAGCCCGGTCTCCGTCGAAGGGGAGCCGCGAAAAAATCTAATACTTGAAATTTGTTGGTTCTTTAAAAAACATCGATTATTTTCAAAATTTTTCAATTTGTCTCTAAAAAAAAAAAGCTCAATCGTTTTTTGGACCAAGCTTTTGAACATTTCGTACTTTTTTTCAACTTTCCTCTAAAAAAATAATATGGTCGCGGAAAAAATCCGATGTATTATGGGAGCCATATACCGAAAAAGTTTGGGAACCTTTGGTTTAACTATTTGATACATTTTTAAATATTACAAAAACAGCGATATAAAAACAAATATAAAAATCAATAATAAATACATTAATAAAATGAAAATTGATAACACTTCAAATAAATTAAATGCAATTATATTTTGTATATTTTAAAATATTTTTCGATCGCGAATTTATGAAGAAAAGAAATGCACAATAAAGGTCATTCTTAAAGCGGAAGACTTCCAAGGAAGAGATAATATTAAAGGGTATTAAAAATAAAGATTACTTGGCATAAAATGACATAGGATTCTATTTAAAAAGTTTTTTTACTTTTAATTATGCAATTTATTCTAAATTTTAATTTATTTGACATAGGTTCGATTTAAAAGAAATTTGGGAGAGCCTGATAATTTTTTATAACTCGATAGGATAGAATTCATAATGAATTTAAGGAATTACTTATTGTTAGTTGGTTGTGATTTATTAACACTTTTAGTATAATTTTAAAATACTTTTTTTAAAAATAACTATTAGTTAATAAAAAAAAAAATAATAAATGTAACTTTATAATCCTAAATGATATGTAAAAAGTATAAAAATGATAAGAATGCAATGAGGTGTCATCAATTAGCAGCCTGATATTATAGAATGATGCAAGTTGGAGTGGCGAAAGGAGAAAGGTTGGTGGAAGGGGAAACGGCTCCATGAAGTGGTTGGTGCCAGTCTGCCTGTAGTAAACGTGCACAACAATCATCAGCCATATGCCTAAGTTGACCTGCTCGGGGGTGGGGGGAATCTCTTCGGGGGCCACTCCGCACTCGCATTAATCTCTCGTAACATTAACCGTAAAATTATATTTATAAAGATGATAAACTCAGCATTCGCTTAATATTACATGAATGTCAGCTGATGTAAATGGAACATTAGAAGAGGCGAGAGAAACCTGCGGTACTTATTCGGGTTGTTTTATTATTATTATTATTGTTATTATTAATATTTTTCAAAATCACTTCAATTAAAAGATCGTTTATTTATACTTATGTATAGACTACTCACACTTATACATTCACAAAAACCATTTTGTTTTTTTTGGACACTAAAATAGCTTCATTAATTTTATTAGAAATGTTATTATCCGCTATTATTTTAAATTTATAGTTAACAATTTTGAATATTTTATTTAAAAAGATGATTTGTTTTGATTCATAGACTAAATTAAGATGGAAGGCATTTGAATAATTATTGTTAGTTTGTTCTTAGTTAAGAAATCTCATTAAGAAGGGTTAAGGGGTCGAGCTCAAACAACTTGTAATTAAAAACTAACGTCTTGTAAGGTGAGCATTTATATTACACGAGGGCAGGTCAATAAGTCTCTGACTTTTTGAACGAAACACGGAGTTTTTGGATATAAAATTATTTTATATTAGTCTCCTTTGAGATCTATACACCAATTTTTTTTAATCCTTCCAAAAAATAAAATTTGTCGAGGACATCAAAATAGATATTTGTTTGTTTATGAGGTGATTTCATCGTTGGAGACAAATCTCTCTTTAAAATAAGAAATAGTCAATCGGGGCTAAATTCGGAGAATAGGGCGGATGAGGGAGCAATTCATATCCCAAATCATGGAATTTCTTGGAAATTCACCTTTTTCTATTTTTTCCTAGTAGTACAGGTTCAAATTTCGACAGAAGTCAGTTGATAGTTGTTGCCTGCTGATAGGATTTTGATTTCATTTAAGAGACAAGAAATTCAAAAAGTCACGGACTTATTGACTTGACCTCGTATTTAAATATTTGGGTCTTCTTTTTTCTTTAAATACCAGTTATATGCTAAACGCTAAACATAAATATATATAAGTATATATTTTTAAGTATTTAGGAAATTTTTTTTCCAGGATTTATTTTAATAAGTCATTTGTTGTTAAATATACTTCTAAATGCTTAATTTTAATAATATTTTATTCATATTTAATGAAATGAACTATAATAATAATATAATTCAGTTAATCAATGAAAGTTATATTTTTATTATCTTAATTAATGATATCTGAATTTATTTTTTATGAAAAAAAATAAGTTGACCTGTGGCCAGGTCCGAACTGACCGACGGTTTGAAAAATTAATTTCCAGCTACAGAAACAATTTCAAATAATTTTAATATATCTATTAATGTAATAAAAAACAGATATGAATATAACATAAATATTTTTAATTTTATTTTATTTATAACTAGCTGCTCAGAGCTCCTTCGTCGCTCTTCGCATCTAGACGGGGGCTCCGCCCCCTGTACCCCCCCCCCCCCGAGTGTCCTTATTCTGAGCTATAACCATCTAACTCCTAACCTGTCCCATCTCTCTCACGTTCCTTCCTACATTGTCCACCCTGTTCACAATTGGTCTTCCACACAGACGTTTTCCAATCGAACTCCCCACCAATATATTTTTCCTCTCCCATTCTAGCCATGTGCCCTGCCGATCCCAGCCTTCTCTATTTTATGACCTATATCTAGAGATGCATAGAGGTCATGCAATTCCTTGTTATGCAGTCTCCGCTATTCCCCGGTGTCCTCATCTTTTTTTGGCCCATAAATGCTGGGAAGAATCCTATTCTCAAATACTCTGAATCTATTCTCATCTCCCAGGGTTATAGACCATGCCTCCCACCCATATAATACAATTAATAATTTAATAATTTTGATCCTCTTTGATAATAATTTCCAGATTGTAACCTCGATTTAAATTCTTTGCAAATATTATTCTCTCTGATACTAATTATTTTGTCTTATCACTATTAATTTCAAACCCCATCAATTTTCCTGCCTCGATTAATTTTTTTATGCTACTTTAAATGTTATTAATTTATTTAAAAAAAATCAAAGTAAACAAAATAAAAATAAAATATAAAATTAGCATAACACTAAACTACTATAAAAATAATATTAAAAAATATTATATATTAAAATCTTACGTGAAAATCCAATTATGAGATCAAATTTTCTTAATTAAAATAATTTACTCACATAATCTTAAAAATTAATAGTATTAAATTATAGCCGTAATGTGAATGTTTTCAAAGTTTAAAAGGCCAATAAGATCAATTGAGATATTGTAAATATCAATAGATATATAAAAAGATTTTTATCTGCACATTGCTCAGAATTTAAATTACCGCCAAATTATCGCCACCAGCGCCTCTATTGACATATTTTTGTTCTACATAATTTCCACTACCCGCCTATAATATATTCTTTATAATTTTTTTAAAATTGTTCTAATTCAAAAATCGAAAATCGGGCTTCGAGGTCTGGTGGCCAGCCCCTTTGTGCTTCCGTGTAAAAAATTCCAGGTCCCTGCGTGCGATAGTTTTTACTGGAGAGCTCGGTCAGACAGACAGACAGGCAGACAGACAGACACATTACACTTGCTTTTATTATTATAGATATATATGTAAGACCAGGCTGTGACGTCATGAATGGCTGGATGACGTCATATAATTTTAAATCAAGAAAAAACTAATAAATATGATTTTTCTCGAGGATAAAACCAATACAAAGTGCATGATTCGTGGTGATATATAAAAAAATCTCCTCATGTGAGATTTGGTGTGAAAATAACCCTTCCCTTCCTATCGTCGATCGCTAATACTACCACTTCCGGTTTCCGAAATTGCACCAAAAGTTGATCAATTCATCCCACTGATCCATTAAGTAAATATACCAAATTTCATCTAAATAGGTTTAGCCGTCCAGGCTGTACACATCTATACGGACGGACAGACGGACAGACGGACGGACAGTCATCATGCTAAAAATACTTTTTTCTGTTAAGAAAATGCATGATTCGTGGAGATATTTAAAAATCTCCACATGTGAAATTTGGTGTGAAAACAATACCTCCCTTACTATCGTCGGTCGGTAATAATCAAAAAAAATATATACCTATACATTATATAAGTAATAATATTAACATATATTTAAATAGTTATAATTAACTTAATTTTAATATTTCCATTCATGAATGAATTTTAATATATTTAATCAAATAAAATACGTTATTTTATAAATTTGTTTTTTTAAAAAATACCTTTTTATATAAAAAACATCGAATTATTATAAAAGATGCATATATAGTTATATAACTAGGGTAAACGTGCCAGTAGTTGACCACTGTACAAGTAAATGACCATTTGATAGATATTTTATCAAAATAAGCTTTTTAATTCTGTTTCATTGTTAAGCAATTTGGAAGAGGGTCTTTTTGATATTTATCGATATCTCGTGCTTAATTTGAAATAAAAAGCTTATTTTGACAAAAATCTATCAAATGGTCAATTATTTGTGCAGTGATCAACTACTGGCACGTTTACCCTAATATTAATATAAAAAATAAATAATTAAAAAGTGATAAAAATAATTTAAAACATGTTTAAAAGAACAAAAAAATCGAAATATCAAATATTAATACATAAAAAAAAAAAATTATAGAAATTATTTGCTACCTTATCAATGAAGATATTAAAAGATAAATGTTCTATTCATGGTACTATTGAACTCTAAAATTCTTTCTGTTCAAAAAAACCCTCTACATGTTCTAATTTCAAACCAATCTTTGAGGCCTTTTCCTAAATTGTATTTATTCTCATAATTATAAGCCTACAATTAATTACTCATATAACAGGAGTAGTACATATTTATTTGAATAATTGGTATTAAAAAAATAAGTGAAAATTTATTGATATATTATTATTTGCTAGATTAATTTATAAATAAATAAAAAACTAATCACACAAGTTCCTGGAACTATTCAACAAAATCGATTTGACCCATTCATTTCTTTCTTCCTCCGCTTTTCGTTTTATCTAAAATATATTGGTGTCGATTTCTCAACCGATACATGATAATTACTTTAAATTTTGTAATTTAAATGTTAATCTTACTAGAAGTGAAAAAGAAATGTATTTTTTTTTTAATTAGATAAATCATTTTTGAGTGGTCGATAATTGAGTCCGCCTTAGAAGGGGCCCTAAGGCCTGCTGTCCCACCTGAGCGCTGACAGTGATGGACACAAGTGGGGGTCTCTCAGTCAATCCCCTCAGCTTCTCTCTGTCCATTTGATCATTATCAAGGACCAAGATGAACAACGGGATTCCGCCCCGCACGATTTTTCATTGCCCCTTTCGATCGATACACTCCACACAAATTCTCATTATTTTTTTTTTCTTTCTTTCTTATATTATTTCTTTATATATTTTTTAAATTAATTTAATAATTGTTTTGAAGTTTTTTTTAAGACATGAGTGTTTGTGTTTTGTTTTCAATTAACGAGACAAGTTAAGAATTTAAAAGAGATTTAAGTTTAAACGTTAAACAGTGGATTGGTGTGGATGTTTGCATAAAACCGCCGCCCAATCAATGACAGAGATAAATGAATTGATCATTAAGTGGACAAATATATAAACAAATATCTAAGCATTCAATTAATCTTAAAGTTTTGAGTTAACTATTAAAATAATATATTGATATATAATAAAAGAAAAATTGATTTAAAGATTATTTAAGGTTAGATTTATTTTCATACCTATGAAATCTAATTTAAAAATATTTTGTATAATAATAAAGGAGCAAGGGTCAATAAGTCTGTGACTTTTTGAATGAAACACGGGTTTTTGATCAAAAAATTATTTTATTTTTCAACGTAGTCTCCTTTAACCTCTATACACAGTTCGTCAGTTTCTTCAATTTTTTTCTTCCTTTCAAAAAATAAGATTTGTCGAGGACGTCAAAATAGATATTTGTTTGTTTGTGAGATTATTTCATCGTTGGAGTCAAATCTCTTTCCGCCGAGGTTTGGGAACAGGAAATAGTCACTCGGGTCTTCTTTTAATAGATGTCAAACAAAAACTAAAAGACCCAGCTGGTTGAGTTTTCAACAGGAGTTAGTTGATAGTTGCCTGCTTACAGGAGCAGTGTTGCCATTTCATTTAAGAGACGGGAAATTCAACAAGCTACAGACTTAATGACCTGCTCTCGCATAATAGTAATAAACAATACCTCCCTTACTATCGTCGGTCGGTAAAAATAGATAATAAAAATTATAGAAGAAGTAAGCCTTGGGGGCTCTCAAAGTAATTATATTTATATATATATATATTTATATTTATATAAGAAAAAACTAAATTAAATAAGGGTGTGGAATTTTTGGAATATTTTCAAGCAGAAGATTGGGTTACAGAAGTGCTGTCCATCAAATTTTTTATGAATTTGTAATTTTACAATAGTTTGTTCTTTTGGAACCTAAAAAAGATGAAAAAATAATAGAATATTCACAATGCTTCCAGACTAATGTAGATTTTCATGATTAGAGAGATTAGACAATAGACTAAACATTCAATTTTTTTTTTAGGAATATTGTTGATTTATGCTAAATATATATTTGAATAATAGGGGAATAAAAGATTTACCTTTTTTAGATATAATAATATTACATATTTTGCCACTTGAAATTAAAATTTGAATATGAATTTATTTAAATTTTATAAAAAATAGTTTTATTGAAATTATATGAAAAAAATTGTAAAAAAGTTTATTAAAATATAACTTAAAAAACCTATTAAAGCACATATTATTCCATCACTAAAATTTACCTTCTCCAGAATTTTCATAAATTATATTATACAATCAGTTTATTATACAAAAGTATTTTTGAGCAGTCTCTTGGTGCACAATCAAACTACTTGTATTTCTATTCCTCTTCCCAAACAATAACATTATTAATATTATTAGTACTTCAAAATTTAAATAAAATGAAAATCATATTAACTTTCTTAGAATAATTATATGCCGAAAATCGATTTGTATATACATCAACAATTTCCATTTAAAGTTATAATTATGTAAAATTGATCTCCACTTTTTCAAGATTTTAAGTAAATAATAGACAAACACAAGATGAAATCTGGAATGTGAGAAATACTTATCAACTAGTCGTTTTTTTTTGTATAAATTTGAAATCATAAGCAGTGTTTTCATATTTGATTACATAAAGAATTGCCTAAGGGATTACTATATAAAGAATAAATGATTAGTCTACGTTATAATTTTAATTAAAAGAATATCAAAACATGTATTTGATGTTTTAATCCTAAATTATATATATTTAAATATTTAGCAATTGTACTAGTATATCATATTGTATATTTGTGTGTTACTTTCTCTCCTCCATTATAAATAACTAAATATTAATCAATTATCATTAGATATTATTTTTATTTGTTAGAAGAAAATTTTTGATGAGTCAAATATTTATATATAATTTGCTTTATATATATTAATTAAATAAATAACATTTAAATAAAAAGATTTAAATTTTACGCATAGGTTCATGATTAACCTTCGAGCTCTTAGAGTCATTTAGTGAACTCATAAGTACAACAAAAATACATATATTAATGTTTCAATAGACTAAAAAATTGTACATCTTTATTTTATTAATTTTATTTATTATTAAAAATTTTAAATATTTATTAAATAAATTACTTTTTTTCTAGATTTTATCAGTTTACCGTTTAATCTTCTAATTTATTTGTTTTTGACGTTTCTCGCCGATTCAATTCACATGTTTTTTTTAATGAAGCATTACGCTGATTCTATTCTAGTTTTTTGAACGGCAACCTTTAGAATCCAAAAGAGACTTTAGAATTTTTCATTTCTGAATGTCTGTATGTCTGTCCTGAAAATTGTGACGTTATAGACTAAAAATTCACTGAATATGAAATGACATCACAATATTCTTATATACCTTTATTTGAACATAGGATATAATTTTTTACCAATATCTAATCAATAAGTGAAGAAATTAATTATTAAAAATATATAACACATTCAGAGCCTCCACAGGCTCACTGAAGGTGCCGATTCATTTCCGACAATGAATATAAAATTAATAAGCGATTCTAGCAGTTACCACACAAAGAATTATTATAATATTTAAATTTTTATTTTATTTTCTAATATTCAAATATCATTATAATTATTTAATTTATTCTAAGTTTTCATTTTAAATAATTTAATAAAATATTTAGATCATATTTATCTTAAATTATTATTTTTTTAAATTATTATTTGATTTGAATATTCTTTGTTAAAAATCTTCTCCCATAACATTTATTTATACCTAATGAAAAAAATCTGGAGTGTCAACTCGACTATCTCGCAATTTGAATTGGTTTAAATAACATAATATATTATATTTATATTAAATTTAATTAATTATAAATTATAAATTAAAATTAATAAATAATACTTATTAAACCAGTGCGTGTTTAGTTCTTTGTTGATGGCACCACAATACGTGCTGGCGCGTGAGATTTGCAGTGTTAAAAAATTAATTCTGGTACTTACAGCGATTCAATCAAACTGAAATTTTATATATAGCAGTTTTATACAATTATTATTCATGTGAAAAATTATCAAACATATATCTTTATTTTTTCGGTCACTTTAGAAGAAAAAAAATCAAAACGTTTTAGGTAATGACCCTCTTCCGGTTCAGCTACATTTCTCAAAAGTTGATACAAAACTATGAATTTTGAATAATGCCCATGTACCAAATTTTATCATTCTAGCTCAAACCGTGTTTGCGTAATCTTGGTTACATACATACACACATACACAGAGCCATTTTTCTCAACCTTAGTGAAAATGATTCAGGAACCTTCAAAACGTAGAAAAACATCAAAATCTCAACATCGAAAATTTTCGGGATCGCAATACTATCTCTGGCGAGATAGAAAAAAAACAGAAATTATTTTTTTTATTTTTAATTTTATGAAGTAAAATATATTTTAAAAACGTCAATTAAATTTATTTTTGATTTTAGTTCAACTACCCAATTATTAATTATTACTATATTATAATTGCAAAAATGACTTATATAATTAATATATTAAAAGCGAAAACCCCATGGAAAAAACAAATAAATCAATGAACTTAAATTCATTCTATTAATGAATGTATATATACTCGTATTCTAAGTATTAATAACGTTAAAAATGTTAATTAAAAAATATTTCAAGTCTAACATTTCCTTAAATTTAATTATAATTAAAATTATTCAATAAATCAATAAAAATTCAATATCACAATGAAATTAAGGAATATTAAACTCCATTATAACATAAAAAAAAATATAATTAATTAAAATTATAATTCACTAATTATATTAAAATATAAATAAGAACACAAAAAGAAATTAACGTTTCAATATACTGAATGAAATAAAATAAAGTTCAAGACTTTCAACCAAATACTATATATCGCTTCGGGGATACAGGAGGAGGCTGAGCTCCCTGTCTGTGTGCGATGAGCGCCAAAAGCGGTCTGATCAGTTAGTAGTTTAAATTTTAATTTGTGATTTTTTTTATGAAGTAATTTTTTAACCTTTTGACTATAAATATATTATATGGATACTGACTTTAATTAAAAGATGATAAGTTTGAGTTTTAATGAATTAAAAAAAAATATTTTGCCAAGAAATTATTTATTTGATTCTTTATTTATGTCAGAATTTTTCCAATCATTAATAAATTAGAAAGTAGAAAAATATTCTATAAATTAGAATTCTTATTTTATCACTCTTTAATAATAATATTATAATTAAAATATTAAAGAATGGCGAAAAATATATTGGTGGGGAGACCGATTGGTAAACGTCCGGTGGAAGACCAAGGACGCGTTGGGTGGACAATGTAGGAAGGGACGTGAGAGAGATGGGAGAGGGTAGGGGTTGGATGGTTGTGGTTGGAGAAATGTGTTTGCTGCAGCCAAGAACTTCCGAGTTCCGTAGAGCCACGGAGATAATTAAAGTTTTATAATATATATATATATATATATATATATATATATATACAAATTTAATTTTTATAAAAATAATTGATTAAAAGAAAATAAAAATACTTAAAAACAATTTTTAGTAAATATCTAAAATGTTTTATAGATAGTTTGTGAAATATAATATTAATTTAAAGGATATATATATTAAAAATATAAAAATATAATTAATTGATATTCATTAATTTTAGAGAAAGTTCAATAAAAAAGAAATAATTAATGAAAATTTTATTTCAAATTAATTTGAACTACTGGAATTGTTTAACGATTAATACATTATAATCACTTTCAAGATGGTTACGAAGTCAATAACAATTAATGTAATAACATTGGAGATATTAATCCAAACCACATCTTACACCAATTTCATTTATAGAGTAGAAAATGATAGATCATATATCAGTCGTGTATTTGGTTAATGTATTCTGAAGAACTAATTTGTTTGCAAATAACTTTTAATTGAATGACGCGTAGCTGTTGCTTAATGCGTAGAATAATCACGTTTTTACACTGATAAGGCCAATTCGTGTCCTGTTACCATTACACTTGGAAATGTTGTGTGAATCAAGAGGCCTTGTCGAACACTTTAATCAGATTTCGTTTTTCTAGGTAGACTCGCGGTGTGCAAAACGATTCCAGTTGTTCTTTGCATATCCACATTGCAAATTAAAGTCACTTCTAAACCATCTTTGATCGTTTACACGATTAACATACAAATAAAATTAATTAAATACGAATAAATGAAAGAGTTAAAATTAAAACCGTTATGTCATATCACTATCAGATAAAAATACTATACATTGAAATAAACATTGTAAATTGTTATTCATTAACTTTCAAAATAAAACAAAAATTAATTAGAATGATTTGAAAATTTACTCCAAAAGACAAACACATTTATTAGTTTTATGAGTTTTTTTACATATTCCATTTATTTATATTCATATATTAAGAATACAACAAATTGAAAAAAGAAAATATTTTTATATAAGTATATTTGATAAAGATACAAAACTGAAATTATTTTTTCTTTACAATTTTCTTATATATAATTATAAAATAAGAAGAATATAGATTGGGAAACCGTAAGGAGGTTGAATTTATTTATTAATGATAGATAAGTAAACTATTTTCACTTGAGGTTAATTCATTTTATTTGGTAAGTTTTTTATACTTGGCCTTAATGATTTATGTGATTAATTTTTTTTTTTTAATTTATTTACTTTGAATAATTATAGTTGTACTTGATGTTGAAAATATTAAATAATAATTTGATTAAAAAATAAATATAATTAATTAGATTTTATGTGTATATGTGAAATATAAAATATATTTTCAGTTTTTATCTACGATCGAGTATTATATTCTTTGAATTATTTATAACCAGAGATCACCTTACTCTTCTTCATAGAATCAATTAAAAATAAAAATTCTCTGAAGAAGAGCAGAATAATTCAACCACAAAATAATTATGCGTTTGAGATTTAAGAAATTACAATTATGTGAGATTATTGATTAAATACATTAAAAAATCATTTGTAGTAATTTGAAATATTTTTTTTTGTATAAAAGTTGATTTTTTTGTATTAATATTTTTAACTTTACTTTTGTTTTGAATTTTTATTATATTACACTTACATATTTAAATATAAAGAGAATCCAAGAACATTACGCAATTGGGAACACATTTAGAAGACCGGGTGTTGCTGGGTACCAGCATAAAATGTAATTCTAAATGTGTTTTTTAATAAGAAAATTTATTGCCTAAGCACTATGCCAAATATAATCAAATTCTTTATCAATTTCTTGAAGAAGAAGAAGGTTTTCAAATATTTAAATAATATTTGCTAAGTATTAATTTCCTAGTAATTATTAGTGTGTGGTGCCTAGTACTACAGAGCACGGGAAATGGCACTCGACGAACGAAGAGAAAAACATAGCATAGTTTACCAAGGATGGATATTCGTTTTTCTCAGTTAAATTTAAATATTAAATTCTCACAGTATTATTTTCTATATTTTCATTAATATTATCAATTAATCGACCACAATGAAGATAATGTAAAATTGATAAATTCGGAAATGCCAAAAAGTAGTAATTTGTAATAATTTGTTTAAATCGTTTTATATGATAAATATTTAAAAAAATGATATTTGTAGATCACCTTGTATTTTGATCTTGTTATTTTTTGATTAATTTGTAAATTAATTTATAGAATATAGTTTTAGTATTTCAGGCAAAAAATCTTTTAAAGTTCAAATTAATAATTTTTACTACAATTGCCATCTACCGTCTAATATATTAACTATATTACTTAATAATAATCTAATATGACTAAAGATGTCAGGAATATCAAGAAATTTAAATGTATAAATTAAGAGTTATATTTCAACTTTAATAACTAATAATATAATGGAAAATAAACATAAAAATTAATTATAAAAGATTAAAATTAATAAAAATAGTGATACATATTTATATTAAATAAAAATAAAATATAAAAGTAATGTAAAAATTACAATTTTAAATAAATTTATAAAATATTTCTAAAAAAATTTCTAGAGCTATGTTTTTAATTTTGTTTTTGGTTAATAAATAAATTAAATTACAAAACAAAATTTTACTATTTCTCATTCATATTTATTTAATTAAAAAAAATGAATCTTAAATAAAATCTTGACTTTAATAATCAATCAATTAATATATATAAAATATATAATAAAATAAAGATTTGGAAAAAATACATAGCGTATCTTATAGAATTTATTTTATGGATTTTAATCCTAGACATTATTTATAGCAATTGATTTAAAAAAAAATTTGCAAATAATTTCCTATTTCAAATCTAGAAATTTGGATAAGCATCGCCATCTAACGCTCAATATAATAATTTTACTGATTAATATCAAATAATGACTAAAGATGTCAGGAAATACAAGAAATATATTGTGTGTATTCAGAGATTTTATTTTTAAATTTTAATATTTATTTTTATTTAATTTTAAATCATTTATAACTATTAATGTTAGTTTTTATCAGTCGAATAACAAATCAAAAATCAATGATAAAAATAATGTCGTTATTATAAATTTTGAGATATAAATAATTGATTCACAATTTTTTTTACGTACTCATTATATATTTAAAATATTTTTAACATAATTTAGTTCATAATTAATTTACGCCCCTTCTCTTGAAGGTAAGAAAAAATAGTAAAATTGAAAAATCTTTTTCAATCGAGAAATTTTATCTAGACACACATTACCTCTCTTTATATCATGTTCTTTAAAATTTAATTATTAAAGTGTATATTTTATTGAATGTGATTTAAATGATCACATGTTTAATACATGCAGGTACATTCATTTATCTAGACATCTAGACGATCATCTATTTCAATTTTATTATTTCATTAAAATTTTACAATATATATCTAGATGCATTTATGTCTATTTTTTATATTGTAATTTTATATTTATTATTTATTAAATATATAATCTGGAAGAAAAATATATATTATCTAATAATACTTTCTTCAATATCATTCCAATAGATCAAATTGTATAAAATGGAAACCTTTTTATAACTATATATATATATATATATATATTGTGAAGAAACTCATAAAACACCCCTAACAATGTATCCCAATATTTATTTTTTGAAATAACAATATTTTTATTTCCACCCGGCACACAAAGACAAACTTATCGAGTTTTTTTTTTTATTTTTAAGTTTTTCATATTCCTCATATTATTCTATTATGATTTTTTTATGAAATTTATTTCACGCAAATTAAATTTTCGGTTTGTTTGCTGGAACGTGATCTTCTCAAAAGGAGTGTTTATTTTTTTTTGTTTGGGTCAAAAGTAATTGTTTGAAAATTGTACTTGTCAAATATTAATAAGTTAATGTCATTTGACATATTGGGGACGTTTGTTTAACTATTTATGTTTATTTTATGATCGGGTAATGTAAAAGTAATTGGCAAGGTATTCTTCATCCGTTGATTGAATCGCTATACATGATATCTATCTCTTCTGTGACTATGTATTATATCTATTATCTTATCTTATTATACTAGCAAAAATTGTATATATAGTTGTATTTTTGAAATATTAAACCGCTCCAAGGATTTTTTTTTTGAAATTCACACCATAGATAATTGTTATAAAGAAAAATCGACCTGTATTGGTTTCAGCCTCGAGAAAATCATCTTTGTTAGTTTTTTTCTTATTAAAAAATAGGAATTTCAATAATAAAAAAAATGGCGCCGGCAACGCTGGACAGCAATTCATTAAATAAAAAATATTATAAATAAATTAAAATTAAACATATTTATTTTAATATTTTGTAATCAAATTATAAAATATATATTATGTTATATACACACGCCATATTTTTCTGTCTTTCGGTGCATTAATACGTACGTTCAAGGGCTGTATGTTTTATGATTATTTTTTTTTAAATTTACGTTCTTTTAAACTATTTGAAATTGTTTAATATATTTTGTGGTTTATTTATTTTAAATAATAATATAATCTTAGCCATAAATCATAAGAAATAATTTTTTTAAACCCGATAATAAGGAAAAAATTTTTTTAATGCGGCTCGGTGAACCAGGTACTATATATTATGTGCTATAGCTTTTCTTTTTGTATATTTGTCAAATAAATAAAAAATAATAATAAATAAGTACATGGAAGATTAAAATTATTATAAAAAAATGAAACATATTTTTATTTTCAATAAAAAAATAAAATATTAAATTAATGCAATAATTACATGAAAATGCTTATACAATATAATATTTTATAATTATACATATATATGGAATATTCTTATAATATAAAAAAATTGTAATCAATTCAAAATACAATTTCAACTAAATTAATTAATCTTTCCTTAAAATACAATAAATAAAAAAAACGAATATAATCATGATATTAATACACTCATTTAAATTTTTCTTGCATTTTTTGACTTGAACATTTTAATTTTCATCTACTCGAATGAATAATAAATAGCTAAAGATCTTCCCCATGAGTTTCCAGTTGATTGATGACATAATCCATGGACTCTTGAGTGGGTGGCGGGTGACAAGTGGTGACCATTCGGAAAAAATTACCCCAACCCCGATGTTGAAGAGGCTGGTAACCCAACATTACGCTTCCGACCATGATGAGCTTTTCTTTCAATTTGGGTGCCACCTAAAAATCATAAACCAGTTAATTATATAAACTTATGTTTATTAATAAATTAATATCGAATTTTTTTCTAAGAAAAATGTATTTATCAACTGTTATATTTTGATATTGTTTGATTATATATGTATTATTATAGTTTCTTATTCAAGGTAGTTAACGAAGAGTAAGATGCGGGAATATATAAATTGTGTCAAAAACTTTCGAAATTCGGAATGGGTTAAAACAAGGAGACGCATTATCACCAAAATCGAGGTGGCAATCGGGTAACGCCTGTTATTATGCAGTAAAGGGTCTTATCTAGTCAAAATTATAATCAAACGGGATCAAAATTAAAATATAAAAAACTATTATTTTGCCAGTTGTCTTATATGGGTATGAGACATGGTCTATGAGAGAGAGAGCCTGGGAGACGAGAGTAGATTTATATTATTTGAGAATAGGATTCTTCGCAGCATTTATGAGCCAAAGAAAGATGAGATAACCGGGAAATGGAGGTGACTGCATTACGAGGAATTGCATGACCTCTATGCATCTCCTTACAAAGTTGGGGTTATAATATCGAGAATGGGAAAGGAAAGAATTGGCAGACCAATTGGGAAACGTCCGCTTAGAAGACCAAGGACGCGGTGGGTGGACAATGTAGGAAGAGACGTGAGAGAGATAGGAGGGGGTAGAGATTGGATGGTTGCGGCTTGGAAAAATGTGGTTGCTGTGGCCAAGACCTCTCGAATTTAGTAGAGCGATAGAGATAGATAGATTTTTCCTTATTCTTTAAATTTTAAAAATTATAATTTATGTATAAATTTATTAAAAGAAATTTCTAAAGTGATCATTAAAATCAAGAAAAACTTAATTTCTTGGTTGAATAATTTTCCAAATATAGGTGATGTCACTTGTGATTAATTCTAGAAAGGTGAAATTGGTAACATAATATTTAATGGAGATTAGTTCATCAATAATTTAGGCAAGGAGATATCAATCAAATTACAAATCATTGATACATGATCTATTGATTAACTTCCTGGAATCTAGTATCGTAAACCTCTAGAGTTCTATTATTATTCATTATTCTAATGTTTATAAATATAGTTAATCTAGACAAAATATAATTCTATACATATCAAATAAATAAACTTTTTAAATTTTATAGCCAAATATATGATATTAGATATTATATTTATATATATCACTGACAATATTTGATATAAGATTTATTTTCACTCATTCATTAAATTCTTATCGATTGAGGTTTATGGCCTTCTTTACGAATTTATATGGTTGGCAAATGCTGTCTCGCATTACCGGCTTTTGTATAAAAGTTCTGAATTCCCCCCTCTATACTTTAAAGAATGTGGTTAACCTATATTTGCTTTATTCAATGTAATGCAATCATACATAAAATTTGCCTTCTTATCATAAAATGAATCATATTGAAACTTGGTAAAAAAATGAAATTTTTTTAAAAATTATTTTATAAATAAAGTTAATACTCTAATTGTGATTTTAATTAAAAAGTTATTGAAGGAATACTCATTCATATCAAGACCATCCACCGAAAAATATATATATATATATAAATATATTATTATATTTGAATGAAAGATGACCGCACATGGACTTTATTAAATCATTTTATTTCAGCAAAAGTTACTAGACATTATTTACTTAATATACTAATTATTATTTTTTTAGAATACTATATATTAAAAATAAATTCAATAAATTTATATTAATAAATTATTTTTTAAATTTTATTAAAAGTTTATATGTATAATTTACTTGATATAACTGGTTCCACCACTCTTCGTTTTCTTCTTGTCCTCTAAGTCTTTTTGGTATATACCAGAAACATATATTAGTGCATTGGAACTCATTCATCACCAACCGGAATCCTTTTCTTTTCGAAATTTGATCTTGAAAATATCTGTAAAAAAAATTTTAAATACCAATAATTTTTAAAATCAAGAATCAAATTATAAATTCTTAAAAAAAAAATTGTTAAAATATACAATATTTATTTAATAATAAATTGAAGTGAATATAAAAATAGCCTCAGGCTTTTGATCATTCTATGAAAGGACCGCGTCTATCAAGAGGGTTGCCTCCTAGAGGAGTTGTATGATCAATATAACTCTCTCAACTTATATCTGGATTTTCTTGATCGGAAGCATCTACTTTTTATTTCAATTAGATTCCTAATATTGATCAAGTTGACTGTTGATAAAGAGACAATTTTTTTTGCCAGGCCCGGGACTTGAACCCGGGTCCACGTGTTGCCTCCCAAACTACAGTAGAGTTTTTAATTTAAAAGTGAATTACTTAATTTATTTCCAGAAATCCTATTGGGTTTATTAATCAGCCAAGTTTTGAAATTAATTAAAATCATGTCGTAAAAATAAGAAACATCTGCATCATAAATAAGTCTAATTTAGAATATAACATGCTTTTAAATTAAATATTTAAGAAGATTATTTCTGTTGATACGAAATTGTTTTTAAAAATTGATATAAATATCTTTTTTGGATGTAATTAATTAATATAATAATAATAATAATAATAAATATATATATAATCTTGTTAATTTGACATTAGATTTCTGGGAAAGATAAATTTCTCCTAATTGTATTTAAATATAATTTCATGCATATGAGCGCCACGTAAGGCTCCTTTTCAACCTCTTCTATGTGGGTTACTACATATCTATTTATTACATTTTTAAGTTAACCCACTTTAATTGTATGAATCAAATGAATATAAAATAAAATAATCTCTTTGCGTATAAAAAATTTATTTATTCTTCATATATAAAATAGTTTTATATATTGATGAATAATTTCAACAAATCTTTCCTTAACTCTTTTTTACTGTATGGATCGTATTTTAAGTTTTCCAAGTGTAATTAGTTTTTAATAAATTCTAAATTAAAAACAAAAATTAAATCAAATTATTTTTTATTTTTAAATTAAAATAATTCGATCATATAACTAATTAATAAAGTAGATGAAAATTTCAAAACCAAATGTTATTGAACATTCATTAATTTTCACAATGGCTATTCTATTTAAACAAAAGTCAATATAAGGACTCTTAGTTCCATTGGAAGGCAAATGGAGATAATGATTTTGCGAATTTTATATAGAAGATAAATTCTATCCTGGGAGAAAGAGAAATTCCCCTCCTCTCCATATTTTCAAAGGCCATTTAAATCCGATCTCAAAATTAATTTTTCCGGCAACATCTCCTTTCATAAACTTTTCGAATTTCCATTATTTCTCATTTATCATTACTAAATTATTTATATTCAAGGAAAATAGGCGTATGAATATGATAATAATCATTTAAATTATTCAATTATTCCTGGTTTCAATAGCTTTATATTTAAGTTTTTATTTACAAATAACATAGATAAAATCGGCCATTTAAAATTAACAATAAATTTAAAACAAAATTTGCTTTAATAAATTTTAATTATATATAAATTTTATCTTATTTAAAAAATCTAGACAATTATTTTTTTAAAATTAATTTGATAAAAACCTCACTTCTAGAGAGATATTAAATTAAATAATGGCACCTAACAGATTTATATTTTTCTTATAAACATTGTAAATAGGGTAAGCCAAAAGAAATACGCAAATAAGGTAAAAATAAAATATGCTTACCTTGAACAATACATAGCGTTGTCTACAAGACGACAAAGTCCTGAATCACCTCTTGCAGCCCACATCAACCACAATTTAAATGCGTCCACTTTTCTGCCACATTGAACACTTTTGTCTCCTGTATCATAAGAAACATCGTAGAATTTATCTTGTTGAAATAGATATGTAGCTGCTGCTGAATTACATCGATGTAATAAACCCTAAAAAGAAATTATAATATATATTAGGTATATTCATTAATCATAATTTAATTATTATTTATTTAATTTATAATTAGCATTTGAACAACATTAAGTGAATATAGATTATTTAATAATAAATATAATTTATTATTTATTTTTTAAGGTGCCACAGGGTGAGAGATTAGCGAAGCTGCCTTACATTCCCGTGGTCCCGGGTTCAAGTCCCGCGCCTGATAAGGGAATTTCTCTAGCTGGGGTCTATGGGACTGAGTCAACCCAGCCTCCGGGATCAAAATAGGGAAAGCTACCTAGTAGCGCTCTCGATCATGAAAATCAAGGTAGGGCCCGTTCTACTGATCATAGAACACCTAATTGATATAACCGACTTTATAGGCGTTGATCTTGCGTAGGATGTACAAAGTCAGAGGTTTTTTTTATTATTTACTTTTAAAGTCTTAAAATTTTAATCAATGAAAATCGCCAATTATTCTTGTTTAGTTTCAGTTTCAGTTTAATGTTTTAACATATTTTGATATGAAAATAATATAAATTTTTTTTTTATACAAATCATTTTAATAAACCTTATTAAATTTTAAGATTCATTTTGATATATTTATATAATCTTTTTCATCCCTTTTCCATGAACAATATTACTTATCTTAAATAATTTTTAATTAATAATTCTTTATTCATACAAAAATGATTATATCAAAAGAAATATTTTACAAGGAACACTCTTTATAAACAGAAGAGTTATAGGTAAATAGTATGAAACAGGAGGGAATTTTATTATATACCCATATTTAGAAATTCATTAACAGCTGTCGTCATGGTATTAAATGATAAAAATCAAAGTCTACATTGCTATTAAATACATTATATAATTAGTTTTTGAATTCAAAAATGTAAAAGAAGATAAGAAATTTTATTGTTATTTTTCCATAAATGAACTTTTAATAATTCATTTTCCAGGAAATGATTCTCATCAACTCTTAACTTTGATGATAATAATTTTGACGAAATTTGTCCATTTGAAAACTTTTCTAATTGTATGCTTTTCTATACAGGTATATTGAATTTAATTCAATTAATTAAAAACATCTCGTTTTTATTTCAATTTTTATATTTTATTATTAATTAATAAACATTTTTTTTTATATGATTTTTACTTAATATTATCTTGAGACTTCTCAAGTGCCAGTCAACTTTGACAGACAAATTCCCGACAAGTACTAAAATCATCAATCACTTATAAGGAAAACAATATGAAATAGATTTACTTTTATTTTCATATGCCCAAAATTTTTAATTCATTTATAATCAAGAAATCCTTATCAGCTAATTATTAAAATCATCCATTAAAATAATATACAATATTTCTGAAGAAACTTACATCCATGACCGAGGACTAAATTTTGAAAAATTGCACAGCCTAGTTTGTATTTTGTGAACAATATAGATTTGATCATATAAAATAATTTCATCTAAAATGACAAAAATTCAAATTAAAAAAAAAAAAAAAAAAAAATATTGAAATGCTTTAAAATGTTACTAATCAAGAGAAGATATTTAATAAAAAAATATATTATATGAAATCACATTTTTACATAAGTCGATGGAAAGAATTAGAAGAAACATTGTTTCTATATGTTAATTTTTAAATTAATTTCATTAACATCTCTTTATACCTTTATACAAATGTTCTCTAATCAAGATAATTATTTTATTTAAACCTCCTCTTATCTTGAAATTCAATTAATTTGGATTTATTAAAATTATAATTGAATTCTAAGAATGGATCATTAGAGTAAGGATTATTACGGTGGTTCATGGTACATAATAATCCTCTCTCCACACCCCTTCCAAAGAATTAAGATGTTGATCACCTCTTAACAAATCCACTTTTACGATTTATTTGATTTAAAACAACATATAATAAATTATTTTTTTTTTTTTTAAGAAATTATATAATTGTTAAGTCTCAAATTTAATATATATTTAACAATAATATATATAATAAATACCTATATACGAGTTTATTGTTTTCGGGCTGTCAATTAAAAAACAAGATTTTCGGATTTATTTTTATTCAATTTTTACCTACCGACGATAGTAAGGGAGGTATAGTTTTCACACCAAATTTGACATGTGGAGATTTTTATAGATGTGTACAGCTTGAACGGCTCAACGGATTTTGATAAAATTTGGTATATTTACTTAATGCATCAGTATGATGAATTGATTAACTTTTGGTGTATATCCGGAAACCGGAAGTGGTAGTATTATCGATCGACGATAGGAAGGGAAGGGTTATTTTCACACCAAATTTCACATGAGAAGATTTTTTACATATCTCCACGAATCATGCACTTTGTATTGGTTTAATAATCTTCATTAGTTTTATCTTAATGTAAAATTATATGCGACACCCAGCCCTTCATGACGTCACATCCAGCGCCTCCTTATATATTATAAATAAAATAAAATGAAAAATATTTATGTTATATCCATATCTGTTTTTTATTGCATTAATAGATACATTTAAATTATTGGAAATTGTTTCTGTAGCTGGAAATTAATTTATTTCAAACCGTCGGTCGGTTATGTGTCTGGCCACAGGTCAACTTATTTAAGGGATATACCCTTAAATAGAGTGCAAAATTTCAAACATGTGCGTTTAGTTGTTTGTTTGTGGAGATCATATAAATATAACAATTTTTTCACTATTTCTGAAACGAGCCATGTAAAGTTTATTAATAATTTAATGTTTTGATGTTGTATGAAGAAAATTATAATTTCGAAAAATTAATTTACCTATTATTTGTGATTAATCAGATTTATTTTACTTAAATTAAAAATATAACTATCTAATGTTTTTCATTACTTTTTGTTTAGACTAGAAGAGGGGTGAGCAACCTTTTTTATCAATGGAGTAAACGAAAGTGAAACAACTTAAGACTAAATTAATAAACCTTAAATATTTAATGAACAATTCCTATAATATATGTCTCTTTCAAAGTTTCAAAAAATCGTTTCATTATTGGTACAATAATTATAATATATATTTAACTTAACATTAATCAAGTGACCCACAAAAATTTTAAGATACCAATAAAATGATCTTGTACTATTTTGCTTGGCCGCTCGAACAAATCTGTTCGGCGGTCCGTATGCGGGTTGCTCTCCCCTGGTTTAAAAGGATTAGACTATGTGCGGTATGTTTTCAAGTCAATTATTTTCTGCGAGATAATATTTAATATTAGATAGTATTATAAATCCAGTAATAGCTCAAATTAATAGAGTTAAAATATTATTTAATTAAAATATTAAAATTTATTTTTTCTTATATTTCATTTTTACCGACCGAAGATAGGAAGGAAAGGTATTGTTTTCACATCAAATTTTACACTTGGAGATTTTTACATATCTCCACCAATCATGCATTTTGTTAACAGAAAAAAAAGTATTTTTAGCATGATATCTGTCCGTCTGTCCATTGTGTATTTCCGTATGGACTTGTACAGCTCGAACGGCTCAACGGATTTTGATAAAATTTGGTATATTTTCTTAATGCATCAGTAACATGAATTCATCAACTTTTGGTGTATATCCGGAAGTGGTAGTTTACAAAGTATTAATTTTATATTCGTTCTCGAAAATTTTTTAATTAAAATTTAGTAGTAACATAGTTAATAATTGAGTAATTAAACTAAAAATAAAAACCAAGATAATATAATTTAGCCATTTTAATTCAAGTTTTAAAAATATTTTTTTTTATATTATAATGTTTTTAATTATTTTTAAATCGTCGGTCGGCTCCCTGCAGCTTATTTTTCAATGTTGTGTATAGATTTAAATTTTTTATTTTCTTTTTGATCTCCAATTGAAATAATCTTTTTACATATGTGGAGTTTTTATTTCCATTCAACATTAAACCAAATGTTTTTTTATTTTTCACTTTTAGAATAAATACTTACCCTTCAGTAAATATATAGATATTTTCAAGTTGAGTTCATCCTTTAATACTATTCAAAATATGCATAGAAAAAAACATGTTGTTATCCACAATTGTGGGAAACTTTTGAAATGTGTTTTTCTTGCAACCACCTTTTGAGTACGTTTTTAATAAAATGAAACATATGTTCCGTCCATCGCAATCTGCTCGATTAAATGGTTCTAACTATATATGAAGAATAAATAGTTCAAGTAATTCCTCTTTAGACAATTGTGACTCAATCTACGGACCATTAATTCTCTTTGAATCTCATCCTGAATGCTCTGAATTCACCATTCTCGTCCCACAAAGTCATAGGCTACGCCTAATAATTTTAATGTGATGAGGCTATTTATAACTTAATAATAAGAGTCTAATTCCAATCTTAATTTAAATTATTTTGGATATTATCTTACATGATTATAGTATTTAAACATTTATACATTTTCAAATTATGATCCTGAATTCCCTCATTCTTATTTTACTAGAAATCTAAATTATACAAGCCATTTTTTTAATTCCCATTAAAATTAAAATAATTTTTTAGATTTAATCGATCAATTACTTTGTAAGTTTACGAATAATTGATAAAGAGAAATATTTTTAATTGTCATTTTAATATGTCTTGATGCTATGTATAATTAATAGTTGTTTTACTTTATGATGGAATTTTAAGCTATATAAATAATTGATTAGTAGGCAGAGGACTGTCAGTAGGAAGGTTTAGAAATGTTCCTATCAATATGTAGACGTTTCGGCCTCGAATTAAGACTCTCTTCAGGTTGATTGTTTTGTTATTTTTCATATATAAAGAATCATAATTAAACAAAATTTCTATTTTTCATATATGAATTTTCATTTCTTTCTGAATAAATAGAAAGAAACAAGAAACAATTTCATTTATTGGTGGCATTTAAATAAGTATATTAAAAATCATTATCATTTTTCACATTTATAATAAAAATATTATCTAAAATTAAATAAAATTATTTAAATAATTTGTTTTTTTGTTTTTTTTTTTTATGAATAGAGGAATCTGAGTAAAAGAGCTTGAAAGTATATTAAATTAAAAACATAAAGTTAAGAAGAGGACAATTTAATGATCGTTCATTCTTTTATAACCTAATAAACTAATTTATTTATACACATTTTAATAGTTTTTTTGCAGAGTCGATTAAGTCCCTAGGCTATTAATTTTTTTTATTTTTCTATTTTCACTTATGTATTCATTTTTTAAAGCTAAAATCACAATATAATGACCAATCCATAAATTAGAATTAATTTTTCAATTAAAATATCAATGTTTTGAAATCCTTTATCGCCTAGTACAGTGGTTCTTAAACTGTGGTCCGCGGACCCCTGGGGGTCCGCGAAGCCTTTACTGGGGGTCCGCGGTCCTCGGAAAAAAATCATCGTAAAAATATATACATATATAAATATTTAAAGTTCATTGTTTAACTATATCCTCCTAGAGAATTACGGCTATAATTTAATACTATTAATAATACTATTTTATTTTATTAAATTGATAATTATGTCAATTAATTTTTTGTGAATAAATAAACATATATAAAAAACTATATATAAAATTTGAATTTTCATCCATTCATTCATTTAAAATCATTTTTCGATTGTTCCTTTAAAATAACCCCTCTTAGGGGCTCGGAAGGGGAGGCATATAAGGGAATTTTCTTTCACTTTGTTATTGGGGAAAACCAGGGGAGGGGACAGTCTTACCCGGAAAAACCCAAATTGTCAGCGTCCACTCTGGGGTTTTAAACAGTTTTAAAGCAAATGTTAATTATAAGTTCATTTCTCAACGAGTTGTATCTTTAAATTATTTTTATTAATGTTAATTATAAGTTCATTTCTCAACGAGTTGTATCTTTAAATTATTTTTATTAATTTAATTAATTATAATTAAATTATAGCTAATAATAGTTTATTATAGCTAATAATTTTTTTTAATTTTTAGTGTAATTTGCATGATCATTATTTTATAAAAACACTAAACACATTTTGCAATTTCCCTGAAAGGCTGTTTTTGAGAGTAAGTATAAGTTAGTTTTATGAATAAAAAATATTTATTTTAATAATATTTTAGAATCAAATTACGAAATTAATAATATTTTAGAATCAAATTACGAAATATATTTATTATATAAATTAATATTCATTTAAAATGATATTAAATCATTTATTTAAAATGATTTAAAACATTTATTAAAATGATTTAAAACATTCATTTAAAATGATATTAAAACATTCATTTAAAATCATATTAAAACATAGCTAGTAAATAATAATTCGTTATATTTATATTATATTTATATTATTGTAGTTCAATGTTAATAAATTACTCCATAAAATGGATCGTTGGCTACAAACTGGTTCAACACAGAAACGGAAAGAATCAGATGATGAGGCATCAACAGCAAACTCTACCAAGAAACGCAAAACTAGAAAATATTCGGATGATTATTTATCATTTGGATTTACTTATATTTGCAACAATGATGTGGAAAGACCAGTCTGCGTTCTATGTCAGGAAAGTTTATCCAATGAAAGTATGAAACCTGCTAATCTCAGACGTCATTTACAAACAAAGCACAGCGAGCATGTTAGTAAGTCTATCGAATTTTTTAAAATGAAAAAAGAAGAACTTACTTCAAGTCAGAAATTGATGGTAAAGACGGGATCTGGTGGTATGAGTAAGAAAGCAGTAATGGCATCATATGAAGTAGCTCTACTTATTGCTAAAGCAGGAAAGCCGCATAATATAGCAGAGCAATTAATTCTTCCTGCTACAAAAGTAATTACAAATATAATGTTAGGAACTAAAGCAGCAAACGATATAAATTTGATTTCATTATCAAATGATACGGTTAAGAATAGGATTGAAGACATGTCATGTAATATAAAAGAAGAATTAATATCGAGAGTGCGCAAAAGTCACTATTACTCATTACAATTGGATGAAAGTACTGATGTCACTAATAATGCCAATTTGTTAGCTTTCATTAGATATGAGTTTGAAAATCAAATACAAGAAGATGTATTGTTTTGTGATTCACTACCTTCACGAACGACAGCTAATGACATATTTAACAGTTTGAATAATTTTATAACCGAAAATGAAATAGAGTGGCCAAAATGTGTTGGAATTTGCACTGATGGTGCTCGTGCAATGTCAGGTACAAGAACTGGATTGATTGCTCTTATTAAAAATGTTGCGCCTCAGGTTGTTTGGAATCATTGCTGCATTCACAGAGAATCATTAGCAGCCAAAAATATGTCACCAGATTTGAAAAGAACATTAGACGAAGTAGTTAAAATTGTCAATTTCATTAAGGCTCGTCCACTTAATTCCAGAGTTTTTAAAATTTTGTGTGAGGAAATGGGTAGTCAACATACACATTTATTATTACATACAGATGTACGTTGGTTGTCCCGCGGGAAAGTACTCATTCGCCTTTTTGAGCTTCGAGATGAAATACGATTGTTTTTAATAGATGCGCATTTTGAACTGACCGAATGTTTCAATGATTTTATCTGGTTAGCTAAGGTGGCTTACTTGACTGATATTTTTACAAAATTGAACGAACTTAATTTGAGCCTGCAAGGTACTGTTGTAAATATATTTAAAGTTGAAGATAAAATAGAAGCAATGATTAAAAAAATCGACTTGTGGTCGAAACGCATCCAGAACGGTGTATATGAGTCTTTTCCAACTCTCAATGATTTCATAGAAAGCTCCAGTGAAAAATTGCTTAATCAAACGCGTCAATTATTTGTTGAACATTTAATTACTTTGAAAAGCAACTTCAGGAAGTATTTTTCTACTCCTGATCCTTGCAATAACTGGATCAGAGATCCATTTAATATGGAAATTACAAATGCTAAACATTTATCTGCACCTGAACAAGATATTCTCGTGGAATTATCATGTGATACAACTTATAAACTAAAATTTAACAAAACTGAATTGAGCAACTTTTGGTTACTTCTCAGGTCAGATTATCCTGCGCTTGCAAATAAAGCACTTCAACACTTGATTCCATTCTGCACAACATATTTATGCGAACAAGCTTTTTCGGTACTATTTTATATTAAGTCTAAATATAGAAACAAATTAAATGTAGAGCCGGATCTTAGATTAAAAGTTTCCAATATTAAGCCAGATATTGAGATTCTTGTTTCAAGAAAACAACTGCATACATCTCATTAAATATGTAAGTTATATTTAATGAGATAGATGCAGTTATTTTTTAAAATATTTCTTATTTAATATTTTCTGAAAAAAATTATAAAATATTTATATGAATTTAATGTAAGTACCCATTATAATTTGTGAGATTTGTTGCTATGACAATGTTTGTATTTTCTTTCTTCAATATTATAATTTCTAATAAAATGTGTTCTACAATATGCAAAAAAATCGTTATTCACCAATCACTGTTAGAGATATTCATCATATATCCTTGTCCTTATGAGATCGTAAGCCAGAAATTAATTAATAAAATGACGTAAAGTACCTAAAGTTGTGATGGGGGTCCGTCAAAAAAATTTTTTTCAAGTGGGGGTCCGTGGAGTACATAAGTTTAAGAACCTATGGCCTAGTAGAAGCGAGTCCCCCATTTTTTGATTTTTTCAAATTTTTCGAACCCGCCACGGCTGTGCAACGGTGCGCGATTAGTCATTAAAAAATTTATGAAAATCTTTATCGAAGCAACCTTATTAAATATTAAAATATATAAATATGTAGCTCTCCTATATTTAGAAACCTATATTTCGATACCACGTACTCATGGATTTTGTTTTTATTATAACTTCTATAATTATTATTTTTACTTAATAATACTTTGGAAAAAATCTTAGCACTACTAAGCTCAACATAGTACATTTGATAAAAATTTGAATAACGGAAAGTGGGGTAGTCTGAAAATCGTTTTTTGTGATTATTTTCCTTATTTTTTTATATTTTTTTCTTAATATTCGAGCACAATTCCCCACAAACCTAGCACAATTTAGCACAATCGAGATATTTGAAAAAAGAGGGGTACTAACTTCTGCCAGGCTTTAGTATCAAAGTAAGCTTTGAGAGAGATATAAAGGTTAGTGTCCTAGTAGATATTGGATGACTACTAATGACGTTTATGTCAATAGTGATTAATCAACGGAAGAGAAGAAGGTGATATGAATATTAGATTTCGTAAATGGTATTTACACATATTAAACCAGTATATAAAGAGAAAATTGAAATAAATTCGTTTAATTTCTTTAATATTATAATCTTTCTTGAAGAATAAATGACGGGCAAGCCGATATTATAATAAAATATTTTTTTACATTCATTATTTTTGTGTAATTTTAATTTTTTGCTATTTTTTACTATTTTTTTATTTTGCAGTAAATTTTTATATTCTTATATGAAAGGGCCGGCGGCAAATTTTGTTTTGCTCCGGGCGCTTTAAACACTAGATCCTAGATCCGACCTTGTCTTAAAGTAATATTATAAATGTAAAAATTTTTTTAATATATATATATAATATAACTAACCTTATATAATATTATTAATAATATTTTTTTTTCCTGTTCGATTAATGTCATTAGAATTATTTGTACAAAGTTAAGTGAAATGTATATGTTACAACCTTGTTTATTTTAAATGATAGTGGCTGGCTTTATTAAGTTTTTTCGGCATTTATTACTATTAATATTTTATATATTTATAAATTTGATATATAAAATATATCAAGAATTAATATTTACTTATTATAATAATGACAGTGATTTAACAATATATTTGTTAAGTTTATATAAAATTTTATTTATTGAATTTGTTTTGGAAAAGAAAATTATTAAAAAAATATTTGTTAGCAGTTGTTTGTTTTTGACATTTTTCGTTAGAGCTTAAAATTGAAAAAGAATGTTATTTTTTGATGGATACGTATATAAAATATAAATTTAAATATTATATTCATTCCTTGAATGAAAGTTAAAGCTTGTATTTGATCGTTAACAGATATTTATTTTCTTTAATAACAATTTTTTACATATATAAAGTCAGAAATAATAAAATGATAAAAAAAACAACCTAAAGAAAGATTATATCAATGCGTCAAAAATTCCATGTAATTTATTTCTACTTGTAATACACATAAAGTTCAATGAAATTATATTTTATAAAATTGATAAAAAAAATCAATCTAACTCAATTCTCAGTATATGATAATTATTTAGGCAAAGAAATAAGAATTTATTCGAAAGATAAATAGATAGATTGATAAGAATTAGATACTTGCAATAGAGCATAGAATCATTGAAGGGGCTACACCATGTATTGGCGGAATTCATAGTCGAATCTTATATTAAAGATCATCTTAAGTACGATCTAAAAACGTCATCTAGATTCATATAGCCACTTACTACTCTACTTTAGATGATCTTTAATATAAAATTCGACTATGAATTTCGTTGTATAATTAAAATTTTATATAAATATAACAAATTCGCCTGAAAGGTAGTCAACATTTCTTATTTCTAAGTTTTGTCTAAAAAAATGTAAAACAAGACCGATAAATTTTAATGCTTGTAACTTAAAATTTAACTATTTTAAAAAATATGTTAATTGATGTGAATTGAATAAATTTTACGAATCATCCTATTATATAAATTTTTATTACTGATTATATTTATTCAAATATCAAAGAGAATTACATAAATAAATAATAAAAGTTTTGACCACTTAAATCATATATTAGGTTGGGGAAAAAGAAATCCATTATTTTTTCGGTAGATGGCTGTAGTGATCGATATCTCGTAAATTATCGATCAAACAATTTCAAATTTATGCTCGTTGTCAAGGTAACAGTTCGCACTAAAAGAATTCGTTTGCAGTTTTTTGTTTTGTCCATTCAGTTCTGAGTTACACGCCGTTAAAGATGGAAGTCAACAAAGAGAAAATTCGGTACATTTTACAGTTTTTCTTTGATAAGGGCGAAAATGCAAGTCAGGCGGCTGAAAATGTTAATAGTGTTTATGGTCCCGATACTGTAACAGCTAATTACGCGCAATTTTGGTTTCGTCGATTCCGTTCGGGTATTTTTGACGTTAAGGATGCCCCTCGCACAGGCAGGCCCGTCATCGAAAATGTCGACAAAGTCACTGAAATCATCGAAGTGGACCGGCATGTTAGTCGTAGCATCGCCCAGGAGTTAAAGATCGATCACAAAACAGTTTTAAACCATTTGCACAAAGCTGGGTTTAAAAAAAAGCTTGATGTTTGGGTGCCACACCAATTAACACCAAAAAACATGATGGATCGAATTTCCATCTGCGAAGCCTTGGCCAAACGTAATGAAATCAACCCATTTCCATATCCACCATACAGTCCGGACCTCGCACCAAGCGATTACCATCTTTTTCTTGCATTGCAAAACTTTTTTAGTGATAAGAAATTGGCATCAAGGGAAGAGTGTGAAAATCAATTGCTGGAGTTTTTCGCTAATAAGGACCAAGACTTTTATGAGAGAGGCATAATGAAGCTACCATTAAAATGGCAACAAATTATAGAACAAAATGGTGCATATTTGACCTAAATCGGACAATGCAAAACATGTTAAATAAAGTCTTGAAGTTCACGTAAAAATAATGGATTTCTTTTTCTCCAACCTATTATATTAAAATAATATAGATAAATTCTAGATCTTAGATTGAACCGAAAAGGAATTTAAATTTAATTTTTCCAAATAAATAAATGAATTTAATAAAATATAATAAAGAGAAGAATCTATATGCAATAATATAAAGAGATATCTAGTATTAAAATAAAAATATTTCACATACCTTTTCTTTAATAAGGAATAAAGAACACTGTAATGGAGCACCAAGCATTTTATGAGGATTCCAGGAAATTGAATCTGCCCTGTAAAAGAAGTCAAATTTTAGAAAGTGTGTACCTATATACAATTGAATGGCGATATTCTTTTAGTTTTTTATATGCATGTACACTTCTATAATCATAGACGAACGGGAAATAATAGAATCTGAGTTTCTGACGAGCGAGTAGCTTAAATTGAATAATTTAATAAAAATAATATATACCCCAATATTTAGTATCCTATATAAAATTATTTATCTTGAATTGGTAGAATATTTTTATATATTCTTTGTTAGAATCGATAAATGGTGGAGTGTTTACAGTGAACAAGTTTGCCCCCATCCCCAATCTATATAATATATATTATTATGTTTTAATACGAAATATGGAAAATAATTTTAGTATATAAATAAATATATATAATAATATAAAAACATTTTAAAATATTATTTTGCAGAAAAAAAGATTTTGATTTGAAACGAAAAAAAGTATTTACCTGTCAATGCCATTTAAGACACCTTTAAATTCTTCGGATAGAAGAAGTGAACCACCCCAGCATGCCTGTAAACAAATTATTATTAATTTTTTCTCATTTCTATGTTTATCTTAGAGTTAAATAATTCAAATGAAAGAGAGATATTAATTCTCAATGAAATTAACTTTATAAGATACATTTATCAAACTTTATTTTATTTGATTTAATAATATGGTTTAATAAAATATTTTTTTTTCCCTTATGAATTGAATTTATTAAATGAAAAATTTTTGATATTGACATTAGTTTTAATTAATTATATCCAAAAAATTCAAAATTATCACAAAAATTGGAATAATATTAGAAATATGAATATATTATATAAAAAAGTATAATTAAAAAGTTTCTAGTGAATTTTTAAAATTTCTTTTGGACTTTTACTATTTAAAAAAATATTATAGATTTGAATAAATGTGTAGTAATTATATAAGTATATACATAGGTCTATTAATAATGCTAAAATATATATCAGCATAATTAATATGGAAAGTTTGAATTTAATATTCAATTCAATTATGGTTGGAAAATTGAATAAAACATTATTTTCAGCTTCAAGCCTTGAATTGATGTGAGATGACGCGATCGATCGACAGATGATCCACTCGACTTTTAAATAATGGTTGTTCAACCTGACATTTGTTTCAACTTACATCGACATGAAGCCAAAGACCCTCCTGCGAACAAATATAGGCTAGTTGTTCAAGGGGGTCGAATGCGCCCAAAACGGTCGTCCCAGCCGTTGCGTTGACAAACAACGGAACTTTTCCCTCCTCTCGGGAGCGAGCGATAGCAGTACTAAGGGAGGAAGGGCACATTCTCCCTTGGGAGTCAACGTCTACTTTGACAACATTTTCTGTGCCAAAACCAAGCCAATGGGCTCCTTTCACAACCGAATAATGGCTCTGTAAATGACAAGAGAAAAGAAATAATTAAAAATTAACACTTTTTTATATAAAAAATTGATTTGAATGGAATAACAAACATTTAATTTCATAAATATATATATAAACCTCTGACTTTGTACGTCCTACGTAAGGACAACGCCTATCAAGCCGGTAATATCAATGAGGTGTCCTATGATCAGTAGAACGGGTCCTCTTAACCTTTACCTTGATTTTCTTGATCGGAGGCGCTATCAAGTAGCTTTTCCCCAATGTTGTTCCCGGAGGCTGTATTGACTCCGTCCTATAGACCCCAGCTAGGAAACTTCCCTTGCCAGGCCCGGGACTTGAACCTGGGACCATGTGAATGTGAGGCAGGTTCGCTACCCACACACCCAATGGCGCCTTCAATATATATTTATATATATATATATATTATTATTTGCAAATATATATATATATATATATAAACCCCTGACTTTTGTACGTTCTACGCAAGGACAACGCCTAACAAGTCGATTATATCAACTAGGGGTCCTATGGTCAGTAGAACGGGACCTATCAACCTTTACCTTGAATTTCTTGATCGGAGGCGCTACTATTTATCAAGTAGCTTCCCAATGTTGATCCCGGAGGCTGGGTTGACTCCGTCCCATAGACCCCAGCTAGAGAAATTCCCTTGCCAGGCCCGGGACCACGAGAATGTGAGTACGCTAGCCTATCACCCTGTGGCGCCTATATATATTAATTATTTTTTAAGTTATTTATTAAATTATGTTTATTTTTATATCAATAACTTTATCTCAAATAAAAATAAAAGTAATATGAAAGCATCAGTTATTAAAAATGTACAAATATTAAAATCTTTATTCAATTAATTTCCTTTGAAAGATCGCTTGCCAAATTAATATATATTTAATGGTTTAAATAAAATTGAGAAGGAAAAATTCTGTTTTTAAATTTTATCATCAAAAATATATTTTAATTAAGATTTCTTCTTTAATAAAAAATAATTATAAAAAAACAGTATTAACTTAATAAAATATTGAAAGGAATTTCAAGGTAGGAATTTCATCATAATATACCAAAAAGGGTAATTGGTGAATATGTGCAATATTATTAAATAAGAAAGTTACCTTTGAATAAATTTTATTTTCAATATATACAAACTTAAAGTTAACTCAATATTATTCTAATAAACAAACTCTTTAGAAATTTTATGTGAAATTAACTAATTAACTTAAATATATACTTGTATATTTAGAGAGACTTATTTAGAAACTCATTTCCTAATAGTTTGAGGCAACTCCTTTCAAAGTTAAATAGTTTCAAAGGTATTTCATATATATGTCCAAAAATAACAATAAATAATTAAATTATTAATATTATTTACAATTAAAAAAAATATAAATTAAAATTATAAATCAATTATTTTTTAAATAAACTATATTATAATTATTAATAAACATTAGCTTTAAGAAAATAAATGGGACCTTCTTTAATGTAATAACTACAGGGACAATTTTTAAAAAAAATAATAATTCAATAATAATTACGAAGGCAGGTTAATAAGTCCATGACTTTTTGAATGAAACATAGGTTTTTGGATAAAAAAATTATTTTATTTTTCAACGTAGTCTCCTTTGATCTCTATACAGTTTGTCCACCGTTTCTCCAATATTTTTATCCCTTCCGAAAAATAAGATTTGTCGAGGACATCAAAATAGATTTATTTGTGAGACAAGTTAATCGTTGGAGTCAAATCTCTCTCCGCCGAGCCATTTCTTCAGGTTTGAAAAAAGAAATAGTCACTCGGGGATAAATCCGGAGAATAGGGCGGATAGGGAGCATTCGTATCCCATATCATGGATTTTCATTCACGTTTTCTTTCTTCTCAAGTCTGCTATTAATGGATGTCAAACAAAAACTAAAAGACCCAGGTGGTTAAAATTTCGACAGGCATCATAGTTGCTTAGCAGTGTTGCCATTTCATTTAAAAGACGGGAAATTCAAAAAGTCACGGACTTATTGACATGCTCTCGTACATTTTATAAATATTATCGAGAATACCACTTGTAGCTTGTAAAAATGGATTTATATATTATAAATATAAATATTATATATTCGATAAACTTTGTGTTACTAAATATGCACGCCCCAATCTCATTAAATGATAACATTTGTTATTATTCTTTAAATTGTATATTTTATTTTTTGTTCATATTAGTTAATTTTTTACCATTTAAAAATATTTTTATATTATCCTCTCCTTCCCTTTTTTATTTTTATTTTATTTTAATTATTAATTAATTTGATGCGGAAATTCTACAAATTTTAATGACCCATAGTTTCAATAGAAATACTTTATTTTTTTATAATAATAATCCTCAGATTACAACTTAAAATAATTTCAATCTATCAAATAATTTTAATTAGACTTATTATGTAATGAGTAAATAATTGTAGTTTATTTATAATATAGATGAACAAATACTTACATCTTTGGAAGTATAAATGACTAGTTGCGGAAGACCACTAATGCCCTTGGTTTTTGTTTCTGGGAATTTCTTGTACCTTGCGGCAACAATGCCATACATATTTGACATACTACCACCTAAAAAATAGAGAAAAAAAAACAAAATAAAAAAAGAGTAATGGATGTAATTTATTATCGCTATGGACCCTTAGGCTCTCTTTGATCACATGAACTAATTCAGAGAATTATCTATTTAAGAAATTTATTTAGTATTTTGTTGTTCTCAAAACTAATCAATAATATTTCAAATTATATCAAATTAAAATTGTCATATTTTCTTGTTACAATGAAATGACTTGTCTTAGAGAACGAAATCAACTTTAATATTAATTTTTATTTTCGGCACATCAAAAATATTCTCTTAGTTCGTCAGTCATTCCTTATCTAAAACCTTTTCGCTATTCATTTACCGTGAAATTTATAGATTTATATATTTATGGAAAATTATTTCACAGTTCAGAATCATAACAATCTTCATTTATAATAACCATACTTTAATATTAATATTATAAAAATTTAAAAAATATTAGAACATTTTCAATTTTATTTTGTCCAATTTTTTTTGAAAATGAACAACGATGTGCAAGCTCATAAAAAGTTATATTCTTCATATAGAGAATATACTTTAAAACTACTGCAGTGATAGAATTGGTTTGCCAAATTTCAGCCTGTAGATATTAATGTTAAAGAAGACCAATTGAAGTTAATGACGACAATAAAATAGGGACATTTATCGACTCCAAACGGCATTTAACGGCACGAAAGATTGCAAGGAATCTTAACGTATCGAATTAAAGTATTGGAAAACAATTAATGTTTCCTATAAAAACATTAACCTTTCTTTATAAGAGGAAAAAACAAAATTTTGCCTTTCTAATAAAAAATTTTCAAATTGATGGATAAATAATAGTGAAATATAGGTAATATTTTTAAAAATATAATTGCAGTCATTTTTTTCTTTCCTAACTCTTACTTATAATTTTTTATTGTAATTCCTAATAAAATCAATTTAACACATTTCTGTGCTAAATTAAATTCGGCCTTTATAGGATAATAATTTAATAAAAGCAATATCTAAAAAAAAGTATATTAACAACTTAAAATGTTTTTTATTGAATTTTTTGTATTAAAAATAAAACATAAATTAATAAAGTTCAATCTTAGCAACAGATGCCTTAGTCGAAGTTGTCAAGGATCATTTTTCGTCCCTGGGGTAAAATTGAACTCGGGTTAACAAGGCCAAATGATCTGTATGCAGCTAAAAAGTAATCGATATATGTATGCGATCAATGATTCAATTTAATAAAATTGGGATGGGTTTATCATTTTAGATCTGATAGGTTAGCTACGGTGCGATGTAGAACAAATAAAGTTAAATTTGAGTCAATTTTTATGAGATAAGTTAGAACACGTGTCGCAAATGGGGGAAAGAAGATGACAAAATGTTTTATAGGGATACCAACTGGTGAGTAGTCTAAGAATTTGATGAGGAGAATTACTGAAAGATGCTGAATCGGAATTAAGCGGATGAGGCTCTGGACAGGGCAGGTGAACTCAATGTCTTTTAAATTGTTTCAATTGTTCAAAAAGGTTTGATATTTTTTTTAATTAACTTTTTGAAAAATTATTTACGTTTTAGTATTTATAGTTTTTAATATCTACTTAAATTTAATTTTCATCATATACATTAAATTCATAAATTATAACTTTATTCCTTTTGAATAAATTAATTAATAACAATTAATAGAAAAATATCTTGATTTAATTATTATAATATTTATATTATATAATATCTCTCTGATTCAATTTTATTATATTTATTGTAATTGAGTTTATTAGAATTTCTTATTTTAAGTGAAATTTTTTCTTGATATTAATTTAATTTTTTATAATTGGGTATATATATAAAATAAAAATAATTTATTATAGCTCAAATTTTTAAATATGGAAGATTAATGTGAAAAGGAGAGATTTTTTTGCATAAATAATTGATCATTAAATAAATAATTAGAAAATAAATTTTTATGTGTTTTATATAGTTTAAAATACTTTATAATAAAAAAAAAATACTTTTTACTAAATTTAAAGTCAATTTATTATGATGTTTTACCGACCGACGATCGTAAAAGAGGTATTGTTTACACCAAATTTCCCCAGATTTTTACATATCGGTTCTGTGCCTGGCCACAGCTTAACTTTATAATATATAATATATAAAAATAAGTTGACCTGTGGCCAGACATAAAACCGACCTTTGAATAAATTAATTTCCAAACAACATTATATATATATACAAAGTATAAAAAAAAATATTTTTAACATTTGAATTAAAATGCATAAATTATATTATCTTGGTTTTTATTTTTAGTTTAATTACTCAATAATTAATTACTACTATATTTTAAGTGAAATATTTTGGGACAATGAATATAAAATTAATACTTTGTAAACTACCACTTCCGGTTTCCGGATATACACCAAAAGTTGATGAATTCATCATACTGATGCATTAACTAAATATAACAAATTTTATCAAAATCCGTTGAGTCGTTCAAGCTATACACGTAGTCTATATAGTCTATAATCTACGCGTATATATCTATATATCTCTATAGTCTATACGGACACACGGACGGACGGACAGATTTCATGCTAAAAATACTTTTTTCTGTTAACAAATTGCATGATTCGTGAAGATATGTAAAATCCTCCACATGTGAAATTTATTGTGAAAATAACCCTTCCCTTCCTATCGTCGATCGGTAATACGACCACTTCCGATTTCCGGATATACACCAAAAGTTAATCAATTCATCATACTGATGCATTAAGTAAATATACCAAATTTTATCAAAATCCGTTGAGCCGTTCAAGCTGTCACAGGTCTATACCAGCGGTGGGGGAACTTTTTTAATCATTGCCCCAAAATATTTTTGTGTAAGTTGATATTACCCCATGGAGAAGAGCAAAAAAAAAAAATCGCCTCTTTTTACCATTTTTCCTATTATAGCTCCCCATGATAATTTTGAAAAGAAAACAATAACTAAAAATTTGTAAAAATACTAACAGGTTTATAAAATAGCTAATTAAAAATATATACTTTTTACTCAAAAAAGTTTAATTTTTACCCCATTTGGGGTAATTAACCCCGGTTCCCCGACCGCTGGTCTATACCGATAGACAATGGACGTACGGACAGACGGACAGACATGCTAAAAATACTTTATATATATATATGTTAACAAAATCCATGATTCGTGGAGAAATGTAAAAATCTACACATGTGAAATTTGGTGTGAAAACAATACCTCCTTTACTATCGTCGGTGGGTAAAAATCATATACTGATTTGAGATACAAAAATAAGAAAACCCCTTTATTATTTATTTTTGTTTAAGTATCATTTTTAACAATAGCGACCCTTTAATAACAACATTTTGTTTATTGAAATATTTCCTTTTTTATGGTGATTTTTTTTCTTGTTTATTAATTCAAATGTAAATATAAAACATCAATATGGCCAACTCAATTCAATTTGGTTTCATTTCCTTTTATCGGTTCAACCTTTCACATTTATTAACGTAGAAAAGATATTGAAGGTGGCCAATTCGTGTGTCAATCGAATTTTATTGATCATAGTGATCGATTGGGCACATTACCTGGGGCAAAGATTCCATCTCCTTCCTTAAATCGGACCAATTTTAACATTCGTTCAATGATCGCCTGCTCTGCCAAGGTGAACGCAGGACCCACTTCAAATGTATATCTGAAAAAAACAATTTAATTATGTTAATTTAAAACTAAAAACATTTTTATGAATATTTACAAAAATGAGTATTTTATAATAACTTTTTCATAAAGGATTGTTCATTTGACAAAAGATTTTTAAAATGATTATTCAATTGATGTCATTTATTAAATTAAATGATTAATTTATATCGAACGAAGTTTTAATTATTTACTATAAATACATATATTATATTATATTTCATTTACAATGTCCGATAATAAAGAAAAATTAATCAAATTTATACAAATGAAAATATATGCATTAGAACCATGATTATTCGGAGTAATGGTGTGAGAGGGGTGGTACGAATTAATGATTCAATGTTGTTGATTTTTACATAATTTATTTAAATGAAAGAATTTTGAATACAAATGACTATAAAATAGGATAATCAATGTCCTATTATTTACGGTATATATAGTTATTTTAAACTCGAAAGATTAAATTTTATAATTGTTTGGTATTAATGGTTATTATTACTTAATTGTAAGAATAATTTTTTTAGAAAAATGATATATCTTAAAATATTTATATATATTCGACTAACCTATTAAATATTTATTTATTTTCTTTTCATCAACTTCATTACAGTAATATTTGTCTTTGTAAATACATTTAATTGTATTATAATATTTTTAACATATTAAAAATTATAATATATAATAAAAACTAAAAATTGAATTATAATACTTTTAAATAAATAAAATATAAAATTAAATTCTTAAAAAAATAAAATTAAAAAGCTCTTTTAAAAAACATCTGAATAAAAGAATTGAATTAGTTTTTGTTTGTTTGTTCGAATTTTTTTCTACTAAATTTTCTATAAAATAAATCTGAAACAATATAATTTGTAAAAATAAGAAAAACAATAATTTATTATAATTTATATATAGCTAGTTTTGAAATGTTTGATTTTATATTGTTATTTAAATTTTTGAAGAAAAATAATCTGCATAATTTGCTAATAAATATGAGCAAATATCATCTTTTTCTTAATATTTTTTCTATATATATTTTATTAGAAAAAAAGGATTTTATTATTAAATAATTCTTATATACTATAAAACATACAAAATTTAATTTAAAAGTTATGATAACACCAATTGATTTATTTCTATCAAATATTATATAAAAATAATTTTCTATTATTTATTAAAAATATTAAATAAAATAAAATCATATTTAATGACATTCAATATTTATTTTTTATTAATGAAAAACTTATTATATTTATATATTTCATTGATTTTCAAAGAAAAGTTATTAGAAAATAAAATCGATGTTAAAATGTCTTCCATTAATTGAAAGTGTCTAAAAGAACTTTTTGTACTCTGTCATAACCAATTAACACAAAATAAAAACTACTTTTAAAAATTAAAACAAAAAAAAAAAAAAACTTTTTTCATTAAAGTTATCCTTTAATAATAAATTAGAATTCTAAGTATAGTACTAATATAGGACCAGTGTCAAATGTGAGAACAGATGGTCTAAATTGAGAACGGGCAGTGGTTATTTGAAACTTGACTCACTGATTGGTATTAAGGGCCTCGCTGATCCATGCGCCCGCAAGGCCGTAGGGGTCCAAGCCTGCGTAGAGCTGATTATGGAAATTAGGGCTGCCGGTGCGCACTGAATGTTTTACCACTCGTCCGCAGATTTCCAAGAGTTCAGCATCGGAATGGCCCCTTTCATTAAGTTCAAGACCTAATGTTTCCTGTAAATCAGATACAAATTATTAGATTTTTTTTAATAAGAATAAATGAGTTAATCTATATATATAAAATACATACATATTATATGTTAATAATTCAAATATTTATAATAATAATTTCATTTGTAATTGAATTATTTTAATTAATATTAAATAAATAAATGATTTATAATTACATTTGCATGAGAATATGGACAAGTTTCAACTTTTAAGATAAAAAAATCCTTTTAGTTTTTTATAAAACTTAGTAGGTACCTGGCTTATTTAGTTTAAAAAATCTGGAGTGTCTCCACTCGACTATCTCACAAATTTGAATTGGATTAAATAACATATATTAATTTAAATTAAATTAAATTAATTAAATTAAAATTAATAGATAATATTTATTAAACCAGCGCATGTTTGGCTCTTTGTTGGTGGCACCATGTCGCGTCGCGTAATGGCGCGTGAGATTTGCAGTGTTAAAAAATTAATTCTGGTACTTTCAGCGATTCAATCAAGCTGAAATTCTATATATAGCAGTTTTATACAATTACAATTACAATTACAATATTAGTACTCATGGGAAAAATTATCAAACATATATCTTTATTTTTACGGTCACTTTAGAAGAAAAAAATCAAAACGTTCCGGTCGAGCTACATTTCTCAAAAGTTGATAGAAAACTATGAATTTTGAATAATGCCCATGTACCAAATTTCATCATTCTAGCTCAAACCGTTTTTGCGTAATCTTGGTTACATACAAACACACACACACACACACAGACAGACAGACATTTTTCTCAACCTTAGTGAAAGTGATTCAGGAACCTTCAAAACGTATAAAAAGATCAAAATCTCAAAATCTCTGGCGAGATAGTAAAAATTTATTCTTTTTGAAACTGAGAAAATTGTTTTAAAAATATTGTGTGCTTGTACAGAAATATTATTAAATTGGCTTGGCCTATTATTATAGATATCCTTCTATTCTGCTTTTCTTCACTTTTATATTTTACATATATATATTCAACGAACTTTTAGTTCGTTTATAAAATCTATAGGTCTGTGTGTCTGTCTCCAAAAATTTTCGATTTTTTTAAATTTTAATTTTGGATTCGAGTAGAGCTTAAAAAAGTGTAAATGTAGATTGGTCTTGGTTTTTTAAAATTCGGTTGGGAACATGGTCAAATCGGCGGTCAAAGTTGAAAATTCCCCATATTCTCAGCGCATAATTATAAATAAGCGATGTTTTCAGCGCATCTTTGATCGAATCATTATAATTATAAATTATATTAATTATATTAATTATTATTAATTTGAATAAATATCTATTTTTAAATATTTTTTGCTCTCTACATTATTTATCTAATTCTCACAATATATTATAAATTGGAATTATTTATGCAATTTTGTGATAAATATGAATAAAAGTTCGTTGATAGTAATGCTTCCTAGCATTCACAGATGTTTTACATTTAAAATAGGCTAATAGACCTTTTATGAATTAATTATTTCAAGAACCCAGAAATAAGTTTTTTTGTATAATACACTTAATTAGATATTGTGTAAATATTTGCACTGTTCAACTTGTCAACATACTTGTTTTTATATATTATATATTATTTCTATAAATTCCTTAATATATAAATTTTTATCATTATTTCGTCAATAAAATATTTAAATTATTTAATTTATTCTAAAAGTTATAATTTTAATTAATTAAATATTATTAAGATCACATTTAATGAGTATTTTAGATGAAATAAAATATTCTTTATTTAACATTTTCAATTAAAAAAAATTGTTTTTAAAAATCATATATATCTATATATCTATCAATGTGGTTCTACCGGAACTCCAAAGATTTTTGCCGCACTCCTCCAAACGTCCATATCCTGAGTTACTCCCATTCAAATCCCATTCTCTCCAAACTCCCTCATGTTCCCCCTTACATTGCCCACTGTGCTCTTGGTTTAGCCACCGGTCGCTTTCAAATACGTTTCCCCCATTATTCTCACAAATCACATTAATAAAATACATACATATTATGTGATAATAATAAAAATATTTATAATAATAATTATAAAAGAAATCGAATGACCTCTATGCATCTCCAGACATAGTTAGGGTTATAAAATCGAGCAGGGCACGTGGCTAGAATGGGAGAGAAAAGAATGTCGAATAATATATTGATGGGGATGCCGATTGGGATACGTCCGCTTAGAAGACCAAGACGCGCTGGGTGTAGGAAGGGATGTGAAAGAGATGGGAGAGGGTAGGGGTTGGATGGTTGTAGCTCAGGATAAGGACACTTGGAGAAATGTGGTTGCTGCGGCCAAGAACTTTCGAGTTCCGTAGAGCGTCAGAGATAGATAGAAATATAATTATAAAAATATTAATAATAATGTAATGTTTTTCTAAGCCACACTCTAATTATTCTAATATTTTCATTTGGATATTTATTGATTAAATTAATTTAGAAAAAATTAAAGATGGACGCAAGAATTTGTTTAATTTGACAGAACAGTCCTTAACCGTTTACCTTTTCTTAAATTAAAAACAGTCCGATTTCACTTTCGTTTGTAATTTTATGTTTAATTAATATTATTGCTATAAGTAATTTATTATTTTCATAAAATATTATAGAAAAATTTATTTAACTAAAAACTCATTTTCTCTATGTATATTTATTCCATTTATAAGTACTGATGCTTCTGTCCTTGATATTTCCTCAATGAGTCATATAAGATTAACACACTATTTATTATATTAAATGCATATTTTGCTTCCGCATCTTTGTTGTATTTAGTTATAAATATTTAAAATTGAATTTAACTGATTATAAAATAAAGAAAAAAATGAAAAAATTTCAAATATTGATCGGTTTCCTTTTGAACTTCAACTTGGATTATTTTTCGAAGATATAAATAAAATATTTTATTTCACCAATCACACCAAAACACAGAGAATAATAATTATTTATGAGCATTTCTTGTTCGAAAAAAGATATATTTCTAAACAATCATTTGGTAGAACAAAAAGATTAAATCCAATTTTGGATATGTATGTGAGTTTTAATGACTCTCTCTCCAAAGTTTAGAATATTAAACAAAGTGCAATATTTTTATTAACTTAATGCTTATCATTCTTAAATAATATATTAATTCATTTTAATTATTTATTTACATATATTTCTTTTTGCAATATTATCTAAGTTCATTCATTCATGATGTTATATGTTTATTTTATAATTTTATTATATTTCACCATAATTTTTTCTATTTTATTTATTATATAAGTATTTTTTAATTTATTCTTGAATATTTATACTTTTTTAATGTGAATCAATTTTAAAAATTACTTTCTAATTAGTTTTTATTAGAAGTTTGAATGTTTGTTCAATGGTGCAAATTTTATTACCTCGTCGTTCCTATTTCTCTAATTATTACTTATTTTACTAATGATTTAACTAAGCGTTAGATTTGAAAAATATCTGTAATGAAACCCATTTGACTCTTTAATTAAGACTTTAAAATTTAGGAGATTTTATGTAAACTTCGACTTATTTCAAAATGCAATTTAGATATTTATAAATTTTAGTTATATTTAATTATTTATCTAAAAAATAAAAAAAAATTTCAAATATTGTTAACTCAATCTTTTTATTAATATTTTATGGCTGTTATATCTTAATATTATAAATTTTTTTTTATATTATAATTTAAGAATGATATCATAAACAAAAACGAAATAAATACATATAATATTCCATCAAATAATAAAATTGATAAATTTAAAAATTTCTTAAGATTCTGCCACTCCTGTAATATTATTGTAACATAATTTCTAATTTTTAGAATTGAAAAAAATGTATAAAAAGAAACAAGCTATATAATATAAAGTGTTGAATTAATGATTCAAGCGGAGGGTGATTTAAATTTCTTTTTGATAGAGTATTACACTAACTTTGTGAAATAATTCCTCAATATATAATCTTAATGAACTAGGAGTATCGTCCTAACGGCTTAAGCTTATCAAACAATCTATAATGTAAATATTCACAGGTACATTTACAATAATCTCTTCTTTAGATTCAATAGAATTTCACACTCTTTTAATGATTCATCCTACAATCATTTAAGTCGATTAAAATCACTTTTGGGGTAATATACATTTTATCATAATTTTACTCCTCCCTCCTCCACTCCCCGCCCAAAGTCAGAAACGAGACTGATGGACACCATAAGTTTGTCTTTGTTTTCTAAACATTTTTATTTTATTTTGCTTAATTGCTAATAATAAAGATAAGATTTAATCGAAGTAGAACATTTTGATGGCGAAATGATTTTACTAAATTTGGCTGATTTTAATGCCTCTCTCTCTCTCTTACATATATATATAAGAGTGCTCTTAATTTTCTTTCTAATTATAGAAATGTTTGACAAAATAGTATATATTATTTATAGAGATAAAATATTTTGACAATATTAAAGTCCACTCCTTATCCAAACAAACAATTTGATGTTTAATTATTTTGAAACATAATTTATTTAAAATTAGATTTTTTTTCAATTAAAGGGTATTAAAACTTAATTTAAATCAAAATATATTAAAAGTGAGGATTATTTTTTTAAATTAAATTTATTGAGACTCATTAGCTGACCAATTTTTACAATATATTTAATTATTTACTATTAAATTTTAGATATATGCACAGAACTGCAGCACAAAGGTACCCTAAGAGTAGATAAGTAATTAAGTCAGTAAAAACTATTAAATATTATTTATTTTATTAAATTTAATATAAATATTTTATTATAATAAATTTTCATAAATAAAAATATTGTAATCGATATATAAATATATTGTTCAAGTTCCGGGCCTGGCAAGGGAATTTCCCTAGCTGGGGTCTATGGGACGTAGTCAACCCAGCCTCCGGGAACAACATTGGGGAAAAGCTACTTGATAGCGCCTCCGATCAAGAAAATCAAGGTAAAGGTTAAGAGGACCCGTTCTACTGATCATAGGACACCTCATTGATATAACCGACTTGATAGGCGTTGTCCTTGCGTAGGAGGTACAAAGTTAGGTTTGTTTGTTTTTTTTTATATATAAATATATATTCATCTTAACAATCATATCTAATATGCCTTTGTTTTTTTATCTTAATGATTTTTAAAGGAAAGGTTTAAAATAGATTACTTATATAAAAGAATGAAACATTTAATGAACTAAATATTAAATATATAATATAATATTGTATATATAAATTTAATACAAATATTTTATGGTGTTTTAAGGTGCTTAAACCTCCATCCTCAGAGCTATTCGATTTTCCCTGTAATATTTATTTTTCTTTATAAAAGAATTGTTTAATTAAATACTATTGAAATATTTTAAAATTAAAAAAAAAAATAATGTGAAAAAAGATTTTAAATATTTAACTCAAGGGGAAGGGGCCCCCTTCCATTCAAATAAAATCTCAGGATAACTTCTCACTCTTATCAAAATATTTATAATTAATAAATAAAAATAGTTAAAAGATATAGTAAATAAAAAAAAGTCCTTGAAAGTTGAAGGACTGTTTACAAAACATTTGATCTTATGTTCGAAATGATAAATTATATTAGATAGATTAGTTTCAAGTTTTGAAAATATACGTTTAGAAAAAAGGCATATTTGTGATGACTAACTGGCACCTTGAGGTATCGAGGTACTTTTCCATTGGATATTATCCGTTAGGTATGTCTCTTTGTTCTATTTGTATTCAGCATTACCGAGAATATATTTATGGTGTAGAATTAGAATTCTAATATATAAACATTTAAAAAAACATAAGTATTTTCATTAAAATAAAAAATAACGGAAAACAGCAAAATATCTTTTGATATAAAAATGAAAAATAATAAATTAAAAAAATTAAAATCCTTTATATTCATTTGTTTTTAAGTTAGTATTTTATATAAATTTTGAAATAATATATGGTCAGTTCAAGAATTTCTAATTATATTTTTATTGTATTGTTTTTTTAAAATATAATTAATACAATATTTTTAAAATATCCTACACCTATAAAATTAAAAATATTAAATTCTTGAAATATTAATTTGTTTAATATCATATTAAAAAATGTGACTGAGAGAGAGAAAAAAAAATATATAAAATGTGTATTCAAAATAAGTAATTTATAATTATTTTTATTTATAATAGATATTGAATTTGTAAATCAGATGTAATGTACTTTTAAATTAAAATATATTACTCATATCTCTAGACATATCATGTGAGAGGGATTTTAATATTAAATGATAACATTTATATTTATAAAATTTTTATAATATCTAGAAATGATTGATTATCCTATCAAATTTAAAATGATGAAATGGTATATTTAATAATTTATAGCTATATAAAATTATTATTATTATTATTATTATTATTATTATTATTATCACATACACAGAACAATACACCATATTTGATCATTTATTTTTTACTAATAAACTAATAAAATTAAAATTAAAATTAAAAATACTAATATTATTTAAAGTTATATTATTATTATTATTAAATTATTTTTACAAATTGATTATTTTTGTTTAAGATAAATATAAATTCAGATAGATATATATTTCTTCTTACCTTTAATTTTTCAGGATGTTGAAAAATAATTACAGGTGTTTTATTATCAGGTGTGGCTCCGATTACATTTTGTTCTTTGAGCATAAGAATAATGGAGGCTAAAAACTGGTCAATTTCTTGACTGCTTCTTGAGAAGCCGTTTTTGAGAGGAGGAACGGGTGGAGCACTGGTCATGATGGATTGTTCTGCGATACGATTTGTTGGAGAGGCAAAGCGAGACTGAACGCTGCCTGAGAATTTTTCCTTACTCATCGAAGACAGTTTTAAGAAAGGGACAATCGTTAGAAGCCAATGCTTTACGGGATTTTCTTTTACTATTGATGAATGATAACAATGAAAAGGAAAATGTTTACAGTAAACATAAGCATTTCTTTGTATGGACATTTTTTATTAAATACTGAAATGGTATTTTTATTTTTGTATGAAAATTATAATTTAAATATAAATCGTTCAGTAGTAGAGGAACATGAAAGTATACGGTTAAATCTTGTCATATTCTGTAAGAAAAATAAATAAATAATAATTAATATTGGAATAAGTTAAATAATAATTGTTTTTAATTTCAGATATTTTTTTATATAAAAATAATTATTATTTTATTCATTTATTTCCAAGTTTTTTTTTAAATACTATATTTTAATTTTTTTTTAATATTTAAAACAAATAAGAAGAGGTAAAAATATATGTTTATAAATATTTAATTATATAGAAGGTATTTATCATAAATCACATAAAAACAAAACAAATTTCGCATTACGGAGTTATCATATAACATAAAATAAGTGTAATACAATTTCGAATCATCGAATTTTTAAGTAATTAATTGTTATTTTAAATTATTTAATTAGAATTTCTTTTAAAAAAACTGTGTATTGCACCACAATAAATATTGTTCTATATTTATGGGTACTTGTTAATTAAAAAAAGATAATTAAAACTGTCATTTCTTTAAGTTGAATGTGCTGTATATTTTGGGTCAATGTATCAGGGAGAGGGGGTGTTGGGAGAAAAATAATAAAAATAATAATATTCTTCTAATATTTGAAGTGAAATTTAATAGAAATAAAACAATGGATAATTAGCAGTTTTAGAATTTATTTATTTTTTTTTTATTTTATTAAAATCTTTTACAATTTTTATTTTTTACATCGAGAATATACAAATGAATGTAAGGAATTTAATTTAAAAACGAATTTATATTATTTACTGAATTTTAGATTTCCATTTACATTATAAATCATTTTTTGTATCATTATATTAATTTAAAGTATTAGTTATTTCCCTTCTCCAAATAAATTCAATTTTACAATAATAAACCTCCCGTTATTTATTATTATCTACATATGAATGTGATTTAAATTTAGTTGCAAAGTAAGAGTAAATAGGTCTTCTAGAAAATAATCATTTTTTTATTAAATCAAAATAAAATATTCGATATTTTAAATATAAATTTTTGAATGAAAAAAGTTTTTTTACCTACTATATTTTTCGCAAATTTTGAAATATTTAAAATAATTTTCTTCTACTCCATACACCTACATACAAAGCAAATATAACAAAAGCCTTTAATGATAACAAAACAATCAAATTTAATATATTTTATGATAATGACATATTATATTTTTAAAAATTTTTAAAAATAAAATTTGTTCAATTTGAATGTATCAGTTACGTTACTATGGAAACGATTGTTGTGCAGGTTTAACCTAAATATTCTACAATAGTTCCAAATATCTATTTCGATATATCATAGCTATAAATAAATTATTTTTTATATTTTATATTTTTTTTTATATTTTTTAAAAAAAATCTGGTTTTAACGTCCCATAATTTATGCCGTGACATAATAAAGAAAAATAATGTTTATGCACATGATTATATAGTTACAAATAATTTTAATATCATTTTTGTATTTTAATTGCTACAGTAACGCCACCCTTTATATACACATTATGTAATATTTCCAGATTTAAAAAACCTTAATTATATATAATCAGAATGGTAAATTAAAAATATAATAATAATTAATATAAATTCATATATACTTATCACCTTATAATTTTTTAAGGTGATGATATATAAAAAAAAATTAAAGATTATCTAAGATTCTATAAAAAACATAATATAAATAACCCGCACTATTTCATCAGACAAACCACTCACTTTAAGAGAAAGAAAATATCTTATAAATATAAACACATTAACACATGGTATATGACATATTGCTCCATATTTTAATTTTTATTACCGGCGCCACTTGTAAAGGATTGGCGCATCTTTTGAATATCCTCTATACAATTTTATGACCCTGATTATCTCATCATTATCATGGAAGGTTGTAAACGGATGGTCTGTGGTTGTACATTTAATTGAATTTAGTCCTACAGGATAAAGAGCAGTGCAGCAGTGGCGGATTAAGTTGATTGAGGGCCCCGGGCGGTAAAATTGAAATGGGCCCTCTGTTATTTACAATTATAATTGAAAGACAAATTTTATTTATATTATAATTTAGGCTGTTTTATACTTACATATATAGTACTTATGTAAAAAATACATAATTTTTACTGTGGTCGCCGAGACCCAAAATTGATTATTTTTTCTTAAGTTAGTCGGGGTTCAAACACGACCGAATAAAGATCTTTAAATAAAGATCTGTATCAAGAATAACTTGTTTTAATTAAACACCGATTATCCATAAACTCAACAGTTTTTTTAAATTTTTTTTAAAGAAATATTTTTATTTAGGTTTCGGTGGGCCCCGGGCGGCCGCCCGGTCCGCCCGGCCCTCTGATGAATTGATCAACTTTTGGTGCAAATCCGGAAACCGGAAGTGGTAGTATTAGCAATCGACGATAGGAAGGGAAGGGTTATTTTCACACCAAAGGAGATTTTTTTATATATCACCACAAATCATGCACTTTGTATTGGTTTTATCCTCGGAAAATCATATTTATTAGTTTTTTCTTGATTTAAAATTATATAACGTCATTCAGCCATTCATGACGTCACAGCCTGGTCTTGCATATATATTATAAATAAAATAAAATTAAAAATGTTTATATTTATTATTTATGTATCCATATCTGTTTTTTATTACATTAATAGATATATTAAAATTATTTGAAATTGTTTCTGTAGTTGGAAATTAATTTACTTCAAACCGTCGGTCGGTTCGGACCTGGCCACAGGTCAACTTATTTTTAATAATACCAAATATAAATCATAGCGCTAATTATTTTATTATTGTCACCAGATTGAATACATAATTGTATATTATTTATAAGTAAAATTTGTTCAGTCAGAATTCATATTAACTCAAAACAAAAATGACCTGTGGCCAGGTCCGAACCGACCGACGGTTTGAAGTAAATTAATTTTCAGCTACAGAAACAATTTGAAATAATTTTAATATATCTATTTATGTAATAATTTACTAAAAAAATAATGAACATAGGAATTTTTATGGCCTTTATCACACAGCTTGATGCAGACCACAGACCATCCGGAAATTGCAGAGAACTGCTTTTTTATTTTTACTTATTTTGAAAAGATAAGTTGCATGAAAGGGCGCCAAATTTGGTTTTGCACGGGACGCTCAAAACCCTAAAACTGGTCCTGGTCCTATTGTTGTTTTTCCTGTTCGTATTCAGTACAATTTTTTTTTATTTCAGAGGCAGTTTTCATTTCTTTGAATACCAATTGAAGTTTATAATATTTGATAATACTTTATTTTAAGATTTATAAATATATCATTAGATGATAATGATGAAAGAAAAAAAAATATTATTTTGAAATATTAATGAACAAAAATTTAAAACTTTTTATTATTATTTTTAAACAATAGATTTATCAGTTATCGTAATATTCTTCAGGTAAGTTGTGCCGAGACCAACATAAAGAAATATTTTTTCAAGTAAATGGTCATTTCATTTATTTATATACATACATTAAATGATTTCTACTCAAATAAATACAAATTATTTTTTTTTATTCTTGTAAAAAAATATATAAAATATTCAAAATATTAAGTATTAACTTATAAATTCGAACAATAAATAAAACATGATACAAAAATTGATTTATTTCGATATTTGTTTATTTTTATAATTGTTATTATATTTTATTATTATGATTATTCCATTTTGTTTTTTGAATAAATATTCAACAATATTTATTCAGTATTATGTATAGTTAATTGCCCTCCAAATTTTGAGACCACTGTTCTATTCTATTCAAAAATAATTTAATATTTTTTTTTTATTTTATTTCAAACTCGAAGGCAGCTACAAAGCTATTGAATATGTTTAATATAAATATAAAGCAAACAACCTAAAATAAATAAAAAAAAAATATTTTTTAGAGTAAGCAGGAAAAAATAATAAAAGAATGAAAAAGGGTTAAATAGACAAATAAAAATGTGACTTGGAATTTTTATTTAGAAGTAGAACAATAATTCATTAATTCAATTGTCTTTTTTTTTATTCTCTGAAATGTATTCAAATATAATTTGGAGTTATTTTTAAGGCAATATATTTCGATTATAACGTTTAAGTTGTCCAAATCCAAGTAAACAAAAACAAACACAAATAAAATTAAATTAAACAAATAAATTAATAATAATCTAATAAGAACAATAAATTTAATAAACTTTATATTTAGAAAGCAATTTACCTCCAAAAGTATTTTTATTTAAAAGTGAAAAAATATAATTTTTATTTATGGATTTTTAATAACCAGCCAGAGATAGTATTACGATCACGAAAATTTTCGATGTTGAGATTTTGATGTTTTTATACGTTTTGAAGGTTCCTGAATCATTTTCACTAAGGTTGAGAAAAATGTCGGTTTTGTGTGTGAGTGTGTGTATGTAGACAAGATTAACAAACGGTTTGAGCTAGAATCATGAAATATGGTACATGGGCATTATTCAAAATTCGTAGTTTTCTATCAACTTTTGAGAAATGTAGCTCAACCGGAAGAGGGTCATTACTTACAACGTTTTGATTTTTTTTCCTCTAAAGTGACTGTAAAAATAAAGATATATGTTTGATAGTTTTTCACATGATTACAAATTGTATAAAACTGCTATATATAGAATTTCAGCTTGATTGCATCACTGAAAGTACCAGAATTAATTTTTTAACACTGCAAATCTCATGCGCCAAACGTGACTTGGTGACATCAACAAAGAGCCAAACATGCGCAGGTTTAATAAATATTATTTATTAATTTTAATTTATAATTTATAATTAATTAAATTTAATTTAAATTAATATATGTTATTTAATTCAATTCAAATTTGCGAGATAGCCGAGTGGAGACACTCCAGCTAATTTATATAATACTAAATGAAAGAAAATGATATATATATATATATATATATATATTTATATATATGTGTGTTTTTTTATTATATATTTAAATTTTATTTAACTTCAATTCAAATTTTATTCAACTGTAAATTTTATCTATTTTAATTATAAAATTTAAATATTCAGACATTTTACCAGACCCTTTTTTTAGACTCGGTCTATATTCATTTAAACATTTAAAACAGTTAGTCGAACCTTGATGGCCTTGATTTATCTAATCTCTCTTATCATTCATTTTTTTTAACTAATTGGCATTAATAGTTTAATTGAATGGTCAATTTAAACTTTTCATGAATATATATATAGTATTATAATATATATATATACATTTAACATTTCATATGAAGTAATGCAATGGATAGATAGAAACGTAGTTCAAATTCAGGTTACAGGTTGAAACATATATGTGATCTTCCCATATTTACATTGATAAAAACATAGACAATATAAGAAAAAAGTCGATTAAAGAAAATAATATCTCAAAAAAATGAATGCTATTTTCAAGAATTCAAAGATTAAAATAGTTTTTTTACCAAATTTAAATTAATGCTATTAGATCATCATTATACATTATTATTAAAATAATCTTTATTTTATTGGTTTATAAAAATATCAAAACTTTTAGTTAGACCTACTTAGTAGTTATCTGATCGTCCATCTAAAAAAATGCTCTTTATATTATAATTATCTGAGTTATAAGCAATTCAGAAATTTTAATCATTCGTTAAAAAGTTAATTTAATTTTAAATTTTGAGAGATTTATTACGCCATTTGTAGAAATAAACTTCAAAGTTATCATTTTTCAAGGTTATAGATATCATTAACAATTATTTTTTCATGTACTATGCTATATGGAACTGTGTCCCTGAACAATATATACTGGCATATATCAAAGATAAATAATTATTGATATTTTTGTAGTAAACAAGGAAATGCATGCGAATTTTATAGTAGATTTAATAATGATAATGATAATTTTTTATTTATATTAATATTTATAATATTATTCTATTATTATATGAGTATTTGTAATCAAATCCCTTCCCTAAGATTTTAAATCTTAGGAAAATCAACTTTGAAGTATCAAAATTATTAATTTATTTTTTTTTTTAATTTTATGTATGTATTATAGGTAACGAAACCTGGTGTATCAAAGTAACAATTAAAATAATCAAGTATATACTTCATTCTAACTCTTCAGAAAAGATCAATCATTAAAATAAACAATGTTGATTTCTTTTATAGCAGTCAGAAGAGCCGTTCATTCAGAGTTTTTAATCATATCTGAAAGTTAAATGTTTTGCTTATGCCACAAAAAATGAATTAAATTAATATTTTTAAAAATGAAAAAAAAGATAAGACAAAGGTATTCTTGCATGTTTGAAAATTCGGAATTAAAATTTCAATAAATATGTTAAAAAATTAAATTCAGTTTCTTTTGTATAATCCCTTTTATACGTTTGATGAATATTATATAGGGGGTCTATTAAAAATAAATAGCATTAAGACAAGTCTAAAATATTATAATCAAATAACAACATTCTCAGTATTAAACTTTAACACTAACATTTGTTTTTTATTTTATTTTTTTTTTTATCTTTCAATATATAATTTTAATATTTGATTTAGAAATCAATCATTCAGACAAGGAATAGACAAAATATAATTTAAGAGATTAGAAAAAAAGGAAATAAAAAACAAATGAATAAGAACATTTATATTTATATGTAGAATGATAAGAGAGAGCAATTAGATTTTGTTTAACTAATACATTTAAATAAAATATCTAGAAGGTAACTTAAATAAATATAGTATACATATATTTATACCTAAAAAAGAATATATATATTTGATTTAAGAAATATATCCCATAATGCAGGGGATCTCAAACTTTTAGAAGTTGGTACCACAGAAACTCCCATCAAAAAGTTCAGGTACCACTAAAATGATTTCATCACAAAAAGTAACTGTACTGAGAGTACCACAGTCAGGTTATAAAGTACCTTCAGTGGTACATGTACTACAGATTGAGAACCGATATTGTTTGATTACATATAATAGTATTTATTCATTATTAAAATATAATTATATATATATAATTTTAAAATTAGTTCAAAATAAAAATATTTTTATTAATAATATTAAAAAAAAATTTTTGCTAACAAAATTAAAAATAGGTAAGTATTAGTTAAGATTAAAATATTTTATCTATTTTAGAAATTGAAGATTTAAATATGTAAATTATTATGTTTAATATACCATTGGATGATCATGTTTATAGCACGCGAGCAATGCATGTCAATCGATGAGTTAAGTAACCTAAGAAGACTCAGGAAGATAAAAAAAAATGCTTGTCTAGAAGAAGACAAGACATTTCAATTTTCTTTTCATGGTAACGAAATGACATCTAAATTTAAATGAGGAGAAAATAATTTTTTTTTTTTAACTTCACCATCCGTACCTATATATTTGATCAATCTTCCATTCCAAATTCCACTAAACTAAAGTCACGAACCACCGTTAGATTAAAAATGCTTTGTTCTAATCCTCACTTTCTATAAATATCACGATTTACTAATGATCTGATTTTTTTATCTGTTTCTTATATTTCTTTTCTACTTAACTCAGAAGTTCTTGATGGTTGGTTGCTACAACAATATTCTTCCAACTATCAAAAACCAATCCTCTCACATTTTTAATGCAATCATTACTATTTCTCTTATGATATAGATTTGAAGAATTATTTTCTATGAGAAATCTTTAAAAAAATCTAATGAGAGGAAAATAAAATTCAAATAAATAAAATTAATTCGCGCGTAGAATTATAGCAGAATTTATATTGTTAGATATATTTCCATAAGGTCTGTAAATAATTCCTTTGTATGATGCATATTTAATGAAAAATATAGAATATATATAATTGTAACAGGACATACATAATGATTTTATTTTACATTATATAGCAGGGATGAGAAACCGCGGCCCGCATTAATGAAAAATATAGAATATATATATATATAATTCTAACATGACATACATAATGATTTTATTTTAAATTATATAGCAGGGATGAGAAACCGTGGCTCGCGGGCCACATTAGGCCCGCAGAACAGATTTTTGCGGCGCTCCAAGCATAATAGTACAATATCATTTTATTGGCATCTTAAACATTTTCGGAACACTTGCTTACTGTTAAGTTGTATTTTTTGTCTGAGGCCCACCAATAAATGTTGAACTTTTGTTTGGCCCTTTGATAAAAAAGGTTGCTCACCCCTTTTATTAGTAAAGAAATCGAATAAAAGTATTGTTTTTCTTTTCTAAAGTTTTTTTAAGTTAAAAATTAATTTATTATAAACTCCAACTATTTGGAATGAATGAAACAAATTTTTAATTTAACTCTTAACTCTTTTAAAACCAAAACCCAAAACTAAAACTCGTTGAGATAACATAAATTTGAGATTTTTAAAGGACTATGAAAGGACACTACTTAAAAAATCAATTAGGGGAATTGTATAATCATTACCATAGTTCCTCTAAACCTTTGCGTTGATTTTTTGATCGGATGCCATTACTTCTTATTTTAAGTAGCTTCCAAATTTTAATTGATTGATTGGATTGATCTCATTCCCGGTAGACCTTAGCAGGAAAAAAAATATTTTTCCATGCACGTCTTGAACCCGGGGTCACAGGTAGTTGTGCTTCTCCCCACCGTGGAGCATGTGAAGAATGAAACATATTATTAATATTTTTAAAATATTTTGTTATATTAGAGAATACAACCTATTATGTTTCGTTTCATTACTTTATATTCAGTTTATTGTTTCTAGAGAGGTGTGAGGAGGACAGTTATCAACCCATATTTGTAGCCCTTCTTTCTCCCAATACCAAATCCCAAAATACGTATACATACTTTTAATATATTTTTTAAATTAAATATATTTCAGATATATCTTTCAAAGAATAAAATTATTTTCAATTAAATAACTTATATTAGAAATGGGATTTGAGTGGATTACTCGCCAGGAAACATTCACTTTGTAAATTCTCGCCCTACCCTGTCACTCAAGACTCTTGGATGTTCGATTGAATTTGAATGGAGTGAGACTCGATGGTGAGTTAGGAAATTGCAAGTCTTTCTTTATCAAATAGTTGGAATGGTTTTGCTATTCAATTCTTACTCGTCTAGTCTATATTCGAAATGGTACAGAAATGTGTTAACAATTATTGAATACTATATTTTTTGAAAATTACAATTCAATATTTAACAAATGCACATATCTATATATATAAAAGGCAATGTTTGTCTGTTTGTCTGACTCTTATAGACTCAAAAACTACCCGTCCGATTACGGTGAAACTTTCAGGGATTGTTGTGGGCATACCAAGGAAGGTTTTAGTGTAGTTAAATCCAAAATTAATTTATCCAAAATTAATTTAATTAGTAATATTTTGGTAAAAGTCTGTAGTGTCACAAAACTATCGACAGATGGCGCTACATATAATTTTCAAAATTCAAATATTTTTAATTTTTTTTAAACTGTCAAAAATAACATACCCATAATAACAGTTGTAATAAAAATAGAAATATAAATCACAATGTAAGTAAAATATTGAATCGTTTTATTTATATTGTTTCAATTATTGTTTGAATATATATTAAATTTATATATAGATTTATTAAGTATAATAATTCCATTTACTTCAAATTTTTTTAATTTTTTATTTAAAAGTATATTCAGCATTGAAATTGCCATTAAATATGCAGGTAATTGGAACTCCAACATGTAATATTAGCAAATATTCTGGGATGGGAAAAATACTAAGATCATGTCATGTCCTATTAAATATTTTGAATTTTATTAATCAATCTAATATAATGAAAATAAATTAATACTATAAGATCATGTCATGTCCTATTAAATATTTTGAATTTTATTTTAAATCATACAATGGTAATGAAATATTGTAGGTAGACTTTTGAGACAAACAATAAAAATCTCTATAAAATAAGAGAATATACTTATTCCGAAAACTGTTAATTAAAATGTAATAACTATTAGCAATTAATAAAGTAGAAATAATTTTCGAACAAATAAAAATGTAATAATTATTAACAAAAAAAATAAAAAATAAAAATAAATTATTAACAAAATAAGTTGACCTGTGGCCAGGTCCGAACCGACCGACGGTTTGAAGTAAATTAATTTCCAGCTACAGAAACAATTTCAAATAATTTTAATATATCTATTAATGTAATAAAAAAACAGATATGGACATAACATAAATATTTTTAATTTTATTTTATTTGTAATATATATGTAAGACCAGGCTGTGAAGTCATGAATGGCTGGGTGACTTCATATAATTTTAAATTAAGAAATATTCGTGGAGATATGTAAAAATCTCCACATGTGAAATTTGGTGTGAAAACAATACCTCCCTTACTATCGTCGGTCGGTAAAAAATAAAAATAAAAATGTAATAATATAAAAAATAAAATTTCAATTATATTAATTTAATAAATTATTATTATTATTATTATTATTTTCACGTATTAAACGGTATATTATTATTATTATTATTATTTGTAATAATTCCAATAAAAATAAATAAAAATAAAAACCAAAAAAAAGTGCAATTAAAACTAAAATTTCAATTATATTCATTTAATACATTATTATTATTATTATTCAATTATCATATACCTAGATATGTATGCAGACACACATGCAAATATTGGGAAACATCCGGTGGAAGACCAAAGATCAAGGTGGGTGGACAATGAAGGAAGGGACATGGGAGAGATGGGACAGGGTAGGATTTGGTTGTAGCTCAGGATAGGGACTCTTAGAGAAAAGTGGATGCTGCGGCTAAGAACTTTCGAAAACTGTATAGACACAGAGTTAGATAAATATAACATATGCAATAATAATATATAATTAATTTACTGATTAAATTAAAATATATATTTTCTAAGAAAACAAATATATGTCTTATCTACTTATATTGATTGAAACAAAATGGATGAAAACCTTTTACATACAGACTTTCAACCAAATACTATGTATCACTCGGGGGTACAAGGGGCGGAGCCCCCGTCTAGGTGTGAAGAGCGCCTGGAAGGCGCTCTGATCAGCTAGTAATAATATAAATTCAATATACCTATTCAACTGTTACTTGAAAATTGAAATCATTTGATCGCTTACCTAGCGAAATCGCTTAAATTGAGTCTATTAAATATGTTTTATTCTACATTTTTGCAGAAATTTTACTATGTTTATTATTTTATATTTTTCATTAAACTTAATTTACTTCAAATGTTGTTATTACCTGATTCTTTCCTTATTTATTACAAGAAATTTACGAAATTACTCTCTGACATTCTTGTCGCTTATTATTGTTACTATTTTATTAAGTCATATTCTTCTTATTTCACAATGTTTATAATAATAATATTGTTAGATTTATATAATAATTAGTTTAGAATTTTATTTTATTATAGTTCTTATAGAGTTATCTGGGTTCTGTAAATTTTTATTTATTTATTCATTTACAATTATCTTTTACCATTTAGAAACTTGCTATGATTTTAAAAAAAAATTTATATCGTAAAATATAAAAAACGTCAACCTAATATTAAATAATATATTAAATTATTATAAATTATTTGACTATATATAGAAAATTAAAAGTTTACTTATTTATTTATCTATATACGTATACGAGGTTTGTTCAAAAGAAAAGATGAATTTTGAATTATTTCGAAGTGTTTATTTATTCATCAATATCCATTTTGTCCCCTTCAAAGTAATACCCCTCAGATATAATGCACTTATGCCAGCGCTTCTTCCAATCGTCGAAGCACTTACTGAAATTTAGGTATGGCCATCACCTCGTTCTTAGATTCAAAATTCACTTTTTCTTTTGAACAGGCCTCGTATATACGTTATCTAACTTTTATTTAAACCACTTGTCCCATAAATTCTATTCAATTTCAAAATACACACAATTACTTAATTGAAATTTATTGAATATATATAAATAGAAATTTTAATTTATTTATATTTTTTTATTGTTGAATTTAAAAATGAAATATGATCTAACTTTTTTGAGATACAATCGTGCTTATTAATTAATTCAAACTTTTCTTGTCAAACTTTGGGATTTATATTTCTCCGGGTTAATATCATGACTCTCCCCCTGGTTTTGAATAAAATCATTTTTCACATAATAAATCTCTCAATTAATTTTCTCCTAATAATTTGGAATTTAATATAGTTATCTATTTATCTAATTATTTAATCTGATTAGTATTAACAAAAATTGTAAATATTTTTTTTTAAATTCATTAGGAATTATTTCTCTTTTAACTTAGAAGAACTCAATTTAATAAATTTTTTTTCTTAATTGATGTAATTAAGCAGCTGATGTTTATAAATTTCGACATAACATTACAATTGTTCAAATGGTTTTTTAATCTGACTTTAAATATAAATAAAATACATATGAATTCTTCTGGCAGAATTTTTAATTATACATATTATTAATATAATTATTTATAATTATTTTTTTTTAGTTTTTACCGACCGACGATAGTAAGGGAGGTATAGTTTTCACACCAAATTTCACATGTGGAGATTTTTACATATCTCCACGAATCATGCATTTTCTTAACAGAAAAAAGTATTTTTAGCATGATGTCTGTCCGTCCGTCCGTCTGTCCGTCTGTCCGTCCGTCCGTCCGTATAGATGTGTACAGCCTGAACGGCTGAACGGATTTTGATGAAATTTGGTATATTTACTTAATGCATCAGTGGGATGAATTGATCAACTTTTGGTGCAAATCCGGAAACCGGAAGTGGTAGTATTAGCGATCGACGATAAGAAGGGAAGGGTTATTTTCGCACCAAATTTCACATAAGGAGATTTTTTTACATATCACCACGAATGTATTGGTTTTATCCTCGGGAAAAATCATCTTCATTATGTTTTTCTTAATTTAAAATTATATGACGTCACCCAGCCCTTCATGACATCACAGCCTCGGGTAACGCCGGCAACGCCAGCTACTTCAGCTATATATTATAAATAAAATAAAATTAAAAATATTTATGTTATATGCCTATCTGTTTTTTATTACATTAATAGATATATTAAAATTATTTGAAATTATTTCTGTAGCTGGAAATTAATTTATTTCAAACTGTCGGTCGGTTCAGACCTGGCCATAGGTCAACTTATTGTATTATTTCTTCATAATGAAATAAATTAATAAAACTATAGAAAAACTGTAGTAATTTAACAAAAGTTGTAGTTTTGTGTATTTTTGACTTATATAGTCTCCTTTGTTACTTAGTAATTTAAATGTGGCCTCGAAAGGTAAAAACAGTGTATACACAAACAGTGAAAATCATTAAAAATAGAAAAAATCTGATCTGATTTTTACCTGTTTGAATCAGTCGAAGACGCCCTACAGCAGTACTCCGCAACCGGTGTGCCGCGGCACACTGGTGTGCCTTAAAGGAGATACATGTGTGCATATTTATTATTTATGTATCCATATCTGTTTTTTATTACATTAATAGATATATTAAAATTATTTGAAATTGTTTCTGTAGCTGGAAATTAATTTATTTCAAACCGTCGGTCGGTTCGGACCTGGCCACAGGTCAACTTATTTAATCATTCATTTAGGAGATTAAAATCACATTTGTCTATTAATTATTTGAAGGACTTCAATACAAAAGAATATGTATAAAAAATATTTATAAAAATACATATCAATAAAAATTAATAACAATAAAGGAGAGATAAAACTTTTACATTTGAAATTTGAATAAAATATTTTTTAATTTAATAGTACAGACCAATATTCTCATATTTCCACTTAACTATATATTATATCTACAGATCAGACAATATAGCAATTTTCCCATGTATAGAATAGACTACAAACAATTATAAAACAAATAAATCAAATAATTAATTTAAAATAAATTATTTTTTATACTAAGAATGCCATATATATATAAAAAATATTTTATTAATAGTAGGAGCTTGCTCTTCCTTTTTCACAGTGGCCTGATATTGGAGTATTTTCTAATTAAATCTACATCAAAATTTTGAAAACATATTTAATAATATAATTAATAATTTTAAAAAATTGTTATATTGATTTTCAATAAGTGTATGTTTAGAAAAACAAATCGTAGAATTACTCTTAAAACGAATTATGAAAGTCTAAAAAAGGAATATATATATATATTTCTATATATATTATGTATTATGAAAAATTATTTCCAGGTTATTTTCACGTTTAATTGTGAGACTTGAGTCTTGACGATTCGGCGCCCATTTTGACGTCATTTTCAAAAGAGCTTATTTAAAAGGGATTTTTTGGGATTCTGGGTTTTAGTCTATGTGACCAAGAGTCGATGTTGAGATTTTGAGTTGAATGGGTGGGAGATTTTGAACTTCTTGTGTCGAAACTCCGAAGAATCTTTAGCACTAACACTACCACTGATACATGTCTGATCCTGTCGACAGCCCTATGCCGAAAATATATATATACATAGAAGTATATTTATTGAAAATTATTGAGTTTGAGAGTACAAAGAATAAAAGGAAAAACCTTTGAATTTTTTATATCATCTCTATAACTAATAACTACAAAATCATTTAAAAGTCCCTTTAAATTTAAATTCTAATGAATACCTAATAATCTTTAAATTTATTTTTTTTTATTTTAGTTTAATTATAAATTTAAAGAGATTGTCTTTTAAAATATATATAAATTTATATATACCAGGACAGATAATCTTAAAAGAACAAAAAATCAGAAAGAAAGTCGATAAGTCGATAGGTATTAAATTTATTCATTAAAAATTAATGAGTTTAAGTATTAAAATAAAAAAATAAATTAATATCCCTTAGTAATATTTACTAAGGGATAAAACTTTCAAGGTTACCACAGATTTTAAATATAAATAAAAATGTATCGGAAAATTAGTTATTTTATAATTTGTTTGAATCTGTTCTTTTTTAAAAATAAAATAAAAAAAAACTTCTCAGAAAATTAAATATTAATATAATTGGATTCAAGCAGCGTTTAATTCGTTTTCTTATAATTACTTCAATTTGAGTAAACCGACTTAATCAGTTGTGTGTGAGCGAAAGTTTTCGATTTCCTTCTTTTCTGTGGAGTCGTCATGTAAAAGACTCAATTTAATTACAATTTCTTCAACAAACTGGAAGGTATTCGTCAGAAAATAATTTGCACTTCAATTAGATTAATTGATTTTTAAGCGTGGTGTCTCGCTGGTTGTACAACACTCTACTATTGTTGGGGAGGACGACGCGTGCGCGTGTTCATCCACCACCTGTAGCGGCTTGGGGGCGTCCGCCAACGACGGCTGTCGCGCCAGTGCGTTCTTCGACATCATGCAAACGAATCGGGCATCCCCGACGGTCCTCGCCGACAAATGGTTTGAGGAAGCTGTGCATTTCCTTACCGGAGAGCGAAACGACACTGCTTCCCTGGGTCGGGCACAGTTGCGCGTTTCACTGGCACCTGCAGCACCCTTTTTTATTGCCCTTTATGCTTTACTTGTGATTGGTGGTGCTGGGGCAAATTTTGCCGTTTTGTTCACCGTGGCGAGAGGTTGGGCGAGAGGGGGTGCCGGAAGGGATTCCACATGTGGATATGTTGCCAATCTGGCGCTTGCTGATCTTGTCAAGTGTGTGTTTGTTTTACCGATGACATTGGCCATTCTCCTTGTGAGGAATTGGGTTTTCGGCTCCTTTGCCTGCTACTTTGTTCCTATGCTCCAGGTAAAGATTTAGTTCAATAAAATATTTATACAAATAACCAATTATTATGTTTCTATTTTGATAAAAATAATTTAATCAATGAAGAACTATTTATAAAAATAGATAATTAAATAAATATTACTCCAAATTGTTATAGATTATATAAACTGAAGGTAGCTTTGATTTTTTAATTTTACAATTTTTGTATTTTATTTTAATTTTCATTTAATTTTATTTTGAATCTGTTTTGTATTCTAAAATATATAGTCTATAAAAGGTTTCATTTCTTCTTCTAGTATTTTGTTCACTAGCACAAATACCGTACTAAAAGGGGACAATAACATTACAATTTTTTTTTTAATTTTCTAAAATGAAAGATTAAAAAATATAAAGTAGAATAATCTCTTTTAGAATTAGAAATTTCAACTTAATTTTTATTCAATATTAGGATATTCAAAATTTTCAAAATTCTTTAGCATAGTATAATTGACTAATCAAAATTCGTTAAATTACTTTATTTCCTACCAAATATTATATATATATATATATATATATAAATATAATTATTAATTTGTTCATTTCTAATATAAAAACATTAGACTCCCTTACCCGGTCTTCTTATTCATATATTTTAATGAAAGCATTAGAATTTATAAAAATATTTCAATGTTTATTATTTTTAGAAAAATCACCATAAAACACCTAAACAAATTTTCAATTCTCTCCAATATTTTTTTTCATTTGTCAAGTCTTTTTTATTTAAAAAAAAAATAAATAAATAAAAGAAAAAAAAAATTAAAAAAAAAAACAATATTTGAAACGAATTCCATATGAATACTTTTGTTTGCATATTAAATCAACTCAAATATTATTTTCTTTTTAGTTTTAGTTTTTGAAATAACTAATATTATTTTGATTATTAGAAATTAAAAAAAGATATACAATTTCAATTATTATTATAAAATATGAAATACTATAATAGCATAAGCTTAATTTAGTAAGATAAACAAATTATTATTATTATGGACCTCTGGAGGCAACTGAAAAGAGAAGTACCCATTTTTATTCTTACATACCCAAATAAATATACATATTATACCTATCTGACTCATCTACTATTATCGTCTGTTCTAGCTAAATAAAGTTCTTCGTTACTTCACTTCACTCAGATATGAATATCAATGTCATTCAGATCTTTATTTTAATAATATAATAATAGTAATAATATATAAATAACTTTATATATATATATTCTACTACAATATAAATATTTCATTTTTCATTTATAAATCCGTTATCATTCCAAATAAATTATAAGTTTTGTACAATATTTAAAAGCATAATAATCACTAATAATAATATTTTCATCAAGTGTCATATAAGAGGGTATTTAATTTTTAATTTAATTTTTATTTTTACTATATTCGGTTATATAAGCCACATTAAAAATAATTATAAATGCATACATATATATTCTTAAAAGCTGATGAATAAAATTTTGAAAATAATTAATTAAAATATATGGGTTTCTTATCAATATTTCATTCATTCTACCATTTTGAGGAATCGGTATTTATTTTAATATTTATTCGCAAATGGAAGCCATCATCTCATTTAGAGCAAGTTAAATTTAAGCGTATTTAATAAATAAAGTTTTTTATCTCGTCTCAATATATCATTTTCAACAATTCTCGATTCTATTCTTTATGCATTTTTTTTTTCTTTTAAATATAATTTATTGGTGGTGTTTGTCTCTTTTGTCAAAACTAACCTTCATATAAATTTGATCTTTCATAATTGAATTGAATTTCCCTATTCAAATTATTGTATCTATTTTTAAGTTATATTATTAAGTTATATTATGTGTTCGAGATAAAAATAAAGGAAGACAAAATTTTATATATGTAAGAAATTGTTTAAAATACTTCATAAACATAAAGAAAATTGATTCTGTTCTTCATTTTTAATTTTAATATTTGTTTTATGTTGATAATGTGAATAATATCGATATTATTATCCTTCTCAATTTATAATAAAAATAAATGATTTAAAATTTAAATTTTTTATCCTAACTTGTTTATTAATATATTAATTGTTTATTGATTTTGATTATTCTTTTTTTTTCAATTTTTAAAAAAAATATAGGAAACCTCTTATTGAGCTATTATTTATTTATTAGAAACCATTAAATATGTGAATATTAAATACGATTATGTTATCAATATTAGATCACAAACCCTACTCTTATCATCTTATTTCAATAGAATTAAAGATTAAATGAAAGAAAATTGTTTTTCTCAACATGTTATCTTTCTGTTTTATTACTTCTATTTAAGATTTACTAGGATTTCAGATCATTTCGACCGTTTTATGAATATCTTTCCATAACTATCTTTTATGCATTCATTTAATATGAATAAACTTTTATGTATTTATAAAATTTGAAAAAAAATATACATCTATCAGAGGAATTAAAAAAATTAAATTCCGATATAAAACATTTAACAAATAATTTATTAATAAGCTCAAAAAAAAAAATTCTATTGAACTATACTTATATATCCATATAATATATTTTAAAATAAAATGAAATTGAAAGTTTTATGTTGAATGGTCAAAAAGAGAACTGACATCTCGAAGGAAAAGGATTTAATATGATTTTGGTGATTCGTGATGGGAATTGGAGTATTGCATCAATATAATATGCAACCAACCTCTCTTCCTCGAATTCCACGAACATTAATTTTTAATTTTCTTCGTATTTCTCTTTTTGCTTTACTAACATTAATTTATAGCTAAAATTTAATTATGTTAAATTAAATATGATTTATAATTAAATTTTTTATTTTGTTTATATTTTTTTTAAATTATCAGTTTATCTATCCTGAAAGTTCAGCAACCACATTTATTCATCCGTTCCTATCCTGAGTTACCTCCCTCCAATAAACTCTTATTTATTCTCTCCTAACCCCCTCACGCCCCTTTTTATGTAGTGATTTTATCATTCCTCGGCCCATAAATACACCAAGAATCATTTTTTAAAATAAATAGAATTTGACATAATATAGTTATAAAATCTATAAATAAGTGATTTTATTTTTTATTAATATTTAGAAAAAATACCTTATATTTTTATTTATCTTCCACCAAACCATATCGATCCTTTCCAATTTCGTTATTGTCTTTTACTGTTACATATTGTCGTACTACCTATTGGCTGAATATCCATGGTTTCCTTATTATTTAATAATTTTTGCTCTAATTGTTTTTCATCATTCATGTTACCTATTCAATATTTTTTATTTTTATAATTTCAATTGATTTTTAATTTGCAGAAATTTCATACCATTCTTGTTAATTAAATAAAATTTTACAAAATAACGTTTTTTTATGAACTAAAAAGAGTAAAATAATTTTTCTATAAGCCTTTCAAAGTTTATGTTAACGAAAAATGTTGAACGCATTTAGTTTTATTTATTTATAATTTATATTTATATTTATAAGTCAAATCTTTGCAATAATAAAAATTTTATTAAACACATAAACTGACAAATTATTATGCAATAAAATTGATAGATTAAGAGCTAAGAAATTAATCTTTTTATATTTTTCGCTGTAATATACTTATATCAAAGTATGTAACAAATTTTAAAAAAAATCAATCAATATTTATACTTCAGATTTCTTTGAACAAAAATTAATCGGAACAACACAAATGTAGTTAGTTACTAAAAGCAATTAATCGCTAATAACATTATAATTAATTAATTATAATTCAATTCTATTTCTTCCTTATCTTCTAGGAATTCAATGAAATATCTACAAAAATTTTTAAAAGTCTATCTTAATTTAAAGTTGATGAAAATCAATTTCAATTTGTCATAAAAGCAAACAGACAGACAGATAGACATGAAGCGAAGTTGTTAAAAACGTTATAAATATCATATATGAAACAATCTTAGAATTTTAATTTTGAATGTAGATATTTATAGGTATATTCTTTAATTTAATTAGGTGAAATAAGTAATGAAAATTCTGGTAATTAATTAATAAGATATACAAAATAAAAATTAGCGTACTTGTTTATGAAAAAATGGCACCAAAAGAAATATTGAATAGATACTAATTAAAGAGAGGAATATTTAATAATATTAATTCGGAGGTTTATATAAATAGAATATATAAAATGAATAATGGAAATATTGTAATAATTTAATTATATAATAAAATAATATATAAATAATATATTAATTTGAATGTTTTAAGTCACCATGAATCTCAATTTAAGTGTGTTATCCCCTGTTTCCTTCATGTCGGTTTTATTTTTACCGACCGACGATAGTAAGGGAGGAATTGTTACATTTCTAATTATATAGTCCTCATTTTTACTATCTCGCCAGAGATAGTATTGCGATCACGAAAATTTTCGATGTTGAGATTTTGATGTTTTTATACTTTTTGAAGGTTCCTGAATCATTTTCACTAAGGTTGAGAAAAATGTCTGTGTGTGTGTGTGTGTGTGTGTGTGTGTGTGTGTGTGTGTGTGTGTGTGTATGTAGGCAAGATTACGCAAAAACGGTTTGAGCTAGAATGATGAAATTTGGTACATGGACATTATTCAAAATTCATAGTTTTCTATCAACTTTTGAGAAATGTAGCTCAACCGGAAGAGGGTCATTACCTACAACGTTTTGATTTTTTTTCCTCTAAAGTGACCGTAAAAATAAAGATATATGTTTGATAATTTTTCACATGATTAATAATTGTATAAAACTGCTATATATAGAATTTCAGCTTGATTGATTCGCTGAAATTACCAGAATTAATTTTTTAACACTGAAAATCTCACGCGCCAACACGTGACGTGGTGCCATCAACAAAAAGCCAAACATGCGCTGGTTTAATATTTATTATTTATTATTTATAATTTATAATTAATTAAATTTAATTTAAATATAATATATTATGTTATTGAATCCAATTCAAATTGCGAGATAGTCGAGTGGAGACACTCCAGCTAATTTTTTTTGTAATTGTTCAACATCTGTTCACATTAACTTTAATTTTACAGTTATGAATAAAAAAAATATTGTTTTTATCATTAAATATTATCTCATAACATTTTCATACAATAAATTAGAAATTTTTTAAAATTATTTTATTTTTATTATAGTGTTTTATTTAACTTGCTTGGTATGGTTCAAATCTACTAACTCATTTTTAATACAGTTGCAGTTGACCAATCGAACTAAAACTTTGCACACTTTTCAGATTTGGATGACAATACATGAATATGAAATATTGTTCAAATCTGGTATCTGGTATTGTAGAACCCCATCATGAAGAAGAATATACTTATTGAGGCTAAGAGAAAAAATATTTTCTAGTTTTTAGTGCATTTATAAATAAAACACTGTAACTTAATTTTTTTTTAATTATTTATTTTTTTATTTATTTGTTTATAATAATTTTTTTTTTTAATTATTTATTTTTTTATTTATTTGTTTATAATAATTTTGATTCAAAAACGTAAATATCAAAAAATATTTTTATTTTAAATATTTATCTGTTTGTTTATCGATTCGCTTATGGTGGTATGTATCTCATGCTGTCCTAGCTCGTAAGTGCTAATTTTGGTTTTGTCTGGCTAATCTTTTGGGTCATTTTTTACCGAATTCTAAATTCAAAGCATTTTTTTATATTAAAATTGTTATGATAACGTTATGTTTATATTAAATTTTTTTTTATAGAGAATGTTTTTATAAAGAATAGATTTATGAAAAAATAATAAAAGATACTACGAAGAAGGCTTACTTTTCATTTTAATAAAAATTTGAAGGCACTATTTCGCAGTTACAATGAATGGGTATCTTACTTCTTTCATAATCTAATTTAATGTAATCCGACCTAATTATTACAAGTAGTTCTAATACTATTCAACTTATTATGTGTCTCAAATTTTATATTGATCATTATTGATTGTTATTATTTTTTATTTATTGTCAATATTTATTTCTTATAGAATTTTTTAACTGCTTTCTTTCAGCTTGCAATAATTTGATTTATATTTCTTAATAATGGATTTACAAAAGTAGAGATTCTGGTCCATTAAGTTCAAAGGAATTACTCGATTTATTATTTGTTATTGATTATTGATATATTATTTTTAAATCAATATTTCGTATCATTGTTCTGCAATTGATATTTCATTCCATTCAAAGAATCTATTATCGTTTCGATATATAAAACAAAAATTAATATGATATAGATATAATATATAAATATATATATATAGTCAAATTTAGATAAATCTAGTCTTCTCCGAGATGTTAGCAATCATTCTTTTAAAGTTCATTTTCAATTAGAATATCCTCTCCGATTAAAGCTGAGAGCAATTGAAATGGAGCTCAAAAGAAATTCTAATAGATATGACAAGCAATGGACAGTTGACACTTATTAATATACCAGATTTATTTTTAAAATTAAAAAAATAACATCAAGATAAAATTTTACTAAATATATTAACAAATTTATTATATAATTTAGAAACATTCCTGTAATAATACATTATATTGATGTGATGATAATTTTATCAGTTCAGTAGAATAACGCATTTTAATTTATAATATAGATCATAAATCATTATATTTATCTGTAGGTGTAAATGATATTTAATATAATTAAATTTAATAGGTGTATATTAAACTATATTTAACTAGTATCATATATTGAGCGTTAAATTAAAATTAAAATCATTTAAAAAAATATATAAGTATCTTTATATTTTATATTTTATTTATTAAAAGTAGATGTTTTTTAAATTAATATTTTTTTTTGTTTCCTGCTTATTTCAAAATGAAATGTTCCGTCAGCAATACTAGTAAAATATAATTTAATTATATATTATAACAATTATAATTTTTTTTAAACAACTTTATTGAAATACCGCTGATGGATGGATTTAATAAATTTTGTTGACAAATCCACTATCTTTTAACTTTTAACACACCATTCTTAAAAGAATTTCATATGCCACTTAACAACTCTTAGTAAATGATTCAAAGCAAGTAAACAAACCTTGAAAGCACTTATCGACCTAAATAATTGTTTTGTTCGATATATATACCTTTTTTATCTCTAGTATTGAAAAAAAATATTCAATTTATTATGGCTCATATATGTAGACGTAGAATATAAAAAATATCTACAGGATTTAGTTTATAAATGGAATGAGATCCATCTGACTCATCATCAATCCAAATCACTTTTTAATCCTGGAATTAGAATCCCAAGCACATCTTTCAAATCAATCCTTTGATAACAATTAAATGCATGCACAAAAGAGAGGATTATTAAGATTAATCAATAAAACCCAACTTTAAAAATAATCAAATGCATTTGTTTATTTATTTAATGTTTGTTACATATGTGTATTTTTACATTTTAACAATAACAATATAGGTACATTTTGAAAAAAAAATTCATAATTAATTTATCAATAAAAATTTAATAATAATTTTTTATATTAATTAAATGTTCTTCGAAAAATAAATGAGAATAGCATTACTTTAAATAAAAATTCGAAAGAATATTTGAGACTAATTAAAGATATAATATATTTAATATATACGGGAATTAGTAACATTGGTATTTTTATACGAGGGCAGGTCAACAAGTCCATGGCTTTTGGAATTTTCCGTCTCTTAAATGAAATGGCAACATTGCTCCTTTCAGCAGGCAACTCCTGTCAAAATTTGAACCAGCTGGGTCTTTTAGTTTTTGTTTGACAACCATTAATGCCAGACTACCTCGTGATTTGAGAAGAAAATGGAAAAAAATGAATTCCTATGCTCATTAAGCATTATTTTTTGCGGAAAAAACATCACTGAAACCGAGATTTTACCCAATTTCGTAACCGTGGATGATACGTGGATCCTCCACAACACACCAGAGACCATCCGTCAAAAAGGTGGGTTTTTCAGTGAATCCACACCAAAGATGTTCTCGACACATCTTGTTTTTTGAAAGGGATAAAAAAAATTGAAAAAACGTTGGACAAAGTATATAGAGCTCAACGGAGACTACGTTGAAAAATAAAATAATTTTTTTATCCAAAAACCTTTGTTTCATTCAAAAAGTTACGGACTTATTGACGTACTCTCGTATTTGAATATATGTATCTTACAAATAATAAGGGAATTTTTGAAATAAATATTTTTTTATTCAATTTAGAATAAGAACGATTTAATGAATAATATTTATTCTTTAATATACGTTATTATTCTCTCTAGAAAAAATATCATGATATCATTTAAGTATTTAATAGATGTATATACAGGAATGTTTCTTAATAATATAATAAATTTATTCAATTATTTAGATGAATTTTATCATTATCTTATTTTTGTAAATTTAAAAATTTGTATAATGGATCACACATAGTCACATAGTAGACCTTCAGAATAATAATAAAATACATTTTGATAAAATCCTCCAAAATAATCTTTTTGGATATAAAATTTATATAATATATTCCATATAAAAATCATAAAATTCTATATAACTTATAAGGTACAACAGCCTTGTTTACAATAAAATGTACACAACAATAATGTATATTGACTATATTGGATTCTGTTTTTAAATTATTTTTAACTGAAAAACAAGAGTTTTCTATATTTTTATGTGCTTTCTTTTCAGTAAGTTAATCAATTTTTATAAATATTATTTTATTTTGGATATTCTTGCTACCCCCTTAGTGGAGCGCACCCCACAGGTTGAGAATTACTGAGTTACAGTAATATTTTAAAAGAGATTTTTAAAAAAATAAATCAAATAAAGTATAATTTTAAATCTTATAATATAATAATTTTAAATAATAAATTTGATTAAATCGTGTGTTGCTCAAATCAGTTAACCTTTTATTTTTATTCACCTATTATAATTATATTATCCCATTAAATATAATACACTTTTACACTTTAATATATAAATGAAAATTACCACTTTTGTTTAAAACCCACTAGGGAAAGAGATACTTTCCCTTTAAGAAACTAATTTAGAAATTCATGGGCTACATCTGTCTTGGCGAGAATGGAGGGACGTTAGAATAAAATACTTATTGCGAAAGGTTTTTTTTACCATAGAACAACCCATTGAAAGAAAAAATCTTCAAGTTGGTTTATATTCGGAATATTAATTAATAGTATTATGAAATTTAAAAAATATATAAAAAAATTATTTATTGATCTTGATATAAGTATTATAAATTTATAGTTTAAAAAAGTTATAAAATAATGTTTTATTTTTAATAAATAATCTTTATTTGTTAAAAATATTTTTTAAATAATGCTCCTAGTTATAACTAGATTTGTTCTCCAGAGAGCTTAAAATTAAATGTTGTATAGTTCTCCAAAAATCAATACATTAAGTGCAGATAATATTACTATTCAGAAACACTATTCAAAACTCAGAGATGATTTTTTAAAATTTTTTTCCAACTTTTGCACACTTCGAACAAACTCTTCAAAAGTTACTTCACATTTTATTGATTTCATTTAATAAAACACACAAATAATATGCTTATTGGTGTATTCTAAATACAAATATATAATATGATAGGTTTTATTAAATATTTGAGACGAGACAGGTCCTGTTGCCAAAATATGAATTGATCGATATTTTGTGAGAAAAAGTTAAGAACCCTTAATTATAACAAAAAAAATGTAAAATTGATTTTATTAAATATTTAAAATATATATATATATATATATATATAAATTTCAAACCAACAGATTAATTACATATAATAATATGTAAATATGTATGTTTTTTTTTTGTTTTTAGAAAATGTGTATATTTACTTACAATCTATAAATATAATTATTTTTTTGTATAAATTTAAAAAAATATATTGGAATAAAGAAATACTTTATTTTTATATATTCGAGATATAGAATAAGAGTGTTTTAATTATAAAACAAACAAACAAGTTTTTAGTTATGTTAGTAGTTATCGATTATATATATATATATATATATTTATACAATAATATTTATGTGACTAGACTTGAAGAAAGTTTCGAATGATGTAAATCATTTGATTTGAGTTTATTCATCAAAACATTCTATTCTAACATTCGATTGTCTTATCTCCGATTGAAATTCTTTCAACGAGACATACACAACTGAGATCAAGGCTTTCTTTTATCGAATTAGGAAACTTTTCTTCTTCATTCACAAAAAAAAACGAAAATAATACTAATAATAAATTTAAAAATAATAGCAAAAGATTAAGAAAATAAATATTTTAATTTTTGAATAAAAAAAAAACAAACAAAATTATAAAATACTTGTATTTTGTTTATCCTTTATAGGGCTATCGGCAACATTTTAGTGTTACTTTATTGATTATTCTAATATTAATGAGAATTTAAAATTTTAATACTAGATACAAAATTATTTCAATATTCAAACGAAATTATCAATTATGGATTGAATTGAATTTCGTAATTACTATATTTAATTCATTATATTTTATTAAATCTACTTTTCCCAATGGATACTTGCATAAAAAATGAAATTTATTAAGAACCAATAATATAATATATAATTATAGGTAGAAATATATATATATACAAGTATTATATCGTATACATAAGTATATATATTATATTGCTTATAAATTAATAGAAAGGAATTTTATATATTTGTTTATAAAAAATTCATGAAATGTTTAAAATTCAATTCATTTACTACAATCCAATGATTAATTACTTTTTAAAAATTCAATCACGCGTTGATACGATATTTAAAGTTGTGACATTTTAGATCCAATGCAAATTTTGAAAAAAATAAAACAAACAATTAATTGAATTAAAAGTTAATTAAATGTTATTCCAAGAGATTGCATTTTTATACCTGATTCAATAGATATCTAATTTATGGTAATCCTTTATTATTTTACATTAATGACATCTTTTTTCTATATATATATATAAACAGTATACCTATTTATTTATTTTTGATTTTACGGATTTCCAAACTGCTCATACTTCTCACCGATATCATTAAATTCATTAAATAAAGAAAATAAATTTTAATCATTTACACCAGGGTAGATTGAATTTCTGATATTTCATTTTAAGTAGATTCAAAATTGGTTTCAAAATTTCACATCTAAAAGAAAATGTATGGTAAAATCACTTTAAAATAAGTTTAATATTCTATAGGGTTAATATACTCTTTTAATAAATAATAAATCATTTTAAATATTTTATATAAATTTTTTCAAATATCTTATATCTCTGATTTTCGAGGTCAAAATATCACATCTGCACAAAATGGAAGATCAATCATTTCCATGTGAATAATTTTTAAATTAAACAAAAAACTTTTTAAAAGAAATTAAATGTTATATAGTCTATTTCAAGTAAAACTTTTAATTAAATTTATTTTAAATACAGTTAAGGTTTAAATAAAAAACTTTTTAGTTTTCTTATTTTATTTTTTTAAAACATCTCTAAATGAGAAAATTTATTGAAATATATTTAATTTTATATTTTAATGTTTATATTGTGCAATTTCCAAAAAATGAGACTTTCATAAATAATAATTAATCCTCAACTCAATTTTCTAAACACGATATGAATTGCTGTAATATGTATTTTCCTGACTTTTTTTGGTTGTGTGTTAATCTTTTTCCTTTCTAACATTATCTCTTCAGTAAACTATCTAAAATTAATATTCTAGCTAATCTTCCTTTTTTTCATTTTTCTGTTCCTTCCTTCCTTTTTTGTAGAATAAAATTTGAGTACCGGGACCCCGAGCCTCGGCTCGGTACTTAAGTTAAAAAAAAATAATTCATTATTATTGGGTTTGGCTGGTAATATTAATTTTTGGGACACCGAGCTGAAATACAATTCTTTAATTATTTATTACAATTATTAAATGTTGCATCAATGCATCAATCTGAATAAAATGAATGGAACTTGGTGTCCTCAATAATACATAAATATGTATTATTAGGTATGTTTCTAAGTGAATGAATATTTTTTTTATTGGAAGAATGATAAATATATATCGTAATTTATAATTATAAAATATTATTAAAATATATATTTTTAATTTTATTTCGAAATTAAATTAAAAATTTTAAAATATTTTAAATATAAAAAAATATTAATACAATAACCTTTAAACAAAGGCGGGAGTCAAATTTCAATATGGATGCCATTTTTGACGTCTCCATATATAATTTTAAATTAAGAAATAAATAATTAAGATGTATTTTTCCTGAGTTGTGATCAATAAAAATCAATTTTTCTTTATAAATACTATATCTAGTGTGAATTTGAAAAAAATCGTTAGAGCGGTTTTTGAGAACCCATGGCTATATATATATACAATTTTAGCTAGCATAATAAGATAAGATATCAATTGCCATGAAAACAAAACAATTGAATTTTCTCTAAATAGTCTAAATGATCTTCCAACTTAACCAAGAGTATATAAATTAAATAATTTTAAACTTAACTGGATGTAGGTAGAGTATGTATATGATAAAAATCTATATTCATAAACTTATAAAAAGCAAGGACAACGCCTTTCAAGTCGGCTATATCAATTAGGTGTTCTATGATCAGTAGAACGGCTCCTATCAACTTAACTTAACCTTATTTTCGTGTCGCTGCTTTATCAAGTAGCATCCCAATGTTGATTCCGGAGGTTGAGTTGACTTCGTCCCATACACCCCAGCTAGAGAAATTCCCTTGCCATATCCAGGACCACGAGAATATGAGCCAGCTACGCTACCCCCCACCCTGTGCGCCTTCTATAAACTTATAGGTAGGGATTAAAAGAAAAAAATAGTAAAAAAACAAATAAAAAAGGCAATTGTTTTCATCAAAAAAGTCTTTTTTTAACTATATTAAATTCTTTAAAGTTTTAACCTTCAAATATAAATAAATATTATTGTTTTTAATTCAAAATTAATTTCTTTTATTTTATGATAAGTGATGGTATAAATTCAAATAAATTAAATATGAATAATTATCAAGTCAGAATTAAAAACAGGTTACAAATTAGAACAAACAGTTATTAAATTTAATGTTGATTTTAACTTGAATACTATTAATTATATTAAGGTGTAAAAAAATTTATTACCTATTACACTACATTAAAAATAATTGTAAAGATATAAATGAACATTATAATTGAATATTAAATTTTAAGTAAATTGAAACAAACAAGAATTAACATCGAACGGAATATTATTATTCTATCGACTTTTCTAAAGCAAGGCACTGAAAAAAGAAGAAAATAAAAGAAACTAAAAGAATAGAAAACCTTTTTACTACGATCAGTTAATTTATAATTAAGCCCATGGATTAAAGGGAATTTCTCTTTAGGGAACCTTCTAGAGTAGCATGTTTGGATTAGGTTAAACTTTACACGGGCTGTCCAATTAAAAAACAACTCCCTATTATTTTAAATTGATATTCACGTTAGTTAAAATAAAAATTGAAAAAATAATATATATCTATATCATATGAATGGCTTCGGGTCCACTTAACATTTTTCTTATTAATAGAGAATTAATTATTTTTTGTAGGATTTCGTTCAATATATAATATCTACTAACAAGCTGAATTTCACTATCCTCATCAGTGAATATTCATACTCTAACCTTTGTGTGTGTGACTCAACTCTAAATAATTATCTCATCAACAACAACCCTTCACTTTAAAAAAAAATTATAAATAGCAACAACCTTGATAACGCTACAATTGAAAATAAATATTTTTATAGGTCGCCAGATTATTTATAAAAAAAAAAAAATTAAATTTTAGACCAAAATATTTTAAATAATAATTAAATTTTTTTTTTTTAAAAAAAAACTATTTTTCTACTAGGCTATATTTATTTAACACACTATAAATTGGAGGTGCTAGGTTTTTAATTATTTTACGCTTAAATTATTCAAATGAATCGCTTACGGTTATATAATTCGCCATATTTATTTTTTCTAAATTCAATACATTCAATAGGCTATCGACATGTTGTTTTTGCATGGCTAATTCAATAAGCTTTACAAAATTTTTTATGAATTTTAATTCATATATGTGTACACATCACTCACAATTTTATTATATTATATGAATTTAATTGAAATTGTTAATAATACGATTAAAACATTTATAGACAAAATAAAGGGGATCCATAATATGAAATATGAAAAAGTTTTAATTTCATCAAGCTAGTAATTAATTTTTATAAACTTAATTAAATCCTTAATTAAACAGAATCCTACAAAAATTATTAGACTATTTAAAATTATATGTATATTCAATATAAAGTTAAGTTTTGGAAAATTATTGTTTATATTTTCCTTTATATTAATAACAGTTGGTAATGGAATCCAGATAAAATTAATGAGTTTATGAAAATTTTGAAACTAAATGATAAGGGGAAAATTTGAAATAAAAGAATTTGTAAATTATTTATTAATAAAACAAATATATATACATCTTTAATCTAAAAGTTTATCTTTAATGAGTTATTGATGACTTCACCTCTTTCGTCCATTGTACTTATATTCCATCAATTTTTACCGACCGACAATAGTAAGGGAGATATTGTTTTCACACCAAATTTCACATGTGGAGATTTTTAGATATCTCCACGAATCATGCATTTTGTTAACAAAAAAAAAAGTATTTTTAGCATAATATCTGTCCGTCCGTCCGTTTGCTGTGTGTCCGTATAGATTTGTACAGCTTGAACGGCTCAATGGATTTTGATGAAATTTGGTGTATTTAATTAATGCATCAGTATGATGAATTGATCAACTTTTGGTGTATATCCGGAAACTGGAAGTGGTAGTATTATCGATCAACGATAGGAAGGGAAGGGTTATTTTCACACCAAATTTCACATGAGAAGATTTTTTACATATCTCCACGAATCATGCACTTTGTATTGGTTTTATCCTCGGAAAAAATCATCTTCATTAGTTTTTTCTTAATTTAAAATTATATGATGTCAACCAGTCCTTCATTACGTCTCAGCCAGTGCATTCCTATATATTAGATATAAATAAAATAAAATTAAAAATATTTATGTTATATCCATATTTGATTTTAGTGCATTAATAGATACATTTAAATTATTTGAAATTGTTTCTGTAGCTGGAAATTAATTTATTTCAAACCGTCGGTCGGTTGGCCATAGGTCAACTTATTTATTATGGGATAGCACAAATAGAATAATTCTATATTTAAGTAATTTAAAATTCTCTAAAGAAAATAAATATTCTCCTATTTTTTTATTACATCCAATAAAAAATACAAGGGTACCTTTTTTAACTAGAATAATTTTTCTTTTTTATTTTTGTTATACTCCATTTGCATATGTATACATAGTAATCATGAACAAAAATTCATTAATTATTTTTTTTTTAAATCAATATTTCATTTTTATAAATTGTTTATTTTCTCTATTATCTTCTGGAGATTATAAAAGTATTGTGCTACAAGAATTTATTTCCATTATAAATATTTATCGAAAAAGATGTTTAAAAAACGTTATTAAAGGATATTTGAAATAACTAAAAATATAATCATAAATCTTCGCTTAATTTAGAAAGTTTTGACAAGTTAATTTTAAATAAATTTCTAATTTATAAAAAGTCTAAAATTGTGGCAAGAATGGGAGACGAAAGATCTATTTGTGGAAGAGACTGATTGGGAAGCGACTGGTTGTGTAGGAAGGGATGTATGAGTGATTGTAGAAAATATGAGTTCGATGGTAGTGGCACAGGACAGGAACGTTTGGAGAAGGGTGGTTGCTAAGGCCAAAAACTTTTGAGTTTCATAAAGCCACAGAAATAGTTAAATAAAATGAACTAAAATTTAATATGAATAATTTAGACATTGATAAAAATAAAAACAAAATCTGTTATCTTGATTTAATTATAATCACAATAATGATCATTTTAGTTTTATGTTTTTGCCACCACAACTATTTATCTTATATATACTATAATTACTTCCTCAAGATTATACTAATGACATATAACTTTATTAGATTAAAAAAGAAAACAAAAAAAAACAAAGGAAAGAAAGAAAAGAAAATGGAAAATAACTTTCTAATTGTAATTTATATATCAACAATAAATTTTAAGACTTTGGCATCATTTCAATGTAAGTGGAAAGTTTGTTGGAAATAAACATTAGATGGTCGTTGATCTCAAAATATGAAAAAAAATACTTTTTCATTTATTATTTTAATTTATAGTTTTTATTTTTAAATTTTAATTTTGCCGAAATTGTAATATTATATAATATATACATCTATAACTCATTTCAACTAAATAAATATTCCTCCTTTAAATTATTATATATCTACAGGTCTGATGAGTAAAGGGTAGTTTAGAAAATTATATCAATATTATTTGTAATTACAGGCGAATATATTTAGTGAAAAAGAATAAATATTATAAAACAGTATTCATTTCTATATTAACTTCATTCAAATAAATTTTAATTTACTTCTATTCTAAAATAATATTAAATATGATAAAATTAAAAAAATAGAGTTAAGACATATTCTTCAAAATAAAATAAAAAATTCGGAATTTTCCTATTGAAATTTTAAAAATATATTAATTAAATGTTATTTTTTTATTATATTTTATTTCTTTTTACTTTCTCGCATACTTCGTATAAGGGAAGTATTGGAATCGTCAAAAATTTTGACTTCGAGATTTCGATAGATCTTGACGTTTTAGACCTCCCTGAGTCGGAAAATACCATTTTTCGAATTATGTCTGTGTGTGTGTATGTATGGATGTATGGATGGATGTAATGTTTGTCTGTGAGCAAATTTACTCAGAAACTAATCAAGCTAGGACTTCGAAATTTGGTACACCGATATTATTCACAGTTTGTAGATTTCTATCAAAATTTCGTCAAAATCGGTTAACCGGAAGTGGTACTTTACCTACACTGGTTGCGTTTACCTTTCAAGTAAAGTACCAGTTTGCTTAGAGATATTGCTTCATATTTTGTATATAAATTTAAAAATATGAAAAAAATTTAGATACCAAATTTCATCATGATCTGACTACTGGAAGTGACATTTTACCTATACAAGTAGCGTTATGTGTAAATTATAAATATATATAATAGTGTTAAACGATTTTACTTTATAAATTAAATTAATTAGTTTGTTTATTTTTATTGTTGTTAAAACATAATAATAATAACCTAATTACCTATTTATATGCGGGAAAGTCTAGGGGAGGGAGGACACTCCCGATTTTTTCATTTCAAATTAATTATATTATTTCACGCAAATTAATAAATTAAATTATATTTTTTATTGTATTATTTTATTATTATTTATTTATTTATTTATTTTGTGTAAATGATAGTACTTACTAGTATTTAAATTTTTTCTTAAAATATATTTTTTATAAATAATTATATTACAATAATTTTAATAATAATATAATAAGTATTATATAGAATATATAGTATATAATTTCCTCAATTTTAAACTCTTCCTAGATATATTCAGATATGTATATAATTTAACTATATAATTATTCATTTCTCATTAACGATTAGTTATGATCTGTGTCAAAGTAAAATATATCACATAACCAAAGATATTAGTTAGACGAAATTCCAATCTACTCCAACTACAGTATGTAAAGATGGAGACATAAATCAAATAATATTCAACAATGACATAGTTATATATTTTGAAAAATTATTGAACACCCTATTGAAGGATTCCTCCTTTCTTAAAATTTGCTATAAAATGAATTTACAATTGAAAAAGTGAGAACAATTCGAAATTAAAAATCCATTTTCCTTCTTTTATTAAATAAATTACTTCATTCATTTATTATATATAGTAGTATATAAAATGATTATACGTCTACCTATAGGCTATGTATATATAGGTATAATACAATACTATAAAGGTTTTTATGAATGTCAATCTGGTAATTTATTTTTTTTTAATAGAAATATAGGTGATTAAAAATTAATAGCATAGAAAAGAAAAATCGATTTACTTATTGTTAACTTAAATACCATGCACAAGATTAGATCTGAAAAAAAACATTTCGAAGAAAAATGTATAAAAATCGAAATAAATAGATAGTTGATATTTTGAAATGATGCTTGAGTTAAATTGATTTTTAACATGGCATATGTAGAGAATATATTCTTTTTTTTTCTTTGCGTTTTGGCGACCTTCCAGTGAAATGGTTTTGAAATATCAAAACAGATTACAGGTAAAAAAAAGTAGAAGAATAAAATTTATTTTAAATTAGCTGGAGTGTCTCCACTCGACTATCTCGCAATTTGAATTGGATTAAATAACATAATATATTATATCTAAATTAAATTTAATTAATTATAAATTATAAATAATAAATAATAAATATTAAACCAGCGCATGTTTGGCTTTTTGTTGATGGCACCACGTCACGTGTTGGCGCGTGAGATTTGCAGTGTTAAAAAATTAATTCTGGTAATTTCAGCGAATCAATCAAGCTGAAATTCTATATATAGCAGTTTTATACAATGTTTAATCATGTGAAAAATTATCAAACATATATCTTTATTTTTACGGTCACTTTAGAGGAAAAAAAATCAAAACGTTGTAGGTAATGACCCTCTTCCGGTTGAGCTACATTTCTCAAAAGTTGATAGAAAACTATGAATTTTGAATAATGTCCATGTACCAAATTTCATCATTCTAGCTCAAACCGTTTTTGCGTAATCTTGCCTACATACATACACACACACATAATTTTTGAAATATGCTTTTTTTATTCTTTCAAGGAGTAGAAATAAAATATTTAGTTCGTTTATATGCTTCCAGGAAAGATAGTTTTTAATAAATAACCCTTGTATTTGATTTTGATAATATATTGGCAAATAAACTATTTATTTATTTTTTTTTCTTTTCTGAAAAAGGGTTTTCAGGGTTATTCAACAAACAACCAATAAAACGAATCCTTGTCTTTTATTTATGCATCCCACTTACTTATATTTAAAATTCAGCCTCTTTCAAATATAAAATAGGTACTAGTGCAGTGATTAAAAAAAAATGATTTAGGTAGCAAATTTTATTTTTAATTTAATTGTTTTTTTTTTATGGAAAAATAATAAATTGGATTAAACAAGGGATTACGTCAAGGGGTCGATGACTTATTTAGTAAACAAATATTTCAAGTATATGTCATTGAATGGAACATTTGAAAACAAGGTCAACAAACTTGTAAAGTTTACGGAATACCTATATATATGTATATTTTGAAATTATAATAAATTGACTTTATGATAAGTTGTTTAGAAATAGAGAAATTCAAAAATATTTTAAAAACAAAAATAAATTATTAATAAAACAATCTATATTTGATTATTTGTATATATAAAAAACATAAACACATAAATTCCATATTCCACTCAGGGCCGGTTCTAAGGTTTTAAGCGTCATTTCATACAAATTATTTTTTAAAAAATATTTTATTTTTATATCGGCGCCTCTCGAAATTCGGCGCCCCGGACAATCGCCCACCTTGCCCGCCCCTTTATCCGGCGTTGATTCCACTTATTTAATGAGTAATATTTACAATTAATATTTTATTCTAATTCATTTCAAAGTATTTAATTTAAATAAAATTTATTACTATTATTATTATATTATATTGTTCTTAATTTTTTCAAATAGGTAACAAAAATATTTAAAATATTAATTTATAATCCTATATTTCTACTATAACGGACATTTTTAATGGGTCATGAAGACCCTAGTGGTATATTGTTGGTATTCATCAGGGTAGTATCAGGCTTGTAGTGGCCAAAATCCCACCTCAGGCCTATGAATAATTAATAATGCCCCCCCCCTCTTTAGAACCTTAAGCTATTATATCAAGGGAGAAGAGGCCATATTTATCTCCGAGGCTTTTTGTTTAGTATATTGTGACACTAGACACACCAACTTTCTGAACTTTCCAGAATGATATTCGCCAGGTTTTCCGGCGTAGGTAATTTCTACTACTACAAACTTATTAAATTGTAAATTTATAACTGAAGCAGAAAGACGAAAATAAGTTAGACTATTGTGATAGTGATATATATTATTATATTATATAATTTACAAGAGTAAAAGAATAAAACTGAAGCAAATTTTACTGAATCATTTAAAAAGGATCTGAAGGGATAAATTGTATAACAAATGGTAAAATATAATATTTGGTAAATTTAATTAAGTTTTAGAATGTATTAATAAACTTAAATTAACCAAATGTATGTTTATTGAAATTTTTCTTTTTATGTTTTATTTATTATTTTTTTTAACAAATTGCCCTACTTTCGTAGATTCACTTACACAATCGTATAGAGATAAGTATAATTTTCTTCGGCATAATACCATTCTTTTCTCTCGTATTTCTTGCTCATCTTATCCCTTAGCTTTAATCAGGAACTTAGGCCCAAAATAGGATGTGACGAAGTCATCTAAGATTTGTTTCAAAGATACAAGAAATTATAAGAAGTTTTCTGTTAAGGATTAAGGCGCTTTACTAAGATATAGAAGGATATAGCAAGATAATGATTGTTATAGAAATTTATGTTTTAGAGATTATAATATATTTATATAGATAAATATGGATGGATAGGTGTAGGTGTGTCACCCATTTATCCATTAGTAAAGTAATAAAATAAAAGCTGACTTTTTATTCAAAAAATCCCAAAGAAAAACCTAAAGGTTTGTTATAAAATTTAATTGTTTACCTTAATTTTATTCAGTTAAATAACATAAAACATATTAAAATAAAACTTATAAATAAATTTATTTATTTATTTTTAATTTAATGAATTTTGTAAAAAAAGCATATTTCAATTAATATATAATATATTTTAATAGATAGATATGTGTTAAAAGTAAACCATATTTCTGTGCGATTTAGATTAAATATATGATTAAGTAAATAAAATTCTAAAAATTTCAAAAAATCAAATTCTAAATGTTTTTTATAGATATTCATAAAATCTATACTCTTGTGTCTAAATATGAGGTAATATAAGAATACTAAAAGTACTTTGCATCATATGCTGGCGGCGGAATGAAATTCTTCTTAGAATATAAAAATATTAAATTTATTTAAATATTTTTTTTATTTTTTTTCAATATTTAATAATAACAAAACAAAATTTTAAAAAAAGTTACTTACAAATTAATAATTTTGACAATTTGTAACTAACTTCATTATGTTACAGACATCACATACATACGACGGAAATTATGATAGAGATAATTTCATTATAATTAAATCAGCCAATTGTGAGTTTACTATAAATATCTTGGTAAGACAGAGAGAGAGAAAGATATAACAAAATTACCTACATACTGAGATTCTCTAGTTAATAAAACTTAAAGGCATCTACAAATTTTTAAAATATTTGTTTGTAATCTACAGATGAATGGATATAAAGGAGATATAAGAGTTTTATACTGGAAGGGGCATAAGAAGGTCAAAATCATTCACAGCAAGCGATTCTATATCTTATGTTCCTAACAGATAACTCAAAAGATATTATATGATTATGGTATAATTATATTTCATATTATATTATACCTTTAAATATCAGATCCTTCAGTTTATTTTGGTTATTCCAAGAACTGTTTTAGATTTCAATTATTTTTAATTTTTATTACGAGGATAATTTCTTTGGAAATTAATATAATAATTGTTTTAAGAACATAAACAAATTACAATTACAAAATATGAGATATTATAAAATTTATTATTATACTAATATAGGGATATAATATATTATATATATTATTATCCAAAATATAATGATATATTTGAAAGAAAAAAGTTCTTTTTAATCTTAAAGTTTTCCAAATGAGAGTGTGTGGGCAAACAAAACTTTTCCCTAAACTAACCTCACAAGAACGTTTAGATACACCGAAAATATCAATTTTGCAGAGTTTGTAATCGAGAAAGAAAAGTAGTCTGTTTGTTTGACTTGCTATCCATGGGTAAATGGTGAAATAAAATACTTTTAGAATATTTAAATAGTGAGTAAAATGATTGAGAGAAAGATGATTGAACTACCAAATGAAAGTTTTATAAAATATTTATTGTTGTAATGATTTCTGAAATGGTTTGTTAACTACCCGTCAATTTTAATGACTAAGTTCTTTGCCTTCAATTTATAATAATTAAAAAGAAAGTTGGATTAATTAAAGTACTTCTAATTAATAATTAAACATAAATACATTGTTTTTTTAGTGTCTTTAAGTGAGAAAATTACTTAGAAGAATAGTGGTATTTTTTTTGTTTGTTTAGACTGATTAACAAATAACTAGATTTGTTTTAAAACTAAAAGCACAGCAGTAAAAACCTCAAAACAACATTACATAAAATCGACTTGGAAATTATATATATAAACTCTTTCGATTTTCTATTATTTTCACAAGTTTTTAATTAAAAAAAATATAACAACTCTACTTTCAAAAATCATTAAACCAGATTATAGGTTATTCTGAGTTTATAGTATCAATATATAAATAATAATAAAATAAAATTGAACAAATTATATTAGAATTCTTCTAATCTTTAATTGGATGGTACAATAAATTTTCAATGAAACCATAAATATTCGTAGTATTTTGTTTTGATAGTCATTTTATTGATTTTAAATAATAATTTTATGATAAAACTTTCAAACCGAACACTTTTCCATTGAGTCTAAATAAAAACTCATCTATTAATTACATATAATTTATTTGAGTTAAAATTATGTTGTTGTTTTTTTGTGTTTTTAAATTAAATATAATTAATTTAAATAATTTCTTATTATTTCATATATTAAATTATTTTTAATATTTTTCTTAAAATGAAAGAACCTGTCAATAGGATGCAAAGTTGCTCTTTAAGTTAAATACCGGGACCCCGAGCCTCGGCTCGGTACTTAAGTTAAAAAAAATGATTCATTATTATTGGATTTGGCTGGTAATATTAATACCTGGGACACCGAGCTCTCGCTCTACCCTTTAAAAAATATTGATACACAATTCTTTAATTATTTATTACAATTATTAAATGTTACACATTTGCATCAATCTGATTAAAATTAATGAACTTGTGCTCCTCAATAATACATAAATATATAATATATAGGTACATATATTTTTTTTCTATAGTGTTTTTTTGAAAAACTGTTTAGCGCCCCAAGTGGTTATAAAACAAACTAAAGACAAAAAAACGTGCTTTGCAGCTTTTCGGAATTAAAAAAGCAAAATTGGCAGTCGTGGGACTGGCCGACAGAAGTGAAAACTTCTGCGTAAGAAATTTTAAAACAGACGAAATTCGCGCTATTTCACGAGAAAGATGAATTTCATATGCATGTATATATATATAACTTATATATTATTTTAAACATATATTTTAAACAAATTTGTAACTTATATTTATATATATATAAATACACAACTTTGTTTAAAATATTGCAATACGAACTGTTTTATAATTCTTATCTCTAACATAAAATATATATTTATTATGTGAAGTTCATTTCGTATAATTTTGATTATATATGTATATATGAAATGAACTTTACATAATAAATATATATTTATATGTTAGAGATAATTTATAAAACAGTTCTAATGACAATTCAAATTTCGCGCTCTGTTATAAGAAATTTGAAAGCAGATGGTTTCATGGTGTTGGTCACGATCACGCGAGTTCTATACTTTTTCCCCATCCCGCAAAAGTGCTCAACGCCGCTAAAGAAGTTTTCACTTCAAAAATTATTTAATATTTGGAAATATATCTGACTTATAGAAAAAATGAATATTAATTAAAGAAAGAAATAGTTTTTAAAATATCCTGAATAATATGTAACAATTTTCAAGATAGAAATTTATTACAATATTACAATTATTAACTGTTGCATCATTGCATCAATCTGATTAAAATGAATGGAACTTCGGGTACTCAATAATAATAAATAAAATAATATTAATAAATATATTGAATAATATTTTATTGAAAAAATATTAAAACTTATAAAACTATCTAAAACTTTATTAATAAAAGAACAATGAATAAATAAATATAGAATAGTAATTTATTAAAAAGTAAACAATAGATAAAAAGAAAAAAAAATAACAAAATCATTATTTTCATTTTTAAATAACGATTCACCCGGCGAGTTTCGAACCGACGAAATCCACTCGTTAAAACATCAGTCCAACCGCTGGACTATATGTATTTAGATAAAAAATTGTCATTTTTTTACTGTCTTAGCAGGCAGTATTAAAAATTTTGACGTTTTCCATATATAATTTTCAATTAAGAAATTAATAATGAAGCTGTATGTTTCAAGAGATATCATCAATAAAACTTAATTTTTCTTTATAAATACTATATCTAGTGTGAATTTGAAAAAAATCGTTAGAGCGGTTTTTGAGAACCAATATATATAGATAAATACATATATACAATTTTAGCTAGCATAATAAGATAAGATTTATTAATAAAAGAACAATGAATAAATAAATATAGAATAGTAATTTATTAAAAAGTAAACAATAGATAAAAAGAAAAAAAAATAACAAAATCATTATTTTCATTTTTAAATAACGATTCACCCGGCGAGTTTCGAACCGACGAAATCCACTCGTTAAAACATCAGTCCAACCGCTGGACTATATGTATTTAGATAAAAAATTGTCATTTTTTTACTGTCTTAGCAGGCAGTATTAAAAATTTTGACGTTTTCCATATATAATTTTCAATTAAGAAATTAATAATGAAGCTGTATGTTTCAAGAGATATCATCAATAAAACTTAATTTTTCTTTATAAATACTATATCTAGTGTGAATTTGAAAAAAATCGTTAGAGCGGTTTTTGAGAACCAATATATATAGATAAATACATATATACAATTTTAGCTAGCATAATAAGATAAGATTATTCCATGAATAATTTATTAAGATGTTTTGAAATACATATAGATATTTTGAAATTGTTTCCTTAATATGTTTAACAAAGATCGAATTAAAATTTTCTTAGAACAATTTTCATGTATATTTTAATATAGTATATATTTTATCACTATTTTATTATACTGTAATGTTTATAATATTGAATATCTAATACATTTTAGCACTTTGATATTATAAAATATTGTATAACTAGTCAAAGAGGAATTTATTTCTGTATGATGATTTATATTTTAAGTATTTAGGTGAAATACTATATCTATATTATAATAATATAATAATAGAGCAATTATTAAAATCTTTTTAAGATTAAGATATATCTTTGTCTTCTTGGGGGAAAATATGTCTTTGAAGTAATTAAAAAGATCGTCAAAACATTTTAAGTTAATTATTATAGGTTAATATTTTAATCGTTAAGATCAATTAGTCAAATTAATGGGTATTCTTAGATAAGTTAGTTTTATTTGAATATATCTATTCAAATCTGATATGAAAGTGAATATTCTTCGTATTAATATTTTTCCATTTGGTAATGATATAACAAATATATAAGAATCAATTATTTTTAAATAAAATCATCTTTTTTTTTCTTTAATAGAATTAAAGAGTTTATTCTTCTTATTACGAGGGTGGGTCAAGTTCGTGACTTTTTGAATGAAACACAGGTTTTGGATAAAAAATTATTTTGTTTATCATGGTAGTTTTCTTTGAGCTGTATACACTTCGTCCAAAGTTTCTCCAATTTATTTATCCCTTCCAAAAAATAAGATTTGTCGAGGACATCTTTGATGTCGATTCACTCCGAGAAACTCATTGTTTTGACTCCTGTTTATCAAAAATCCCATAATCAGGTATTATTTTATTTAAAATGTATAAAATAAAATATTCATTTGTAAATGGTTTGGAAGTTTCAGGAAATAACAAACTTATAGAGTGCAATACTTTAAAGGTTATGATGGGCACAAATAAATCTTAAACAGTTTCTTTTTCATTGGCTCCTCAGGGAATTTCTGTTCTGTGGTTCTACTTTTTCAAACTAACACTCTAATATATACATTTGCTACATTTACTAAAAAAATCAATTCCAGGAAAAAACTTTTATCTGTTTGTTTAAAAAAAAAAGAAAATAAGAACAAACTAAATATATATATATACTAGCTGCCCCGAGCGCCTTCGGCGCTCTCCGCACCTAGACGGGGGCTCCGCCCCCTGTACCCCCCCGAGTAAAAGGTTTTCATCCATTTTGTTTCAATCAGTATATTACATAAAACATTCATTTCTTTTTGTGTTCTTTTATTTAAAATACATTTTAATTTAATCACTAAATTAATTATATATATTATTATTGTATATGTTATATCTATCTATCTATGTGACTCTAAGGAACTCGAAAGTTCTAGGCCGCAGCAACCACATTTCTCCAAGTGTCCCTATCCTGAGCCCTTGTCCCATCTCTCTTACGTCCCTTCCTACACGTCCTTGGTCTTCCAAGCGGACGTTTTCCAATCCAAAATCTTTTTCCTCTCCCATTCTAGCCGCGTCCCCTGCCTATCGCAGCTTTTTCGCTTTTATAACCCTAACTATTTCTGAAGATGCATAGAGGTCATGCAATTCCTCGATGTGCAGTCTCCGCCATTCCCCGGTGACCTCATCTTTCTTTGGCCAATAAATGCTGGAAAGAATACTCTGGATCTACTCTCATCTCCCAGGGTCATAGACCTTGCGTCCCACTCATATAATACAACAGGCAAAATAATTGGTTTATATATTTTAATTTTGATTCCTTTTGATAATAATTTTGATGAGATAAGCCTCTTTACTGCATGATAACAGGCGATTCCCGATTACAACTTCGATTTAAATATATATATTCTTCTCAAATATTATTATCCTTCGTGATTACATTCAATTTTTCTACATATTCAAATTCTACATTTTGTATATAGATTTTGTTACTAAATATTTTTTCTTATCACCATTAATTTCAATCTGAATTAGAAGAAAATTATAAATTACCTCCTCTTCCAGCCCATTTACCTATCCAGGCATCTTAATTTCTTAACACTCCGTTTTTTTAAATTTAAAATAAAAGGAGATAAATAGTTTTAAATTATATTCGAATGGTCTATTATATTCTATATATCAGTATTTTTTTCTGAATTTAATACCAACTTGATTTTCAAAATGTTCCATTCGTTATCCATATGATTGATTACATGTGTTAAAATTTAAAAAAATTCAAATATTCTAATTTTTAAATTTAAATACAATTGAATATTATTTTTTATTAATATCATATCAAAAAAGAGAATTTATTAAAAATTAAAAATAAAAAAAGAAGCCTATTAATAAAAAAATATAATAGAATACAATAATTTTGATTTAAAACAAATTTTAATTTTAAAAAAAAAATACTCAATATAAAAAAGACATAAATTTAAAACATCTCGTAATATCATTTGTCTAAAAAACATATTTTAATTAACCAAGAAATCATTTTTGCACTTAAAATATATTTGTAATTAATAATTGAAACAAAAACAAAAATAATAAAATTTTGTCATTTTAATTGAAGTTTTGAAAATATTTTTGTATTGATAAAAGTTTAAAAATAATATATTCAGTTTTTTTAAGCTTTCACTTTCAAATAGAAAAGAAGAAATATTCAATTATATAGAAAGAATAAATAAAAATTAAGTTAAATATGATCTAAATATTTTATTAAATAAATTTAAATGAGAACTTTTAGAATAAATTATTTAATTTAATTGATATTTAAATATTAGAATTTAAAATAAAAAGTGAAATATTATAATAATTTTTAAATTCTGAGCAATATGCAGACAAAAACCTTTTTTTATATATACATAGTCGAGCTGGGGATGGCATTATGGGTTTTTCCAAAAAGAGAAAGTTACCTCCCCCCCCCCCCCCCCGAGGCCCTAGTAGGGATTAATTTAATTATTTATTATATTTCAAAGGAATATTTTAATATCATTTTAAATGAATGAATGAAAATTCAAATTTTATATAGTTTTTTATATATGTTTATTTATGCAGAAAAAATTAATTGACATAATTATTAATTTAATAAAATAAAATTTAATTTAATAAAATAAAATTTAATAATAAAATTTAATTTAATAAAATATTAAAATAATAATAATAAAAATTAATAAATTTAAAAAAAAAAATATATAATACTTAAAGAAAAAAATGTGCCTTTGCAAGTTTCGAACTCAGGGTTGCACCCTGCACCCTGAGTCATAAGAAGACGCGCTAGCTCGCTCGGCCAGCAACCGCTTTTGTTTGGAAGCTTCTTATAAGGGTATATATAAGATTTCAAATTTTTGCCACCAGCGCCTCTATGAGCTAGTATGGTAACTAAACTATTTTTAATTAATTAGCATTTCCTGGACACACCTTACCAATTAGCGGTTTTCTAAAGGAAGTCTGACATGCCCTGAGACCTACTGAATATACATAAAAAATTTCATAAGAATCGGTCAAGCCGTTTCGGAGGAGTATGATTTCAAAGTTTTGTGACACGAGAATTTTATATATAAGATATATATATATATATTAGGTTAATGTTTATAGCTAAGTTACTATCTCATCAAATAACTATATTTCAATTTTCATAATATAAATTAATAATAATTGATTAAATAGCTATTTAAAAATTGAAATATAAGTTTGCAATTTTATTATAAAATTAAAATACTACACACACGCGCGCGCGCGTATAAATATTTTAAAAAAAATTAACAAATTAAGATAAGATTTCCATTAGTTAGTTTGAAATTTCTAGTAATTTATTGTTAAATTTTAAATTAATTATTTAAAATTGTTTTAAAAAATATTAAGATTGTTATGGCTGCCCTTAAATTAAGTCAATTTAAAACTATGAAATAAACCTTTTGTAAATATGTAATTTGTTTCCAAAAAGGGAAAGAAAAATGGAAAGAAAATTGTATCAAATTTTTTTTAATAATAAATAAAATAAATTATAAATATATACATATTTTTTGTACAAACGAAAAGATATTTAAAAAATAAAAATAAAAATTCTCTAGAAAATTCTTTTATAAGGCCCGATTCACACACAAGTGGCGTATCGCACTGGCGTGGTTCTGGCGTGGAACAGGTTTGTTAATGTAATTGCATTAGCTTATGACCCACAGATATGGCGTATGGCGTGTTGGAGGCGTGGAAAATGGCACGAAGACCACTCCAAATGGTCTAGAAGTGGCGTGCCAGTCCCTACGAGCCACCGGTGGAGTCGGAGCGGAGTGGTCTTCGTGCCATTTTCCACGCCTCCAACACGCCATATCTGTGGGTATTGAGTCATAAGCTAATGCAATTACATTACAAACCTGTTCCACGCCAGAACCACGCCAGTGCTATACGCCACTTGTGTGTGAATCGGGCCTAAGGGATCAATGAGGTAAGGCTTAGAAAGGCCACAAATAAACAAAAGAAAAAAAATTATTTTGGCTCAACTAATCAAAATGATAAATATTCTCTAATATAATTTAATTATTTAATTAGAAATAAATATCAAAATTAAAAAATTTCAATATTCAAATTAAAAGTAATTTTAAGTTTTTTACTCTTTCATACCAACAAACCAAAAAAAAAAACACTTCATGAACTTCATATATAAAATGGATGTTAACGTTAAGCGAATAGTTTTTTATTCTTAAAAAAGTAATATATTAATGTTTCTGTTTACGAGTCAAACTTGCGACTGGTCCGATTCGCGATATTGATCAATTAGGATGAATAGTACCACCGGATACATTGGTAAATGGATTGAAAATCAGTCTGAAGAGGAAGTAAACTAAAGACCCTAAAGAGCAAGTTCAAATCACACTCCATGTTTCAATGAATACTACTCGCCAGAGGTCAAATATAAATTAAGAATAAAAAATTTCAAATTTTATTGATAAAATAAAGCATTTTTAAATAAATATTATCCCAATATTTTTTCATTTAGTTTTTAAATATATGTTTTTTTGTAATTAAATTGTTCAAAAAAGTATACTTTTAATAGGTATTTAATTTTAATCTAAAGGTTCGGTGAATATGAAAGTAAATATAGAAACACTACTTAAATATAAACTCATTCTCAATTCTCTTTCGTTGTAATTACTAATATATAAACATTTATTAAAATTACATTACACACATTAAGTATTTAATATCATTTTATTATTTTAAAATATTTTTTGAAAAATTTTATTATTTACACTCATCATATTTTTTAATATAGTATTTTCAAATTCAAATAAAATATTATTATTTGATAAAAATATATAAAAAAAACCTGTTTTGATTCATATTAGATTTGTTGAAGCTAAAAATATACTTTAGAATTAAGTATGGAAGTTGTTTATATGAATAATCGAATCGATTCTTTGTTTATTTTTACAAATATCTGAATAAGGGCTACATATAAGTGGTTATAGGATAATTTTTTTAAAACTTAGATAAACAAGAAAAATAAAGGGATAAATAAGTACATATATCTGATATTCAGAAGTTGAGGAGTAGGTAATCAAATTTTTAACAAAATTATTATACAAATCTTTTACAAAATTATTATACAAATCTTTTACAAAATTATTATACAAATCTTTTACAAAATTATTATACAAATTTTTTACAAAATAATATACAAATAAATATACTCTAATAAAATAATTTCATGTCATGTGTATATAATTATAATTCTATTAACTGCAGTAATGAATTCTATGATTTTTTTCCTCTTGACTAATCAACAACTGGTTAAACACGTATATTAGAGGTTTTTATTTGGTATAACGGGCTAAAATTTGATTTACAATTGCTCTACTGGCATTATAAGTTAATTGACATATTGATAGATGTATCTTATAGGTTAAAAAAAAATATTAAAGCAAAACTAATTAACTATTATATTTATTTATTTTATTATTTATAACAAATTACAAAAAAAAAAAAAAAAAAAATGAGCAAATAATAAATAAAAAATATAAATGAAATAAATATTTATTTATATAGATTTCATAAACGAGGGTGGGATGAAAAGTTTCCGACCTGACCAAGAAAATCGATGTTTTTAATTTTTTTTTTGCTATATTTTTCAACATAATCTCCATCAATACTGATACATTTCTCATAACGGTGTTCTAATTAATTAAAAAATTATTTATTTAATTAATTAAATTTGATTTAATTTAAGTCTCATCAACAGTTATGAATCGACGCAAAAATTCGATTGGATTACGCCTACAGCGCCAAATCGTCGTTAGAAATTGTTTTTCGAAGCAATTTTTGGTCTAACGTTAGGAAATGCGGCACCCACATTGCACACAGCTTTCCATATTCAAATGGTTTTGCAAAATATTTCGTACACGCTCAGCTGACATCGTACAGGTCTCAGCTATCTTGAATTTTGAAAAATAAAGCAAAAAAAAAAAATTTAAAATGATCGATTTTCTTGGCCAGGTTGGAAACTTTTCAGACAATCCTCGTAAATATCGATTTTGATAGCAAATCAATGTTTGGTATTGTAGATGAGTACTATGATTTTAGATACTTCATTATATAAATAATATATTACTGATTGATAAATAAAGAGTAAATATCCCCCATCCCCTATTATAAATTCTGATTTTTCGCGTGGAAATGTGTTAAATTAAACGTTTCTCTAAAATATGCCTTTCAGTAATGGATAGCGAAAATTAAATAAATTAAATTAAATACTTTTCTCGTTTAAATCTATATAGTATATTTATTTTAGATTCAAAAGTTGTAAAAAAGTTGAGTCAAATATTAAAACAATAAATAAATTAAGAGCATATTATAAACTTTGTATACGAAGGATAACAAAAATAGATTGTTAATAAAATCATATAACATTTTACAATTTTTTATCATTTCTGTATTAGGAAATTCATTTTTTTATTTATTTATTTTCTATTTTTATTTTTATTTTAATCATCTTTCTGAAATTGACCCTCCAGCTAATATTTAATAACCTTTTCACAAATATGTTTCCATTTAATTTATTTAATCTCGCTAATAAAGAACGATTATATCAATAAATTAATGAATAAAATAATTAATACATAATCTAACTTTCATATAGAAATTGAAACAAATTTCAACTCTAACCGGATTATAGATAAATTTAATTGAATTGCATTTGGTGTTCGTCATTTTCAAAAAAAAAAACAATATTCAAGATAAATACCTAATTTAATTATTATTGACCTATTTTGATAATAAGAAAATAAATATAAATAAAGATCCTGTTAAACTAGTATATTATCTTTGACCCGTGTACCCAATAAATAGTATTTGATATCAACAAAGTTGCGAAAAATAATGAATGATATGAAATAAACAAATTCATATTCCCCCCCCCTCATCTTTCTCTGTCTCTACATCCCAAACTTTCTTTTCCTTTTCTTTTCTTCCTCTAGTAAATTTTGATAATTTTTCCATAGTTAAAAAACATCTTACATCCTTATTATTATTTTGATTATAATTTCTCAACATTTTGCAATTGTCTTGTTTATTAATTTTTGTTAAAGAGTAGTAGGAAATGAATATTTATTGCAAAATTTTAAAGATTTTATATGAATTTTTTATCATATTAAAAATAATATTCTGTTCATTTTTATAAATTCCTTTATGAAATATAATTAAATTCTTCCTTTTTTTTGTAAATATTAATAAAACCCAAATTAATTTCTTCTTATTTACAGATTAACAAGAGTGAATAATAGCAATAAAAATTAAAATAGTTACTTTTATTTATCTACCATACATATCCATCTATGTGACTCTACTGAACTCAAAAATTCTTGCCCTCCAAGTACCATATTCTGAGGTACACCCATCAACTCCTGTTTTCACTGATCTCTCACATCCCTTCCTACATTATTTATTCACCCACCACATTCTCGGTCTTCCCATAAATATATTTTTCGCAAGTCTATTATTACCATTCCAAATTTCGAAAGTTTCTGAAAGTTGTGTGATTTCCACAACTTACTCTCCCTATACTACCTTAAGACAAATTTGAATGAAACGTATGTACCAATTTTTTTGGAAAATCTAATAAAATTAAAATTTCTAACAGTGTTTTCCGATCCAAAGAATCATATGCTTTTCTATAGTCTACGAATAGTGGATGAACGGAAATATTTCATTCGTGCTTTTTTTCTAATATCTACCTTAATGAAAATATCTGATCTAATATTGATCGATTTGGCTTGAATCCGGATTGATAATCTCTAAATATTACCTAATTTGTAATTTTAATAAGATATAATATCAGAATAAAAAGAGAATCTAAAAAAAAGATGTCATTAATAGAGAAATTCCCTGTAGTTATTTTAGTACGTTCTATTTTATTTTTTAACTTATTTTTATATATCTGAAGATGCAGTCATGTTTCTCTCTTGTCATGTCCAGCAGGTGATAGTCCAGGATGAAAAAAATCCTGTGTTGGGAGTCATCTATGTCCAAGTCTGACGTCTTAATTGGGTTAAAAATATGAATTTTGTAATAAACACAAATTTGTAAATATTTAATTGTAAATAAAGGTAAACATAATTTGTAAATGTACTCCAAACCCAAAAAGGGGAGGAGTAAAATGAATGGATAGATAATAAATAATGGGGTTTTTAATGTTATATAAGAAATATGTCTTTTTGTATAATTTTTGAATATTGTTTGTCAATTCCCTCTTTTGTAAGGCAAAATAACAAAAATAAATAAATAAAATATATAATAATAAAAATAATAATATAAATAATTAAATATTATATAAATAAAATATTATTATATATTATATAAATAATAATAAATATATATAGTTATTTCATTTTATCTTATTTTTTTTCTTTTTAAACACTCAATATTTTCGATTTAGAGATCAATTGAGTTGTCTTTCTCCCCACAAACACTGAAAATAAATAATATATTGACCACATTAAGACATCCAAAGTCAAAAAAAAATTGTTTATATTTGTTCCTATCTATAAATCAGTTTACTCCAAAATTGATCTACCAAATATAGAAATCCCCAAAATTAAATAAATCTCTAATCTAAAACTAATTTTATAATTTTACTTCAGCAAAAGTATTTTCATTTTTTCTATTAAAATAAAAAACTCCATAATTCTTTTTTATTCACGTCATACAATGAAACTGATTGAAGTTGGATTAATAAAGTACTTGACAATTATTTAAAAAATATTGACAAATAAAAAACTTTTTAATATATGATATATTGTACATCTATTTTTATATATATACATATAAAACTTTATCAACATTCAATGAAATATTATTTTAAATATAATTTTTTTTTTTAAATTTACATTACAATAGAATATTACCTTTAAATATTGATACATCTTTTTTGTTATACGAATTCTATTAGATTTGAATATTGAGAAAATATATATCTACATGTTTATATTTTATTCAACTTTTTTCAATTGAATTAATATATTCTTTATATAAATAATACCAAATGTAATTTTAATTAAATCTATCTATATATATATATATATATATAATATACCTACAGGGTTATTAGAGAAATAAAAATAAATAAAAGAGAAACAAAATATTTATTTTAAAATGTATTTTTTTTATTTGTAATTATTCAATTAAATTAAAGATGAACTTCGTTTATGTATGTTAATTGATGTATTTTTGTGATTTGTTTTTTTCTTTTCAGGATATCCCTTTGCACGTTTCAACGTTGACTTTTGTCTTGATTGCTTTTGACAGACATCGATTCGTACAAGATCCCGGCAAACCCCGGATGCCCGGATTTGTTTGCGCTGTGGGAACTTGGCTTTTGGCAGTATGCATTGTACTCCCATATCCTATATATATCACATATATAGATTTCGAAGTAAGTATCATTGACTATTTATTTATTTTAGTCAACCACAATGAATTTAAAATTAAATTTTTTATAAATTTCAAAATAACTGATTTAGTTGAATTTTTTTTTTTTTTAAATAAAAATGTTTAATTAATTATATAAGTTTTCGTCATTATTTCAATATGTTAGAAAAATGAATATAATTATCTTTAAAAAGTACTTTTAGATATTCTGTATAAAATTAATTAAAATAACATTCAGAATTTATAATAAATAATATAATTAAGTAATTGTGATGGAAATTTTTCTATTTTTTTTTTTTCATTCATTCTCTCTCACATTTGGTCCTCAATCTCGATTTCTAAACAATACAACAATGAACAAGTTCCCTCTTTCAAATATAAATAATAATAATAATAATAATATGAACAATAGTTGAATTATAAATTCATTTATATATTTTTGGATTTGTCGTTTCGTATTTATTTGAAATAGAAAAATTCCAGCAGTTCCTCTTTAAATTCTTTACCGAATAATATTTTCAAAAGAATTGCTATATTATTTATTGTTTTTGAATTAGAAAAGTAAACACTCATCTTGGTCATAATATATTAAAAAATATATTTGCGAAAAAATAAATAAATAATTGAGAATAAATTCTAAATAAAAAGAAAATATTAAAATGAAAGAAGGTATTTACACAGTAAAATATTTTTTAATATTTTACTCAAATTTTTTTTTTAATTACATTTTCAATAAATTTATTTTCAAAGGAAAAATTCATTAATAATTGGAATAAGCATTCAAAATTTATCAAAGTAATAATATTTTTTTTTCACTGAATTTTATAATTTGCAAAATATTTCTATTTAATATCTAGAAGCTTAAATGTATTATTATAAAATTTTATCTTCGCTCTAAATCTAAAAAATAATTATTAAAAAAAAATAATGAATACATGTTAAAAAGAATTTTAAACGAGAAACCCTTCATATCGTTTTCATTAAACGCGATATTATTTTTAATATCTACATAATTAGCTATCTAGTAAAAAAATATTAAATTATAGGTAATTCAAATGTAAAATTGTTATGTATACTTTTTATTGTGACTTTTTAATTGAAATTCATATAAAAATATCTTCGGAAAAATTTGTTAGGAATAAATTCTTTAAAATAAGAATATCTTTGGCCATATACAATATTTGATCAAAATAATCAAAAATATATCTTGGCATAACTATAAATACCACTTGTTTTCAGTTTTACGGAGTCCCCCTATTTTTTAGACAAATACCTAATACCTAATTTACAAAATACATTACAGATTATTTTTTAATGAATTGATTATAAGTTCCCTTTATATTCTAAAAGTTTATAAGGATTATAATATATATTCTTATAAATTATGCTAGGTGAATATTTTCTATTAAATTAATAAATAAGTGGTTTCTGTTTGAAACTTATTTATTTATTTATCATTTTTTAGTTTATCCGAATTTTGAATCTACTTAACACTTAGCGTGAATAGCTTTTACTAGCTGCTCCGAGCGCCTTCGGCGCTCTTCACACCTAGACGGGGGCTCCGCCCCCTGTACCCCCGAGTGGTACATAGTAATTGGTTAAAAGTCTGTATGTAAAAGTTTTTCATCCATTTTGTTTCAATCAATATAAGTAGATAAGACATTTATTTGTTTTCTTGTAAAATATATTTTAATTTAATCAGTAAATTAATTATTTATTATTATTGTATATGTTATGTTTATCTAATTCTGTCTCTCTACAGTTTACGAAAGTTCTTAGCCGTAGCATCCACATTTCTCTCTAAGCCTCCCTATCCTGAGCTGCAACCAAATCCTACCCTCTCCCATCTCACTCATGTCCCTTCCTTCATTGTCCACCCACCTTGGTCTTTGGTCTTCCACAGGATGTTTCCCAATCGGTTTCTCCCAATTTCTAGTTTCTCCAATTCCAACCACGTCCCCTTCCCATCCCAGCCTTCTCGATATTATAACCTTAACTATATCTGGACATTATTTCTCGTTATGCCATCTCCGCCATCCCCCTGTGACCTCATCTTCTTTTGGCCTATAAATGCTGCGAACAATATTAATCTCACAAATACTCCAAATCTACTCTCGTCTCCCAGAGTCATCGATAGGGTGACCAAACGTCCCGTCTTTAGGTGCTCTGTCCCAAAAATGTCTTCGGGACACCCTACTGTTTTTTCAATATTTAGGACATTTCGTAATTTTTTTTTCAAAATTTTTTCAATTTAGTTCTAAAAAAAGGTATACCGTTTGTCCCGGTTTGGTGTTTTTGAAATATGGCCACCCTAGTCATTGATCAACATGAAAAATAATTGTTTTATATATTTTAATTTTGATCCTCTTTGATGAGATAAGCCCCTTTACTGCATAATAACAGGCGTTACTCAATTACAACGTCGAATTAAATTCTTCTCGAATATTATTATCCTTCGTGATTACAGATCTTAAGTATTTAAATATTTATACTTTTTCAAATTCTACATTTTGTCGTCCCGTTTTTAGGAGCTCTGTCCCGGCGACCCAAAAATGTCTTCGGGACAGCCTATTGTCTCGTTTTTCAATATTTAGGACATTTCGTACTTTTTTTCAAATTTTTCAATATATATATATATATATATATATATTCAAATAGTCCATCTATTATTAATATCTGTTTCTATGTCAGCAAAAAAGTAAACAAATTACATACATACAAACATATATATATATATTGCAACATTTCTGGAAAATGGAACACCCGTAGCTCAGCTCAGGAGTTACCTTAGATTCTAATTTCTTTTTTATTTTTCATCTCATTTGAGGTACCCTTCACCTCAGAAAAATTTGGTTACTTTACTCCTTGTATTTTAAGCTCTGGAGTTTTTTGCGTACGGACGGACACTGTCGTATTAAATATAAAGATTTGTCTTGTTGTTTGTTTCTTTTCTAAGAGCATTGTTGCTAAATAAAGTTTACCCTGGTTCCCGGAGATAATATTTAAAAATATTATTTAAGACAAAGAAATATTATGTTTTGGTATCTATTTTAATTATTGAATTAACTATTGATTATGTACTCTAATTTAAGGCATTTAGTCGTGAAAATAGTCTGGATAATAATGTATGTACAGTGAACAATTCATCACTTGTTAATGTTTTCCTAAATGAGATTAGTGCAATATATTATACTAGCTAATATACCCGTTGTTTCATGTTCATTAAGAATAATGGGAGTTTGTTTAAAAATAAAGACGTTGCGACCAGTTCGAATTTTCTTTATTAGAATTATATTAGAACGCAAATCAAATTATATGAATAGAAATTACTCTACCTAAAATTTATTTAGTTTAATAATATAGTATATTCCTATATATGTATAATATTTGATCTGATATATAGGAATAGTAAAATAAATTTCAACAGACTCTAATAATTAAAACTTTGATTTAAGAATACCAATAAATGTTAAGAAAATTATTTGGTCACCTCTGACTTTTGTACGTCATCAATGCTTATCAAGTCGGTTATATCAATTAGGTGTCCTATGATCAGTAGAACGGGTCCTATCAATCTTTATTTTGCCTTGATTTTCTTGATCTCTCGGAGGCGCTATCAAGTAGCTTTCCCAATGTTGATTCCGGAGACTGGGTTTGCTCCAGCTAGAGAAATTTCCTTGCCAGGCCCGGAACTTGACTCCGGGTCCACGAGAAAGTGAGCCAGCTACGCTAGCCTCTCACCCTGTGGCGCCTTTGGTCAAATAATAAAAGTTATTAAATAAATATAACCCTTAATTTATATATATTTAATTAGAAAAAATTCGTTTAATAAATAATAGCAATATACTTATATTTTTATTAAATTCCACGTGGAAGTTTCTAATAAAACTAATAAATTTTTAAAATAATTAAAGTTAAATTTCAACTACTCATATGAGATAATAAAATATCAAGTAGGATGGGACATTTAGAAAAAGTCATTTATCTATTTATTTATTTAATAGATGTAAACTTTGAATGTTGAAAATGATTGCCTCGGGATATTAATAAATTCAATGAATCCTTTGAAACGATGTAAAATCATAAAATTGTTCCCATGAGTTGAGTGATATTAAATTTTACTAATAAATATATTAGATGGATTATCAAGGTCTTTCTTTTTAAATAGATATAAAGATTTGAATTGTATTTACATAATTTTTACTCTATACCTATTAAAAAAGTTTTATTTATTTAAAATTTTAAAGATCAATAAAGTTCATTAATGTTTAAAATAATTATATTTACTTTTTCATTAAATTCATTTCTAAATTATCATTAACAAGAGAAGTGATGAAAATATATCAGCGAGGAGCATAATAAATATTTTTATTTACATAGTGAATGCAAATTATACTTGTATGATAGGAAAATTTTTTTTCATTTTATTCTGATTGAATCATAATAACTTATGAATATTAAAACATTTGCCGAATAATTTTCACATTGAAAAACTTTTTTATATTTCCTTAAACATTTCGATTAAAGAATATTCTTTTCTTTTAAACACAATTTTCACTTTTCTTAACTTTTATTCATCTTGAATCAATCAACAACAACAAAAAAAAATATACTTTTAAAATTTATATTATAATACTATAAATAATATATTTCAAGTTTATTCTTCGGTCAATTAGCTTTTAGATTGGTTGACTAACTTTCAGGGGTTTCCATTACTAAAGCGTTTAAATATTCATTGGCGAACTCAGCCATAATTATTTATTTATCTTTTTTTATTTACAATAATTTCCAAATGGCCAATAAAACTATATATAATTTAATAAAAATAAATAAAAAATAATTTATTATTTTATATATTTATTTTTATATTAAAATTTCAAAACCAACTTGATATAATATTTAAAGTTTAGTTAAACATGTGTTTTTAAATTATTTGAATATACTCGTATAAAAAAATACACTTGATAAAAAAAAATAAGAAAAAAACGAATATGATAGAAATAGACATTTCTATCGATTATTTTTCAACGAAAATAAATTAAAATTTAATTCTCAAGTCAAGGATATTTATTGATTTTATAATTAATAATTCCATACTATTTTATTTCTTTTATATTTTTTTATTAGTACATGCTGTAGACAACATAATTAATTTTGTCATATTTAATACAATTATAATTTCTTTTAAAACATTTAAATTATTTAATAATTAAAAGATTATTGATTTAAATATCAATAAAATATGATTGATTGATTAATCCGTGACACAATAACATTATCCAAACTTTTTCGAAAATCACTTGCCATGTTTTTTAGACTTTTGATGTTAATATATCCAAGTTGTGTCTTCATCGATTTATTGTTTTCCAATCTTTCTAATGAATTCTTCATTTTGAATGGATATTTCATTATATTTGTTATAATTATTTAATATACATTTAAATAACATAATTACTAAAGGATTTAAATATTTATATTTATTTAAGAGCTATAATATATATTAAACCAACTTGCTAAAAAATTTACATATTCCATAGATCTCCAATAATTTTTTTTGCTGACTTGCACCTCTTTAAGATGATTATCCACACACACACAATTACCAGGACTTGATATAGTCTACTCTGGGTATGATAGAATATAAGACCAAAAAGAAAGGTTTTTTATATTCAATGAAGAAAAGATAATTTTATTTTTTCTTACATATTATAGAAATGTTTTTTTCCCACAAACAAAACAGTGAATTTTAAAAAGAAATGCTTAAATTCTTTATAGCTATTTTTTTCAAATTGAAGTTGTCACCGCTCTTTGGGATTTATAACCTACATACAAATTCGAATTAAATGATTATTTAATCACAAACTGACATGCTTCCACAATTATATATTTGGAAAGTTGAAGAAAGAAGTTATTCTTTTTAATTTTGACCTTATCTTTCAATCTCTGTTTTATTATCTTATAATTTAATTATTATTTTCGATTAATTATCTTCTATTAATTAGAAAAATTATATAAAAGAAATAATCGGCCTTTTTTTGATTATCTTAATTTATTTAGAATCCAGGGAAATTATAAAAAATACTAAATTTGAGGTGGAAATTGTAAAACTTTTACGAAAAAGTTAAATAAATGGTGTTTTTGCCAAAAAATAAAATAAAGCTATTTCACAAATAAAAAAAAATTCAGTAAGATATAATATATAATCATCAAAATATAACATAAACATAATTATTTTCTTTTACTTGTTTAGAAAATAACCTCTTAGAAACGAGAGGCAATCAAGGGAAATGTCGCCTAAAACTGAGATCCTTCATATTAGAAGAGTAACGATTAGTTATTCTTTTTTATTTTTTTTCTTTCTTTGTGGTTTTTTTGCATTATTTTTGATTTATTTTTTTTTTTTTTGCATTTTTTTTTTCTTATTTTGGTTTTTCTTTACTGTATATATGTATCTAAAAAGATGGAAAACTGAAACTCTGAGTCTGTGATTATGTGTGCCCTCAATTAAAAACATTTATGATCGTTTATTACAGAGTGTTAGTTATTATGTAAATATGTAAATATGTTTTGCTTTTTTTTGTTTTTGTTTTCTTTTTCCATGTTTTTGCTATGTTTTTGTCACCACCCAAAAAGGTGGACTGAAATAACATACAGAATGATTGTATATATATTTCTTGAATAAATAAAAAATAATATTTATTTATTTATCAAAAAATATAATTATGTCTTTACCTTACTCGCTCTCAACGACAGCTTATTTATATTAATTTAAGTTAAGGTATAGGTGATGGAGAGGGGTTAATTTCATGGGTGAGAGAAGAATTACTCTCTTTCCAAATGGTCAAGAGCAATAGTGTATTTTATTATTGTTACTTGTTCAAGAGCCGTTTTTTATAGAAACCTTACCAAGGGGTCAGGTATGGCAATTAAAACAGACCCAAGCTTGTGAAATCGAATTTTAGGTCTAAAAGCTGATTGACAGTTATAACTTATGCCAATATCTATTACACATGCAGATATATAACTATATATATATATACAAAAAAAAAGTTAAATACCAAATAATTTGGCAATGGCAACTGCCTTCTGCCAGAGGTCACTGTAAAAAAATCAAAAAATAGAAAAATTATAAAGAAAAGTTAAAGGGAGAGAAAGAGAGAAAAGGAAAAAAAAATATAATAAAAGACAAATGTATGTATTTACACTTGTATTTTATATTTATTACGATTATTTCAGTTATTAAATAAAGATTTCGGTATCGGCATCATAATCAGCATGAAAAATAATTTGTTTTTTTCTCTGGAAATGTTTTGTTTTTTTCCGGGGAACGGGAAATAAAAATTTAATAAATAAATAAGGATTTTCCCTCTACTTTCAATGTATATTCCAATGCTCATTTTTATAATTGTTAGTAAATTGAAATATAAAATTTAATAACTCATAATAATAATAATAATAATAATAAAAATAATAATAATAATATAATAATCAAAATAACTAATGGCAGTTTTAATAACGGACAAAACAATATATGACAACCAGTAATATATGATCTATTCTTTTGTGAAATGCATTCTTTGAATATAGATTAATGTATAAATTGTATAAGAGTACCATTGAAGGTACTTATAATCCAATTCAAATTCAAATTATATAAATAATATATCAATTATATAAATCAACTCTAACATAATACATTGAAATACAAGAGATTATTTTAATGATACCTAATTTTATATACATGTATAGGCAGATAACAAACACATAATATATTATGAGATCTTTCGAAATATATTTTAATGATAATTAATTTAATTTCTAAATCTAGATTAATATATTTGATGAGTTCATACACTAAATGAGTTTAATGAAATAAATATCGAATATGTTTTAACATAAAAAAAGCTAATTAACTTCAATATATGTATAAAATTAATATATGAAAATTTGAAATTATATAAGAAGATAAATTATTCAAAATATTTTCAATTTAACTAATTAATTAATCTTAATCTCTTATAATTAAAAAATATAACATTTAACGATAATAAATAATAATTTTTATTTAGATAATTGAGGAATTATTAACTAATTCCAATCAATTTAACTTGAAGAAATAAGGGATGACTACTTTTGGTATTATATAATATGCAGACTGAAACCAAATCTGATTTCTAGGACTAAATCTTTATTATTATTATTTGAATAATTACTATAAATTAAATACATTAAATATTATCTAATATTATAAAATTTAAAATTATACAAAAATCAAGAAATAGATATTGTTTTTACCGACCGACGATAGTAAGGGAGGTATTGTTTTTTTAATATTTTTAAATAAGCTGGAGCTCCACTCGACTATCTCGCAATTTGAATTGGATTAAATAATATAATATATTATATTTAAATTAAATTTAATTAATTATAAATTATAAATAATAAATATTAAACCAGCGCATGTTTGGCTTTTTGTTGATCGCACCACGTCTCGTGTTGGCGCGTGAGATTTGCAGTGTTAAAAAATTAATTCTGGTAATTTCAGAAAATCAATCAATCTGAAATTCTATATATAGCAGTTTTATACAATTATTAATCATGTGAAAAATTATCAAACATATATCTTTATTATTACGGTCACTTTAGAGGAAAAAAAATCAAAACGTTGTAGGTAATGACCCTCTTCCGGTTGAGCTACATTTCTCAAAAGTTGATAGAAAACTATGAATTTTGAATAATGTCCATGTACCAAACTTCATCATTCTAGCTGAAACCGTTTTTGCGTAATCTTGTCTACATACACACACACACACAGACATTTTTCTCAACCTTAGTAAAAATGATTCAGGAACCTTCAAAACGTATAAAAACATCAAAATCTCAACATCAAAAATTTCGTGATCGCAATACTATCTCTTACGAGATAGTAACTAGCCGTTCCCGGCATCATTTGCTGCCGGTGGCATTATTCAAATCGTCGTAATAATTTTTTTATTTTTTTCAATATTTAATATTAACAAAATAAAATTTTAAAAATATAAATTTAGTTACAAATTAATAATTTTGACAATTTGTAACTTACTTCATAATTTTACAGACATCACATAAATACGACGGAAATTATATATATTGATAATGAATATTGTTATTTACATTCTTTTCAATAATTCTTAAGTTTAGATATTTTTTTTTTTTAATTTTTAGTTGTTTTTTTTGTAAGATCATTAAAATTATCACATTGTGAACTTGATATGAATGATATAGTTCACCGATAATTAATTAGAATAGTTGCAATTCCGAACTATTGAAATTTATTTATTGATGGGGTGAGGTTTGTAATTTAATACAAAAATTTGTTGTATAAGTACTGACCATAGTTTTTCATTTTTTTATAATTACTTGAAATAAGAAAGCATATTTAAAGTTCAATATTAATTAAAGAAGCCTCATTAAAATGTAATCTTTTGATGAAATTTTATATTTTCTCTTATTAGATTTTTATTTTTTCCAATTTTGTTTTTTATTGAATCATGCATTTCTGGTAGAAATATGTTATTAATATTATTTATATATAATGAATATTTTTATATTTTTACTATCTCACCAGAGATCACGAAAATTTTCGATGTCGTAATTTTGTGTTTTTTGATATTATCTTAGATAAGTTATATATTGATCTTATGTGATAATATTTTATTTTAAAAATAAAAAAAAATAATATTGATTTTTAAAGATTCGTACAGCATAGAGGTACAGTTTTGTCGGTCACTTTGAACACTTATAAAGAAAGGGAAAATAACTTTTTTACCGACCGACGATAGTAAGGGAGGTATTGTTTTCACACCAAATTTCACATGTGGAGATTTTTACATATCTCCACGAATCATGCATTTTCTTAACAGAAAAAAGGATTTTTAGCATGATGTCTGTCCGTCCATCCGTCCGTCCGTCCGTCTGTCCGTCCGTATAGATGTGTACAGCCTGAACGGCTCAACCGATTTTCATGAAATTTGGTATATTTACTTAATGCATCAGTGGGATGAATTGATCAACTTTTGGTGCAAATCCGGAAACCGGAAGTGGTAGTATTAGCGATCGACGATAGGAAGGGAAGGGTTATTTTTGCACCAAATTTCACATAAGGAGATTTTTTTACTTATCACCACGAATCATGCACTTTCTATTGATTTTATTCTCGAGAAAAATCATCTTTATTAGTTTTTTTCTTAATTTAAAATTATATACGTCATCCAGCCATTCATGACGTCACAGCCTGGTCTTACATATATATTATAAATAAAATAAAATTAAAAATATTTATGTTATATCCATATCTGTTTTTTATTACATTAATGGATATATTAAAATTATTTGAAATTGTTTCTGTAGCTGGAAATTAATTAATTTCAAACCATCGGTCGGTTCGGACCTGGCCACAGGTCAACTTTTTAATTTTAAATAGGTAAAAATGGGGCCATCATTTAGAATAATCCTGTAAATACATATAATAATTAGACATTAATTAATTTATTAATTATTTAAAATATTAAATATTTTATACAAATAGATGAATATTTTATATATATATATTGTCTTTCAAATTTAAATATATCATTGGTTAATAAAAATTTTAATAACTTTCAGGAAGAACCATATTTTCTCAAATGTTTCTATCTCAATTCACTCTGATTAAGCTCAAGCGATTCTATTAAATGTCGATAGCCAATTAGCAACAACCCAAAGATAAATTACTTTAGAGAAACTTAGAGAGTGGACAATACCCTTTCATTAAAATTGATTGAAGGAGAATAGAGATTTTAAAAATGTCAAAAATTAATTTTTAAAATAAGATTAATTTAATTAAGATTTATTAAAATTTCCTGGTAGATTTAGTATAATCAATTTATGATCAGACATTAATTTTATACAGTATTAATGAAGAATAAAAAAATGTTGATTAAGTTAATTGATTTTTATTTTAAATAAAAAAAATTCAGGAGTGTCCTCCCCTAGACTTTCCCGCATATAAATAGGTAATTAGGTTATTATTATTATGTTTTAACAACAATAAAAATAAACAAACTAATTAATTTAAATTATAAAGTAAAATGGTTTAAAACTATTATATATATTTATAATTTACACCTAACGCTACTTGTATAGGTAAAATGTCACTTCCGGTAGTCAGATCATGATGAAATTTGGTATCTGAATTTTTTTCATATTTTTAAATCTATATACAAAATATGAAGCAAATATCTCGAAGCAAACTGGTACTTTACTTGTAAGGTAAACGCAACCAGTGTAGGTAAAGTACCACTTCCGGTTTACTGATTTTGACGAAATTTTGATAGAAATCTACAAACTGTGAATAATATCGGTGTACCAAATTTCGAAGTCCTAGCTTGATTAGTTTTTGAGTAAATTTGCTCACAGACATTACATACATACATACACATACATACATACATACACACACACAGACATAATTCGAAAAATGGTATTTTCCGACTCAGGGAGGTCTAAAACGTCAAGATCTATCGAAATCTCGAAGTCGAAATTTTTGACGATTCCAATACTTCCCTTATACGAAGTATGCGGGAAAGTAAAAAAACTAAAAATATATTTTTTTATTTATCCATTTATATAATCTAAATATTTTTATTCCTAATAAAATTATTTTAATAAAATATAATAAATATTAATATAAAATATTTAAATTGAAAATAAAATACTAAATAGACGTTGCAATAAAACCACTTTTTGTCATTTAAGTATACAAATTAAAAATAAAATACAATTTTAATATTAAACTCAATAAAATATAAAATGTAATAATACAAGTAATTTTACAATATTTTTTTTTCAAAAAACCTAAAGCATGTCTTACTCCAAGAGATATATTTTCAATTTTAAATTAAATAAAATGTTTAATTGAATATTTTTTTGTAAGAGTGTGAGTGGATAAATATACGCTCTCTCTAAATTAAATCTATATTAAATTAAATATATTTAAAAATGATAGATATGGGAATGGGATTTAGGCAAGTCTCTTCCATTTCTTTTGTATATAAATATATATTCTATAATTAAATGAATAGGCAAGAGTCCTGCAATTATTCACATTCTAGATAAATATATAATTATATAATATATAATTTCTAATTAATTATATTAATATTAATCAATACTACCAACTTCACCTATTTGTTAAATAACGATATAAATATAATTTATATATAATAGAATATTTTTCATAATATGGATATAACTATAAACAAATGAGCTCCTAAAAAGAGTTTTTAGGCTTGAGTACTTCCCCTCACAATTTTACTAAAACAAATATATCAATATTCTTTTTTTTCATATATATATACAATATATATGCATAACAATAGACGCTAATTTAGAGAGCAGTCAGGATTCTAATAATGAGAAGTATTCTCTTAAGAAAAAATCTTTTTAAGATTTAAATAAATATTATAAAAATTTAAAATATTTTTACACCAGTATAAACCAAGGAAAATCAATCCTACTCTTAAATATTTATATTAACAAATACACCAACGTTATTAGCGACATAAATTTCAATATCAAAAATACAGGATAGTTATTTCATAAAATTTTTATAATAGAAATTTTATTTGTATTCAAAAAAATAAATCAAAATATCTGAATATACATGAAGAACTTAGCATAAAATCTGTATAAAAACATAGAATTAGTTGTATAGTTAATTTAACGTGAGTCTATCACAAAAATAAAAGTGATAAAACTGAATTTAAATCTTAAAGAGCCACGTGATATGATTTGATAAAAAAAAGAAAAATCAACATTTATAATGGTAAATAAAGAAACATAACTTTATTGATTTATTCTCGTGTTACTCCTGGAGACATTTTATTAATATTTTCTAAAAGCCATCAAATAGTTTTAGGTTACCAATCGATTGGTATTAATATATCATATACCATTTGAATATTCTTTAAAGTTTTTTTTTCTTTTTCTATTAATTAATAAATTTATCAAATCTCCTCTTGGAAATATGAAGTTTTATGTAACTATAATATAGTGCTTGTATGCATTTTGATCAGCTATTTTTTTTAAGATGCGATATCAATGCCAATAAACTATCCTAACTATTAAATTGGATGTTTTTGACATGTATCTACATACAATAACAGTCCTTTAGTATTATTGAGTTATTCAGTGAATATAGACGCCAATCATGGGACACTTAAAATTGAACCAAAAAAATTCGAAGACAATAAATTGCAAGTCTTATTGTGCGAGAACCCAACTCAAACTCTCAAAGAACTTTCAGACAACTTAGCAGTTGATGAATCAACTGATTCGAGACGTTTTCATGCAATGGGAAAGTTCACAAAAAGAAAAAAATAGCTACCACATGAATTGTCTGAAAATGCCATTTTGAACCGTTTCAACATCGCGGTTTCAAAAAAGAGTTTTTTGAGGCGTATTGTGACAGTCGATGAAAAGTGGATCTATTACGTCAAGCGCAAAATGCCATGGTCCAAGAGTGCCATCCACATCGACACCGAAGCGGAATATTTATGGTCATAAAGTCTTGTTGTGTATATGTGGGATCAGCAAGGTGTAACCTAATGAAACTGTAACTTCAGATGTCTACCAAAGTCATTCTCTTGAAGAACAACGTTCAGCCATACGTTGCAAAAGTTGTGTAGGATACACTTTTACAGCTTGAATGGGAAGTTCTGCTGCACACAGCGTACTCACCAGATATAGCGCCTTCTGATTACCACTTGTTCAAATCAATGCACCATGGCTTGGTTGGAACAAATACTGAAGAAGTGGGAGAATGGATCGATGGTTGGATCGCTGCCAAACCAACATAGTTCTTTTGACACGGTATCGCCCTGTTGCAAGAAAGAGGGGTAAAAGTTGTAGAATATGATGAAAAATATTTTGATTAATATATATTGTACCAATCTTTCTGATGAAATTTCTTTTTAAAGTGAAAAAAATGATCAGAATATATGCAAGCACCTAATATTTTATAGAACTATTTGTTTTTATTATTTAATTAAACATCAACCGTATTTATACTTTTAATTTAAAATAAGAAATCATTTCCTGTTAACAGTTTTTATTTAAATTATAATAAAGTCATTTAAAAGCGGACGTTGACAAATAGAAAAAAAAGATTTCTTTGAAGTTTTGCTGAGAGCTTTGAAAGACTCAAAGGGTGATTTTGAAGGCGTCATTGAAGAATGTGTTGTATGAATATATGTCTAAACAATGCTAGCAGCATTTCCACTTCTCCCAAACGACCTTTGTTAAACATTAAACAAAGTAAGCAGAATCCGTAATCATATATTAACTTGGGTTTAAATATTGTTACATGACAATGTACAAGCAGTAACACTCTGCTCTGGGTAAACTTTAGGAACTTATCTTTGTTTAGCAATCAACAAAAACTAAGAGAGAATTCTATCTCTTCTCATTAAAAAAAATGTCCTATATTTCATTGCGAAATAAACTTAGTTTGATTTTGATATAAATTACGAAATGGTTCTTATAAACGATTCTTTTAAAATTATCAATATCTTTTTTTTTTAATTTCATATTAATATTAATGAAATTTATAGATAATTTTTCAAAAGTGTGAAAAATTATATGCATATCTATTATGGTTTTTCTTTTATCAATGGTTACATGGCAATATTTGTTTTAATCGTGGGGTGAGTAGATTTCAACTTTAATAGATCGTGGGGTGGGTAGATTTCAACTTTAATAGATGTTATGTTATGTAATGTATATATATACATACCTTATTTTCTAAAAATGGCTACTTATACATAAATTTTCTTATTTATAGGATTTCATTTGTCTCTAATGAAAGTTAAATAAAATTAGAAAAAAATATTTTTTTTATTTTTTTCCAATTTAATATATATATTTATTATTATTATATTCCCTTCTCGACATATTATTTATAATTTTAACAATAATTGTATAGATATAGATCCTAATATTACATAGAGTGTGTTTGAAAAGGGTGGATTACTAATTTCAATCCTCACTTTTGATGCACTGTAATCAGTGTGTATCTTTGAAAGATTCTATTTCTGCCCTATTATTATATGTAAAATTAATCCAAGGGTTTCTAGGTTAAAACAGAATATGAAAATTTGACAAGCAGACATTTGAAACCCTTCATTGTGTCATATCTAATAAGGATGAAATAGCTTAATGAAACATGTGAGTAGTAATTATTACAAATTATCCTTATTAGTAAGCTTTGCACACGAATGCATTTATAATATTTAAAATATTCTAGATCCTTTTAATAGTTTAATAGTAAATAAATATTCAATTGACCTTCATTGAAAAATAAAATTTAAATTTTTATCATTTTCTAATTTCAAATGGTTGATATAATTAAGTTATAATAATTTATAGTATTTGTAATTTAGTTTTAATTTAATTTCGTTTTCATCAGTATTTAAATAATTTAATTATTTTCATATGAAATAATTTAATAATATTGCTAGAATGTTATTAATAAAAATTTTAATAAAAATTATTATCTTTTAAATCAATTAATTTATAAATATACTTTATAAGATTATGTATAAATTTATTTGGGAAAATTTGATTATTTTCTAAGAATTAGAAAAGATAAAAAGCAAATAGAGCTAGTTCAAAAATGTGAAAATTTTCAAAAGATAGATGGATAAGTCTTTGATATATAGTTAAAGATATATAGGAAAATAATACTTTTTTTACCCAATTTGATCAAACGTTGGTTGGGGAAAAAAAAAACTTGAAAATCTATGTAGATTGGGGATGAAAATATTGCTTTTATCGGTATACAAGCTGTGAAGGGAAGTAGTATGAGTTTAATAATATTATTTAATCGATATTTAAGAGTGAATGTATGGTAAGTGGATTACTATCACTTTCTATGTAGAGAGTCTTGGGATTTAATTGACGTTATTCGAGTATCGTTCAGGCCAAAAGGGTGGTGATTGGTCTGTGAAAGTTTAATTAATTTGGTAATTTATTTTGATATAGAGAAGGTGTTTGGAGAAAGGAAAAGTAAAAACTATAAAAAAACAGAGTAAAATATATAAGTAACAAAGTTAAATTAAAAACTAATTCTGCAAAAGTATTTTCAATTTGAAATCAATTAATAATTAATCAATTGTCTATAAGTCTATATATATATATACTAGCTGCTCCGAGCGCCTTCCAGGCGCTCTTTACACCTAGACGGGGGCTCCGCCCCCTGTACCACCGAGTGATACATAGTATTTGGTTGAAAGTCTGTATGTAAAAGGTTTTCATCCATTTTGTTTCAATCAGTATAAGTAGATAAGACATATATTTGTTTTCTTAGAAAATATATATTTTAATTTAATCAGTAAATTAATTATATATTATTATTGTATATGTTATATTTATCTAACTCTGTGTCTATACAGTTTTCGAAAGTTCTTAGCCGCAGCATCCACTTTTCTCTAAGAGTCCCTATCCTGAGCTACAACCAATTCCTACCCTGTCCCATCTCTCCCATGTCCCTTCCTTCATTGTCCACCCACCTTGATCTTTGGTCTTCCACCGGATGTTTCCCAATATTTGTGGCTCTAAATATTTATGTTATGTCCATATCTGTTTTTTTATTACATTAATAGATATATTAAAATTATTTGAAATTGTTTCTGTAGCTGGAAATTAATTTACTTCAAACCGTCGGTCGGTTCGGATCTGGCCACAGGTCAACTTATTTTGTTAATAATTTATTTTTATTTTTTATTTTTTTTGTTAATAATTATTACATTTTTATTTGTTCGAAAATTATTTCTACTTTATTAATTGTTAATAGTTATTACATTTTAATTAACAGTTTTCGGAATAAGTATAGTCTCTTATTTTATAGAGATTTTTATTGTTTGTCTCAAAAGTCTACCTACAATATTTTATTACCATTGTATGATTCAAAATAAAATTCAAAATATTTAATAGGACCTGACATGATCTTAGTATTTTTCCCATCCCAGAATATTTGCTAATATTACATGTTGGAGTTCCAATTACCTGCATATTTAATGGCAATTTCAATGCTGAATATACTTTTAAATAAAAAATTAAAAAAATTTGAAGAAAGTAAATGGAATTATTATAATTAATAAATCTATATATAAATTTAATAAATATTCAAACAATAATTGAAACAATATAAATAAAACGATTCAATATTTTACTTACATTGTGATTTATATTTCTATTTTTATTACAACTGTTATTATGGGTATGTTATTTTTGACAGTTTAAAAAAAATTAAAAATATTTGAATGTTTAAGTTTTTATGTAGCGCCATCTGTCGATAGTTTTGTGACGCTACAGACTTTTACCAAAATATTACTAATTAAATTAATTTTGGATAAATCAATTTTGGATTTAACTACACTAAAACCTTCCCTGGGATGCCCACAACAATCCCTGAAAGTTTCACCGTAATCGGACGGGTAGTTTTTGAGTATTTGACAGACACACACACAGACACACAGACATTGCCTTTTATATATATATATATATATATATAGATAGATAGATAGATAGATAGATAGATATACATATATATGCGAGAACAGTTCAATAAGTCCGTAACTTTTTGAATCAAACACAGGTTTTTGGAAAAATAATTATTTTATTTTTCAACGTAGTCTCCTTTGAGCACTATATACTTCCTCCAAATACTTTCTCCAAATTTATTATCGCTTTTAAAAAACAGGATTGTCAAGGATATCAAAATTGATTTGTTTGTGAGATGATTTCATCGTTGGAGTCAAATCTCATTCCACCGAGCCAATTCTTCAGGTTTAAAAACAAGAAATAGTCACTCGGGACTAAATCCGGAGAATAGGGCGGATGAGAGAGCAATTCGTATCCAAATTCATGGAATTTAATGGACTTTTTTCCATTTTCTTCACAAATCATAATATAGTGTCTGCTATTAATAATTGATGTCAAACAAAAAGATCCAGCTGGGTCAAATTTTGACAGGGTTAGCTGATATTTGCCTGCTGACAGGAGCAGTGTTGCGATTTCGTTTGAGACGGAAAATTCAAAAAGTCATGGATCTATTGACTTAGCCTCGCACAATGTATAAATGTAACAACAAAAACAAAATTTACTTAATAATACAGATTAAAAAAAAGTTGAAATAGTGGCATTATATATATTGCATCTGCATTAATACGTATATTTTATAAAATTTATAATAAAATTATAATCCGCCCAGATAAGGTCCTCAGGCGGCTTTTAGTAATAATTAATTATAATTAATGAAGGTAAATTTATGAGAAATTTATATGAAAAAATTGTAAAAGAATTTGTGTTTTATTTTCAGTGAATAATAAAGCCATGGGTCGTTAATATAAAGATTTCTTTACAATATTCTAATAGTTTATATTAGAATGACAAAACATATCTACTTAAAGAAATTGAATCTCTCGATCAAGACTCCCTCTTTAAATTCAACCACATTCTATCTTTAATCAGAAGCGTAGTCGAATCCTCATACATCCCTCAGCACTCCTCCAGTCTATCCTTCCATTCTCCTCGTGTCTGTCAAAAACTACTCCAGATAACGTCCAGGCTTTACCCAAAGACAAAATATATATCCCCTCTTAAATTAATTATGTCTAAAAGCATGGTCGTAGCCATCAAGGAAGAAAGAGGCAGAAGGTTGTTGTTCTACCTTCCCCCTCCCTATCACACAGAGCAAAAATTATATTAATTAAATGGTTGCAAAGTGATGACAAGAAACATAATTAGATTGTAAAAGAGCACTACTTTCATATTATATATATATATATAAAGTTTCTTAAAATAACATGTTCTCTCTCATCACTTAGTTTTGATTTGTGTACGAATCAGTTGAAAAGACAACATTTTAAAGATATTATTAAATTAATAATTAACTGAATAATTTTTTTTATTTTCCTATAAATGAATAATCTTTAATTATGTATCATATTCCTCATAAATATCATATTCCATATAATAAATTGTTTTAAACATTTCAACAGTATATCTTCTTAATATATTTCATTTTACTTACAAGATATTAATTAATTAAAATGATTTGAGAATATGATACAAATAGATAAACCCAATTTTGAAAATGAAACTCGTATTGTAATGATATAAATTGGTAATTAAACAAATTCAATATAATCTTATTTACGAATAATTTTATATTGTAATTATTTTATAATTGCATATTCAATAAATTTAATAATTTAATGAGAATTGAATTTATAATCAAATAAAAAAAATATTTTTTTTAATTCCTTTCATTATCTTTATTTGAAATTCAATTGATCTAACTGTGATTTAAAAACTTAAAATAAAAATTGAAATTTAGAAAAAAATAATAAATAAATAAATGTTTAAAGTCATAAATTATTAATTAATGAATTTTAAATCAATTTATATAATAAATTATTATATAAAAATACTAACAAAATATTTTTTATAAAAAAAATAATTAAAAAATTTAGACAACATTAAAGCTGATTAGTATATTATTTGTGTACATCGTTTAAACTTTTCACAGAGTGGCATCTTTGATGATTATTTTAATTAAGGGTTTTTCGTGAAATTCTCTCCAGAAAGTATCAAACTAACTTTTTGTGTTGTGAGATTCCAATTTCCCTTCAATTGTCTCTCTTTCATTGATTTCATATTTAATGATAACTTAAACAAACTCGGATCAATCATTTTTTTTTATTAAAGTATAAACAAGTTATTAAAAACTTTTTAATTTATGATTGTAATATTTACAATATATTTTGTTCGTTATTTGAAAATAATGGCCAATGTTTTTGTTACTAAAGTTAATTAAAATAATTTTTAATTAGAAAATGTTTCTGTACATTTAATCTGACTTTTATAAGAAATGAAAAAATAATAGGTTTATATTCAATTTATTTATTAGAATTTTGGGAAATTAATTTATAATTGATATTTAATTATAATTCTATATATACAATGTTTATTTTTAAGTTACTTTCTGTTTTAATAATTTTTGAAATTTTTTGATTAAACAAGACTTTAAATGAATTTTTTCATTAAAATGATATTAAATATATATAAAAATATTTATAATTTAAAAAAAAATAAAATGTAATAAAAATATATATAATGAATATGCCTATAATAATAGATAAATAAATATAATAACAGCATCAGTTTATTGTTCATCATCTCTTTAAAGATAAATAAAAATTTTATGATAGAATGATAATCTTAATCTCTATAAATCTAAAATCTATAAAATATTATTTTTTAATTTTAAAGATTATCTTTTATTTTTTTATTTCGTAACTTTCATTACGAAGCTATGCCTTTGAACTTGTTAATCTATATTATATATAAAAATTAATAATTAATGATTTAGGAAATTAATAATTATCAATAGATCGCTATCAATTAACAGTTTAAAATTAGAAGTTTTTAAAAGAAAGAAGTATCACATCAAATTCAATTTATTTTCTATGTTATTTCTTTTCCTTCCTCTCTCCTTACCTACCAATAGAATTTTCTAAATAGAATCCATCACAGCCAGAAGCTTTCTTTTATCCACATTGGAATTCTTTTTAAATTAATTTTATTCTCAATAAAAATGTTTATCAGTTAAATAATTTTTTTTCTAGCTTAATTACTATGAATGATTTTACAAAAAAAAAAAAAAATGATTATTAAATTTATTTCGTACGAAACAAGTGATAAGTAATGATAAGAAAAATTTGCTGCTCATTAAACCAATCGTTTAAAAATTAAAAGATAATAAAATATAAAATAATTAGGACCGACTTTTTATTTAATTTTTATTTAAGAAACATGTTTGTTTGGTATATTTTATAATTATTATTAAATATTAATAAATTATATTAGCTATATTAGAACGATTAAAAAATATTAATTACAAAAACAGTAAGAATGTTGATTTATTACTAGAAATGAAACAAGAAGGGTAACTACAACTGGTTAACTAAGATAAATGTTCTATGCCAAGGCCAAGGGCTCAATCTATAATGTGCTTTGTAATTCTCCTGCCAACCCTTTGGATACCAGGAATAACAAACGAATAAAATGAATTTAATGGTCCCCCGAACGAATAAAATAAAAGAATAAAATAAATTATTGAATATTTTCATGGTAAACGAAAATAGTTTGGATATAGTACTTTAATTGTAAAATTTTTTTGTGAGGATTCCTTAATACTATCTTTATTATTGTTATTATTAATATTACTATTATTTATATATATACATATATATTAATAAAATATTACCGAGCTCATTTTCCCTCTCTTTATTCATACGACGAACTGCCATAAATAATACGATAATTATAAAATTTCAACTATTAAAAATAAAAAAAAAATAATTTTGATTTGGATATAATATATAATGTAACAAAAAAATATATAATAGTAAAATAAATATTTAATTATATTTTTTTTAAAATTCATTTTATAAAAATATAAAAAATTATTTAATTTTGTAATAAATTTAAATAAATAAAACAATTAATACCATCAACTTAGTATACATAATAATTAGATTATACATACTTTTGATGTAAATAAATATTAAAACTTGTATTATAATAAGTAATTTAAAAATATAGAATATATTTTCATATTTTAATTTAATTAATTAAATTCCCCCCAAAAATATGGATTTGATTTATTACATTCATTAAAATTAATGATAAAAACTTGAAAAATTTGTAATCACTTCCACATATTTTTATATTAATTAATTAAATTTATTTTTTTTATTACAGGCTCTACTACATGAAAAACTAAAAGGGTTAGGAATTTGTGTGGTTAATCTTGTTGATGACATGCAGGAGTATATGCGAGGGTTATTCATTTGCATGTAAGTATTATCAATTCTCTTTTATTATTCATTTTTTTATTTGAAACCTGTCAGCATTTTTCAGCTCCATTGATATTTTCTTTTAATATCAATAAATTAATCGTCGTTTTATTTTTTTTTGCGAAATTTCTTATAATAATGTGAGCAACTATTTTTAATAATAAAATGTATGACATTTTTTATTAATATTAATTCACTTACTTCATGGAATACATATTGATCATTTTCACTTTTGTACGACCTTTAAATGGGTAAATATAAATGTTTAATTAAATGTAAAAATACTATTTACACTAATAAATTGACAAAGAATAAAAATGAATGAATAAATAAATAAATAAATTCCGAGATTACATCTTACTGATATATTAAAGACAATTACGATCCACTCGATTTACAGTGGAAGTCAGACTCGTTCTTTTATCTTATAATAAATGGAGAAAAAAATAAAGTCAATAGAAAAAAACTTCAAAATAAAATATCAAATATATATAAAGGTAAACAAGAAATGTCAAACTGGGATCACACCTGGTGTCAAGAGATCAACCAGCTAATGCAAAATGTTGAGTAATTGAAATTTGTTTGTAAACATCTCTATAAAATCAAGATAATAAAAAAATAGATTAATCATAGTAATATAAAAGGACACAAAATAAAAAATTTTTGAAAAAAAAAATTATTTATTTTCACCTAATGATTATAATTCTCGATTATTGAAACATTTAAAATTTTCGTGAGTAAAGGCGAATTGTTGATTTGTAATTTTATTTAAATTTCAAAGAAGTAGAGGAATATGTGTATGTAAACACTCGGAAATGTTTGAATAATATTTTTAAAAATAAATTTAATTAAATTTAAATTTTTTTTATTAGTGTTCAGTTTAGTTTAATTTTAATTTAATTTTAATATTGTTTATAAATTGAAAAAGTGAACAAAATTTTAAAATTTAAAATTAACTAGAATATATTAATTTAAAAATGGTTAAAATTTGGGTAAAAGTTAAATTCTTTCAATTTCCATTTGAAATAATTTTAATTATTTATTGATAATTTACTTTTTAAAATCAATTCTAATATTTCTGCATATATAGAGAGAGAGAAACTATTAATAAATAATTTATTAAATATAATTTCTATTTTAAAAAGGACCGTTTTAAAGATAAATGTTTGTATACTAATACTTATATTAATGAGAATGACATTAAGTATAATAAATAGCATATACATAATACATAAAAAAAATCTTTTTATTCATTTTTTTGAACATTGCAAACATACGGCCCTCAAATCAATTCAAAATCGATCGATTGTATAGCCTTCAAATTAAATCAGAATAAATCATGTGACCCGTAATATCATATGAGTTTGACATGTCTAGGCGGTATACATTAAATTTCCACAAATATTTTTTATGATTACATTTTTAATAAGTATATAAATATATATATATTAGTTCTCATTAATCCTTATCTCTGACAATTAAATCTAAAATTATTAAATTAATATACAAGAATTTTAAAAGTAAAATAATATTAATTAATAAATTACTCGTATATCAAGTATATTAATAAAGTGAACAATTGTTTTGGACTTAAAATTATTTCATTAATAAAAATTCTTAATTAGATATTCCAGAAGATTATTATCTCCAGAAAGTGGTCCAAAATCTCAAAATATTCTTTAATATATATATATATATATATATATTATAAATTTCTAAGTAATTATACAATTAGATTAAATACCCTTAATTAAATATGATATATATGTATATTATTTAACGATCTAAAATGAAAGATATTATATTATAGAAGACTTCAAAGAAATCATAAAATATTTGAATTTAATTAAACCTTTAAGCAATCTTAAAGAGAGGGCTCATTTTACATAAGAAATACTGAGAAATATGATGAGGCTGTTGATAATATAATACTTCTTTTATTTCATGGGAGAAAATTTATTTTTCCAATTCTTAGTTATTAAAAAAATATTTCCAAAAATAATATATAAATTATGGGTTTACAATTTGTATAATAAATTCACCAAATTTATACTATTGATAAAATATACCTATACTTAGGGTGATCATATTGTCTAGTGACAAAAATGGGAAAAATATAAGGCCGAAAAAATCAGGGGGTTATAAAATGATGAGTTGAGAATTTGAAAAAATAATTATAAAATAATTATCAAAAAATTACAAAAAATGGTTCATAGGCCCCCTCTAATCAAAATGTAAGCAAAGAGCTCCCGTATAATTCGCCAAAATTTACAAATATTTAAATAAAAATGAAAATAGTTGTAGACATTGTGTAAATTGAAGTATAGTAAGATAGAGCAATATGAAGATTCTATTTTTGTCGGCAGTTGACCGACAAGATAGATTTAGCTGAATTAGACATTTTTCCCCGAATTTAAAGATAAATTCATTTGAAGACAAAAAAACGTTCAATTATGAAGCAAGAAATGAACCAACAGATAATCCACATATCAAATTTAAACTTTCATTTTTATTAACAATTATAATTACACTCTTTAATTCCATAATATTTAATTTATTATCCTAACATGAGGAAAAATTTAATTTTTTTTAACAAACTTTACTATTATTTGTAGTACAGATGGTGTCATTTAAAAAAAGTATTGAAATGATTTGCAAATTTCCTTAAATGACCAGCACAATTGTTTGATGAGATTAAGATTTTTCGGAAAACAAATTTAAATATAAGAGAAGATTCTTCAAATATGCTTCAATTTTCATATGATAATAATTTAGATTTTGCTTTTCCAAATCAGATCATTGCTATAAAAAATTTTACTTACACTTCTTGTTTCTGTAGCTTTTATCTAATCAAAAACATACCTGTTAAAAAGGGGGCCAAGTTCCTATCGGTTATTTGTTTGCCTAAAAAAGGGTTCAAATCCATCCCAATGCCAAGTTTAGATGCACTTCAAAATCATTCATAATCATTTTTATCAACAGCCTGATCCACTGGTAAACATTTGGCATTCCAAAGAATCGCCACCACACCCAGTCCTCCGCCTCCTGCATCCAGGCACGCCACTTTATTCACGTCAACGGTCCATCTGGCCGAAATTCACTTTACCATACACCCAACTTAAAATATGGTATAGTTGTTAAAATACGTAGGTACATGGTTTAAAATATCTAAAATTATAATACTTAGAAATTTGAACTTGGCAGGTTTTCGTACTGTACGTAACACTAGATTAATTGTATAATTATATTTATTATTTAAATATATAAATTAACCTGCTAATTCTAAGTATTAAAATTGTAGATATTTTAAACCAAGTACCTACGTATTTTAACAACTATACCATATTTTAAGTTGGGTATATGGTAAAGTGAATTTCGGCCAGATGAACCGTTGATGTGAATAAAGTGGCGTGTAGTGTGCCTGGATGCAGGAGGCGGAGGACTTGGTGTGGGACTGAGTGTTTTGTACAGCACGAAAACCTGCCAAGTTCAAATTTCTAAGTATTATAATTTTAGATATTTTAAACCATGTACCTACGTATTTTAACAACTATACCATATTTTAAGTTGGGTGTATGGTAAAGTGAATTTCGGCCAGATGGACCGTTGACGTGAATAAAGTGGCGTGCCTGGATGCAGGAGGCGGAGGACTGGGTGTGGTGGCGATTCTTTGGAATGCCAAATGTTTACCAGTGGATCAGGCTGTTGATAAAAATGATTATGAATGATTTTGAAGTGCATCTAAACTTGGCATTGGGATGGATTTGAACCCTTTTTTAGGCAAACAAATAACCGATAGGAACTTGGCCCCCTTTTTAACAGGTATGTTTTTGATTAGATTTCAAAACTTTTTTTTAAGAAAGCTTCCTATTTTTTCCTTTTTGTGAAGCGCCCCCGTCCATTCTTAGCCTTTGAAGTAATTTTGTGTTTAAAAAAATTGCAAATTTTTTTAAATTAAAATTATATTTGTTTATATATTAAATATAATAATTTTATTTGTTCTTTTATTTTATAGTTCTGAATTTCCAACTTGTATTGAATAATAAATAATTAGAACTATTAATTAATTCATTGAAAATTATATAGAAACTGTTAAGTTATAACAATAAAAATAAACAAACTAATTAATTTAAATTATAAAGTAAAATGGTTTAACACTATTATATATATTTATAATTTACACCTACCGCTACTTGTATAGGTAAAATGTCACTTCCGGTAGTCAGATCATGATGAAATTTGGTATCTGAATTTTTTTCATATTTGTAAATCTATATACAAAATAGGAAGCAAATATCTCGAAGCAAACTGGTACTTTACTTGAAAGGTAAACGCAACCAGTGTAGGTAAAGTACCACTTCCGGTTAACCGATTTTGACGAAATTTTAAAAGAAATCTACAAAAGGTGAATAATATCGGTGTACCAAATTTCGAAGTCCTAGCTTGATTAGTTTCTGACAAAACCAATGAATTCGTTTGAATTCGTTAAAATCGCATTGATATTCGATTATAACAACTCAAGCTTGACCGATTTCTTAAATTTCATAATTTTTTGTTAACCTACTTATAACACAGGACCTGTATGCCAAATTTCATAGCGCTAGGACAATTGGAAATACCCTAAGAATTTTGTTGACCAATCAGTGAATCAGTTCCAAAATAAGCTATTTTCACAGGGTCATATTTCAGGATCTACTGAAGCTATAACTATGAAATTTGGCATACTGCTTTAGTTCTAGTATATGACTACGTAGATAAAATTTTATCCCTGTACTTGCAATAGGCACTGAGATACAGGGGGGTCAAAAGTGACTCCAAACCATTCGTGTAAATATACTTACGGCATGCGCGCGGCTTGCTGGAACTTGGCCGGCGCACTGCCGTGCGCATAGATTATACGCTCCTTTTCGAAATTGAACATTTATAAAAAATGAACGATATCCCAAGCAAGATTTGTTGGCTTATCATTAATTTCAATTGAAAACGAATTATGTGGCAATATTGATGCAAGCCCAATTTTTGAGGAATTTTTGTCAACAAAAGCATTAAATATCGCCTTTTAATACTCGAAATAATTGGAGTTCATGGAATAGTCATTTAGTGCAATAATTCTGAAATCTATTAAAATATGTAAATAAGAAATAAATATTTTTTCCATTTTATTGTTTGTAATATTAATTATTTTTTATGGTAAATCAATAGAAATTATAAAACAATTTATTTCTAATGCTAAGCCGGCAGGAAATGTATCAGTGTCAATTATTGATCAAAATTAAAAATTTGACATTTATTATATACGTGTGATATACATATATATATATATATATGTTTAGAATATGAAAAAATATACTGTAACTAAATTTTTTCTCAAGACTAGGCTCTTCTATAATTTTTTTTTCTCCAGAAATGATTTGTCAGTACAATATGATAAGAAAAATATTTGATAATTTATTAATATTATATTATTATTGATATAATTGATAATAAGATACATATTAACATTCACATAAAATATTTGAATATTGAATACTGAAAAAAATAAAATATTATTTTATTCAATAGGTTAAAAAGAAATAATAATGAAATATACGAGGGTCACATTCAAAAAGCAAAGAGACAAATGGCTATAGCTCAAAAACAGTTTATTTGATTCTTATATAATTCAACCTATTTTTCTTGCTTCCTAATTCCATTGGCGAAAAATTTTTTCGATTTAGCCCGAAGCTACTTTTTTACCGCTTCCTTAACTTCCTCATTGTTAGCAAATCTTTTCTTCCCTGTAGGGCGTCTTCGACTGATTTAAACAGGTAAAAATCAGATCAGATTTTTTCTATTTTTAATGATTTTCACTGTTTGTGTATACCAGTATATGGGGAATCTTTTTACCTTTCGAGGCCACATTTAAATACTAAGTAACAAAGGAGACTATATATATAAGTCAAAAATACCCAAATCTACAACTTTTGTTAAATTACTAAATACTATAGTTTTTCTATAGTTTTATTAATTTATTTCATTATGAAGAAATAATACAAAAACATTGTCAATCGAAAGTATGAAACTAGTATAATATTAAAAATTTTATATAAACAAAAAAGAAATATTTAAATAAAATATAATTTTTCATCAATACGGCTTAACGGCGACTGTTAAAATGTAGTTAAAATACAAATAGTGTGACTCCTCCCTTTATTGTTCTCAGAGACCAACAAGTAAGAAAAATATAATATCAATATATTCTTTACATTTTTTTTGTTAGCATTCAAATGACAACTTGTTATTTCCACCAGTAGTTATTGAAACTTACAATCATAATTTCCATATTATTACAATCTATTGATAACTATTAATATACTAAAGACCTATCTTTCGAGGGGGGGGGGCGCACAAAAACTCATTGATGAGGCTTTGAGACTTCTAGTCCCCATCTATGGAATAAATCAATTAATTAAAAATGTTCCAGAAATGATTTATTTAATACAACTATTAATTTGTAAATTTGTATTTAATTACATATATTATATTATATTCTTGTGTTTTCATAATACACAATATGATATTTGTGTATTGAATTTTTGTTTTCAATGGAATCATTTATTTTTTTATATCTTTTTATTCTTTCCAATATACACCTATGGTCGTAAACTGAGAAAATATTGAAACTTTGATATCTGTTATATATATATATATATATATATTTATATATACCAGATATGAACATTTATGAGTGGAAAAATAGCCAAAGTTTACTCTTCAATTGTGGAATCATGTGATTCTTCTTTCTTCAAATAAATAAACTTTTACCCGTACTTTTTATTAACATTAAATAAATACACCTCATATATTAAAAAAGAACGTATTTATAAGTTTTATTTAATTCCTTCTCAAAAGTTTTATTTATTTAAAAGTAAAAAAATAACAATATAATAAAATGATAAAATGATAATAATGAATATTAAATGGTTAAATATAAAATTTTAAATAACCATTATAATAAATTATAAATAAATGTTTTCATGTTCTCTATTTTTGATGGTGATTAAACTTGATATTCATTCTGATAGAACATTCCCATTACCTTTCAAAATAATTCTAATAAAAAATTCCTTTTAGTTAATCAAACTAGAATAATAATTGTCCCTTTTGTATATCAAAAGTCCGCAGCCAGCGGGCTTGTCCTCAACTCTTGCCTTTCATAATTCAATTACACTTTTGGATATTTTGAAATATCCCACAAATGTTTTCTAATGTGCCTTGATAACAATTTATGCTCCAGGCATCTCTAACATCACACCTCATTTATACATTTATATCATTTAGATTTCTTAATGTAAATTTTTTCAATCATTCATATATATTATATATGTAGTTGTCCGGAAAGTAATTTCATTTTTACCGACCGACGATAGTAAGGGAGGTATTGTTTTCACCCCAAATTTCACATGTGGAGATTTTTACATATCTCCACGAATCATGCATTTTCTAAACAGAAAAAAGTATTTTTAGCATGATGTCTGTCCGTCCGTCTGTCCGTCCGTATAGATGTGTACAGCCTGAACGGCTGAACCGATTTTGATGAAATTTGGTATATTTACTTAATGCATCAGTGGGATGAATTGATCAACTTTTGGTGCAATTCCGGAAACCGGAAGTGGTAGTATTAGCGATCGACGATAGGAAGGAAAGGGTTATTTTCACACCAAAGGAGATTTTTTTATATATCACCACGAATCATGCACTTTGTATTGGTTTTATCCTCGAGAAAAATCATATTTATTAGTTTTTTATTGATTTAAAATTATATACGTCATCCAGCCATTCATGACGTCACAGCCTGGTCTTGCATATATATTATAAATAAAATAAAATTAAAAATGTTTATATTTATTATTTATGTATCCATATCTGTTTTTTATTACATTAATAGATATATTAAAATTATTTGAAATTGTTTCTGTAGCTGGAAATTAATTTATTTCAAACCGTCGGTCGGTTCGGACCTGGCCACAGGTCAACTTATTTTATTATATAAGTATAGAAAACTGAAAGACAATTTTTGATTAATGAATAAATATTTGTTGATAAAAAAACTGATCCAAGTGATTTTTGATCTCTTCATTTGAAGTTTCAAAAAATTTACATTAAAAATCAGTTTCAACCGACCTTCCAGAGCGTGGGGCATCTTTGACATCAAAATTGGTGGATCTAAATTTTGCAAACCAGTTCTGGCACTGGCGTAATGTCATCTTTTTCATACACATTCGTTAATTTCTTTCTGACTTGAACAGCATTTTTACCTTTTCTATAGGAAAAAAGTAAATTATAATGACGAAAATGTTGCTTTTTGCTCTCATAAAAAGGCTCCAAGCAAAAAAGTGTAGATTCAATTGAACTTCTTCACATTCACGCATTGCTTTATCAGCTCTTCAAACGTAATAATAATTAACAGTATGAAGTTTGGTTCGTAAAAAAACAATTAAATCTCCTGGCGTAAAAAAACGAAATTACTTTTCGAACTACCTAATAAATATATTTAAATACTATTTTTTTTAAATATATAGAAGATTAAATTTACAATACAACAATATATAAAAATAATATTTTGTATCCAATATATTTATATATATGTACAACATATAGAAATATAATATACTCATCATTATACTCTACTATAGTTTTTCCAAAAGAGTTGCTCTCCTTTTATAATATTAATGGCTTCGTAAAGTTTTTATTAGCTAAATATTTGAAATGGGAGGCAAGAGGGGTTTAATTTTAATTAATTTTCTTCTTCACATTGCAGAAAAAAAATCTCAAATTTGAAATATGAATAATTGTAATAATCTATTTTTCAACATTTTCCATTTTTCATTTGATTTGTTTTTGAAATTCACAAATTTTCTTTTATTTCGAAATTTTTTTATGTATAATTTTTATTGTAGTTTGTTTATTAAATTCTTGCACTTATAGTAAATTGATTTTTTTTCTTTCAATTTTTTAAGTTAGTAAATATATAGGTATATACATATATAACATAATTTATTTATTTGTTTATATCCATTATTTCAAATGCATACACAATTTTTACATTTAGGATATGATCAATTTTTTATTTTTTATAAATTTGTTGAAGTAATTAAAACAATTCTGGTGTGGGAGTTTGGAAAAAAATATTAATCATATTTTTAATAAAAGTAGCTTTAACGTAAATGTTAATATTATTGAATTTATTTCTTTTAAAATAGAAATCGAAGAAATTCGTTTGATATACCAACTTTTTTTACACTTTAATAAATTTACTAGGTTATTATTATATGTATTAACCTTTGAATAATTTTCTTTTATTACAAACAGTTTATTCATGTGCAAACCAAATAAAATTCACAATTAGTTTTAAAATAAAACCAATTCTAATTTTTATTTAAGGATTAAACATTCAAGTGATTAAATTTGCTTTGAACAAACCAAAATTGTTCCAATTTTTTTTTTTAATTTTTTGTTTTTTTTGTTTTTTGTTTTTGTTTTTATTATCCAATAAAACACACTTTTAAAAAGTTTAGTGAAATTGTTTTCATCGATTCAATAAAGATTTTTTTTTAAAATTGCATTCCCATTGTAACATAGCAATATTGTTCATTTCCTAATTGAATCGTGAATTCGAAATGATAACGATCCATAAATAGAGAAAGTTGGAAAATATTTCCATTTGAATCCTTTTTGACTTGCTAATCTCCAGGTCTTTTATCAGATAATAGTCTCTTATTCGGTTTTCTTTCTGTTATTTTTTCTTTTATTTTGTTATCGCGGTGCACTTTGATCAAACTCTTTTAAATAAATCTCAATTTAACCAAAAAAACTTTTCCTAACAGGTACGTACTTCCTTTGGCAGTCACTGCTTACCTCTATGTTCGGATGTCCAGAGAGCTTAAAGGACATGAAGGGCCTCTTGCGGTTATCATGTACGAAGCAAGAGGCCGTGGGAGAGGCAGCGGTGCTTCAGCATCCAGTCATATGACAAGGTAATCCAATTCGAACGATTTTCTAAAAGTTGATATCGAAATCAAGACAAATCACCCACTTCTTACATCACGTTCTTTTTTATATTGAAATCAATATTAATTTACTATTGATTTTTCATTTTTTTGTTTGTTTTGGGAGAGAGAATCAATTGTCTTCATCTTTGGGTAAATTTAATTTTTTTTTTTTTTTTTTTTTTTTTTACTGAATTAATAACATTTTTCAATAATTCACAATCAAAACAATGGTTTAAGTGTTTTTTTGTTTTAATAATCTGATTTTGAATAAATTTTTTAATCAATTACCAATTTCAATTTCAAATATCTTATCTTTTATTTAATATATATTAGATTAATAAATTAATGAAATTAACTAAATAATAAATTTATTTACCTATATAAAAATTTACTAAAATACTTACTTTAAGGCTATTGTGATTATTATAATTTTTACTTTAACAATAAATCCAGTATAAATGGTATTAGTTTAAATATTTATTGTAGATTTTATTGGTTTGTGATAGAAATTTGGTTGACCACAATCTCATTAGTACTGAATTTAATTGCGCTTTTCGCTGTTTGGAAAATCTGCATAGCAAAACACTCTCTAAATGGATTCTCTGTAATCTGCTAGAAGTCATTACCACCATATTTGGTAAATTCCTAAACGTATTATAACTTTCTATATTACATATCATCTATACTCTTGATAACAATTGAAGATAGTTGAATAGCTTTAGTATCTCTGATCCTATTATGAAATCATTGCTTTATTTCAGATAATATTTATTATTTCTTTTTCTTTAACTTTAGTCTAAATCTCCATAAAATAAATAGGAATTTGTTTTTGATTAGACAAATAAATACATCATTGACTAACTAACTACATCCTGCTTTTGTGTATTTTTCACGACCTATCGAAATCAGACTGGAGGGCTAAAAACGTGACTAGGATTGAATAAAAAGTATTTTATTGATTGTCAATAAGAGAATCATTCTAATATAAAAAGGAGGTACCTAATTTTTCTATTATGATTATGCAGAAAGTTCTTTCAATTTGTTTGAATTATTTTGAACAATTACAATTCAATTTTCAAATAATTAATAAATTATATTTTATTTTTCTACTCAACCTTTAAAAAAAAAACAATGTTTCTTTTGGCAAATACAAACAATAATCATTCATTTTATTCATTTCAACATCTGTTTTAGATTTGTCTTGTTTGTTAATTTTATAATTATCCATACGAGTATAAACAGGGTTAATCTATACAAAATTGATAAATGCTAAATAAATTAAAATTAATTATGTAATAAAACATGAAAAAGTATGTAATGATATTTTCTAATAAAAAAGAAATAAAATAAAATATTAAAATGAAGATATTAATTGGCTTAATTATTCATTTTTATAGCAGGTTAAAATTTTCTTTTCATCATATATTATGATTTCTTCCAACTATTAAAATATTTTTAAAATCAAATGAAATTTTTGAATTTTTTCATTAAAATTTATAAAAATTACAATGGACTCAATCTTATTTAGGGTCATTATTTACAAAAACAGAAGCTTCAGGAATTTGGATAAATCAGTGGACTTCCAAGTGACTATTAAATTACCAAATGGTTACGTCACTTATAGTTTCCTAGATAAAAATTATTAAAATTTGCATATAAAACCATTTACATTCAATTTAGAGCTACCAGGTTTTATTCATTTGGTCAAATTTCTGTTGTTTTTTTTCAGTCCGGTTTGAATATAGGAAAATTAATTAATTAAATAATTTTCCATTTATTCAACGGGGACTGAAAAAAACCCGAAAATTTGTGAATAAGTGAATAATTAATGCCTTAGTCAATAAAATATTACTAAATGTCTGCTCATCTGGACATTCATAACTAGTTTATATGTCAAATTTTAATAATTTTTATCTTGGAGACTAGAAGCGACCGAAAAATATTGCGTAAAGGAAGTTTCTTTGGAATTAAAAAAGAAATCCACTGGTAAAGTTTTATCTAAATCCCTGAAGCTTCCGTTTTTGTAAACAATTACCTTATTTAGTAATATAATAAGAATAGGTGCATAAATAATAATTTGTTTAAGTATATTTTTAAAAATTATATAAAAATAAATTAAATTGCATTGTCTTCACTTTCTTTGGTCCGACCGTCGAGTTGACTTTAAAGAAGATATTCTCTCCTCATTTGCATGATGGACTGGAATGCCAAATACACAGTCGCATAGCTTTAATACACTCAAGTTCTAGATCAATATGGGCATTTAGAGAGGAAATAAGACAAATAATAATACGAAACAATCTAGTGAATTACGACTGCCTATTATATACAGAATCTATATATGTATTTAAACACATATTTATTATAACGAATATATTTTTTTATTTTTTCTTATTTTATTAATATATTTATCTGATTATTTTGTTTTACATTTTCGTTGTCAATGTTAATGGTATTCTATTAAAACTTTAAATAAATATAGAATAGAGAAGTGAATATTTGTTGAATTCAAAATAATATGGATTCTTAAAATAAATTAGAGGGACGGTCTTTCCCATTGAATAAGCATCTCTATTGTATTTAATAAATTACCCTACAATAATAGCTATTCTATTAAATTTAACCAAAAAAGGATTTGAAAATTTAGAAAACCATATATATTCACTATTCAAAACAAAAATAAAAAAAAAATTTAATATAATTTGATTTGATTAATTTTTCAATAATTATCACAAAAATAAAAGTATTTTCCATATATTCGAATGATTGGAAAATAAAATGAAATTTTAAATAAAAATTAATTTTCTGAAATATCAACTAAAAATGCTATTGGGTATTCTTTTTACAGATCATCTGAAAATTTAAAAATTGATAAATTTGTCTTGATACACTTTAATGCACTATTTTATGAAATATTTACAATTTTTGTATAATAATATGATACTTCTTTAAAATAATATATATGTATATATATATATATATATATATATGAAAATAAATTTAAAAGAGAGAAAAAAAAACAATATTATTTACATAGGTATACATTTAGTTTTTAGTTCATTTCAAAAGATTCTATTAAAAAACTTTTGAAAAATAAATATAATAAATAAATGGGTTTTAATTATATATCGTTAACCTAGTGAAGAGCTGTATTTGCTCATTGAGTAAGTATACTCTTTATTTATATATTATATCATATACGAGGGTGGGATGAAAAGTTTCCGGCCTGTCCAAGAAAATCGATGTTTTTAAATTTTTTTTTTTGCTTTATTTTTCAACATTCAAGATAGCTGAGACCTGAATGATGTCAGCTGAACGTGTGCGAAATATTTTGTACAACCATTTGAATATAGAAAGCTGTTTGCAACGTGGGTGCCGCGTTTGCTAACGTTAGACCAAAAACTGCTTCGAAAAACCATTACTACCGACAATTAGGCTTAATCCAAACAAATTTTTGCGTCGATTCATAATTGTTGATGAGACTTAAATTAAATTAAATAATTAATTAATTTAGATTAATTAGAACACCGTTATGAGAAATGTATCAGTGTTAATGGAGATTATGTTGAAAAATATAGCAAAAAAAAACAAATTAAAAACATCGTTTTTCTTGGTCAGGCCGGAAACTTTTCACCCCACCCTCGTATACATAAATTTGATGATTATTCTTTATTATTGTATATTGTATTTAAAAATAATATTTTGCTCCCTAATCAGCTTTTTTTTAAATATAAATAGAAAATAATAAATTTCTATAGTCGTATTAATAAAATGGCCACTTGATATTTAGAAAATTATATTGAATCTTGATCACCTTTGATTTAAATAAACATAATATATCCGATTTTATTCATTTTTTTAAATCATGTCGAAGTTATATCAAAATTATTTAAACTATAATTTTTCACCATATTTGAATGGTTTATGATATAGTAGCCAAACTTTTAAGTTGTTTTTTTTTAATTTAATTTGGTTTTGTTGTATTCTGCTCGTTATTCACAGTCAGGCACACAGCCAGGAAATTAATACATTTTGTTCTAGGAATTCAAAAATGTTTTTACAATAAAAACAAAAACAAAATAAAAAATAACATAAAACTTTAATCAATAATGATATATATATATATATACTTATATTATTGTATTTTCACACAGAAATAATATTTACAAAATTCTCAAAAATATCTTTTAAAACTATCTAGTTTTATTAAATTGATGAATTTATTTATAAATAAATATTAAGCAGATTATCAATTCTTACAATTCAATTTAACACATTTTGATTTACCAAATTATACAAACCTTTGATATAAATTATTATAGTCATATTTTACTCCATATTTCTCTTATTGTTATTATAATTATGATTATAATGTGAAGATGCAGTTTTATAATGGATTAGAAAATAAATTATATAATGGATTAGAAGTCAGAGATTACCCAGCAGGAAAACATGAGGTTTACGATTAAGATACTTTAACTTCTTTTTTAACCGACGTTTCGGTCCCCTATCACAGTGCTCCACAACCTTTTCTTACCTACGGCACACAAAAATTGTTTCTAGAATTTTGCGGCACATCAAAAGCTGAAATATATATATGTAGGTTTGTATGTAGAAATTAATTTAATACGTTTGTTTACGCGAGTGTGTTATAAAGGTGACAAGCGCTTGTATTTATAATCTCAGAAAAATGACACTAATAGAAATGACAATAAACTTACATATAAAATTATGTGGATTTCTAAAAGTTTCATTTGATTGCGGCGGCACACCTGTATCTCCTTTAAGGCACACCAGTGTGCCGCGGCACACCGGTTGCGGAGCACTGCCCTATCAGAACTCTCAGGCCGATAAGTCCGCGAGTTTAATTTCTAAACCTTAATATTCCTATTGGCTGATTGCTTACTTTTATATGTTTATTTATAAATTTAGTGTATTAAAAAAAAGTTTTAATTTTTTAATACTCTCTTCATTCCCTAGCTCACTCTTTTAACCCCCTTAACCAATCTAAATATTTTTTTTATTAATCAAGTAAAATAACTATAACACTATAACTTTGCATAAATTTTGAAATCAATGAAACATACCAAATAATAAAGTACATAATCACTACTTCAAATTAATGGAATTGCAAACCAAGAAGAAAAATTTAAATAGAACATTATTAACTTAGTAATAAATAAATTTATGACATAGTGAAACGCCACAGGTGCAATTGAAACAAAAAGATATAATGAATAGAGCAGGGAGTGTTAATAAAGTACATTTAAGTACTATATATATATATATATATATACGTATATATTCATGTATTATTTATGAACAACTCTTAAAATAGATTAATGAGATCAAATTCCTGTCATAATCATGTAATTATAAATCTGTTTTAGGCACTCTTTATAAGTATCATTCAAAATTGTTGTTTTAAATACATATTAAATTAATTTTATTTTAATAATTAATTATAGTAAATAACATTACTAATTAGATAGCATTCATTGTATTATATTTTAACAAAATTGGATCTCTCTCGATTGAAAAAATCGGTTGCCTGGCTACTTCTGCTATCTCGTGGCAACAAAATGTGGTTTCTAAAAATCAATTGAATTATTCTTCGCAAGTTTCATTATTAAGATCAAATCTTACAGGTTAAAGATAATTTTTTTTTTAATAAAAATATTAATTTAATTAAATTATTTTTTTCAAGATTTTAATTCTTATAATTTTATTTATAAATGAAAAAATACGGTTAATACTACTTCTGTTTGAATATTTAAAAAAAAATTTTCTAATTAAATAGTGAAGAATGAAATGCAATATTAATACTTATATTCTAATTTATAGCTTATCTAAGCAATGCAAATTATTAATTCAAAAGATGGTATAAGGAGAAAAGTTTTATGAAAACAAACAAAAGTTTAGTAATTACAAATTATATATCAGAAATAGTAATTATTAAAATTTTGTATAATATATATGTTATATCAAATTAAAACTCTTTTATCTTATCTTAAGTTGTAGACCATTTTATAAAATTTATTACCAAAGAGGTGGATAAGACTTTTTATTCTTTAACATATATGTGACAATCATTAGCAATTTCTAATAATTAGTTATTTGAAGAATTATTTATTATTCTTAGCTTATATTGAATTATTCTCAATATTTTTCTAATATTTAGAGAATTTATTTTTAGGATTTTTCAAAATTCGTAGTTTTCTATCAACTTTTGAGAAATGTAGCTCATTACCTACAACGTTTTGATTTTTTTACCTCTAAAGTGACCGTAAAAATACTTGTTTGTCTCCACTAAATAACATAATATATTACATTTAAATTAAATTTAATTAATTATTATTAAAATTATAAATTAAAATTAATAAATTCTATAAATAAAATTATCTGCGAATAGAATAGCAATTTGTACATAATGGTTGCATATATGAAAGGGGTGTGACATGGAATTAATCTTTGAAAATATAGTAATAGTAGATTTCCCTAAATTTCAAATTAAAAAATATATTTTAATTTTATATTATAAAATATTAATTTTTAAAATCTTAATTTTTTAAATCTATGTATGTTTAGAAATTGAATATCTTGATTAGTGTGTTCAATCCCATGAGATTTTGTCTGATGATGAAGTAAATAAATTAATAAACAGAAAAAAAGTTAAATTGGACGAGATTTGGTAAATTTAAATTAAAATTTCTTTAACGATAGAATAAAAAATTATTATTTAATACTACTATTATTTTTTTATTTGATTTTCTACTAAAAAATATGTTGCCTATAACTTTTACTTTTCTAGCTCTGTAAGTGCAATATAACGAGAATTTACGATATATATTTCGATCAGGATAAAAACCGTACAAAGGGATTTTGAAATATCTCTATTTTTAAGAGTCTCTTTCTGACGTTTTTTTTTGTTTTTGTTTTGGTTTGATATTTACACTTGTTTACAGTATTTATTTTTTCAATATCTCTGAGATTTTCTTATTTTGTTTTTTTTTTATTGAATCATTTAAAAGATAAATATTTAACAATCCATCCAAAATTCTAACAAATGGCCTTTGTATATTTTTATAGATCTGCTGACGAATGTCGACCTCCTGGAAGGTTAAGCGGATATGATGTATTTTATGAAGCTGAATTAGATGTACGCAAGGAGAGACGAACTCATAAATATCTAATGTCAATGGTAACAGTTTTCGCCATTTGCTTATGCCCTCTCATGGTGCTCAGGTAAATCCTTCAATTAAAATTAAAAATAGATCTAAGAATTTCCAAGAATTAAGTGATTTAATGCATGAAAGAGCAGGTGTCTACGTAATACAGCTTTGCGGTTGTTTTGATTTAAAGGTTCATCTCTAAAATTTAAACTATTTCAATTTTTACAATTTAAAATAGATATTAATATAATATAATTAATTAATTAAGATTAAAGAGTTTTCATTATATTTACATTAAAAGTCTCATTTTTTTCATAATCATATTTTCTTTTTAAGGTGTGTATTGTCACATTTATAATTTATAAATTTATTTATAAATAACAATAAGAGAATTACAACTCAACCTAATCTTTCTAAAGAGCAAAGAAATTTTTGAATAAACTTTTTAAAAAAAATATTGAAATTTTAACTAAATATTTTTAAATGAACTAGATTCATTAGCATTTTTAGAAATGGATAAATAATATTTAGATTAATTGAACTTTTAGCAATATGATTAATTACCTCCAAAGGAAATACATAATTTAAATATTGTATTTATTGTATATACTTCTGAATAAGATTTATTTAACGATATTATAGCTTCAAGAATCAATTACCTTAATTTTAATCTCTTACTTAAAATAATTTTTTATTTTTATGGAAATTTTATCAGGGCCGGATAAAGGGGCCCGCAAGCTGGACAACTGTCTGGGGCGCCAAATTTTGAGGGGCGCCGATATAAAAAATAAAATACTTTTTTATATTCATTATTTTTGTTCAATTTTAATTTTTTGTATTTTTTGCATGCAAATTCATCTCTAAAAGGGTGCCAAATTTTGTTTTTCCAGGCTAGAACATGCTCTGAATATGAAATAGTTATCTAATATAATAACATTAATAATAAATATATATAATAAAGGAAAACTTTATATGTTTTTTTTTTCAAAATAAGTATTTTACAATTCTTATTTCAATTGTTGAATAAAAGAAAATCAATTTAATATAGACATCTCAGATGATTCTATTATATATTTTTTTGAAGGGATATAGTTTTGGGGATGGATTTTATTCTGCCATTTGATTGCAATCTCGTGTGAATTTATGTGAATTTGTTGGCCTCAGGGCGGAGACAATTGACAGGCCCAATGAAAGGCCTGTGTGATTTATGGGCCCTAGATTCCCTTGAATGCTATGAATCTCGAATACAATCCGCCCGCCTCTCCACACCCAACTGGAGTAAACTCTCCTCCTACATTGTATTTATTTGAATCTAGCGTGGGGTTATACCAAAACATGAAATTTCTCAAATCAATGTCAAAATTAAAAATTATAGAGAATTTGATGATAAAGTTTGGTTAGGATGAAGGTATATACTATATCTATATATATAATAGCTATTGATCTTTCCTTTCTTAGCTTTAAAGCCCTTTTACTTTTTTTCCAGGTTAGCCAAACTTGCTTTGACGGAGACATATGAGAACAGCGGCCATTTCGATGTCACTTATACTTTGTTTGTCTGGTTGGCGTTTTTGCCCACTTGTACTACACCAGCACTTTTTGCCGCATGGCGTATGAATCGGTGAGTGTTTTCTTACATATTCTTCTTATAGAAGTATATACTAGTATTTCATATACAAGTCAATCACTTAAATGTTTTGTTCTTGTATTAAATTTCAATCCACTTTTTCAAGTGTCTTTTTGTGAGTTGCATATCTTCATTATTGTATTACTTCTACAACAAAAAATTAATATTCCATTAAACAATATATAAATATATAAATTAAGTTTATGACTTGAAAATTATCATTTTTACAAGAATAAATTTTAAATATTTTAAGAATTTAGAATACAAAAGCACAGACTAACCGAGAATAAAATAAACAAACTAGACATATATTATAGTATAGGCCAGGGGTCGGCAGACTTAACAATTCAGACTTAAACTTAAATGTTTCAGAGCATCGCAAAATCATCTGACCTTTTTTTTAGAACTATATTAAAAAAAAAAGTGTTTTTGTTGAGTAATCAAAATGTTCAAAAGTTTTCAGGCATTGAGTGAATTGTAAGAAAAGCCAGATAATTCTGAGCCGCGATCTGCCGACCCCTGGTATACGTAGGCTATATATATTATAACTATATTATATATATACTCGTATATATAGCATGTTATTTTCTTTTCGATCTCATTTTGTACTATTTGTAAAAATTATTTTCTTGTAAATAATTCTTAAACATGTTTTTTCCGATCTATTTATATTTCTATAATAATTTATTAAAAGTATATTAGCCAATCATTTAATTATATTATACAATACTAAAGGAACAACTATTGTATTATATAATATATATTCTCAACCCAAAATTGCTATAAGATTTATATTTGAAATTCACCTTTTAAGGGGTCTTTTAATCAGAAAAATTGAAGTTTTGTTTTATGGAAACTCATTTTAATTAAAGTAAACACAAATAACAATAATAAATGATATTAAACGTAATTATAGTTTCAAGCATTTCATACTCCAAATATCATAATATTTATAAAGATAATTATTATTTAATTACTAATTTATATTTATAATTTTATTAATAAATAGTTTTGAAAATATACAGTTTTTTTATAGATTTTTCAGATGAGACACTTCAAATTTTATTAAAAAGTTTTCCCTGGGTATGTATTTCTATTTTAGATCTAAAAACTCAAACATACATACATACCTAATTAACATTTTTATGTATTAAAAGATTAATCCACCTTCTTTGGTTGTAATATATTTTTCAATCAAATCAACTTTTTCCAGAATATTTTTTTTCTTTGAAAATTAATTAATAAAAATTGTCATTTTCTATTTTCAAAATATGATTTCGTACCTACGCCCAACCGATTCCTTGATTTTGAACATAAAAAATTCATTCTTTCAACTGTGGCATTCGGCGAGTCTACTTTGTTTCAAAAAAATGTTTATAAGTGATACAAGCGCTTTACAGTAGCACGCCAAGTTCGATCAAATGTGAAGGTTTTGCTCACTGATTTCTTCGATTACAATGGCGTGGTGCATGAATTCTTGCCAACAGGTCGTAATGTCAATAAGGAATACTACAAGGAAGTTAAGCAACGTTTGCGTGAAGCAATAGGGCCCAAACGATCGGAATTGTGGAAAAACAAATAATGGATTCTGCATCATGATAATGCACCAGCTCACACCTAATTGCATGTTCGTGACTTTTTGGCCAAAAACAACACCGTAATCATGCCTCAATCACCGTATTCACCAGATTTGGCTTCCTGCGACTTTTTCCTATTCCCAAAAACTGAAGAGACCAATGAAAGGAAAGCGTTTTGCCACAATTGATGAAAAGTCGGAATCGAAGAACGAGCTGATGGCCATACCTAAAAACCTATGTCAGAAGACTTCGATGATTGGAAGAAGCGCTGGCATAACTGTATTATATCTGAGGGGAATTACTTTGAAGGGGACAAAATGAATATTGATGAATAAATAAATACTTTTTAAAATAATTCAAAAATAATTCACCTTTTCTTTTGAACAAACCTCATATAATAAGATAAGATATATTCGCCGAACAGATTTTTGTGCGGCCCGCCAAACTTAGTGGTACAATATCATTTTATTGGTAACCTAAACTTTTTGCCGGCCATTGATTGTTAAGTTAAAACTATATTTTAATTATCGCCACAACAATGAACTTTCGTTTGACCCTTTGATAAAAAATGGTTGTTCACCCCTGAGGTAAAAAATCATTATTCTATTTAATAATCGCCACAACAATGAACTTTCGTTAGACCCTTTGATAAAAAAAAAGGTTGTTCACCCCTGAGATAAATCATTATTCTATATAGACACTAATAAAAATACGCTCATCGAAAAACAAATCATAAATGAATATTTAGGACTTTAAACCGTAAAGAAATAATAAAATATCATGGTTGTGTTTTTATCTTTTAAAAATACTTTTCTTACAATGGATTCATAACGCTTGGAAAGAAAAAAGCAGGAAATGGTTTCATAAGGTTTAAAGTAGTGAAATTTCTAACAAAACACTAATTTTCAATTCCAAACGGTCAAATAGATAATAAAAAAAGGTTTATATAGGGTAATGTTTTGTGAAAAGAGCCGTTGTGCTCGATTGTCGTTTCGAAAACTTTTTATTTGAAGAATTTTCTTTATACAAAGTATATTTTGTAAATAATGAAACATGTTCAACAATTCTTATGAAAATATTTATATATATGTACATTAAATTTGTTTTTATAATTTTATTGTCAAAAAAAATATATTATTTTAAATAAATTAAAATAAATATTATTTAATTATGTATATATTTTTTTAATGAAATATCAATTAAATTATTAATAAAAATATATTTTTCTTAGATTGTAATTTGTCTTTATTTCATTTTATATATGTATTGGAATGCTAGTTAAATTCTTTGTCCAATGTTTATTTTATTCTTAAACCATTAGTTCTTTTAACTCAAACGTGTCCATCGCTTTTTTAATGGAAGTTGTGTAACCACGAAAATATTTTTTTATATTTCTATTTAGGAATTAAGAATATTGTTCATCTAAAGCTGTATCCAGTTTCATTTCCTTTATTCAATGACATTATTATTATTGGATATAATCATTTGGATAGAAATTGTTGAATTGGAGAGGATTCTAAATCCGATTTGTTATTCTAATTCTTCATTATAATATATATCCGATTTTCTGTATCATATTCATGTCAATCTGATAATGGCATCCAAATCAGTTTATTTAAAGAAAACTACAAACACTAATAAATTAAAGGTGATAATTTAAATTAAATATTTTACGAGTGTAATTAAAATAATAGAACATGTAATATGATTTTCAAATTTAATGAAATATATATTATATATATATATATATATACATATATGCCTCAATCATTGTGAAATCAATACGTATGTTAAACAAAAAGAGAGTAAGCAAGAATAAAATTAAATTCTAATTTAAAAAGGCCGTTTTAAAAATGATTAGTTAGATCGGTTTTAAATTGGACAGTCAATGAATGTTGATTAATCATTTTAAAACTAAATTAAACAATACCTCCCTTACTATCGTCGGTCGGTAAAAATGGACGGAAAGTTTGTATATCTTTACAAAATATTCCAAAAAGATTTGAAATGCTAGAAATATTAAAATCAATATTTTTCCCAGAAATAAAATTAATAATTTTTTTTATCTTTGCATTTATAAATATCTTATACACATATATTGATTTCAAATGTCTTTTCCAGTTATACACATATCTTATTATATTAATTTTTCTTTCAAGAATATAGAAAAATGAACTATTTATACTCTATGAAATTTTTATAATAATAATAATAAAATAATATATCAAATTTACCATTTTTTTAAAAAGTAGTCATTTAGTCCAGAATGGACATGGCAAAGTAAATATGTTAGTATAAATACATAAATTAATGACTTTATAATTTATTATTTATAATTTTATACATTTATCTCTCTTTATAATTTATAATTTTATTATTTAATCTTAGTATTTATTTTTTTTATGAACTGATTCTCTTAATTCATTAATTAGTTAATTATCAATTTTTTAAAGTTTTTTTAGATGTTTGTCTTATTATTTATTATTATATATTCTTTTAATATCGCAAATATTTAGAATAATTAGGATATTGGCAAAATATAAAATGATTTTTAAACTCTGAACATAAATTTATTCTCTTAACAAAATTAACTAAAACAAAAAAAAAACTATTAACTAAAAACAAAATTAACTAAAACAAAAAAAAAACTTGTGCACCACTTCGTAAATATATTTGTAATCATCAAGATTATTTCTTAATTATTATTTTAAAAAACATATTATCATTTATTTAAAAAAAGTAAGTATTTCTTTATATATTACCACATTTTAAAAGTTTTATTGTGTTCACAAGACTATATATAAAATAAGGACATTATAAAATTATTATTTTTCATTATAAAAAAGAGAAAATAAATTTCACCCAAGACTCATATGTATTTATAAATTTTAACAAGATAAATTCACTTGTTTGTATTTTTTTATCCTCACTTAATTTCTTAAATTATTAATAATTTAATTATTCTATGTTTATTTAATGAAAAATAATTTTACTTTTTAAGAACTTTATAAAGGAATAATTTGTTGGTGACTTCTTCAAAGAATAATAATAGAAGGGATTAAAGGGAACGGTGAGTAGGAGAGAAGAGGGAGGATGGAATGAAAAAAACATCAAGGACAGTGCCATTTAGTTAGAAATGCTTGAGCCCTTTCTGCTGTTTTTTCTAATTTCATTAGTCGATGATACTTAGTTATCGTTTCCGCTTCTTTTTAATTAGTTTATCTTGTTCTGGATAATTATAAGTGACCCAGTACTCAGAGAAACTTTTTTTCTACTTAAAATTCTTCACGGCTATCAAACATGTATTCATAATTTATTCGCCCTAACTAACAATACCATTAAAAGTATAATACAAATTCACACCCTCCGTCACAGGAGCTTTCCAGGCTAAATTACTTTTAATGAATTCCCCTTCAAGGTCTTTCTAAGAATTTTGACATTATCAAAGGAAAATATTTTTAAGGGTAAACATTTATACGTTCAAATTTATGAATTATTATTTTAAATTGTTATTTTTATTATTCTAAAAGTGATATTCTGTACAAATCCGTCACTTTCAAGAAATGGTTACATGGAATAATCATTAAAGTGAATTTCAAAGTTTAAATTTCAGTATTCGCCAAAAACTTTTTAACCAGCAGTTGAGACAATGGAACTTTTGTTATGTTTCTTTTCTACTATTATTATATAATTCTCTAGCTCCAACTTACTTATCTAATCTAACTTGAGCATAGATTATTAAGTAAATAAATAGTTATAATTATTATAGTTAAAAATAAATAAAAATTGGTAAGTAATGAAATTTTATATCTTAATTCGAAAAATATCGATTGAAAACTTGAAAATAAAATATGGGTACATTACAATTTTGAAAATGTTAATGTAAATATTATCTTACATATGGCAAACATCGACTACGGTAAGGTTTTATGGATGGATTCTATCTTTGACCTATTTCAATTATTATGTTGTTATACTTAGTAAGTGTTATGTATCTTTGAATTGTTTATTATTTTACGTGTAGATTCAAATTTGCTAACTTAGCTGTATGCTTATCCACTCTGAAAGAATATTTTTATACGATAAATTTTTTATTGATTCCTTCAATTTTTCAATCTAAATCAGGGGTGTCTAAACTGCGGCCCAAAACCCTTTGAGATGCGGCCCAAACGCAAATTATGAAAATATTTAAATTTAATTAATTTGGTTCTAAAAAAAAAGTAAAATGATTTTGGGACTATACTTTTCCGACTTTTTCAATATGGTTCTAAAAAAGAGGAAAATGATATTTGCGACCCAGCATATATTTTTTACCACGTTTTTCTTAGCTTGCTTTCTTGTTTGTTTGTTTGTTTATTTATCTGTTCGGGTCAAATCTTGCAATCGAAATTTCGACCACTTCCAGTCATCCAATCGCTCTGAAACTTTTCAGAGTAATGTATTCTGGATGACAATACAATAAAATAACACATTCGTAGCTTGCAAGTGTTTAATTAGAGCATAATTAATGAATATAATTTTGTATGGGAAAATCAAAACAAAAAGTGTAAATATTTAAATTTGAAAAAAACCGTTAAAAACCCGTTAAAAGAATAATATAATATGTATAATATTTAAAATGTAAATAAATTTGAAAGAAGGTATATTAATGTTTTGTACTGTAATTTAGAAAACAAAATTTAAATTTATGATGAGTTTTAGGCAATAAAGAATTAAAATATGACAAATTTAAAAATTTCTCTTTATAATTCAATTTAAATTTATTACTTTCAGGATAATAGTATTTCATGACTATTAAAGTCAATCAAAAAACTTAAAAGTAGTATAGGTCAAGTGAAATCGATTGCAATATATGAAGACTAAAAAGTAGAAAATAATACTTTATATAAAAAAAAAACTTTTTTAAAAAACCACGTTTTTAACGCACTAAAAAGAAGAAAATAATTTTTCTGAAACCCCATAGGTACTGACATTACAAACAAGAGATATGATTTGAAGAAAATTTTCTATAACGTAAAACGTGGGGCGCAACTATGGCTAAAATATTCTGTATCGTATAAAAATTTATAAATAAATGTTATTAGGTACAAATTAATAGGATAAATGAATTCATATTTTAATTAGCTTCAAAAAGTAAAGCTTATAACTTATCGAAATTTTTAAAAGAGGTAAATTTAATTTATGAAAAGATTACCTTTAGATTACTAATAATATTCACTTTTAAAAAATTCTGATAAAAAATGACATCCTAACAATATTCTGGTAAATAATATAAGAAATTTAACTTGAAGAAATCTAAAACTAAATTTTGCTACTGCAAAACTTCTAGCAAATATTTAATATTTATGTTAATAAAATTTCTAAAGTGTAAATTGAAGATGTTTATTTAATATTAAGGAATTAATTTTCCAAAAAAAATTTACATTAATAAAAGTATTCTGTTGGATTACTAATAATATTCCCTTTTACAAAAAGTCTGGTAAAAAATATAAATCCATGGATATTGAAATAAATTAATCAAAGAAATTATATTGCATTTAAAAAATTTATTATTATTTGCGCCCCACGTTTTACGATATGGAAAATTTTCTTCAAATCATATCTCTTGTTTGTAATGTCAGTACCTATGGGGTTTCAGAAAAATTATTTTTTGCAATGTGGCCCTCGAATGGTCATAATTTAGACAGCCATGATCTAAATAATTGTTAACCACATTGTAAATGAAAGAAACCAGTTCCCTTATTGAACTGGTTAGTTTTAAACTTAATTACCAAGGTAAAAAGAGGCTCTTGAATGAAGAATGTGATTCTTCTCATTTAATATTTTTACAATTTTGTTAATATATTATAATATTATAAATGATTATAATAAGATTCGAGGAGATTACTATCATTATATGGAAAAAAATATTCACATCGCTAGAACTGAAATTATTTAAAAAAATTTTTTTTTGTAATATTTAACATAAAAATTACATGTTGTGGTGTTGTATGGAAGATTTTCTCTTAAATACCAAAGGTGTGTCAGATTATTGGATTGGAAGTATTGACCAATCGTGTACTCCCTACTAAATATTAAATAATCTCATTTATATGTAAATACAATAAAATAATTTATTCTACAAATTTAAAATCAAACTCAAATTTCAATTTATTTGACAACCTGTCAAAGGTCTTTAAGTAATAATTAAATATATATATATAAAAAAAATAAATTTGATTAAATACAAATAAAAACAAATAATTTTATAAGAAAATAAATTTTACAAATTGGTAAAATAAAAAATAAAAATAAAATAATTATAAAAGAAAAATAGTGAGTTTATATAAGGTGACAAGCCGTCCTAACTGTCCTCCTTTTTGATGTCTGTCCCGTTTTTTTAAATATTTAGGACATTTCGTACTTTTATCAAAATTTTTTCAATTTGCGTCTTAAAAAAAAGCTCAACCGTTTTCTGGACTAAGCTTTTGAACATTTCCGAATTTTTTCCAAAATTTTTTTCAATTTGGTTTCAAAGGTAAAATGACCTGATTTGGTGTTTTCAAAATATGGTCACCTTAGTTTATAGTGACTATTTAGGAGCACAGCGCAAACATTAGGACTCAGAAATATTATAATAAAAATTTTATTTATTTATTTTTAAAAAATAGAATATCAACTAAAAATAATATCAACAAAATTTAGATAAAACATTTATAAATATGTTAAATTTGATTGAATTTCAATTTAAATCAGTCCCGAAAGAAAATAATTAATAGGATAAAAAAAAATGATAATTAAGAAGGAAGGCATCCAGAAAATTAAAGAATGATTAAAGACCGTTCTGTAATTAATTGTAAAAGAGGCTTTTTCAATTAAGAATGAAAATCACATTCGTTTTTTTTTCAATCAATCAAATCTATCACAAGTTTACCCAAGCCAGTCTTATCAAATTTTTAATTAATTATCCTCTGTTCATTCATTTAATGTAGAAGGATTCTAGATATTTATTTTTTGTAAATATAATTTGTAAACATTCAATTCGTTCGTGCTAAGGAACTTATCTCAATAAAGTAGAGGTCATTTTTATACGGTCTATGTTTAAGTCCTCTACTCCAGTGCTCCGCAACCGGTGTGACGCGGCACACTGGTTTGCCTTAAAGGAGATACACGAATATAAGAAATTTATATTTTTTTGATTTATAATTATATTATATGCGGATTTCTAAGTTTCATTTGATCGCGGCGGCACACCTGTATCTCCTTTAAGGCAAACCAGTGTGCCGCGTCACACCGGTTGCGGAGCACTGCTCTACTCCATTAAAATTTATTATTATTATTACACTATTCATAGATTAACATCAATATTATTTTCCTTTAAAACATTAGTTTGAAGAAAACGATTATGTTTTTGTTAAATAACAGTAATCAAATATAAAGTTTTTATTCATGATTTCAAAATTCTTGGAATGCTGTTTTGATAGTTTTTTCTATTTATTTGAGTAATTAGTCATAATTCAAAAGAAATGTACTGCTTGCTTAATAATTGTTTTTGGGTGTAATTAAACGAAATAGAATCATTTCTTATGAAAGTTATACTCATTTAAATGAAGTATCTAATTTATATTCATTTTTGAGATGTATGATAATTACTTGGGTTTTTCTTGTCTGTTAACTTTATTATAAAAATAATTTATATTTTTTTGGTTTATTTATAAGAATTTTTATTTTATATTTTATTATGCATAAAAAGGGAAGAAATTAGAAAGGATAATATGTAAAAAATTTATAAAAAATAAATATTTACAAAGACAGAAACCATACAAAATTTTTGAAAATGAATGAAAACTTCTTTCTTATTAGAATATAAATTTTAATTGATTAATTTTTGAAAGGTTTGTTTCATTTATTTATGAATTGTTTAGATTGCCTTGTCTTTTCAGGGTAACAAAGGAACGACTTCGTGGTTATCTTCATTTCAAACGACATCGACTGGCGAGGGGACGTCGAGAGGGTGGCGATGGCGCTGAGGCCATCCCTGAAGACATCGCTGCAAATGGCGGAATCGTCACGAAAGAACCACCCTCCTGAGATCAGGCTCCGGTACACCGGATACAATGTAACCGGAAAGTACCAACACGACCACCTTCATCGTTGCCGACCACTCCTCAGCCACGATCAACTCCTCCGTACCCCGTCTCTCCTCTTCCACTTCCACCCCAATTATTGCAGCCTCAGCTGCCCGATGAAGCCCGGATCCATTTATGGTTGCGTGATGTTCCATAATCTTTTATGGTCGACAACACTTTTCAACAAAGCGTCCCAAAACAACATTCAAAGTATTAAATATTTCATAACAAACTAAGAAAAGTACAATTATATGTAAAAAATAAATAAATAAATATTAAGAAATTGTGAGCTTATGTCGTAAATAATTAATGCAGAACCTTATATAATAAACTATTTAATATTTATTCTATAAATTATATTATATAATATACAATATATTATAAAGAGAAAATAATATAATCATAATGAATGGAGATAATTTTTAAGGATCAATAATTAATTTGAAAATTTTATAAAATAATTAGAATTAAATTTGTATATGAGATTAATTCCCGACAAGGATACATAAATACATCTTGAAGAATTGAAAAGATTGTCACATTTCAAAACATTTTAATGAGCCTTTGTAACATACTTTGCTTTATTGCTTTACAAATTCCTCAAATATATTGATTTTCTAGCAACAAAGTGTTAGATAGTTTTGTTATTTGAAAACATTAAAACTTTATAGTAATATATTAATAAATATTTCCAAATAACACATGTGGGTAGTTTTTTTTTAATCAACAAATTTTAATTAGGAAATTTACTCAAAATGATTATTATAAAATACAAAGTAAAAAAAAAAATAAACAAATTTCAATTGTTTTTTTTTTATATAATACATTTATATTATTTATTTTTTCATGGGTAGATAATAAATAATTGAACGCACAATTAATAAATGTCAATAAAATTACATTTGTAATAAACTAATATAAATAGAAAATTTGAAAAAGAATTAAAAAAAATGTAATTAATTAAGATGTTTTTAATTAAAATTAAATGTATGCTAACATTTTAACAAATTGATATAATTTTTCCAGACGATTTGATAATGTTTTTTTTTTCTAATTTTAGATTTTTTAAAAAAAATATTTAAAATTATTTATAAATATCGATTAAGTATATAACGTTCTTGTTATTTATGCTAAGCATCCGACTAAAATGTCAGTAAATGATGAGAGAAATTTGAAAGATTAAAAATTTGCATTTTCCAATGACTTTCATACTCAATTATGCAAAAAAAAAAAATATGATAAATTACAACAAAAAAATTATTCTATTATGCCAAAATATACCAATAAATAAGTATGATAAAGAAATTGCACTTATAAAAAATTACTTAATTATAATATTATTTCTATTAAAAAAATTATTTTATTAAAAAAAAAAAAAAAAATGAAAAATAACAATATATATAGCTAAATAATACTAATTTATTAATACTATTTCATAAACGTGCCAAAATTTGAAATAAACAGTCCAAACATCATTAAACAATTAAAATGGAAAAATATGAAAATATAATTTTTTTTTACTTATATATAACTTCTTTTAAAAATAAATTAATAGTAATATTATATTCAATATTATTGCATAAAATATAAATTATTATTAATTATTTAAACACATATACCTAATACCTAATAGGTATTTAATATGTATGTTAAAATTTTTCTAAATTTAACCAGAAAAATCAGAATAAGTTAAAAGTTTGAATTAATTTTAAAATATAAAATAAATTTTAAAAAAATATATAAATTAAACCAGGTAATTTTTACATTCTATTTAACTAAGTGTACTACCTAACAACAAACTTCAGAAGAATGAGATACAATCCTGAATCTTATAGAAAATAACTTAGATGTGGATCGTGAAAATTTTTTTAAGATATCTAAATTTATCTAAAATATCTAAAATGGCATCATCAAATGTTATTATCATAATCTTTGTATTGTAATAAAATTTTAATTTAAGATTATATATTTTTTTATAAATGAAAATTCAGGAAGATCTAAATCATTTGATGGATTATCCCACTTTATTCATGCTCAATGTATTGTATGTGTGTATAATGGTATTTTTATTTTTTTTATTATAATTTTATATAATTGTACATATATTATTTTTATCATCTATTTTTTATTGAATTTTTTTTAATAGTTTTAATAGATTTAACTAGAATAAATTTGAAAAAGGGCGTCCAGTATTTTCTGTGTCAAAGGGACCTACAGGTTGGAAAATAAATAGTAAGTCAATTTTTTTCTACCTTTCTTTATATTCCTAAGTGTAAATATATTAACATTTTCAAAGTCCTCAAGTGACAAATATTATTCTTTAAACAAAGACAAACAAATATATATTAGTAAAAATATATGTACTATTGTAAATATTAAATGTATCAAATATATGTTCTTTGAATGGAATTAAAGCATTCCCCTGGTGCTTTATAAAAGCAATGGATGATTCTCTTTTAGATCTTCTCTTTTGAATAATTATAAATAAACAAATTAATTAGATTGGGAATTAAATTTCCCAATAGTCGGTAGTGAGCTTTACTTATTATTAGACAGATAAAATATTGTTTACTAATATACCTATATGAAATTTTAATATCATAATATAAATAAACGCTTTAAGAAGAAATATTAAATATAATATCAAAGATCAGATTGAAAAGGATATTATGTAGAAAATAACAAGGAAAATGGGGTTTACACCCTGACTTTTTAACACTTTTTAACTATATTTATTAATTCTTCGAGTCCATGAATCCATTTTAAAAATTACTCTATAATAAATAAATTTCGCCTCAAAATTATAGAAAGACTATACATTAGTGTTTCACATAAATCAAATTTATTTTTTTTAAGTTTTTTGTTCCCTATATATATATAATTGTACCATGAATGGTCATTTGGACCCAATGAATGTGAATAGTATATTGCTCAATGAAAGGTTAGGAAAATAGTTTTATGATAAAATATAATATATATATATATATATAATATATCAATGTAATTTTGTAAAATTGGGTATAAAATTTATCATATAGATAGAAATTTCAATTATTATTTTAAGAAAAAATAAGAAAAAAAATTATCATAAAAAAGAGAACAAATTATTTTGAAACTATTTAAAAAATAAATCATCAAGAATATTTATATTTCAATTAATAGAATTTTGAAATTAAAATATTTAGATCAATAACAAATATTTTGCATTTTACAAAACCACCCCAACAATTTCATGATTTGGTTTGACGTGATATTTACAAATAATATTAGGTTATATTTCTATCAAAATTTTACGAAGAGACCCTAAAAGTAGATTGTAAACTTTAAAAAATTGATAAGTCGATGAAGGGTAGAGATATTTTAATAAAATAATTTTATTTCATGTTTTATATTTGTTTCATGCTTACTCACTTTAACTTATTTATAATAATAACTACAAGATCAACGACGAGGACGTGGCGAAACTTTTGATTCCATTGTTTTTTTACATTCTTTGAATTTGTAAGGAGGAGGGCTTTGCATAAAATCTCGCTCCACTCCACAATCCCTCATTCGAGCGGTTTATTTTTATTTGTTCATATTTGTTATTCTCTTTAGATAAATCAAGGCTGTCCAACTTCTATGGTGCCAGGTGAAACGGTTATAAATGAATTTTGCCTAAAAATTATAAATATACCCAAACAAATCATTGTTACACTAACAATTAAACAAAATATTACATACCTGCATACATAAACTTGTAAGTTACATTTAGAAGATCGTATACCATAAATTTCAAAATATATCACTAATATGAAGTACTTTTTTATCCAATGGTAATGTAAGTTTTTAAAATTTTTATGAACAGCCCTCAAGTAAAGGAAAATATTTAAATTGGATAATAAAAGTACTAATATATTTATAATTGTGCTTTATAAATAAATATTAAGAGTATTTTATTAAGGTGTAAAATTATATTAAGATTATTACTTTATATAAATGTATTTTCTCTATATCTAAAAAATAAATTAAATGAAATAGTCTAACAATATGTATGATCCACACAAAATAACCCTGAATGATCTAATTATCATGAGTCAATACGATAAATAAAATTTCCTAATAAACATTTATTAATTTCAATGCTTCTAACCTACATCATATAATATAAATTTTGTATTCATATTATATGAAATTCTTAGAGGCTTCTATCATTTTTATCTGTGATTTGAATAAAAAATATTCCTCATTGTATATTTAATATTGTAATATAAAAAAAAACAATATAAATAATCAACGAAATATAAGTAAATTAAGTATTCATAAAAAAAAAATTATTTTCAAATAAAAATATTACTATATATATATATAATTTATAAATATAAATCCATTTTTTAAATTGAGATGAGAACATACAAAGATTTATAAATATTATTCCAATATAAAAATATGTAATCAATTACAGTCATGTGATCAATTAAAGTATCTATATTATTTTATTAAAAATAATTATTACATTATATAATTATATTACTAAATTAAAATTAAAATTGTCTTGAAATTAGAATAATTTATAAAATAATAATAGAGATTATTATATAAAAAAAAGATTTATATATGGTATAATTGTATACTATATAAATAAGTGTGTATAAATAAAAAATATTGTGTATATACAATATAAATAAATGTAATTTTTAATTCGTTTTTTTAAATTATTAAATTTTTCAACATTCGGCTAATTTTTAAAGTAAGAAGGTAAGTTCAAAATAAATTAATGTGTAGTGGGCATCTCAAAGAACATCATATGAATTTTTGTCCTGTTAAAAATCCCCTCCTTCCAACCGCTTCCAAAGTTATTTCTCTGTAAATATAAATGAAATTGAGAAAATAATTATCATTTCTAATTATAAAGGAATTTCATTAAATATAAAATATAATTTAATTAAAATTGTTTAAAAAAATTAAAACTCCTATTGATTAAATTCCTATAAATTACATTCATTCACCACCAACTGAAATCTATGCAATTATTAAATGTAATCCAATACCCGATTCGGGATCATTATTTTGATTAAATCTATGACACATAATATTAACAAGCTTTTTTTTTATTACATATTCAAATTTTATTAATATATGAATATTTTTTCAGGCCTGGGCTTAGAGTTAGTGATTTGTAAATTATTGGTGGTCATTATCTAAACATTCTAAACTCTTACCCATTAAGAGTAAATCTTTCTTTAATAGGTTTATATATATATATATATTATAAAAAAATTGGAAGATAATATTTATGTTGATTAGATATAGATATCATTTAATACTATTATTTAATATTATTATTAATGTTATAAAGTTCTTGCAAAGGACTTATCCATGTTCAATTATTTTTAAACTGCCCGAATATCTTTCATTTTCTCGTCGTGACTTCTTTTTACTATCTCATCAGAGATAGTTTTGCGATCACGAAAATTTTAATGTCGAGATTTTGATGTTTTTATACATTTTGAAGACCCGTAAGTCATTTTCACTAAGGTTGAGAAAAATATCTGTGTGTGTGTGTCTATGTGGACAAGATTACGGTTTGAGCTAGAATAATGAAATTCATAATTTGCTGTTTTCTGTCAACTTTTGAGAAATATAGATCATCTGGAAGAGGGTCATTACGTACACACACACACACACTATATTTTCATTTTTTTTCTCTAAACTGACCGTAAAAATAAAGATATATATTTGATAGTTTTTCACATGATTAAAAATTGTATAAAACTGCTATATATAGAATTTCAGCTTGATTGAATCGCTGAAAGTACCAGAATTAATTTTTTAACACGTTGACTACCAATAACGAGTTAGCACGTGACGTGGTGTCATCAACAAAGAGTCATACACGGGCTGGTTTAATAAATATTATTTAATATTTTTCATTTATAATTTATATATAATTAATTAAATTTAATTTAAATATAATATATGTTAATTAATCAAATTCAAAATTGCTAGATAGTGAAGGGGAGACACACACACACTCCAGAGTTTTTACTTCTCCTTTCTGTTAGGATCCTTCTCATCGCTCAATATTCTCCTTCGATAGATTTTAAACAGTACATATTTTACATATTTTTCTTCTGATCTAGTGATAGTCTAGGACAGTGATGGCGAACCTTTTTGAGAAGTGGGTCAAATTTTGATCAATATTTTTTTAGTACTAGCTCGTGGATCACTAACATTAAAAATTTAAAATAAAATCATTTTACCATTTTTTTTAGAACCACATTGAAAAAAATTCAAAAATTTATAAAAATCAAAGCTTGGGTGGGTCAGTGTCTTATCTAGGTTATTCTAGGATAGTCTAGCCGCAGGGATGTCCAACCTTTTAATTTAATGGGCCACATCGCAAACTTAAATATTTAACTGGGCCGCAAAATTACCAGAATATGTTAAGCCTAGCTAGTGAATGTCTCAAAACTTATGGAGATTTGCGCAGAAACGACTTTGAATGGCTGCCAGAAGGGATTAATTCAAGATAGCGTACACTGATCTTCAGATAAGGTTAAGCATAACTAAATTCACACAGACGCAGGGGCGTAAGTAACTCCAAAATGAGTCGATAGTGGGCCGCATCAAAACTTTGAGTGGGCCGCTAGTTGGACATCCCTGGTCTAGCGGTAGATCTAGGGTCATTCAGAATCGGAATGTACGGTTTCCGGTGGATTGATTGTTCTTCTTACGGGTCATGGTTTTTTTACTTGTTCTGAAATCGTCCTGATTGCGCAGGTTTATAGAGAACCAGGAATTGTCAGTTCCTTGAGAGGGAAGGAATAAATAATTTAAGATGAATGATAAGAAAATATTTTGTTCTTGGTTAGTCTTGAACTCGAAATTCCTGTTTGCTTAAAGTCATTGCCAACCATTTGCATATACCACTTCGAAAATTTTATATATTATTAAAAAAAATTCAGTCTGATAAATTACCATCTATATATATATTGGCAAATATGTCAATGATATGTAGATATTCCATGTAAACCTTCGACTACCAATATTTTTTTTATGCAATGATTCAAATTTTTAATAAGAAAATAATATTTTATTATAAATTTGATGTGATAAGATGAAATAAAAGATTATTATGTATAATCGATTCTACAATATTTCATTATTTTTTTTTTTAGTTATTTTTTCCTTAAATGACATTCAATTAATTTATGATTAAAAGAGAAAGACCAGGAATCTATTTAAAAGCAAATCAAATGGAATTGTTAACCACAAACTTCAACACAATTTTCATTTAATAGGCCATCCCATCTGGCCATTTTGTCTTTCACCAGAGAGACTAAACAAGTCTAAAAGATAATTTTGTTAGACTTTTAATCTCTAGTTCATTAACGACAATTTCCCTTAAGAGTGTCAAGTATTGTCTTCGAAGACAAAAAGCAATTCAATGTAAAGTTCGAAAAGTTAATGAAGTGCGTCGCTGACATTTGCTCATACATATACTACGTATACTCCCATGTTGAACGATCTAGAATTAATTTTCTTTGGAATATAACATAATAAGCTGGATAGAGAAGGGAAGCGCAAACAACACTTACACTTCACTTTGTAAAGTAATTAATGAGGGTTTTAACTGATTGCTCATTTCATGGCTAATGAAAGTCAAATAACTTACTCTCATTCTCTCACGATCTCTTCTCTCTCTCTCTCTCTCTTAAATTGCCTTTGATCAGCTGGCAAATTCAATCCAATGAAAATATTTAATTGTACTTTATAAAATTGAATTTAATCTTAAATCTACCTTGATTATTAAACTTTATATTTTAATTCTAAATTAATATACATTCGAAAATCGTACAAATATTGAATTTAGAAATTTTTGATTTTAATTATTTTTTTTTTATTTTAATTATTATTATTAATAATGTTAATATTAATACTAGAATTTTAAAGTAATTATGACTAAAAAAAAGTTTATATTTCAAATGTAAATTATTTGAATATCATAAATAAAATAATGTTAATTAATTGTTCTAATTAGAATAATAAATAAAAATATTAAAATAAATAAATATATATATATATATATATATATAACGAGATAAAAATGAAATTTGAAATTCAAATGAAAAAATATTTTTAATCAATCGGTAATTGACCTTGATCATTAATTCATTAAATTTCATGATTAATTAAATTTATATTTTGCAAGCAAACGAATTCCAGGGTCATCAAACACAGACGATTATAATTAAAAACAAATTTATATAAAACTTTTCAAATGACACTTGATAAGAAAATTAATAAGAATATTTTGATTTTTAAACGTGGTCTAGATAGAGTAATAATTGAATAATCCCTTGAATAATGTTGTTTGAAACATCTTATTGTGGCGTCGGTTAAATTATAAAAAATTAATTATTTAGAAACTTAAATATTATATTAAATAAAAAAAATATTATTCTATAAATATAAAAAATATTATTTTAAATAGGATTAAATATTATTTGAATAAAAATAAAATATTTTTTATAGCTAAAACTAAATATTTTTCATAATGAAAATTAAATATTTTTATATAATTAGAATTATATATTTTATAAAAAAATATTAAATGATATTTATCATGTATCCCTATAAGCAGGTTGTACTTTGAGAGTGCTGAGTTGTTTTTAATAATTCAACACCTATTCAGATATTCTATTCAATTATTATTAACAAGTAATATAATAAAATCCCTTAACCTTTATATTATTAAAATTATTAAATATTTTGCACTAGTAGTCCTCAACCTTTGGATTAGTCACTATACCTTATATATATATATATATTTGTATAATTTTTTATATATTATATTATATATTAAGATTTGAATGACAATGAGAAATCTAGAAAATAATAATAATGTATAGCTAAGTAATATTATATTATAAAATTAACCGAAGGCACTTTTTGAAACATTAAAATATATTATATAAACTAAAATTAATAAGAATAATATTTAATTAAAATACTTGACTCGTTGAGAAGAAAAAATCTCTGTTGATAATAGTGTAACATCCGAAATGCGCATAAAGTAAATCAATCAATAAATTTCGCCGAGTGTTCTGAATTAAAAATTATCCATATTAACATTAATAAAAGAAAATAATAAATTTTAATCAAAAACATTCGTGGATGTTTTTTGTATTTTACCAGTTTATTAAAAAATTTATATCTATTTGAGTTCTGATTTCTATTTGTCGATAAGTAAATATTCTAAAGTTCATCGATTAAGAAAATCTTCTCTTTCCAAATTATTTCTTCTTTTATTTTATAAATACATGTAGTAATTATATTAATTGGGTAAAAAATAGATTACCCCCGTTAAGATTCTTTGAGTGAGCTTAGGAATTTTCAACAGTCACACCTATATCTCTTTACCACTATGTCTTAAAATTTGCGAACTATTTTTTATATTTTAGAAATTAAATTGAATTATTACTATTATTATAGTTAAAGGTTAAAACTTAATGTTGAAGCGATAACGATAATTAATATGAATTTCATTATAATTATTTAAATTTAATTTCTAACAGAATATCTAGATTGAATTGTCATTTCCAAACCCCGATTATCAGTTTACGTCAGTTTAAAAAAAAAAATAATAATAACATAATGAAATTAAAATCACAACAAATTTATTTATAATTTAACACTTGGAGGTTTGCATTTATTCCTATAGAAGTAAATAAATGAGCTGAAAAAATCCACTTTATACTGTCGTATCTTATAAATATTCTGAGATAGGAAATAAAATTAGATTGTATGATTATTTCGATAATAATATAATTCCCTCTCCCTCTATCTGATTATTTTATTAAACTTGTTGCATTAAATTATTTCCACTCGACAACATTTGCCAAGTAAACAATTTCCAACTTGAAATGTGAATGGATTTTGTTAAAACAAAGGACATGTTTCAACTTTCACAAGACAACGTACCCGCCTATTTGACTCAGTGAGGACAGAACCTCTCCTTGCTGAATCGTCTATTAAACGAATCTGTGTTCATAGGAAATAGCGTCTCCCTTATTTTTCAGGGCGCACTTAAACAATTACATCACATAAAAGTTTAATGTTTAAAACATGTCCATAAATAATTAAATTACTCTTTTATCAAAGAACACAAGAGCTATTGGTCTTTCTAAAAAGAAATGATCTACTTACTACCTATAAAAAAAAAGAAAAAAAATTTAAAATAAAATTAAATATTATAGTAAAATGCAGAGTTTTTCCCTTTAAGTTGAGTACTTCTTAAAGCTTCTGATTAAAACTGTCGAAATGCGCATAAAGTAAATAATTCAAATTGTTATGACATTTCCTATTTAAAGTTAATTGAGTTCTTCATAAAGATTTTATTGAAAAAATAACTATCGAAATAAATTAACTTAATACCAGTGTTTCAAAATTATTATTTATTATTTTTAAATAGTCAAAAATTTATAGTAATTTCCAAGTTTAGAAAAAAACAATCTATATTTTTTTTCAGAATTTTAAAAATAACTTAATTCATTTAGATTAACTAATAAATTAATAAAAAAACAACTTTGTAATATACACGTTTTTTAATTTTTTTTTTAATATTTTATAGTTGCTTGGCAGATGGTAAACATTGCACTATTGACTACTATTTAAATCTGTTATTCTCGAATATATATTAGATTCTTTGCTAAGTTTCTAGACCTTTTCTAGAAGATATAGATTATGCAAGTGATTTATTAAGCCATCTGCATACTGCCGTGTACGATGCGGTATGAGTTTTTTTCGGAACCACAGAACAACACAAGCACATTGTATAGAAATTGTATATAAAATATAAAATAAAAATATAAATATAACATTATATTAACATCAATCATTTAAATTCAAAAATTTTAAAAATTCGAATTTTTCAAAAATTCAAAATATTTATTTTATTATTGTAGTGCCATCGACTTTCAATATACGTTTCAAATTTGAGCGAAATCGCTCAACTAGAAGTGGGATAAAATCCAATTACAAATTATTAACATAACAAATAAAAAGCGTATAAAAATATTATAATTTTAAGGAGTAAAAAACAAAATATAAATATATATATATAACTATTTTTTTAGAATATTTTATTCTTATCTACTTTTTTAACGGATGCAGTACATATAAATAAAACAAACCTTGAACATTTTTCATATAAATTAATAATTGATTGACTATAAACATGATGTATAATATCATTAATTAAATAATTTTAATGAGCCAAATGTTATTTATTTGTAAAAAAAATACATAGATAATCTAAAAATGGTAGAGGTTTGATAATGTCATTAAATATTTATAGTCATTCTTTTAAATTTATATATTTTCTGCAATTAAATATTTTAGACAGACTAATGAATATGCGAAAATTAATATTAATTTTTTAATTTTCTTAAAAGATAGGATATATAATTAAAAAAATTATATTTTAATTACTAGGTTGATTAAGCAATATTTAATAAATGTTCTTTTTAATAAAATTAGCTGGAGTGTCTCCACTCGACTATCTCGCAATTTGAATTGGATTAAATAACAAAATATATTATATTTAAATTAAATTTAATTAATTATAAATTATAAATAATAAATATTAAACCAGCGCATGTTTGGCTTTTTATTGATGGCACCATGGCACGTGTTGGCGCGTGAGATTTGCAGTGTTAAAAAATTAATTCTGGTACTTTCAGCAATTCAATCAAGCTGAAATTCTATATATAGCAGTTTTATACAATTATTAATCATGTGAAAAATTATCAAACATATATCTTTATTTTTACGGTCACTTTAGAGGAAAAAAAATCAAAACGTTGTAGGTAATGACCCTCTTCCGGTTGAGCTACATTTCTCAAAAGTTGATAGAAAACTATGAATTTTGAATAATGTCCATGTACCAAATTTCATCATTCTAGCTGAAACCGTTTTTGCGTAATCTTGTCTACATACATACACACTGGCGAGATAGTAAAAATTGACGTTAAAATCTCTGAATTTAACAATTATATAATTATTATATTACAATAAATTTTAAATAATTTTAAATTATAAAAAGTTCTATTTACATAGAGCGACCATATTGTTTAGTGACAAAAACAAGACAATGTAATGTCAAAAACGGCACGATTCAATAAGTTATTATTAGGCAGAAAATTTCGATATTTCAACACCTTATCATAAAATTTCTCACACAGCATGACAATTTAAAGTTCTTACTATAGTTTGTTAAAAACCGGACCAAATTGACATTTTTATTAATAAGTTGACCTGTGGCCAAGTCCGAACCGACCGACGGTTTGAAGTAAATTAATTTCCAGCTACAGAAACAATTTCAAATAATTTTAATATATCTATTAATGTAATAAAAAACAGATATGGATACATAAATAATAAATATAAACATTTTTAATTTTATTTTATTTATAATATATATGCAAGACCAGGCTGTGACGTCATGAATGGCTGGATGACGTCATATAATTTTAAATCAAGAAAAAACTAATAAATATGATTTTCCCGAGGATAAAACCAATACAAAGTGCATGATTCGTGGTGATATATAAAAAAATCTCCTCATGTGAAATTTGGTGTGAAAATAACCCTTCCCTTCCTATCGTCGATCGCTAATACTACCACTTCCGGTTTCCGGATATACACCAAAAGTTGATCAATTCATCCCACTGATGCATTAAGTAAATATTCCAAATTTCATCAAAATCGGTTGAGCCGTTCAGGCTGTACACATCTATACGGACGGACAGACGGACAGACAGACGGACGGACAGACATCATGCTAAAAATACTTTTTTCTGTTTAGAAAATGCATGATTCGTGGAGATATGTAAAAATCTCCACATGTGAAATTTGGTGTGAAAACAATACCTCCCTTACTATCGTGGGTCGGTAAAAAAACAATAATGTTCCGTTCAAAAAGTTACGTAAGGTCACCATATATTTACAGCATACAAAAACCAAATTACAATTACATCTTAATAATATTCAAAGATAAATTTATATTGTTAATTTTTCCTTCTCCATTATTTGAAGGACTCACACCATTTGTCGAGGTTAATTGTCCTTATCCAAATATCGTCCTTTGGTCTTGTCTCCATTTTTTCATCGTTCATTTGTATGTCTATTTTTGTGCATGTCAGTAAAGTATTATAGTCTGTCTCACAGTATTTGCATTTATTATATTTTCCTTATTATTTATAGTTCCACATTTCAGTCTAGTCCAAGTTGTCTGTTTTCTTCTGAATGTTTGTCAAATAATCTTCTACCTTTACTGTGTTTTTTAAATGTCTATAGATAGAGTTAAATTCAGATTTTTTAATATTGTCTGTATTTCTTTGTCTTAAATATCTAACTTAACATCAGTTGTGTTTTCAATTGTGTTTCTGTCAGTCCTGTCCAGAGTGCATTTAATAAATTAGTTCTTCCTACTTTTATAAATGTCTTCTATGTCCCTGGTCCATCTGACAGATTGTCTATTTTTTAAATTTCTTATAAGTTCCTTCAAACAATCTTGACCATCTATTTTCTTCCATAGTCTGTACTTTGAGCAGCAGTTTCAACTTCTTAGTTATTATTGGATTGCTCCAACTCTAAATTATCCATTTTTCATACTCCATATGTAGGTCGGTGTATTTCATGTCATACCTAGTATACACTTCATGAATCTGTTTTTAATCACTTCTATATTTTCCTCAATATTAATTGCCCGGATTTCACATCATATTGTAGTGAAGATATCGCTATTATATCGAAAAGTTGAGTCTTCTTTTTAAAATTATCCAAGTTTTTTCTTTTCAGAATACCCCATAATTGTCTGATTATTTTATTACCTTTTCCTAATATATTTTCTCTTTGTTCTTTATATATGTGACCTTTTCCGATCCAGTATATTTTACAATATATTATAAATAAAAATAATTACAAAATTAATTTCTGAGATATTGTTATTATTTTAATTATATATGATAATCAATTAAATATATTATGTTATTTAAATATTTTTAACAAGTTTATTGATTTGCCAGGATTAAGTAGTGTTGTTTGCAGATTAGATTGTTAAGTGATTTGTTATTATCGTTGATTAAACTCATATTCATATCATATATAATATTATTATACGAAAGTAATATATATTATGCATATTTTATTAATACAATATGAATATAAATATCATCATAGAATCAATTTAATACGATATGTTTTTTTTAATAATATCATAAATTTTCAAAGTTAAATACTTTAGTAAATATTTTTTTTTTATAATTAATATAAATGTGTGATAAAAGGATTTATCTTTTTTCAGAGGACTTCCAAAGGGGATTTATTTATTCGTTTTCGTTTATTTATCTTTCATTTATTTTTTATTAATTTAAATTGGTTAAGAAGCAATTAATTCTATTCAATTTTGAATTAGTTTAAATAAAAAAAAAATTTTAAAATTTCAATAATCTCAACATTATTTATAAATACATGAATAAAAATATTAATTTATAAATATATTAAAGTAAGTATGTTTGATAAATAAATTTATAATAAATATCGAATTGAAATGAAATTTGAATGATTTTTCTTTTAAATTATATATTGTATTTTGATATCAAGAAGTAATAAGCTGGAGTGTCATCACTTGACTATCTCACAATTTGAATTGGATTAAATAACATATATTATATTTAAATTAAATTTAATTAATTATAAATTAAAATTAATAAATAATATTTATTAAACCAACGCGTGTTTGGTTCTGTTGATGGCACCCCGCCACGTGCTGGCGCGTAGATTTGCAGTGTTAAAAAATTAATTCCGGTACTTTCAGCGATTCAATCAAGCTGAAATTCTATATATAACGGTTTTATACAATTTTTAATCATGTGAAAAACTATCAAACATATATCTTTATTTTTACGGACACTTTAGAAGAAAAAAATCAAAACGTGGTAGGTAATGATACACTTCCGGTTGAGCTACATTTCTCAAAAGTTGATAGAAAACTACGAATTTTGAATAATGCCCGTATACCAAATTTCATTATTCTAGCTCAAACCGTTTTTGAGTAATCTTATCTACATACACACACACATACACACAGACATTTTTCTCAACCTTAGTGAAAATGCTTCAGGAACCTTCAAAACGTATAAAAACATCAAAATCTCGACATCGAAAATGGCGAGATAGTAAAAAATGCAAACAACAGATTAAGAGGGAACAATTAGAAGACCATATAATTGACCTATTATAAAGATTCAATAATTGATGAGATATTAAATTAATTTAAATGATATCAAACATATGTCATAAACCCAGTCGCTTTTATAGTATAATTTTTATATTATTATAAAATTATTAAATATCAACGGTGGCCAAACCGTGGCTCAATTAAAAAATTTAAAGTCATGACACAAAAAAAAAGGTAAAATTATTTGCGATTTTTCAATATGGCTTTTTCAATAAGTATCACCCCTACAGTGGCGTACCGTGATGTTCTTGAGCCTGGGGGCAACTGAGAAATCAGCGCCCCTTTTCGTGTATATATATATATCTATATATATAATTTAATTTTTTTTTAAAGAATATTAATGACGAATAACGAAACAGGTTTAACAGATTTTAATAAGCGTATAAATAATATTTATTGACTTACACACAATACAGTTTAACTTTAAATATTAATTCTTCTTTTGTTCCAAATTGGCTTTCCTAATTTTGCGCCCCCTAAATTTGGCGCCCGGGCACATATGCCCCCCCCTGCTCCCCCCTAGTTACGCCACTGCACCCCTATTATATATATATATATATATATATGTATATGAATATATATATTTAATGAAACTATATAAAAATCAATTTCTCCATGCATGTATAATATCGGATATCATATATAATTTTCAATCATCATTAGTCGTCAAATTTTAAATAATAATAAAAATATTTGAAATAATTGTTAATCATTATTATTACTAACCGTATTTAACTTATTATATTTAAAGTACATATATGGATTGATATGATTAGAACGAAATAAATAGAAATATGATTTATTTTAAAATTTAACTTGATAAATAATTAATATAAAATATATTATTAATATTCATATTTTATTATATTGAAATTTGTTAAGAAACAATCGATATCGTTTATTGATTGTAGATTAAAAATTGTCCAAAAATAAAAATCAATTTAGAATATTGATTTTGCACTAAGCGTTACATTTATATTTCGATATTTATTCTTATTATTTAGATTCTTTTGTAATTTCCTTTTTATTATTCTGTTTCATATACCAATCTCAATAATTAGTGATTTAATAAAATAATTATTAATATTAATAATTTAATTATTTATTAATTAAATTATATATATATATATATATATTTAAAATTAAAGTTAAATTACAAGGGGGGATTTCTATTTCATTATTAAATAGATTAATAATAATAATCCTAACATCAAGCAGACTGAATGAATAAAAAAAGGGAATGATTTATTTATCGTGAGTTCATTTATTAATGCAATATCCATTGCGCTCGAAATCCAGCCATGATTATATTACTGCCCCTTTTTTCATGTGTTCGTACGTTGAACAATAAATAAATCGCTGGAATAAAAAAAAGTCAATCTGGATTATCCGTGAACAAAAGTGTATTATTAATTCTTTCCTAGAAGATGAATTAATCAATAGAACAATTGTTTGGATAATATGGGGATAATCTTTTAAATTATTTGACACTTAACTTTATTGTTTATTGATTGGAGAATATTAATTAATACTCTTTTACTAGTTATTTTTAATTGTTATACTTGGTTAAATACAATATATTATGAAAAGTTGTGTCTGAATTAACATCATTAACAAAATCGCTTGTCATTGAATTGCAAGTACAAACATTCTTTGTTTTAGTAACAAACTCTGTTCAATCAATTACTTTAAACAATTCTCCTGTCATATATATATATATATATATATCCCTTGACAAGTAGATGAGAAGAGATTTAAGGTTTTGGAAAATGAATTCTCCGCAACATTTACGCCACTAAAATGAATGATATCATTTAAGATTATCATTACAAAATGAAGAAATAAACTTTTAAGTTCCCTTAATAACCTAAAATACAATTTTTTATAAATATATGGGTTAAGACTGGTAATGATATTAGTTAAAATGGGAAAAGAAATTTTGTTTAAACCATAGATAATTTATGGAATTTTTGAAATGACGCCTGATTATACTTGTCGAGGAGTTTGGAGATATAATGCGAAGAATATATATATATATGTATTTAAGTTCAAATAACCCTCTTCTTGATTTAAAATTAAAAAGGGAAAATGGCTAGGTGATTAAAGGGAAGTTAATAACATTCAACATCTAATAATAGATAAAAACATTGGAATGTGTTAATATGATATTGGCAATAAATAGAAGATATATGTATATATATATTCAAATACAAACAATAATTTTAGGAGAAAACAAAATAAATTAAGAATAATCTTATCTTATTATGCTAGCTAAAATTGTATATATATATAGCCATTGGTTCTCAAAAACCGCTTTAACGATTTTTTTCAAATTTACACTAGATATAGTATCTATAAAGAAAAATTGAGTTTTATTGATCACATCTCTTGAAAAATTCATTTTCATTATTAATTTCTTAATTAAAAATTATATATGGAAAACGTCAAAATTGGCATCCATTTTTTAACTGAAATTGTATTAATATTTTTTTTTATTTAAAATATTTTAAAATTTATTATTTAATTTCGAAATAAAATTAAAAATATTTATTTTTAATAAAATATATATAGATATTTATTAATTTCTCTCAAAAAAAAAACAAAAACAAAAACAAAAAAACATCTACGTCTGCTAAGAGATTAAAAAATGTCGTTTTCATCATTTAAGTATTATTAGTCTAATGGGTAGAGCGACTGTCTGACAATTCAACTTCGCAGGATCGAAACCGGCGGAAAATAGTTTTTTTTTTTTTTTAATCTATTATTTTTTAATAAATTACTATTTTATATTTATTTATTCATTGTTCTTTTATTTTATTTTATTAATTAAGTTTTAGATAGTTTTATAATTTTTAATATTTCTTCACTAAAATATCATTTAATATTTATTAATATTATTTATTTATTATTATTGAGTACCCGAAGTTCCATTCATTTTAATCAGATTGATGCAATGATGCAACATTTAATAATAGTAATATTGTAATAAATTTCTATCTGGAAAATTGTTACATATTATTTAGGATATTTTAAAAACAATTTCTTTCTTTAATATATATATATATATATTCTTAAAATTGAATTTGTTTAAATTTTAACACATATATTCAATAATATAAATATATATAAAATAATATTAAATTGTATATAATATGTGTGTGTAACGGGCGGACCATTTATTTTATTTGTAATTATATTTAAACCTGGTGAACTCATCCACTGGAATTGGCTCCCAGGAGGTGCTGCTCAGATGGAGCCGGCCCAAACTAAAAGGGATTCCCCTAAAGATCTTAGCAGCCCTTGATAGACAGTCGTTGGAGTCGTTGTGAAACCATTGAGCTGATGAGATAGGGCATGGTACTCAATCCTTAAATTTATGTTTATATGTTCCATGTTCTGAAATATTTGGTAAATTTATCTTTATTTTTGTTTTCTTTCTTTCTATTAAACCCGTTAACAATATACAAATATTTTGTGAAAGTTTTTTTTATCAACCCTTATTATCTTGACGCCCAAATTAAAGTTATATTCTTTATCAAATCATTATTATTTATTATTACAATTGTATATAAAAGAATATTTGAATTTGTTTAAATTTTAACACATTTATTCAATCAAGCCACCGCTTCTTATATCTTATTATTTATATTATAATTATTAAATAAAATTAAAAATATTTGTTATACCGATATCTGTTTTCATTGCATGAACACATATATCCATACATTAAACTTTTTGTTTATATTTTTTTATTTTTAATTTTTAATAAATTTTCTTTTTTGATATGAGATTTTATTAAAAAATTGTATATCAATATTTTTTAAAGGGTCGAGCAATAGCTCGGTGTCTCAGGTATTAATATTACCAGCCAAATTCAATAATAATGAATCATTTTTTTTAACTTAAGTACCGAGCCGAGGCTCGGGGTCCCGGTACTGATATTTATTGAAAAACTAAATAGAAAAAATCTTAAGACTGGTCAATGAAGTTGGTTAGATTAAAATCAAAATAAATCTTAAAAAATAATGCATTACCATTCAAAATTTTATAAAAAGATTATAATTTCAAAAATTGTATTTTATGTATATTATAATAGACGCCTCGTAGGGTGGTGGTTAACTGTGTTAGCCCACATTCTCGTGGTCGTGGGTTCATATCTCGGACCTGGCAAGGGATTTATGGAATGTACAAAAGTCAGAGGTATATTATAATCTTATCTTATTATACTATGAAAAATTGTATATATATTTGTATATTTGGTTTATTTATTTTTTTTTTTAAATTCAAACAATAGATAATATTTATAAAGAAAAATCGACCTGTTGGTTTCAGTCTCGGGAAATCATCATCTTTGTTTTTTCTTATTAAAAAATAGGAATTTCAATAATAAAAAAATGGACAGCAATTCATTAAATAAAAAATATTATAAATAAAATAAAATTAAAAATATTTATTTTAATAATATTTAAAATTATGTTATATCTACAGGCCATACTTTTCTGTCTTTCGCTGCATTAATACATATGTTTAAGGGCTGTATGTTTTATGATTATTTTTCTAATTTATCTTCTTTTAAAAAATTTGAAATTGTTTCAAATATATTTTGACGTTTATTTATATTAAATAATAATCTTACTCTTAAACATTCATAGTTCATAAGGAATAATCTTTTTAAAGTACCGAGCGGCGTCTCGGTGAACAAGGTACTAATGATTAAGATTGGCGCGGTCTTGACGCGTCATTCGCAGCTTATTAACTATAAATTTATTATTTTTAAATTATATTACATATTGTTACATAAAAATGTTTTAAAAAAATAAAAACTATATTTACACTTGTATGGAAACAAAAATAATTATTATTTTCTGGACACACTAAATCGTATAGAATAGAATTTATATATTTAATTCAAGAGCAAATGTTTTTTCCCATGAAGAAATATAATTAATGTACCTAAATAAAGAAGATTAATGGACCTAAATATTTGGAGGGCTTTTACAATTGGCTAATCCATTTTAACGCACTTATAAATAATGCTTCTGAAAAGCATCTAAATATTGGAGCGCAAGGTGGAAATAGAATAGAATTTTAATTACCGACAGCTGGTCTTTCTTTGGATTAATAGAGCAATCATTTTATGATTCACTATAAAATCGTCGTTTAAAAAACATGATTATGATTTTGGCAAATAAATCACTCATTTCTATCTTTTATAATAGAATAATCATAATATATGTATAATATTATTAATAAATAATTTATCAAACAACCAATCTTAGAAATCTTTTTTTTAAAGGTTTATTTTCTTAGTAAATATTATTACATTATATATATATTTTGATTTTTTTATTTAACTGATTTGAATTTTTATTGTATTAAACATTTAAATTGTTTATATATATACCTATATATAATTTTAATAACAAAATGGAAAAAAAATGAAACGAATTTTAATTTAAAAATTAATTCATTTTATTGATTTTAAAGATTTGCAAATCAGTGTACTTAAGCCACTTTACTTAAATAATCACCATAACTTATTTATTAATATATGTGTAAATTTATTAATGTATGCAAAATAAAAAAAAAACATTTTACAATTTCTATTTAGATGATTAATCTATATTTTTCATAAACTTTTCTCTTGGATTTTTAATTTAGATATGTACTCATATTTACATTTTAAAAATGTATTTATTCTATTTACGATTCAGTTACAAAAATTTTTTTGTCAGTTTAAATTTAATTATCTTTTATTGTAAAAGTGAAGAGGAATAAATAGCAAGTTAAACTGTCCAGTGCTTAATTTCCGGTGAAAACGAAAATCCGATAAAGTACTTTCTTTTACTAAATAAATATTGGAATAGTGTTGCTAGAATTTCCGGTTTTTAATTAATGCAATTAAACAAAATCCTAATCTTAATTTTCATATTTTTTTGATACACGTATCTAAAAATCATATATTATAATTTTATCTATGTTTATTATATTTTTCTACTTCTAGTTATTTGCTGAAACAACTACCACAACAACTGCATAATTCCATCCATCCCTATCTCAAGCCTCAATTCAATCTTATTATATCTTGTTTTTTTTAGTATAAATAGATATATTGTATTAGGGGGGATTATACAAAAAGTATTTTAATTATTATATATATAAAAGCCCTACTCACTGTGTCTGTAACCTTTCTAATACAGCGGTCGGGGAACCGGGGTAAATTACCCCAATTGGGGTAAAAATGAAATTTTTGGGGGTAAAATTGAAACTTTTGTGGGTAAAAAGTATATATTTTTAATTTGCTATTTTATAATCCATGGGGTAATATTAACTTACACAACAATATTTTAGGGTAATGATTAAAACAGTTCTCCGACCGTTTACAAAGAAAAATTTAATAAATGGTTATTTGATTTTTATGTATTTTAAAACAAAATTTTATTGATGACTAGATTTGGTATGTTTTCTTATTATATAATGTTTGAAGAATATTTTTTGACGATATTTTTGTAAACTGAGACTGTAAAGAATAATTAATAAACAATTAATTTTAATTTTTGCAAGTATATTAATTCTATTTAATTAAAATAAATGATTTATATATTTGCCCTTTTTCATACAGATATAACAATGGAAAGCCCTAATTAAAAAAAAGCAGCTTGAATAGAGAAAAAAACTCACCTTTAAACCCACAAGACGGATATCCAACAAAATACGCCCAATCCTATGGTCATGGATTCTACAGATACAATAGCCGATAGATTAGCGCAACCAACAAAAGTCAATCTTAAACATAAACTTAAAGACTTTTTTTATTTTTTAATATCCAGGACCAGAACTACCAAAAACATCATAATAAAAATTAAAGAAAACCATGCAGGGCAGATTACTAAAAAATGATCATTGGTATACGAAAAATATTGTTTTTAACGAACTATTTAATTAGTTACTGCAAACCACGATAAATTCATTTTAAACTGAAATTGCAAAACACAGTTTTCAAAGGGTTCCTCTAGTATATATTTATATATTAATTAATTTATTACTTCTATATTATATATATTTATTATAATATGAATATAGTAATAAACCATTTGAGAAACGAATTTGAATAATCAACCATTAATACGGGCTCTCTGCCATAAATAGCAAGAAAATTAGAGTTGTCAGAGGGCCGGGATTATCAATTCATTCATTGGTTCACAGTGCATGGATCTTTATTCAAGTAAACAGCTAATTATAAAGATATCAAGGTATATTCACAAGCTTAGAGAAAGGATTTCATTATATCAGTGGCAACCTAATTAGGCCCATTTATCTTAATGAAAAACTACAAAACGCGCGCTTTTATTGAAAAAAGAGGGGTTATTTAATTTTTCCTTTATACAGCTTTGTAGACTCATAAAAACAATTTCTGGATCTCTTCGATAAGTTTAATTTTTCTTTTATGTTTTGAAATTGAAATCTGTATTATTAATCTTACAAACTTTATTTAAAAGAAGAATAGAGGAGTTAGGGATAATAGATGAGGGGGGTTTATGGTGTCCAACCAAATATCGTTACCACAAGCCGTGTCTTCATGATTAATGACTGGCTAGCTGTGCTTCTCAGATTGAAAGCAGTTCTCTCAATTCATAGAAGGATGGCGGTTACCAAGGAGACCAAAAATAACAAACAACCCCTTGTTCACTGTAGCTTTTGCATTAATCAACAAGTCATTACGAAAAAGAATAACAAAAAGTAACCGGGAGTTAAACACATTCAGTTGATGTTTTGTTCTCTTTCTCTTGTTTATTATAAATAACAAATATATTAATTAATCAAATTAAATTCAAATGTAATTTTATATAAATAACAAGAACATAAATATTATAAACGTCCAGTAATAATTATTTTATTAAAATTACGACAATATGCAGAGGAAATATTAGAAGAAAATCAATGCGGGTTCAGGCCAAATCGATCAACTTTAGATCAGATATTTTCATTAATGCTGATATTAGAAAAAAAACGCGAATTCAATATTTCTGTTCACCAATTTTTTGTAGACTTTAGAAAAGCATATGACTCAATAGACCAGGAAAAACTTTTTCAAATTTTGATCTTAATGGTAATTCCGAAAAAAACTAGTATGTATGATGAAGGTAGTAAAGGAAGAGTAAGATGCGGGAATCAACTGTCAGAAACTTTCGAAATTGAGAATGGGTTAAAACAAGGAGACGCATTATCACCAACTTTATTTTAGTACGGGAATATATAATTAGACAAAAGGGGAAAAATCAAATGGAATTCAATTAAATAAAAAAAATTCAAGTATTAGGTTACATAGACGACTTAAATATAATAGGAGATTCGGTAATTGCAATTAATGATAGTGTAGAAAAATTGATCAAAACAGGAAAAGAGATGGGCTGGAAATGAATAGTGCTAAGAAAAAGTATTTAGTAACAGAGAGGAATAGTATTAGCACACAAAGTCTTAACATACAAAATATAGAATTTGCAAATGTAGAAAAATTTAAATACTTAGGTTCTATAATCACGAAGGATAATAATATTCGAGATGAATTTAAATCGAGGTTGAAATCGGATAACGCCTGTTATTATGCAGAAAAGATGCTACCCTTTCAAAACTATTATTAAAGGGGATCAAAATTGATATATATACAATAATTATTGTGCCAGTTATATTATATGAGTTTGATGCATGGTCTATGACCCTGGGGGACGAGAGTAGTTTTAGAATATTTGAGAATAGGATTCTTCACAGCATTTATGGGCCAAAGAAAAATGAGATCACCGGGGTATGGCGGAGACTGCATAACGAGGAATTGCATGACCTCTATGCATCTCCAGATATAGTTAGAATTGTAAAATCGAGAAGGCTGTGTGCGGTGGGCAGGCTAGAATGGGAGAAAAAAGAATGGGGGAAAAGTATATTGTTGGGGAGACCTATTTGGAAACGTCCGCTTGGAAGAGCAAGGGGGTTTTGGGTGGACAATGTAGGAAGGGACGTGAGAGAGACAGGATAGGGTAGGGGTAGATGGTTGTGGCTCAGGATGGGACAGTGAGAAGTGTGGTTGCTGTGGCCAAGAACTTTCCAGTTCCATAGAGCCACAGAGATAGATAGATACATAGTCCAGAGGAATAATGCTAGATTCATTCTATATTCATAATATATATCGTCAAAATCTTAAAAAAATCAATTTTCAAAACTTGAATTTATTAAAGAAGTTTAATAATACCTAGATATATACAAAGAATATTTTTTAATATGAAAAATAAAAAATAGTTGAAAAATTAAATATTTAGAATGATTTGATGGTATCAAATAAAATATTTCAACGAACAACTTAATATATTAATTCAAAGAAAATAGTTAGTATTTATTCCTTAACTTTTCTCAGAAGATAATATTACTTCTTATCCATCCCATCTACCCATATTTTATAACATGTTTTATCTATTCTTTTTTCATCTACTCAGCCAAACGAAGAGAATCTGCTATAAATAGAAATCTCTCTGAATACATGTTCTCTTGTTTATTCCTTTATACTCAAGTGTGAATGAAAAGAGCTTTTTTAGTTTTTCCAATATTGGTTTTATGAGTATTTCTCAATAGAAAGAATAAAAGAAAAAATAAAGTAATTTTTCTTTTTCCAGCTGTGCCAAAGAATTTTTTTAAATATATATTTTGTAGAAATAATTAACTTTATTCTTATAAATACCTATAAAATAGAGGTAATTTGTAAATTCAAACAAAATTTATTATTATTTATTATTTGTTTTTTAAAGTTATTTTTTTTACAATTTTGATGACACAAACACAAGAAAATTATTTAAAAATAATGTATTGTAATAATAATTTGTTCAAATGGGAGGAATGCTAGACATGCTTTAACATGTCTTTCTCATAATTTGACCTAAATGAGTAAATGCTGTCTAACTAGAACTTCTACCAAATGTTTGATGTCATTAAAATATACTGACCTTATTTAATTCAATATAAATAAATTAATACTTTATTCAATTATTTAATTTTTTTAAAAATCTACTAAAGATTTAATGTTGATAAATTTACCTATTAAAAGAATCGAAATGGAAATAAGATAAATTATAATAAAAAATTAAATTTTTTTCAAAATTTTTCCATATTACTGACTTATTGACATTATGGAATCGAATTTTCCCAAGATTATTTATTTTAAGATTTTTGAAAATTATATACGAATAAACGATAAATCTGGCTTAAATGAATTTAAATCTCATAGATAAAAAAAAATTAATTGAAAACTTTCAAAGTAAATTGTTATTAAAATAAATTTATTTTTAAATTTAAATATCACTAAAATTTAGAAATAGAACAAAATTGTTAAATTTCCAATAAAAAAAATTAATTGATAGTGTAGTGCAGAATAATATATAGTACTAAATGGTTCACCGAGCCACCGCTCAGTACTTTAAAAAAATATTCCTTATGAACTATGAATATTTAAGATTAAAATTTTTATTTAAAATAAATAAACAACAAAATATATTAAACAATTTCAAATAATTTAAAAGAACATATTTAATTAAAAAAATAGTCCAGCCCTTAAACGTACGTATTAATGCACCGAAAGACAGAAAAGTATGGCCTGTGGATATAACATAATATATATTTTGTAATTTGATTAGAAAATATTATTAAAATAAACATCTTTATTTTATTTTATTTATAATTCTTTTTATTTAATGAATTTTTGTCCGGCGTCGCCCGGCGCCATGTTTTTTATTATTAAAATTCCTATTTTAAATTAAGAAAAAACTAACAAAGATACAGAATTTTTCCCGAGGCTAAAACCCAAACAGATCGATTTTATTTTATAAATATTATCCATAGTGTGAATTTAAAAAAAATCCTTCGAGAGATTTAATATTTCAAAAATACAAATATACATATATATACAATTTTTCATTGTAGTATAATAAGATAAGATTATTATAACTTTAATTAAGAAAAGTAGAATTGTTTAATGGGTATGCACTGTAGTATAAAAATAAGTATATAATAAATTTTAGTTTAATTTATAATTCTGTCAAAGTAGAAATTTTTTATTTATTTCTATTTAATAAATAAATATTTCACACTCAGTGAACGATAGAAAATTTATTTATTTTGTTTTTGATAAAATAAAAAGTTTTTTCATTATATATAACTTAAACGATGAAAAAGTTTTATCTGTAATGTTATGATATGATTTAAGTACAAAAAATCTTCCAGGACTATCATGGGAAGTTAAGAAAATGAATACTAATGTTAATCTTACTATATAAAAGAAAATCAAGCATCTAAAGTTACTTTAATACACAATTAAGTTAATATAATGCAACATAAAAATTACTATATATATCATATTAGATTCCATGATTTAATTTTTTTATATATTTAATCATTAGTTATACATAAAAAAATTAAGTTATGTATTCATTAAAGAATTATTAAATTTTAAAAAATAAAGTTACAGAAGAGTATTTAAAATTTTTCGATTTAAGTTAGTAAGGTATGTTTTTTAATCTTCTTATTAAAATATTACTTATATAATAACAACTTGGATTATATAGGCAAGATATAAAAGCGGATTATTTTTTTAATACTTTTGTGTAATTAAGATAATTAATGAATTAATATGCATAAAGAGTGGTTTTATTAATGAAATTGTATTCTTAATTTCTAAAAATGGCATTAAAAAAATAGGAAGTCAAATTAAGAGCAAACGAGTCAAATAAATTAAACGCTCTAAATAAGTTAATTGCATTGTTTGCAATGATTTAAATAATTATCGAATGGAAGGGGGAAAGATATTGTATTGTTATGACAATTAAAATGACTAGATTAATAATTAGTCTGGTAGATTCCCTGTATATATTGAAAGAATATACAGAAAAGATAAATCAAAATTGATTTAAAATTATTTGGATAAAATTCATTTTAAGGTAATAGACAAAAATTCAATAATATTTATTCATTATTTAAACTAGGAGGAAGACATCTATTATTTTGGTTATTGAGCTGGAATTAAAAGCAAACTCTCTAGCTGTGGTTGTGATTTGTCAAAAAACGGTATTTGTTCAGTTATCATAAATGCTCAATAAATAAAAACCTTTTGGACAAATTCCAATTGAAAGTGTAATTTTCCTTTCCATTCATTTTTTTAAAAAAAAGTTTAATATATATTAATATTTTTTTCTAATATTGGCCCTCCCTATATGCTCTGCCTATACTGCAATATTTACATTCATTCCACGAAAATGGATGAAATATTTCATTTAGAGCAAAAGACTGAAATTAAAATATAAATAATATTCATGTGAAATGAGTCAATGTGTCCAATTGCTTCAGACTTTAATAGAAGAAATAATATATAATTATTATTAATTAATATTATTATAATATTTAAATTATTTTTAATTTGCAGAAAAATAAGTTATTGATTGATTTTTCAAATTTTAAAATTAATTTTATTTAGATGGGACGTAATGTTAATAATTATATATATAATTTATAATAAAGACTCCACGTAGGATGGTGGTTAATGGTGTTAACTAATAGACTAGGTTTTTCTTTATATATAGCCTTTTCCTAGTCAGTAAATCAAATAAATTTTAAAATAAGTATAACGTACATAATGTAAGACAATCTAAAAATGTAAATGTATACTAATTCGGACCATGAGTCACCACCAATTGAATGTAAAAATTATTGTATACCCTTTTATGTTATGAAATGGGATAAAAAATTTTTATGTTTCACAAATTGGCTAATAAACATACTTTTTTAAACGGTGTCAACTCAGCCTCCGGGGTCAAAATTGGGAAGCTACTTGATAAAAAGTACCGCATCCGATCAGGAAAATTAAGTTAAAGGTTGATAGCACTCATTCTACTGATCTTAGAATATCTAATTAATATAACCAACTTGCGTAAGAGACACAAAAAGCCGGAGATATTTTTTTAACTATTTAATAAATATTTGATGATTTTAACGTATATTCTAACGTATATTTAGAAGATGCATCAGCAGCAGCAGTGATGTATTGGTAAAATAAGAAGTAAGGGAACGCATACTGGGAGCAAAAAGAAGTCCTATTTTCAGCAATCTATTTTTTTCCATATAAGTTTTTATTTTTTCTTATTATTACTATACAAAATATTTACGAACACAAAAAAGAAATCCTAACACTAGTTAAGTGGGAGTTGTTGGGACATGAAAAAGTACTGGAACGCGTTCTGAACAAAGGTAAGGGAACGTCGTTCCCTCGCGTTTCCCTCGCAATACACCACTGAGCAGCAGAGCCTCACTTATGTTCTTGATTGTTCAATAAAAATAAAAATAATCATTTCATCACAATCTAATTAAAATTTATAAAACAATTAATATTCATAATGATAGAATTGTACTACCAAAATATAAATATTTTTCATTTATCGAAAGTTTCACCATTCTTATGTGTTTCAATTAAAAAATCGTAAATGTTAGAAATTAATTTTAAATTTTTTTCCTCCACATTAAAATTAAGTAATGAAAGTTCTAACCATCACAAATCGCAAAAATATAAAAAACAGTAAACGCGCGTTTATTCTAAAAAAAAAAAAATATTTATTTTTCGATTTTTTTTTCTTCACTAGATAAAATCTATTAGAATCAAGTCATATTTTTTTATCTCAAGGTTTTAGAAGAAAACCACTCAACGCGCTTGAAACATTGCCTCTCGTTTTGATCGCTTAAGAACCAATCGCTATGGGATTTCAAAATGCTGCTATAAATTTCACTCTATTTTTTTATTTTTCCCATTAAACATTTATTTTATATACTTGTGTTTAATAAATGGTGAATAAAAGAAATAGAAAACGCAATCATATATTTTTTATTATAATTAAAATTATTTTTTTTTTTAATATATTTTAATTAAAGGTGCAAAAGGAAGTTTTCATTAAGATGAAAATATTTTAAGAGATTAAACAATCCATTCATTCTATCTGATTAAAAAAATTCTTGATTTAAAATTATTTAGTCCGATAAGAAGTAACATGATGATCAATAATGACGGTTGCATTTTATTTATTTTGTCAATAACACTTTATTATTAGATATTTTGTTACATTAATATTATTATATATGAATTTATTATCAATTCAATGCTCACAGTTTCATGTAAAGCAGGCTTTAAAGATACTAAAGCTTCATCTATCCTATCAATTTAATTACAAAATATCTTAAATCTAAGCATATATATATATAATAATTTTCATATGAGAAATATTTTTAAACAATTCTTTAAAATAATTTTAAAATAAATATTAATCACAATGAATCATTATCAAATTATTAATTTAAAAAATATATTGTATAGCTTCTCATTGAGTCATCAATATATTCATTTTGATTAAGTTATTAGAAATTAATCAACCATTAAATTAAAGTTAATTCAATGCAGATTAGCAGGTTTAATCATATTTTAATTTAATTAACTATTATTTATATTCTGAAATAAAATTGTTTTGGCTATCTGCTCAAAGAGGTCGTTTGTTTGCGCTTCACTGCATTCATTCCATTTCTTATTAACATTAAATAATTAATTGAGCTGTTTTTCAATTTTATTTAGAAAGAATAATAAAAATAAACATACCATATACCGTACCAAATATTATTTTATTTCAATGATATTTATGTTTATAAAAATATTAATTTATACATACCACATACAGGGTAGTGAAACTTAACTTGCTGATTTAGTGAGTTAATAAAATAGAATTAGTTATAGTTATTGATTTATTTCTTTTAGACACTTATTCTACAACTTTAGAAATGTTGAGTATGTTAGCCACACGGCTTGACGAATATTATTTTAATTTCAGCAAGGGTTTATGGGGCTATCTTAAGTCCATTGTGGCCGTAATTTAAAAATAATATTCATCAAGTATTTACAATTCGAAGTTTTATAAAATTAATGCGAAATTAATTCATAATCATTAATAAAAATAAAATAAGTACATTTAAAAAAAAAACAAAACCATATTTCAATTTGATTAGAAAATATGTTTATATATTAGTATTAATAAAAAAATAAATTATAAATTTATATCTTCGGTGATGAAATTTCTACATTTATAAGTGGTAATTAATATTTTTATGAAAGATTTCATTTATATTATTTATTTATATTTTTTAGAATTTTAACTTAATTTCTATCGGATCTAATTTAAATTAACTTTTAATTATTTCATTCATACTATTTTGTATTGTATATAAAAAATTGATTTTATTTGTATTATTTTATTACAGTTTTAACTTTTTCTTAACTAAAAAAGGAGTATAATAGCGAAAATAAGATTATCTGAAAATTTACAAATAATTCTAAAACTATTTCGTGCTGTGTATAAAATACAAATTGTATGCTTTTAAATTAAAGTCATTACGTGCAGACAAAACTTATATAAATAGATATGAATTGTAATATATATATATATATATATATATATATATATAGAGAGAGAGAGAGAGAGAGAGAGAGCATCATCATCAAAAAAACTCTATTATATATTTAAAAAACTTTGTTCAAATTTTCTTATACAAATAAAAATGAAAATATTTAGAAGATACTTACATGTATATATCTTTATAATAATATTATTATGTATTATTGTTAATTGAAATATATATTTCTGAGGTCTTCAAAATTAAGTCTTATTTAAAAATAAAACAGTTCTTAATATATTCGAGAAAATAAAAGGTCATGTTTAAAAGACCGAGAAATTTACAAGTATAATATTATGAGATAGCAAGAGATTTTATTTAGAACATGAATAAGATTAGAAAAGGTGGGAACATTGTTCAGAGGTGTTGACTATTTTCAGGAATGTATTTCTTTGAAAAATGTACGAGATGAGAGATTCTTCTTTAACTTTGAAGAATGCATTTCTAAATAACAAACTATTTGACAATTTCCTTTGTATAAAAGTTAGTGAAGAGAATAATTTCCAATTGACTGGATATCAATCATCTCGAAGACAAAATTCCAATAGTTATTCTTGTTCATATGAATTTTCAGTTTGACATTAAAAATAATATAAAAATATCGAGTGGGAATTATATAATATCAACATTTGAAAATATGATTTGTCAACAAAACTAATTAAGAATTATAAATTCATTTTTTATATTTATAATCTATATATTTATTTAATATTTATTTTTTTTTAATAGAATTTTTAATTAAGTCACTTATTACATTAAAAGGAATAATTATCTGTATCCATATATCCATACGTATATCTATTTACTAATATATATACTAAATATAATTCGTTAATATGTAAATTCACTTACTATTTTAAATAAAAAATATATTTTATCGCATATCATATTTTTGTATATCTACTACGTAAAGCAATTATATTATTGTGCATTATTATAATTCATTTTAAAAAAATAGTATTAAATTCGAAATTTTAAAAACTTTTTTAATCATAATTAATTGTAAATGATGGTTAAATAAAATATATTACATATGTCTGTTATTAATAAAAAATTAAAATATTTACTAATTACAGGATTTGTGTGATAAATAGTGTATTCTTTCAATTAACAATATATATTCTATTAAAAGATTAAATTTTTATAATAAAAATAATGTAATTTAATAGTAAATATTAAATATTATTATTAAATATTTAAACTATTTATTTTTTTAAAGCATAGGTTCCCAAACTTTTTTGTGTCGTAGACCCCTTGCCATGTTTTTCGGTTTTGGGTAGACCCCCTAAATTTATTTTGATTTTTTATAAACAACTTTTACCCTTTTTTTAGAGCCTTATTGAAAAATCAAAAATGTTTTAAGAGCCTTGTCGGAAAAACAATTTACCTTTTTTTTAGAGCCATGTCGGGAAAACACGTAGACCCCCATTTTCATTTCATGGATCCCCAAATTTTTTACTCGCTGCCGTAGACCCCTTGCAGGTTGCCATAGACCCATAGGGGTCGATATATAGCACTTTGGGAACCACTGATTTAAAGTATATTGTTAATTGTTTACAAAAACGGAAGCTTTATGGATTTGGATAAAACTTTACCAGTGAATTCCTTTATTAATTACAAGTGACTATTAAATTAGAAAGTGGTTCGATCACTTATAGTTTCGGAGATAAAAATTTATTAAAATTTGCATATAAATTAATTGATATTCAATTTAGCTACCATGTTTATTCATTTGGCCAATAGAGGGCTTCATTAATTTTCTGTTCGTTTTGGATATAGGCAAATTTAAAAATTAATTAATTTTTTTTAATTTTCCTATATCCAAACCGAATCGAAAAAAAAACGAAAATTAGTGAATAAGTGAATAATTAGTGAATTATTCAATAAAACATTACTAAATGACTGCTCATTTGGATGTACATAGCTCGTTTATCTGTCAAACTTTAATAATTTTTATCTCGGAAACTAGAAGCGACCGAGAAATATTTCATAAAGAAAGTTTCTCGATCAGGATTCAGTAATTTACTGTTTATCTTGTTGTGTCCCTGAGAAGAGGATGAAATTCTCCCTGGAATAGAGAGAGAAGAATATTAGAGAAGAATAAGATTAATCATATACGATGGATGATACTTTTAGGAATAAATGGTCGTATTTGCTGAGGTGGCTCGATCATCAAATAATAATAATAATGATAATATTATGATATTATTTATAAATATGAGATTTACTTCCAAGTTTATTACCTCCTACTCTTCTTCACGCCAGTATAGGATTGAACTATTGTTATATCCCCATATTTTAGAAATCATATCTTTGAATTTAATTTTCTTATCCTTCCTAATTGTTATATATAATTTTATGCTTTTTTTAATGCTTTTATAAATTATTTACTAGATAAATTCCAATTGCTTCATATCAATTAGTTTTAATAAAAACATATTTTAAGTATTTATTGTATAAGTTATATTTATTAATAAATGATTCATTCATTAGTATTTCTAGAAGGACCGAGGTCGACAGGCAATATCTATTCTATGAATCCTCGAACTATTTCTTTTAATGTCTTCATTTCCCTATATCTACTTATAATTATATCACCGGTCGATCCCCACAATAGGTTTTCCAATAATATGTGATAAAATATTGTAAGTATCTATAGAAATATTGGTTAATTTTTTTAGTATATTTGATATTTAAGATTGAATTATACCTACATACAAACATATACAATTTATTTGTAATCATTAATAAGCAAATATTTTATATTTAGTAATCAAGTAATAATAGTGTAACTATTATCCAAAATATTCGGTTATTAAATTTATCTTTCTTATTTATTCAAAAATTAACATTGATTTTTCTTTTAATTTAGTATATTATACCAAAAGAACCTTTGTTTGTTTCTAGTTGGTTAAAGATTTCTTGGATCGTTCTTTATTATTCAACTTTCATTGAAAAATAATAATTCAATTAAAAGAATTTGAAAGAATGAAAATTGATTTGCAACCCCTTAGGAGATGACATTCCTTTGTAAAATTATCTTTACTTAATTTCTTTTCCCCGATATAATGCATTAAGAGAATAGAATCAAGTTTGCTTTTAGTGCCTAGGAGATGGCAACCTTTTGTACTGGCATAATATAATATCCTATTTAGGTAGTTCTATTCACTGATAAGTTTGTAGAATAGACTTACTATTTAATAAAATAATAGAATTAATTTATAATAGAAAAATATAACATTTTTAAATTAATATTTAAACATTATAATATATATATATATATATATATATATTATTATTATTTAATTATATTATGTGCTTCAGTCCATCTTAAAGATTCTTAAGTATGAGTGTGAGAGAAGCGATAAATTGTGGTTGAAGAAATTTTTATTTTATCTAGGGCCAAAAACAAAACAAAATTTCGCACTCTTTTTAAAAATTATCTTTTCAAAATAAATAAAAATAAACTTTTAATAGTTTAAAAATCATTTGTCTACATTCTACATAAATGTGTGATAAAAGTCATAAAAATTCTTAGGTTTCATTATTTTTATTAGTAAATTTTTGTTTTTGCCTATTAATCTTTTTTTTGAGTTATTATGAAATCTTGATATTATTAAAAGAAAAACAATTTATTCCTTGCTGATAAAATCGATAACTCAAGAAAAATGATCAATTTTAATTTATAAAATATAAAAAAAATGAATGTAAAAAGATATTTTATTTTTTTTAATCGGCGCCCGCCCGGCTAGCCCTATATGATTTTTACCATTCACTAAACTATCAATCAATAAATCTATGCTTAATTTAAATTTACCAGTGAAGTGAATTTTCAACCTGTGTTAGTATCACCTCAAACCAATCGAAAAGAAAATCTTATCGATTGAAAAATAATTATTACGTTTTAAAGCCTTAATTAAAAATAGACTAGACAAAAAACAAAAGTTTTTATGAGAAGTTATATATATAGATATTTTTTTTAATGTTTATTTTGTTAAAATTTGTATTTTTATTACACATGCAGTTATATACAGTAGAAGTCCGATAATCCGGCACGTTCGGGACCTTCTCGGTGCCGGACTACCGGAAATTCCGGATTATCGGGCGGTAATTATAAGAACAATTAGGTTAATAATTAAACTAAAAATACAGTATGCAAATACATACAAAAAAGTTTATTTTACATTTCATATAATGTATTACACGTACTGTAAAAAATATTTCACTTTGATTTAAAAAAGTCACGAATGTCTTTTTGTTTTCTTGACTTTTGGCGTTTAGTATAAAATTTATTTCTAATGATATTGAAATCAATAATTTCTGAAGCAGTGTAGCTAGTCACAGTCGGCATTTAACATGCCTTGAATAAAAGACATTCTATAAAAGCATTTAAAATTTTGAATAACCCCTTGGTCCATGGGTTGAATCAAAGATTTTATGTTAAGTGGGAGCAGAGGAGCAACAATATTTCCAGAAACTGACTCATCTACTGTCAGGTGGGCTTTGCAATTGTCCAAAAGAAGGATGGCTTTAGTATCTTCTGGTAGACCAAGGTTTTTGAAGGATTCCTTGACCTCAGGCACAAAGTGGTGAAAAAACAGTCTTTAAAGAGGACGCAGTCATCCACGCATTTGATTGAGCATCGTTTTGGACAGGCAAGTGTGCAAGCCCTGGGTTTTGAAAATTTACCTATCACAAAAGGGGAATAGCTCTCGAGCGTTTTTATTTGCTTTAAAGACACACTTTTGGAGAAAACCAAAATTTTTACAATTTTCCGGAGCGATGCCGGACTATCGGGCATTCCGGACTGTTGGATGCCGGACTAATGGACTTCTACTGAAATTGTCAAAAAATTTTATTATAATATACAGTAAATTATATAAAAGAAAAAAAAATTAAATATATACAATTACATATTCTAAATTTTATTTTTATAAAGTGAACATTCTAATGAAAAGTAAATTGTTGTATTAGTTTTTAAATACCTTATGTATATTATTAGCACATCCATTTCTAAAGAAATAAAAATTTTAATAAAAAATGTGTGTAAAAGGGCAGTTACTCATACTTACTTACTATTGGATTGTTTGCTTTTAATAGAAATCATTTTATATTTTTAATTTAATACGTCCGGATAAAGAATTTAATAAATTTTGTACAAAATAAATATTTACCAAAAATTTTTAGTTTAGTCAAAACAATAAAAAATTAGATAAAGATTTCCAAAAAAAATGTAATACATAATGTAATTTATTCCTTGTTATATAGAGTATTTTATTAATAATAATATTTATAAGAGCTAATTAATTTTAAAGATAAATAATTGTATTTAATGATGGATGTGGAATAATATTTAATTTTTCTTTTTTTTTTTTCTTGTAATTTTTTATTATCATAATTTTGATTTATTTAAAAATATGTATTGGATAAATATAATATAAGTAAAATCTCTGACAAGAAAAACAAATTAATTCAAGGTAATTGCTTCTTCTATAAAATCAATGTTAGAATCATTTTTATTAAAAGAAATGTCTCAAATTTCATCAAAAATCATCTTTTTACCAAATTTATTAGTTAAAAAAATAACAATAATATCATTATATATAAAAAAAAAATAATAAATTATAATTTGTATAAAAATCTGACGAAATAGTAATAACTTTTTCTTATCAAATAAGTCTCGGATAGAAAATTGTATTTGCATTTACAAATAGCAGACCAAGAGAGAAATATTCACTGGGAAGTGAGTATAAAGAAATAACAAAAAAAGAGCATAGCTATAAAATTGAATTTCTAAAATTCATTTATTCAAATCTCATCATTTCAATAGAATTTTTGTTGAATTGTTATGTAAAATAGTAAAATATATAATTTTGGTAGTTGATAAACACCGACAATAAAAAAAATAATGTCAAAGAAAGCTTATTTGACAAATCCAATTTATATTTATATATATATATATATATATAATTAATAAACAATATTTTTCAATAAATCACAATAAATTCTCAAATTAATAAATATTTTGAATATTTATATAAATATATATATTTGGGTCAAGTCCATTCATTAAAGAACCATTATATTCTTTAATTATGAATTTATTTATCTTTTATTATTTTAAGAGAAATAAAATAATAAAGACAGTAGCAAAAACCAAATTAGCATTAGATTTCACTTTCCAGAATCCCTATAAAAGGAAGAATCGTATTTTTATATTAATTCAAAACGACAAAGGAAATTAACCACCTGTTCCTTTTAAAGTGAAAACGACCATTCTCAATTTGATTTTTTTTAGATCAGGTCGTCTTAAAATCGATTTGAATTACCAAGCTTATTTCATCTTGAGAATAAGCTTTGATTTAATATACTACAATATTCTCGATATAAAAATGTCTACATAATTAGTTATAAATAAAATGTTATTTTAAACTTAAAGCTTTTATTAAATAAATAAATTAGTTTAATAGTAAATAATATACAATTCATGTAAAATAAGTTAAATTTTAAATAATAATTTAATATGAAATAATTATTTTTTTTCTATTAATTATTATATATTTTAATTAATAGGTATTAAAATTAACTAATATAAAGTTTGTTTTCTTTAAAGAAATAAATGAATTTTATTTTCTTGATTGATTTCATTTTAATAAAGCATCTATCAAAATACTACTTTATTTATTCAATGATAATAATTGTAATTCTAACTGATTATAATGTATTATGATGACCAATTACCAGTATGCAGTTTTTATAATGCTAGAAAATAAGCAGGATTAGTCTTTATTGTCACATATTTAATACCAAATTGTTTTCTACCAACACAACTTTTTTTTACCAATTATCATCATAATTATTTTGCTGATTAATATACATTCTGCATACATTCGATTATCAATTAATATTAATTAAATTTATTTTTAAATTAATGCTTCAATATCACAAATAAATTAATAAATAAATAATAAAAAGATTTATTTTACATAAAATTCTTAATTGCTTTTTTTATTTTTTTATATTATCTGGAATCGTATTATATAAAACATATCCAGTAGTTAATTGAAAGTGAACTTTTGAATAGATTGAATAATTGATTATTTTATAAGAATTCAAATCCGATCCAAAAACCTACGAAATTTACTTATTTATAATGTTATAATAAATCAGTTAAAAAAGTGATTATTGCAATGGGGAGGATCACTCAGTGCTTTAAAGAGAAATTATTAATTATTGAATTTTCCTTCAGTGTGATAGACTGTCGTGCTAACCACTAAACCAGTAAAGAGTCTTTTAGAATATTAATTATAAATAAATTTTGTATTTATTTATTTTTTTTTTTTTGATCTAGAAAAATATTTTTTATAAGAAACATTTTTTCTTTGAGATTAAAATATAATACTTAAAATAATTTTATTTATATTTTTCCTTATTTATTCAAAATATTGATTAAGACGGAACAAATAAATATTTATTAAATTTTCTTAAATATGCCGGCTATTAATAAAAACACATGCTTTTGAGTTATAGAAAATAATGTAATTTGAATATATATTAAAAAAAGAGTACAAAATCGATATTTTGTGAAAATTAGATATTTTATTAATATTTGAAGAAAGTTACCAGGTGATCGAAAATATTGCTTTTCAATCATTTTCCCATCCTTTCTTTCTTATTTCTTAAATACTACACAAAGAACTTTCTATTCTTCTCTTCTAATCTACTTTTATATATTGAATGGATTCTCATTTTCATTTTATTAAAAATCTTCATTGAATCTACCTATTGACAATTTCTATTTCTTTTTATAATCCTTTCAGGATTTTACCTAATATTCAAAGTAATGGAGACAATCTATTGGCTAAAATCTAATTTTCTAGAAAAGAGCTAATAAAATATCCTGGTCGTGTTTTTCTTCCATTTATTTTTTCTGTCTTCGTTTTTTACATCTGAAAGCAGCATATTTTTCCCACCAAATGGGCAGAACCATTTTTTTTTCTTCTTTTTTTTTTGTAAAATTTATCGTGTTTGCATCTCATTTATTGAATTTCATTTTATGCAAGCAGTGCAAAGGGTATTGTAGTTAATGATTCAAAAAAAAGGGACGAGTTTAGTTTTCCTAATTGGACGCTAGCCTAATTCAATTTTTGGTGAACTCCCGTAAATCAAAGTGAATAAGCAACTTAATTTGAAGATATATTTAGTGATTTTTTTTTAATAAATAATAATTTCCAAAAGCAATTTATTGTAAAATTCTAAAAAAAATTATTACATATTATAGTACATATTTTATTATTTCTTTCTCCTTTAAGGATTTTCTTTTGATTTTAAAAATAAACATCTGGGAATGCTAGGAAGCATTACTATCAACGAACTTTTATTCATATTTATCACAAAATTGCATAAATAATACCAATGTTCCCGGGAATTTTTCCAATGTTTTTAATGTTTACACAATAATGTCTAAACATTTTTTCTTTACAATTTTACATTATAATAACACTATTTACAGTAGTTATAATATATGGGAAATTTTCAACTTTGACCGCCGATTTTACCATTTTCCCATCCGAATTTTAAAAAACCAAGACCACTTTCCTTTACACTTTTTTAAGCTCTACTCTAATCCAAAATCAAAATTTAAAAAATCGAAAATTTTTGGCGACAGATACACAGACATATAGATTTTATAAACGAACTAAAAGTTCGTTAAAAATATTTCTTCCAGATATCAGAAAATAAATTATATATATATTTTTAAATATTTTCATTGAATAAATTGTTGTCTTACAAAACGTGTAATTTTTTCAAACTTTTAATTTGATTATAAATTACACAATGGACTAATAAGTTTTAGTATTTTTTATAATAATCATTTAAATAAAAAATAACACGTTTATTATAAAAAAACTCTTATATTGTTTGTTTTTTTACAGATATAATATGTAATATTTCTTACTATAATGACAAATATTTTTTTTATTTTATAATGATTTGAAAAAATATAATATATTTGTTATCATTTGTTTTTAAATCAAAATGACTAATACATTTGTTATTCTATCAAAAAATAAATATATATATTTTTTTATTTTTAAAATAAGATGAGAAATATTTTGTTTTATCTATTATATATTGATTATAGTTAGTTTTTTACCTTGTCAATAGAATGATGAAAGTATTTCCTATATTTTTAACATGTTTTTATATGAAGGTAAGTTCAGCAATTTAATTATGTAGAATATCTATTTACACTAACAAATTCTTTAGATTTTTTTAATTATCACCACAATACTAGCAAATGATAATATTTGTTTTACTTTATATTTAATTACAAATAAATATTTTTAATATATGAAATTATATTTAATAAATTTAATTTTACTAATAAGTAGGTATATTTATTAAAAAAAATCAATATAATTTTATTAACTAATCAAATAATCCCTTATAATATTAGTGTAAGTGGATATATAAGGAATAATAAAAATTTTAAATTATTTAAAAAGCTTTAACCATGATATTCTTATAGATTAATAATAATAATAATAATAATAATATATGTATAATGTAAATTTTAATTAATTCAAATTAATATTAATTAAGGCCTTTCCAATTAAATTTTATTAAACATGACCCATGCATTTCCTTAAAGTTGGCATTTTTATATAAAATTTTTTAAACTCAAACTCTAACTAGGTTTAATGATTAATTGTAATTAGGAAGAAAATAACAATTAAGATAAATTCACAATTAAATGATAATACAATTAATATATATTTGTTTGTTTCTATTTTAGATTATTATTCTTGGTTATTTTCTATTTGTCAATATCAATTTAAAATGTGAAGGCCGATATATTCCTCCAGAGAGGAATTGTTTAATTTTTGTACCTGCTATTTCTTATGACAAACTTTATAACCATTCTGAAAATTTAATGCAAAAAATGGTTGACTGTATAGAAACTCCAGACGATGAATCATGTCAAGCTTTAAAATGGCTAGAGAGTTATGATTTAATTTATGATGATGTTTCTGAATATTTACCTTCTTCTAACATCATGAATACAAAAGGAACAAATAATTTAAATACAAATTTTCATGAATTAAACAGTAAAAACATCGCCGTTGATACTACAGAACAAAGTGTAACAACTTTACAATCCAATTTAAGGATTCAGAAAGAAACTTTAACAGAGAGTATTCTGAAAATTCAATTAGAAACCACCACTGAAAATTCCCCAAAGACAAATGATGAAATAATTACCGAATCAAGAACTGGCATTTCAAAATATCCATTCACAGGGGAATCAAATTCAATTACTCCATCGACCCTAACAATAGAACAATCCACAATCAAGAAAACAGATTTTAATCCAGAAAGAACATTAACATCGAAATCTTCTCATACAAAATTAAGGCAATCCCCAAAGAATTCAATAAATTCTTCAAATTTTCCAAGAATTGAAATTTTATTTTGTCCACAAACCCAACTCCATGAAATGGATAATCAAATAAGATCACAATTAAAATCATCGCCTCCATTTTCTGAAGGAAACATTCGACCTTCAAACAAACCCCTCATTCCATCCTTCAATCATTTTGGTTCCTACATGCCCACCCAACAATATTATGAGGGAGTTAATTACCCTCATTGGAATATTGCAAATCCATTGCCAATGGCCTTAATTTACGTTCCACCCCATCGAGCACCTATTTACTACTAACTGCTTTGCCTAAAATAATATTTACATTTCAAATAATATATATATATATGAGAGAAATGGGAGAGAGATAAATTAATATATATTTATTATTACTCTATCATATAATTATTTTTAATTATAATTGTTTAAAGAATATATTCTTAAAGAATAAAATAGTTATGCATTAGCACATAGCATAGTAAGAATGAAGAACTAGTATTATTTAAATTAATTGTGAAATATGTATAAATATATTTAATTTCATTATTTTTAAATAAAATTTCATTTGTGTGATAATTTTTCCACAGAATTTGAAATGTTTTATTTTTTTATATGTATGTAATTAGGAAGAAATATTTATTTACTATTATCCCATTATATATAAAAGGTCTGGGGGTCGTTGGGACTTCTTCTTCTTGGAGGACATTAGGTAAGGGCAGGGGCGCATCCCTGAATCAAACGAGTCCTTTAACATGGTGAAGGAGTATACCACTTTTTCTTCTTTATTTTATTATTATTATTATTATTATTTTATTATTAATATTATATTTCATAAGAAATTTAATTTACAATTAAGCATAAATAAGATATTATTTTTTGAAAATTCAAATCGATAATTGAGACGACCGGGTTGGAGTGATTCATCATGATGAGAGTGAGAATGGATTGAGTTCTGTAGGACCCTTTATCAATTTATACATAAGGCTGGGTTTGACCTGAATAGGCTTCATTCACTTGAATGCACATACAGAGTTGAATTAGCATCATTAGAAAGATTTTTGAAATGTTATTTTAACAACATATTATTTTATATATATATAAATACATGTAATACTAAAAATAAATATTTTTATTATTTATATAGAATAAAAGGACAATGTAATGTTATTAATAATTAATGGAAAATAACATTAATAAAAATCACTGCTAAATTCAGATTATAATAATATAAAAAATTCAATTTATTGTTTTATATTATAATTTTAAATAAGTATTAAAATAAATAATTAATTTACTATTAAATTTTATCTTTCTAAAAACTTGAAATTATCCATATTTTATTGATTATAAAAATTGGACTGTAATTGATAAAATGAAATTTGAATGAAAGATAAACTGAAATAGAAAATTATCATTATATTAGTGAAATGGTTTAAATTTATAAATATATATATATATATATATATATACTCCGTGATTTATGAGTGAGGAGTTTAAAAATTAAATTCAAGTTCCTAAAAAAAAGTAGGTTTTTATTATGAATATTTATAATGATTAAGGTGGATTTATTATTTACACTTTTTACAAAAATAATTTCCTAAAAAAAAGTAGGTAATCGAATTTTAAAGTCTATTATTATACACTCCTTCTTATAATGTGCTTTTTTTAAATTTAAATGATCGTCTTAAAATCTATTCACTTGTGTTCTATTATAAACTCCAGCAAAGCATCTTGGTAGTTCGGATGTCTTGTGGAGCCTCCTATCAATCTAGTGGCCATTTCAAATTTACATATATATATATATATATATATAATTAGCAGTAAATTGGCAAATCAAATGTTAGTTAAAGAACTACATAAATATATAACTATATATATATGTGTGTGTGTGTATATTATATATAATATCATACTTTAAACACCACAGTAACGGATGGAAGGATTAAAACATATATTAATAATAAAATTAAATAAATAAATTTATATAATATACAGGTAAGTAATACTATTCTATTAAAGTAAATAAGGAATATGGACATTTCAGTTAATATTGTTCAATAAATACAAAAAATAAAATGAAAATAAATTTAATAAAATAAATAAATAAATAAGCAAATCAATAAATAATAATCTTAGTAAAAGCATTGCAGTGGCTGTAAATGAGCCACTCAGGGTCTAAATCGAAAATAAAATAAGTTGACCTGTGGCCAGGTCCGAACCGACCGACGCGACGGTTTGAAATAAATTAATTTCCAGCTACAGAAACAATTTCAAATAATTTTAATATATCTATTAATGTAATAACAAACAGATATGGATAGAACATAAATATTTTTAATTTTATTTTATTTATAATATATAGCTGAAGTATCCGGCGTTGCCCGTGATCATAATAAGGAGGCTGTGACGTCATGAAGGGCTGGGTGACGTCATATAATTTTAAATTAAGTAAAACATAATAAAGATGATTTTTCTCGAGGATAAAACCAATACAAAGTGCATGAGCCGTGGTGATATGTAAAAAAATCTCCTCATGTGAAATTTGGTGTGAAAATAACCCTTCCCTTCCTATCGTCGATCGCTAATACTACCACTTCCGGTTTCCGGTTGATCAATTCATCCTACTGATGCATTAAGTGAATATACCATATTTCATCAAAATCTGTAGAGCCTTTCAGGCTGTACACATCTATACGGACGGACGGACGGACAGACATCATGCTAAAAATACTTTTTTCTGTTAAGAAAATGCATGATTCGTGGAGATATGTAAAAATCTTCACATGTGAAATTTGGTGTGAAAACAATACCTCCCTTACTATCGTCGGTCGGTAAAAATTAATACAATATATAGGAAATTGAAATCTTGAATCTAAAATGAGCAATATTAGCCGAAAAAAACTTGTATTTTAATTTTCTCATATTACATGTTATTTAAAATTTTATTTTTAAATCTGTTCTATATTTGAAAACTACTTACTTATCACCAATGAGACAATTTTTTTAACGAAGTGTATTTAATTATAATAAATATTTTTATTAAAATTATCTACTCATCAATATATTTATGATATACATTGTAAATTTATAAAACGTAATTAATTTTAAATCTAGCATATCAATAGCATTCAGTTCAATTCATTTTCAAACAGAACACTATAAATCATTTTACGCAATTGCTTTTAAATGTGAAAATGAAACCATTATTTGGGTGGATTACTAGGTATCCAACTAATGGATATAAAGACTACATACATTTCTATATATTTCAAATACTAGGTATATCATTATATATGGGTCATATATTAATATTCTATTGATATTAATTTTCAAAGATTTTCAATAAAAAATGAGTATACTACCACAAACTTCTGTCGATGACGTTTCTGTAATCGTCTGTTAGCATAAAGTTGAAAAAAAAAATTTATTTTGAAACAAAAAAAACCAAGTGTTGTTAATAATAATTTTCATTTAACTCTTTTAATTTTATTAATAATTTTCAGTTACATTTTAAAATTGAAAGTTGTTATAAAAGAAATAAAAAAAATCAGGTTAAATCTACAAATTGAATAAATAAATAAATCGAATAATATTATGTTTCTTTATCTGATCATAATAAATAATATGTAAGACTTAATTAATTATTTTTTTTTAAATGTAGTCTAATATTCCATATAAAATAAATTAAAAAATAATTATATACATCATACACACCTATATTTAAAAATCAACAGAATAAATCATTTATACTATTATTATACTTCCTAAACAAACAATATTATTGCTACACTCAGCACAAAAAATTTATCCGACAATGTTGACTTAAGCCATAAAAATTCTACGACCAATATTGACTCCATAGAAATCTTTTTTTTTTAAACACCAGCGCTTTGATTCTATTTAAAGATATCATAGGAATAAAAAAACAACACAACAACATAAATTATTAAACTATATTAATAAATTATTAATTAAAAACACAAAAACAAAATCTGCTTTTTACTACTAAATTTAATAAATCTAAAAGTTTTAAAATCTAATCTCTTCTCTTTTTGTTGAATACAGTCTGCAAATAAAATAAATTTAATCGTCAATGGAATACATTTAAAGGCATATTTATCTTTAAAATTAAATTTGGTATTATAATCTAAACTCTAAACAAAAAGACAAAGTGGTTTCTAAAAAAGGATTTCTCTTGGGATTTCTAAAGCTTCCTCTCAGTTTATTTTGATAGGTTAAATAGTTTTCTCTTATATTGAATATCCCAGGAGACTTTGACTTTTACATCCATTCTATGTATTTCCTTTGATTTTACTGTATTTGCCATATTCATTAAAAATTATACTAAAATTTGTATATTTATTTTTGTTTAAAAATCGACAATTTTCATAGATAGATAAAATTTAAATATTCAAGAGTTTTTATTGAAGTTTCATTTATAAATATTTAATATTATCCCATTAATTTCGATTTTTGTTATAAAGATTGAATATCCTATTAAGAGCCTATCAAGTAGCCTATCATTACCGCTTAAACGGAGTAGATGTGTTTTATGATCAATACAACGGATCCTTTCAGCCATAATCTTGATTATTTTTATCAAAGGTCTCTACTTATTCTTTCAAATAGCTCCCCAATTTTTAATCAGGTACGCTGAATGGACCTCGTTCCCATAGACCGCATCTAGAGAAAAATTACATTACCAGACCCAGGACTTAAAACTGGATCCACAAGTTTGAAAGACAGATGTGAGCATTTAGATAAAGTTAAATAAAAATAAAACCAAATTTAGTACTAAAAATACATGTTATTATGAACTTTATTTATAAGTCTCTAGAATTATCATGTCTAAATACAGTTCAATTTTTGATGAAGAATTATTTACATTTAGACTAATTAGTTTTATAGTCATGTTTGAAAATAAATTTCAAATTGCAAGCAGGATTGGATTATCGCAAAATGAGAAGACAAATATTTAGAAGGGCCTTCCTTCCTTGTCTAACTATCTACTTTGCAAATATTTGTAAATAAGAAGGTATTTACTTTTCTATTGAACAATTGTAGTTTTTTAATAAAAAAAAATAAACGAAAATATATTATTTTTTATATGTATATGGTAGTTATTATAAAAAAATCTAAAAAAAAATAATGTTCACAATAATTTATAATTCTTTTTTCTAACAAAAAAAATAATATTAATTTACCTCTTTCATGGAAAATATTATATTAAATCATTTAAGACGAAGTGAAACATTTAATATTTTGTTCTTCTATTTCGTCTTAATTTCGAGATTTTTACAATGAATTTTAGATGTTATGATAATAAATTTTAAAATCAATTTTATAAACTCATTAATCTAGTTATTGTTAATTAAAATCAGATTAATTATATAATTTTTGAACAAATGCTTTTATTTATTTCTTGTTAGCCATTATTCTCCTTCCTCCTAGCATTTGTCCCTTTCGGGGTCTGATGCTTTGCGCATCCTACCCCATTTTGGCAGGCTGTTTACATTTTCGTGGGCAAGTTGTTTCTGCCTAACAAAGGGTCCTGTCCATGTGTGATGCGAACTCAAAGAAAACCTCAAGCCCCCTTGCCTGATTTGTAAAAATCTCCACGAATCATGCATTTTCTTAACAGAAAAAAGTATTTTTAGCATGATGTCTGTCCGTCCGTCCGTCTGTCCGTCCGTATAGATGTGTACAGCCTGAACGACTGAACGGATTTTGATCAAATTTGGTATATTTACTTAATGCATCAGTGGGATGAATTGATCAACTTTTGGTGCAAATCCGGAAACCGGAAGTGGTAGTATTAGCGATCGACGATAGGAAGGGAAGGGTTATTTTCACACCAAATTTCACATGAGGAGATTTATTACATATCACCACGAATCATGCACTTTGTATTGGTTTTATCCTCGAGAAAAATCATATTTATTAGTTTTTACATGATTTAAAATTATATGACGTCATCCAGCCATTCATAACGTCACAGCCTGGTCTTGCATATATATTATAAATAAAATAAAATTAAAAATGTTTATATTTATTATTTATGTATCCATATCTGTTTTTTATTACATTAATAGATATATGAAAATTATTTGAAATTGTTTCTGTAGCTGGAAATTAATTTATTTCAAACCGTCGCGTCGGTTCGGACCTGGCCACAGGTCAACTTATTTTAATATTTAACTGATAGAATTTTTGTGATTTGATTACTGTTTGGGACACGACTTCCTCAAATGAAGGTGATGAAAAGTCTTGGCTTGTGTGAACAACCCAGAAGAGAACCTATTTATATCGGGATCATAGAGAGTGTCTACGCTACTCTTATGTTACCCATTATTATAAATCAATCATTTTAAATGATTTATTTAAGTGAAACTAAAATAGAAACTTAGATTTTGATATTGGTTCCTAAAATTTTTAAAAAAGATAAATTTATTTATTTAAATATGTATTTTTTCATTAATCAATTTTAATTATTTAAGATTATAAATAAATATAGATTTAAATAATTAAAAAAAAGTTGTTATATTTGTTCAACCTTTAGATTGGTTATTATAATAATAATGTTTTTTTTTAACTTTAAATTGCAAGTAACGATTAGAGAGATATTATTTTAAAAAAGATCTTCCCTGTTTTCTTGTGTGCACGTTATTTTCACATCATAACCTCATCATCTCCTTACATACTCCTTTCCTTACTAATCCTTACTCCGTATTTTATACCTCGTATTAATGCGATGCCTGGATAATTCACTGGCATAATTAATTGAATTCGATTTAATAAAGTTATATTTTTTTCTAATATTATTAACTTTCTTAAAACGAAGAGTATAACAACGTCATACAGTCGTATACATTCATTAAATAATTTTAATAAAGATTCAATCTGATCAGAATGGAAAATTCAATATTCATAGCTTTTTTTTTTTATTTTGAATTAAATTGAAACAATTTACGAGTAAAAAAAAAAAATTCTCTTCACAATCTTTTTGATTTATAATTAAATATTTTATGTTCTCTTGAATTTGTTTTAATCAGATCATTTCATTTTTGTTTTAATACTCTTATTAAAATATTCATATGTATTATTAGATTTTTAATGTTTTCTGTAAATGTTAATAAAAAAAATTTTTATCAAAATATTCGTGACACCGATTGATTCGTCTGTAAATAATCCAATATTATCTAGTTTCAATCTATTCATAAAATCAAAGCTAAAAGAATTATGAAAAATATTTCAATAATTGTTTATTTTTATTTCATATTAAACTAGAAAAATTTAATTTATATTTATATTTTTTTAAAAAATTATTTCTGTTTTTATTCTTTTTTTTTATTTTATTTTTTAATATTATTTATGACGTTTTACTTTATAATATCTCTTTGTTTTGCTTGTGTAAAAAAGTTAAATTCTGCACGTTTAGATTTACAAATATATTTCAATTTTGGTGTTTATCTTATTATGACTTTTGACAAAAAAAAGGTGATTAGCCACTGGGGGAAAAAATTTAATCAAGAAACACAGACTGAATGAATATTTTAGTGTCTAGAAAGATTAGTTGCATAACACAATAACTCCATTACCATCTGAAGTTATATAATGCGGTTTTTGCTTCTTTTTAATTTGGCATGTAGTATACACTGACTTCCTCTTTTGTGGAATTTCTATCATTTAAATAAAGACATTTTAACAACTTTGAACATAAAGTGGAAAACCCCATATAGTAAAGTTTTAAATAATTAAATTTTTTTTTTAATGAAAATAAAAAAAAATTCTAAATTATAAGTTTTTAATATTATAATTTATGACTTATATGAAACTAAATTAATGTTAAATATTTCTTATCAAAAGTTTAATGAAATTTATAAATTTTTTCTTAATAATTGATGTGATTCAATTAAATTGAAATATTAATATTATTATTTAATTTTAAAGAAAAATTCATTAAATAAAATGAATAAAATTTGGAAACACAAATACTTCAAGGTTTAATAGTGTATAAATATATAATATATGTTTATATTTACTATTCTATATGTCTATAAATGAGACTAAATTAATATTAATGTGAATTTGTATGAAGTGGAAAATTTTATGAAATTTTAAAATTTATTTCTGAATGGTAGAATTATATAATATATTATAGATATTATTATATTCTTGTACAAACGTATCTATTCAATGTAGCATATGTACTTCATTAGCGTTCAATCTTATTTATGGCTGGTTAAATAACATTCCCTGACCTACCTGATAAATTCCCCATAAATTAATTATTAGTTACTTCCGCTCCATTTTTGTCACATCCCTGTTGATGCCTGTTTCCTATTCCATTCTTCATTTAATTAATATTCCTTCATTCCAGTATTCATTAAAAATAATTATATTTGTTTAATTTCCAGAATACATAAAAAGATAAAACATCGATATTTCTAATAAAAAATATTGCTTATTTTAAACCATTTAATGGATTTCTATAAATCTCCGATATTCATTGATTATGGGTGATGGTAATCAGTTCAACAGAGGGAATATTCATTACCTATTCAACTCATTGGTTAAATTTTAACTGTTGATCAAAGGCTTAACATTATTTCCCTTGAATCATAAATCATCCACACCGAATAAACAACAAAAATTTGTTATTTTATATAAATTAAAAAAGCTCGCTCACTGGGTAGGTAACATAAATTATATAACAAAAACTGTGTATTTAATAAAGAACAAAGATAAACGAAGATTATTTATCTGATCATGAAATAAACGATAATACTAAATATCAATAATAAAATTTAAGGAATAATTTTATTTTTAAATTGATATTTGTCAAAATTAATGAATCAAAAGATGAAATCACATAAGAAAGATGGAGAATGTCTATTAGATGTTTTTTGTGAATTTTTAATGTGGAAATGAAGATGAGCAGAGAGAGGTTGGAGTGGAAATAAATTGGAGGAAGGTATCTCAATAGACAGTTGGTTGATGCAGCTAACAAAAATCAAGTTCAGTAGCGTCACAGAGATAAAAACATAGATAAATAGTTACTATCAAATTTCCTATGTATAATAATAAAATTATATGCATTAATTTAGATTGTTCACTTAATTTAAATTTTCACAGAAAACAACTTCAAGAAATTTTAATAAACATTATCTAAATGATTTAAATTTGTCTTTCAATAACCCATTTTTCTATTCAATATAAATAATGTTTAAGTACTCTAAGTATTAACTTTTAGTATACAATTTCTTATTATAGAAAAGTCAATTTTTCATCATAGGATATATAAATTTATCCATAAGTACTTTTTAAAGAAAATTACAATCATTTTATTTGCTCTCTCGTCAGAAATTATCTATTATATGTGCCAAATAATAAAATATTTAAAAGCATTAGAAAATGGTTAAGTTTGTGTTCTTAATCTAAAATGAAATAAGTTGACCTGTGGCCAGGTCCGAACCGACCGACGGTTTGAAATAAATTAATTTCCAGCTACAGAAACAATTTCAAATAATTTTCATATATCTATTAATGTAATAAACAACAGATATGGATACATAAATAATAAATATAAACATTTTTAATTTTATTTTATTTATAATAAATATGCAAGACCAGGCTGTGACGTCATGAATGACTGGATGACGTCATATAATTTTAAATCAAGAAAAAACTAATAAATATGATTTTTCTCGAGGATAAAACCAATACAAAGTGCATGATTCGTGGTGATATATAAAAAAATATCCTTTGGTGTGAAAATAACCCTTCCCTTCCTATCGTCGATCGCTAATACTACCACTTCCGGTTTCCGGAATTGCACCAAAAGTTGATCAATTCATCCCACTGATGCATTAAGTAAATATACCAAATTTCATCAAAATCGGTTGAGCCGTTCAGGCTGTACACATCTATACGGACGGACGGACGGACAGACATCATGCTAAAAATACTTTTTTCTGTTTAGAAAATGCATGATTCGTGGAGATATGTAAAAATCTCCACATGTGAAATTTGGTGTGAAAACAATACCTCCCTTACTATCGTCGGTCGGTAAAAAGAAATAAGATATGTTTCTTATATGCTTACTAATAAAATATATTTTTTTATCCTTTGAAAAATTCTTAAGAAAATTAAAAAAAGTAAATTAAAATAATTATTTATAAAAAGATTAATAAATTTTTCTTTCTTATGGTCGAAAATCAGAAATGATAGAAATGTTAGGAAAAGTCATTAAATATAGATATATTGGGATTGACATAGACTAAAAGTACGAGAGCAGGTATATGAGTCCGTGACTTTTTAAATATCGCATTTCTTAAATGAAATGGCAACACTGTTCCTGTCAGTAGGGAACTATCAGCTGACTCCTGTCGAAATTTGAATCAGCTGGGTCTTCTTACCAGTGTTCTTAAAAATCACACTACTCAAAAAATAGAAGTCATAGCTATATCGATTTTTCTTTCGGATTCCCACTAGCTATTTTAGTTATAAGGAATATTTGTAGTGTACATAGATTTTTCTTATCTGATAAAATGAAAAATTTAAATAATTAATTTACTTTGAGATTTTGTTTTTGTTTATTTGGAGTTTCTTACTACATATTAATTGATTACAAAAGTTTTGTTGCATAATTTTTTTGTTTTTTGAATATTTATTTAATTAATAGATTTACAAATGACAACTATCTTCTTTATTCTTGAATGTACTTTAAAATTAATTATTTAATTAAACATGAAAAAATAAAATATTCTTTTTTTACAAAAACTTTCATTAACAAATTAAAATAAAAAATGTCCATTGACACGTGCATGCATTTAATATAATATCAGCAGTTTTTTTTACTAGTCTATTATATTCTTTCGTCATGGTCATATTAATTTATAGAATCAGGTTAATAGAACGATTATAGATATTATTTTTAAATTTTAATTAATTCTTTTCAGAATTATAATATGGAGAATGTTTTTAGATCTATATTTGTTTTAATAAGAATAGAATAATGAGATATGATTTTAACTATAATCTAGACCAGAGGTGGCCAACCCAAATGATCTTGCGGGCAACTTTGGAAATGCATCATAACTTGGCGGGCCGCATATAAAATTATACATACCCATATTAGATTTAGACCCATTATAAATATTGTTTGGTGTGACAAATTGAAAAATAATGAATCTTTATTATGTTTACTATTATTTTTACATATAAACATATATAATATAATAATAATAATGAATTCACATTGTAAAAAATATATAATACTAAAAATAAAAAAAGAAACAACGAAATAAAAAAAAATGAAATCATATTTATTTCACTAGTGCGATATTTGTTTCATGAGGGCGCAGAATATAAAAGTGTGATGAATCTCGCGGGCCGCAAATATGTTTACTGCGGGCCGCATGCGGCCCGCGGGTTGGCCACCCCTGATCTAGACTATATAACATCATTATTTTATATTTATTTTTTTAACTATATCCATCAGTAACGTGTATGTTTATATTCCCAGACATTGTCATTAGAGCTTCAAATGTATAAAAAACACCAGAAACACATTTTTTTCTAATGAATGAAAACATTGACAATTTTATAAAATAAAAAAAATGACAAATTGAGGAATGAAAAAAATTAATATTTGTGAGACAAGATGAAGGGTATTTAATATTCCCTTTAATTTAAGATGTCATTTGTTTCCATCCAATTAGAAATAAAAGGGATGTTTAAAGAGAACCCATAGATATACTTTCTTGTTTTTTTCCACCAATTTCTACATTCAATTAACATAAAACTCCGTTTCTGACTGTTTTTCAAGTAAGTGAAACGAATAAGATGATTTATTTGCATAAAAACATCAACAACAAAAAAACTAACAAATAAATAAATAAAGTAAAATAAATTATCTACTGAGGATACAAAAAACAAATAAAAATAGACCGAAAAAAGAGCAAAATTGACTTGATTTAATTTTCCAATTTATAAATATTTCCTAAATCAAATATTATTTTTGTTTGTATTATCAATCTGTAATATTATAATAATATGTTGTTTATAAATGTATTTCAATTATGTAAATAATTTACATAATTTATTGAACCTTTTTGAACAAATATTGAATATCAATTGGATGTTGTGTTTTAATTAAAATTAAATATTTTAGATACATTATCAATAAAAAAAATTAATACATTAAGACTTGGTAATTACTGAACATTGGAATATATATATTCATTATTTTTTAATTATTTCAAATTCCTATTAATTTTTAATTATATTTTCATATATCTTCTTCTTTCTTGCATTTGTCCCTTATAGGTTCTGCTTCTTTAACTCCTGTCCTATCTATCAGTGAATGAGAACTCTAAGAAAATCTCGAACCGAATTGTCGCGAAAGTTTGACGCCGGAATGGAGAGGGATATGGGAGGAATTTTAATATTGAATTGATGGTATTTGGGATTTGATTAGGATTTAGGACACGACCTGGCTTGAGTGAGCAGGGTTGCTTCTCTGAAGTGGATGTATCTCTATCGGGATCATAGTGAGTGTCCACCCGCTACTCATGGAGCTGGGGAACAATTTTTCTTTAAATTAATTTTATTTAATATTTTGCTCTTATTGAACACTAACACTGGATTCCTGGCTAGTTGGATGCGCTCACCTATATTTTCATATATAACCGATTTACATAAATATAAAATAAATATTTATTTATATTAATTTTTCAGATTACAATATGATTTTACTATTATATATAATATTAAAAATAGGAATAAATAAATATAATTACTTATTCCTACATTCAAGTGTGAGCTTAAAATAACTCTAAATTCATAATCAATTCATTTAAACTCAACGATCCTTATGGAAAGAGATATAAGGTCTTCCTTATAGTAAGTAGTGGCAGTCAGTGATTAATCGAATTACAGGACAGCGTATTTGATACTAGAAAAAACAAAAGGGCTCGCAATATTACAAAGTATACAATTTTTATAAAAATATTGTAAACGATATATAACCACTAAGAAAAATGAATGTATTCATTTTAGATTGCGATAAATAGATATTTTTCCAAATTTATTTATTAACATTATTAAAAGTGTTCTTTACCATAGTATTAATTGTGAAGCAGGAAGATCATACTCAGAAATGAGTTCCATTAAAAATTAAAAAAGAAATAAAATTAATAATAAGAAATTAGCACACTTGATGAAGTTGCAGAGAAAAAACAAAATAAGAAAATGCCTTCCTAACAATTGTAGAAATTTAATAGTTTGTTGTATTACATTTTCATTGAATTTTATTTAATTTCATTTTGACTGTAATTAATATAAATTTAATGAAAATATATTTAATAAAATCCAATAAATAATTAACCTTTAATACTGTGTTTTATTTATTGATATTTTATTAATTGCAATATTTGAAGGATTCTTTTGTACTTTTAAGGCCACGAAGCTGATTTTCATTCACTAAAGATGTTTCTTTCCTTTATTAAAAATTATATTATGGATAAAAATATTTTTAATTTCATGCAAGAAAATAATTTAAATAAATTATTATTATTAGTTTAATTTATATTAATTATTTTTTTATTAATATATACATTTTTAAAGTTTTTAGAATTTTATTATTTATTTATTTTATTTAGAAATTTATCTACATTTGAATTTTAGATTATCCATAAACATCCAAAATAGGTTTGTATCATCATAGAACCATATAATTCAAAACAACATGATAATATTTATTATATCTTTGATTTCAGATTTTAGAGATTTGATTATTTATTGATCATTAATTTATTTACATATATTAGATTTCATATTTTATCATTTTTATTTTACTTGCATATTATTATATTATATTATAATAAGATATTAAGGGGTTGTATATGAATAATACAATAATTATACTTTAAAATCATTAAACATTATTTACCAATATAAATTATAAAAATATTTGAATATTTTCTTTTTATTTAATAAAAAGTAGGTAAATGAATTGAATACATATATACAATATATATAAAATTTCAATATTCTTTAATTAATTTAAAAAAAAATAGGAAGAATGACTTTAAAATAAACCAATGAATAGGTAAATATTTTCAAATCACCGATTAGTATTATTTTGTGGAAAACAACAATCGGTTTTGTTTAATATAAGTATAACAAAAGGGAGATTTTAATTTATAAACACCGGTTTTATGTTTGTTTTTTTTTTAAATAAATTCAATTCTCAAAAACTTTATAGAGATTGAAAAATACAAAAAAGGATTATAAACTCGATACAAATGTTGGTCAATAATTTAAAAGATAAATAATATATGAGAAGAATAGAATCAGTGAAATGAAATGTTGATGATAGGAATTAGGAAAAGTATTGGAGATAGGGTTTGTTCAAGTGAAAGTTGAAGGGTCGATTGGTTGGTAGACCAATTTGGTCACAGGTGTAGAATTAAATGTCCGTCCTTTGCAATTCTCCAAGTTCTGGTAAAATATGTGAATTGAAAGTCGATAAAGGTTCATCCATTTCTTTTGAAATCAGCTCAGGTCCAAATCAGAAGGCAGAGAAGAGGAAAACGATTGCCTGCCAAGTAAATGAATAGGAAGGTTTCAAGTAATTCTAATGGGCGAATAGTTTAAACGATTTAAGCCAATTTTCAATTGGAATTCAATGAAAAAAATACTTAATGAAGCTTCATTTCAAGATATAATTCTTATTAATTCTTTTCAAATCATTTATATGAGATCAAATGGATTTTGCATAAGTACAGTTAAAATAATTTATTTAGCAGGCTAATATCCTTTTTAGAAGAATTTTTTATTTTTATATTTTTTTTAATTCATAATAATATCAAAATATTTAATGAGTAAACAAATTTAGCTCTCTCCAAATTTCTAAGTTACCAATCCTGTGAAAGGAAATTGTATTTGGAACAGTATTGGTTATAAATTTTCTCAATATTTCTTTCGGTATCAAATTTAGAATTTTTATATTAACTTAAAAAATAAAATATATCTATTTAATAAACAAAATAATCATTTAATTTGAATTTCTTTTTTTCACAATTTCTACACTTACGATTATAAACCAACCAATAAATATAAACCAATCTAAATTATCTGTGCATGAGATCTTTTCAAATGATAGTTTGCAAAATTAAAAATATAATTTACATTTATTTTTTTTAATATCATTCTGTGTTTATTTAAAATTTGTGATTCGATCAATATCAAGGCAGGAATCAAATTAAAAAAAAAGTGTAAAGTCCTTTATTATAAAATTGTATTATTTACTATAAAAACATCAAATTCTAAAAAAATGTTAATTAAAGTTTTTGCTAGAATAGCTCATAATACTATTATAAAAAATAATTTAATGAAAAAGTATATATTTATTGACACCTATATTATTTTTATTTAAAAAATTTTAAAATATTAAAAAGAAGAACATTTAACTTTTTTAATTTTTTTTTTCATCTAATAAAGTTTTGAGTTTTTAATGAGTAACATTAAAAATGTTATAAAATATAATAAAAGTGTAAAGAAAATTTTCATTTGAAAATAAAATGAATATTATTTGAGATATCATTTAAAATTGGAAATGATATTAATAAAAAAAAGATAAAAAATATATTTTTATTAATTGATATTATTGAAGTGAAACTTCTTTAGCGGCGTCCTGACATTTGGTTGAGAATGGAGAGTGAATTGAAAAATTGAAATTTCGTAACGCGTTACGAAACGCAAGAGAGAAAAAAGATATAGATATAACGAGTGAGAATGAGATAGCCTCTATCTCTGTCTCTCTTTTGTGCGGTGTTTCGTTTTTGAGAGAGAGGCTATCTGGGTCTTTCTTTTGTCCGGTCTTTCGTCTTTGAGAAAGAGGCTATCTGCGTCTTCGTTTTATGCTGTCTTTCGTTCTAATACCCTGTCGCTAGGTTGAAAGTCCACGGCGCGCATGCGCACTAGTACGTTGACGCGGAATAATATTTCTTAGCCTCTGCTGGGTGAAAGAATAAAAATTAGTATGTGACCTCACAGTTACCGCCTTTTAGATATATATCTATTCTTAAAATAAAATTAAAAATATTTATATTATATTCATATATATGTAAAATAATAATTATATTATTTTAATATTCCTATAAGTTGGTATCACAATTTATTATTATTATGAATTATTTATAAGTAATTAATATTATTAATTGGTATTAATAAATAAATAATATTAATTATATTAACTTAATATTTCTAACTTTGTATTACAATAATGAGACGGAATTGTTGTGTGTTAAATTAGATTTAATTAAAGATTGAATTTAGAATAATTAAAAGGGTTATTGAAACCGCGTATGCTGATTAGGGAATGACAAGATTGAATAGGTTCAATTAAAAAATGCTTATATAAAATTATAACTAAAAATGATTTATTTAATAAAACTATAAGAATTTAAATTACAATTTAATTAATTTTTTGTGAATAAATAAACATATATAAAAAAATTAAAAATATTTATTTTTAATAAAATATATATACATATTTATTAATCCCGCTTTTTTTTAAATGATATTGTATTAACATTTTTTTATATTTAAAATATTTTAAAATTCATTATTTAATTTCGAAATTTTATATTTAAAATATTTTAAAATTTATTATTTAATTTCGAAATAAAATTAAAAATATTTATTTTTAATAAAATATATATATATTTATTAATCCCGCTTTTTTTCGAAATTAAATTATAAATTTTAAAATATTTTAAATATAAAAAAAAATATTAATACAAAATTAAAAAAAGGCGGGAGTAAAATTTCAAAATGGATGCCATTTACGTCACCCATATATAATTTTCAATTAAGAAATTAATAATGAAGCTGTAAGTTTCAAGAGATGTAATCAATAAAACTCAATTTTTCTTTATAAATACTATATCTAGTGTGAATTTGAAAAAAATCGTTAGAGCGGTTTTTGAGAACCAATATATATAGATAGATAGATATATACAATTTTAGCTAGCATAATAAGATAAGATATATATCGTGAAATAATTAAAATTCTCAAGTCAAATATACAGCGTGCACGCATACCGACGCATGTAATTGTGTGTGTGAACATGGTCGGCGATTCACACGCCAACACATACAGTTATGTGCGTCGATGACCATTCACGTTATTTATCCGAATCTCAACATTACTTTAACACTACTAAATCAATTTAAAATTATTATTGCATTTAAAACTGCTTTTCTCTACTCCACAGATTTCACTATGCCGAAAAAAAATAACGACCAAAATTTAGACGATATTATTTATTTCACTACTGGTTTATAGCCACACAGGTGCTAATGCACTTGAACGAGGCGAAGATAAAATCCCTCTAATTCTCGGGGGAGATTTTAATGTAAATTTTGGATCTGATGATTCGTTGCCGTTGATCAACTTTCTTCGAGAAACATTTGGTCTGCTTATAAATAACGATCCCAAGGAATCAACAACAAAATCTGGAACTACAATAGATGCTGTTTTTACACGTTATATAGAAAATATCGAATCACGAACATATATATCTTATTTTAGTTATCACAAGCCATTAATATCAGTATTACCAATTGAAGCACCAACCGACAATAGTACAGGCAATGTAGATATGATGATAGAGTAGATAATAATAATAATAAAGCGAATATTTGTTACGAAAATTTTATACTGTTATATGTCTTTCGAAATGATCCCTTTATTTTTCTCTCTCACTCACACTCTCAACTAAAATTTATCTTATTCTCTAGATTGTAAGAAGTTTCACTTCCGCCACGTGTACGATGCTGCACATTTTGCTTTTGTTAATATTAGTATTAATTTATTAATTTTTCTTATTTATGAATATTATTTGAAAAAATTATAAAAATCAATATGTTATTAAAAAGAATAATAATAGACTGTTATATACAATATTATTTTAGTGAAATAAAAATGTAAATTTTATTTATTTTTTTATTTATTATTTCTCAGCTTTTATCGATTATGTTTTAGAGAGCGATTGGGTGATTCTTTCTCCATCTTTTAGACTTGAATTGAACTGAAATTTTTTTGAAAGTTGAAATAATAATTGAGACTCTTTTGAAATAATCCAAATTGACGCCAATAGTTATAAAACTACCTTTATAATGGAATATTGATTTATTCTTATAGTTTTGTATGCAATATAAACTGAATTTTTATGATTTAACTTTTTTTCCAGAAATGTTAACTTTTTAATGCTTCAAATTTGAAATATAGTTAATGATAAAATAATAATTTGGATGTTATTTATAAAAACACTGAAAATATATATGAATTATAAATTAATATTGTTTGTATTTTAATTTAGAATTTGTATACGGACACTTTAATTTAATTTTTTATTTTATATGCAGTTCGTTTATAAAATGTATATGTCTGTGTGTCTGTCGCCAAAAATTTCCGATTTTTTAAATTTTGATTTTTGATTCGTGTAGAGCTTAAAAAAGTGTAAAGTAAAGTAGTCTTGGTTTTTTAAAATTCGGATGGGAAAAAGGTCAAATCGGCGGTCAAAGTTGAAAATTTCCCATATATTATAACCAGTGTTCCCTCTAAGCTGTGCGCGCGCACACGCGCACAAAAATTTATAACTATTCTTGTACTCTTTTTTTATATACGCATTTTGAAATTGCCGCACAAAATTTTTTTATTTTGGAAAACACTGCACACATATAAATAAGTGAGCACACAGGTCACGAAAAATTAGAGGGAACACTGATTATAACTACTGTAATTAGTGTTATTATAATGTAAAATTGTAAAGAAAAAATGTTATTGTAGACATTTTCATTCTGTAAATTAAATAATTTTATTTCATTTAAATAAATATCTATTTTACCACGTTTTTCTTAGCTTGCTTTCTTGTTTGTTTGTTTGTTTATTTATCTGTTCGGGTCAAATCTTGCAATCGAAATTTCGACCACTTCCAGTCATCCAATCGCTCTGAAACTTTTCAGAGTTATGTATTCTGGATGACAATACAATAAAATAACACATTCGTAGCTTGCAAGTGTTTAATTAGAGCATAATTAATGAATATAATTTTGTATGGGAAAATCAAAACAAAAAGTGTAAATATTTAAATTTGAAAAAAACCGTTAAAAACCCGTTAAAAGAATAAAGTAAATGTAAATATATGAAGACTAAAAAGTAGAAAATAATACTTTATATAAAAAAAAAACTTTTTTAAAAAACCACGTTTTTAACGCACTAAAAAGAAGAAAATAATTTTTCTGAAACCCCATAGGTACTGACATTACAAACAAGAGATATGATTTGAAGAAAATTTTCTATAACGTAAAACGTGGGGCACAACTATGGCTAAAATATTCTGTATCGTATAAAAATTTATAAATAAATGTTATTAGGTACAAATTAATAGGATAAATGAATTCATATTTTAATTAGCTTCAAAAAGTAAAGCTTATAACTTATCGAAATTTTTAAAAGAGGTAAATTTAATTTATGAAAAGATTACCTTTAGATTACTAATAATATTCACTTTTAAAAAATTCTGATAAAAAATGACATCCTAACAATATTCTGGTAAATAATATAAGAAATTTAACTTGAAGAAATCTAAAACTAAATTTTGCTACTGCAAAACTTCTAGCAAATATTTAATATTTATGTTAATAAAATTTCTAAAGTGTAAATTGAAGATGTTTATTTAATATTAAGGAATTAATTTTCCAAAAAAAATTTACATTAATAAAAGTATTCTGTTGGATTACTAATAATATTCCCTTTTACAAAAAGTCTGGTAAAAAATGGCCCCACGTTTTACGTTATAGAAAATTTTCTTCAAATCATATCTCTTGTTTGTAATGTCAGTACCTATGGGGTTTCAGAAAAATTATTTTCTTCTTTTTAGTGCGTTAAAAACGTGGTTTTTTAAAAAAGTTTTTTTTTTATATAAAGTATTTTTAAATATTTTTTGCTCTCTACATTATTTATCTAATTCTCACAATATATTAAGATCATATAAATTGGAATTATTCATGCAATTTTGTGATAAATATGAATAAAAGTTCGTTGATATTAATACTTCTTAGCATTCCCAGTTGTTTTAGGTATATATATTTTATTTATTTTTTAATAAATAAAAACAGTTTATATTTTAAAATGAATTATAATTTGAGATTACTTATATAATTATATAATATATATATTTGAATTATTTAATTTTTTTTTTCGTTTAAATATTTAAGATACCAAGAACTCTTCACTTCTGTCATTTATAAGATGATGTTTATGTATTTATATTGTATATCTAATTTATGTTAAAATAAATTAACATTTATTAAAGTAATTTTAAAAAAATATCTATATAAAATTGCTATTTTAGCTGTTTTAGAATATGAGCATTTAATTGTGAATATAAAATTCTTAATTTTATATCTTTTATATTGCATGCAATCAATATATCTTTATCGAGATTAAGTACTTTAAAAGTTAATTCTAGGGCATACTCCCACCCTTCCACAATTTCCGGGAGAATATGCATATGACAAATAGAGGAAATAATCTATTCTCGAAGTGAATTATGTAAGTATAACAATTGTTTTGGTTTGTCGAAGCATAGGCCTAAAAGCTATTCATTTAAAATGGATTTTCAGAGAGAGAGAGAGATAGGAATGAATATAATTCACTTTAGGAATTTATCAGTTATATTGTATTATTCAAGAAAAAATAAAATTAATAAAAAATAAATCAATAATTTTATCAATTTTATATTTTAAATAGCCAAGAATATTTAAAAAAATAATAATTTACATATAACGTATTATTATAATATAATAATGTATATTATACATATAGGTATACGAGTATATTATATGTATAGAATTTGTGCATATATTTTTTGCACTTAATAATATGTTTTCATAATTTATTTAATTTGTTGATGAACAAATATATTGAAATGAAAATCAAGTTGAATTGCAAAATATCTACATATTTAATGTTTGTATAATTTGGAAAACTATTTGATGAACACATTTGTTCATCAATATTTACTAAAAAAATATATATATTTTTTTTTTAAAAACTTAATTATAGTAGGGTTTATTTAAACAATTTGATTTTATTTACTGGAGTTATTAAAAAAAAGCAAAATGTGCAGCATCGTACACGTGGCGGAAGTGAAACTTCTTACAATCTAGAGAATAAGATAAATTTTAGTTGAGAGTGTGAGTGAGAGAGAAATAGAGAAAAATAAAGGGATCATTTCGAAAGACATATAACAGTATAAAATTTTCGTAACAAATATTCGCTTTATTATTATTATTATCTACTCTATCATCATATCTACATTGCCTGTACTATTGTCGGTTGGTGCTTCAATTGGTAATACTGATATTAATGGCTTGTGATAACTAAAATAAGATATATATGTTCGTGATTCGATATTTTCTATATAACGTGTAAAAACAGCATCTATTGTAGTTCCAGATTTTGTTGTTGATTCCTTGGGATCGTTATTTATAAGCAGACCAAATGTTTCTCGAAGAAAGTTGATCAACGGCAACGAATCATCTCAGATCCAAAATTTACATTAAAATCTCCCCCGAGAATTAGAGGGATTTTATCTTCGCCTCGTTCAAGTGCATTAGCACCTGTGTGGCTATAAACCAGTAGTGAACGGTGTATGAAATAAATAATATCGTCTAAATTTTGGTCGTTATTTTTTTTCGGCATAGTGAAATCTGTGGAGTAGAGAAAAGCAGTTTTAAATGCAATAATAATTTTAAATTGATTTAGTAGTGTTAAAGTAATGTTGAGATTCGGATAAATAACGTGAATGGTCATCGACGCACATAACTGTATGTGTTGGCGTGTGAATCGCCGACCATGTTCACACACACAATTACATGCGTCGGTATGCGTGCACGCTGTATATTTGACTTGAGAATTTTAATTATTTCACGATATCTTATCTTATTATGCTAGCTAAAATTGTATATATCTATCTATCTATATATATTGGTTCTCAAAAACCGCTCTAACGATTTTTTTCAAATTCACACTAGATATAGTATTTATAAAGAAAAATTGAGTTTTATTGATCACATCTCTTGAAACATTCAGCTTCATTATTAATTTCTAAATTGAAAATTATATATGGAAAACGTCAAAATTGGCCTCCATTTTTATTTGTATTAATATTTTTTTTTATTTAAAATATTTTAAAATTTATTATTTAATTTCGAAATAAAATTAAAAATATTTATTTTTAATAAAATATATATAGATATTTATTAATCTCTCTCAAAAAAAAAAAAATAAAATAAAAAACATCAAATCTGCCTGCTAAGACAGTAAAAAAATGAGAATTTTTTATCTAAATATATTAGTCCAGATGGTAAAGTGATGTTTTAACGAGTGGATTTCGTCGGTTCGAAACTCTCCGGGTGAATCGTTATTTAAAAATGAAAATGAAAATAATGAATTTGTTATTTTTTTTCTTTTTATCTATTGTTTACATTTTAATAAATTACTATTTTATATTTATTTATTCATTGTTCTTTTATTAAATTTAATATTTATTAATATTATTTATTATTAATTTATATATTGATGACATCACAAATGACATTTATATTGAAATTTGACTCCCGCCTTTTTTTAAAGAATATTTTATTAATATTTTTTTTATATTTAAAATATTTTAAAATTTTTTATTTAATTTCGAAATAAAATTAAAAATATATATTTTAATAATATTTTATAATTATAAATTACGATATATATTTATCAATAATAATGAATTTTTTTTTTTAACTTAATTACAGAGCCGAGGCTCGGGGTCCCGGTATGATCTTAATATATTGTGAGAATTAGATAAATAATGTAGAGAGAAAAAAATATTTAAAAATAGATATTTATTTAAATGAAATAAAATTATTTAATTTACAGAATGAAAATGTCTATAATAATGTCTAAACATTTTTTCTTTATAATTTTACATTATATATAATACTAATTACAGTAGTTATAATATATGGGGAATTTTCAACTTTGACTGCCGATTTGACCATGTTCCCAAACGAATTTTAAAAAAACCAAGACCACTTTACATTTACACATTTTAAGCTCTAATCGAATCCAAAATCAAAATTTAAAAAATCGAAAAACAAACTCACAGATATATAGATTTTATAAATGAACATTTATACAATTTATTTTAATTAATTTGAAACATTTTAGGAAACAAATTTTTAATGGGTCATTTTTAGAAATCCCATTTAACAATTATAATAAATAATTAAAAAATTGTAAAATTTTTAAAGTATATAAAAATAAATTGTATAAATTGGTTAAAGGGTCGAGTGATAGTTCGGTGTCCCAGGTATATATTTTATATTAACACGCCTACTTTTCAATATAATAAAGATATAAAGAATCATATTTTAATTTTTATATAACCAAGAAATCATTTTTTCACTTAAAATATAGTTGTAAAGCCCAAATCTCCGATCCATATAACATCATCGACTGGGCCGCTACCAAAAGGAGTCTTCTCTTGCTCTGACTAGGGCCACCGGTATTTGCCATTAGTCTCGAAAAAATAATATTAAATTTTATATAAATTTATAAATTAGAATATTTGAATTTGTTTAAATTTTAACACATGTAATCAATCATATGCATAAAGAATAGAAAATTTTGAAAATCAACTTGGTATTAAATTCAGAAAAAAAAAATACTCATATATAGAATATATAGACTATTCGAATATAATTGAAACTCTTTCTCTCCCTCTATTTTAAATTTGAAAAAACGGAGTGTTAAGAAATTAAGATTCCTTATACAACATGGATGGTTAAATGAATTGGGCTCCCTACCTCCCTGAGAAATTCACATTAAAAATGTTTATAATATTTTAGTTTATTAAATCAAACTATTATTTTTTTATTTCAATATTTTTAATGTTAATACAATAATTTTTATTTTATAATCTATAAAATAATTTAATTATTTTTAAAAACAACGGTCTTCAATTACAATTCTTTTACTCTCTACTGACTGTTCATTTCATAACTGAAAATAGTGTCGAATAGAAATAGACGATATTACTTGGATTAATCTTATTATGCTAGCTAAAATTGTTTGTTTGTATTATTGAGGACCCCAGTTCAATTCATTTTAATCAGATTGATGCAATGATGCAACATTTAATAATTGTAATAAATAATTAATTGTAGATTAATATTTTTTAAAGGGTCGAGCGACAGCTCGGTGTCCCAGGTATTAATATTACCAGCCAAACCCAATAATAATGAATCATTTTTTTTTAACTTAAGTACCGAGCCGAGGCTCGGGGTCCCGGTATATATCTTATCTTATTATGCTAGCTAAAATTGTATATATGTATTTATCTATATATATTGGTTCTCAAAAACCGCTCTAACGATTTTTTTCAAATTCACACTAGATATAGTATTTATAAAGAAAAATTAAGTTTTATTGATGATATCTCTTGAAACATACAGCTTCATTATTAATTTCTTAATTGAAAATTATATATGGGTGACGTAAATGGCATCCATTTTGAAATTTTACTCCCGCCTTTTTTTAATTTTGTATTAATATTTTTTTTATATTTAAAATATTTTAAAATTTATTATTTAATTTCGAAATAAAATTAAAAATATTTATTTTTAATAAAATATATATATATATTTATTAATCCCGCTTTTTTTTTAAATGATATTGTATTAACATTTTTTTATATTTAAAATATTTTAAAATTCATTATTTAATTTCGAAATAAAATTAAAAATATTTATTTTTAATAAAATATATATATATTTATTAATCTCTCTCAAAAAATATGAAATACGTTTAATATTAAAAATAAATAAATATACATATGAAATTTGTTATTTTTTAATATTAAAAAATATTTAATTTGAGATTAATTATATAAAAAATTTTAAAAAATTCAAAAAAACTTAGCTATAATATTTGACATATGATAAGGTTAATTACAATTTTTTAATAGACATCCTTAATAAATAGAAAAATAATAATTTTTAAATAATATAAATAATATTTAATTATAATCTAATCAAAGAAAATAAAAGTTTGAATCTATTTGATAGTTGATCTTTTTACATATAATTAATCTCAAATTAAATATTTTTTAATATTAAAAAAAAATAACAAATTTCATATGTATATTTATTTTTATAAATGTTTAGGCAAATTTTGAAATTAATATATATTTAAATTCAAATTGTATTTAATTGCGATATCTACTGGACAAGGTGGAGATCTCGCCCTCTTTTGATCATAAGTCATACTAATTTTTATTCTTTGACCCAGTAGAAGCTGAGATATATTATTCCGGCTCAACGTACTCGCGCGCATGCGCGCCATGGACTTTGGACCTAGCGAGAGGGTATTAGAACGAAAGACAGCACAAAAGCAACACGCAGATAGCCTCTTTCTGAAGAACGAAAGACCGGACAAAAGAAAGACGCAGATAGCCTCTTTCTCAATAACGAAACACCGCACAAAAGAGAGACGGAGATAGAGGCTATCTCATTCTCACTCGTTATATCTATATCTTTTTTCTCTCTTGCGTTACGAATGCGTTACGAAATTTCAATTTTTCAATTCACTCTCCATTCTCAACCAAATGTCAGGACGCCGCTAAAGAAGTTTCACTTCAAAAACATTACATATTTAATCTGGGTTTGTATAATAATAAAATTATTTTATTATTCACAGACCAATTTTAATTTTAATGTTGTAAATTAAACAAAAGGAAAGTGTAATTGTGAGGGAAAGAAATTCGTTCTTGAATCTCTCGGATTATTTCTATTTTCAATATGAATGGTTGGTATACTGGTTGACAAAAAATAAACACATACTATACTTTGGGGATTGGTGGTTGATCCGAACCTGGACATTGATATTGTACATTATTCCAATAACGAACCACTGTAACCTCCACACCGATTTCATTGGATGAAAATAAATAATTATTTACATCCAAATACCACCAAACAACCTTTAGGATCTTCATTAATAAATAAATAAAATATCATAGTAATACCTATTTAGCAAAATGGGCGACTGTAAAGGGGTTCCATTTGAATATGGCAATATAATAAATAATAATATGTTACATTTGATAAATAAATATTAGATGATATTGTTTGATTATTTATTATTTAGCTTGATTTGTTGATAACGACTCGATATATTGTAAATATAAATATCTAAATAAAGTGATAGAGATATGTAGAATATTTTTAAATAAAAATTATTCTTCATGTCCAACGTTTGGGTTCGTTTCATTTTCGACTAAACATCTCCTCTATTACATACATTCGATTATATTTATAAATGCTAATGTTTTGTTTAATGAATTGCAAAGCGAATTTCCTCTATAATTACGTAATGTTAATGTTTAATTGATGAACTGAAATGAATAATTATCCGTTTAGTTTTAAATGCTCTATTAATTCATATGAACAGAAACCAAATTTAAAAAAAAAATGAATGAATTACTATTCAATTTTCTTTGCATCACAGTTAGTAGAATTATATTTAATGTATTTATTTTTCATTTCAAATTAAAATATTTTATTTAATTTATTTTGATAAATATTTTAAAATTTATTTATTTTTTTTTTTATTTTATTTATTTTATTATTTTATTTTATGTAAAAACTTCCACATGTCCTTCCCATCCCTTCCAACCGTCATATTTATATTGCTTACCCAAAGTGCCATTATCTATCTTTCTTGTCCCACATAACGCACAATCGATTTATTTTAAATTAAATAAAAATATTATAATTTGCTATATAATTATAATACATATTATTATTCTTTAAACAATTTCTTAAATTTCTAATATTAATTAATTCAAAACGCCAAAAATAAAATAATGTTTAAATAAAATTGCTCGTTATATATTTAAATTACCTTTCCAAATAGTTCAAAATGTTTATATGACCATTTAATAAATTGATATCATTTTAATAGATAATAATTAGGTGGGGATTTATATATTCTTGAAATCATACATTCATATAAAATAAATATTAAAGTAGAACTTTTCAATAGACTAATGACCACTTAACTACTAGATTTGAAAACCTAAAATGTGAAATCTGGAGTTTTTTCTTCTCCCTCTCAAATATATTTTATTTTATTTGTTCGCTTACAATTGTAATGTAGAAGAAAAAAAAATGAAGCTAACGATCTCAACTTAACGCACATGTTATATGTATCACTCGAGTGTTTTGGTCATTAGCTCTTTTCCACAAAATGAAATTTACTGTTATTTTTTTATTTTTTTTTTATTATTATTTATTTTTATTTATTCTTGGCACAGTTTATGCTCTCTTTCTTTGGAAATTTTTCTTTTATTATTTTCAAAGTGGTATAAGAATATTTTCTTGGTATTAAACGGTGTTTTTTTCTAACATGTTGGAATTTTATTTCCATTTGTGTGGGAGTATATCTGTTGAACTGTCTTTTTGACGTCATTTTATTCTGATCAAATTACTCTTTATCAACAAATAACTTTATTATATTACTTTACAAATAATACAAGCAAAGTATATTGGTTGTGATATTAAATATTATCTATTCAGCTCGTTTTAAAGTGCATTGACCGGTAATTTTATCATCAAGTCAGCGAAATCATTGAATAGATCGATAGACGAAGTATTATCTCCGAGAATTTGATTAAAGTGAACAGAGCGCATTATTATTATGTAAATTATGAAAGGTATTCGCTCCTCCTCACACCCCACCACTCCATATTTTATTAACATTTTATTCTTGTCAAATAGATACCTAATACTAAATTTATTCACATAATATTATAATATATATATATGAATGTTTTAAAATTATATTATCTATAAGAAATTGATTTATATTTTTATTTACTTCATTCTAAATATTTTTAGTAATATTTTGAAACTAAAAATTAACGAATGAAGAAAACGGAAATAGAATTAAGTTGATTTCTTTAATAAATTAATAATCTGTAAATAATTGTTTGATACTCTCAAACAATTATTTAGATCTCCGACCCTTCCACTACCATTTGTATAAAGAATGGAGAATGGCATGAATAAATGACAACCCTTTAACCTCAATTTTATTCTCCGTTAGAGATTATAATATCGGGTTAGAGTAAACCTATCCATTGATTTAATTTTTTTATATAGATATAAAGACATGGAAAGCTGTTTAATGTTACAGATGACTCATTAGAAAGTACACTGATTCTAAAACATAAATTCAAAAAAATATAGATATATTTGTCAAAAGTTGAAATTCAATTCAAATTCTGACTAAGTTCTATTCTTTCCATTGTAAATACAATCTAATCAAAAACATACCTGTTAAAAAGGGGGCCAAGTTCCTATCGGCTATTTGTTTGCCTAAAAAAGGGTTCAAATCCATCCCAATGCCAAGTTTAGATGCACTTTAAAATCAATCATAATCATTTTCATCAACAGCCTGATCCACGGGTAAACATTTGGCATTCCCAAGAATCGCCACCACACCCAGTCCTCCGCCTCCTGCATCCAGGCACGCCACTTTATTCGCGTCAACCATCCATCTGGCCGAAATTCACTTTACCATACTCCCAACTTAAAATATGGTATAGTTGTTAAAATACGTAGGTACAGGGTTTAAAATATCTAAAATTATAATACTTAGAAATTTGAACTTGGGAGGTTTTCGTGCTGTACGTAACACTAGATTAATTGTATAATTATATTTATTATTTATATATATATATAAATTAACCTGCCAAGTTCAAATTTCTAAGTATAAACTGTGAATAATATCGGTGTACCAAATTTCGAAGTCCTAGCTTGATTAGTTTCTGACAAAATCCTTGAATTCATAAAAATCGCATTGATATTCGATTATAACAACTCAAGCTTGACCGATTTCTTAAATTTCTTAATTTTTTGTTAACCAACATATAACACACGACCTGTATGCCAAATTTCATAGCGCTAGGACAATTGGAAATAACTTAATAATTTTGTTGACCAATCAGTGAATCAGTGCCAAAATAAGCTATTTTCACAGGGTCATATTTCAGGATCTACAGAAGCTATAACTATGAAATTTGGCATACTGCTTTAGTTCTAGTATATGACTACGTAGATAAAATTTTATCTCTGTACTTGCAATAGGCACTGAGATACAGCGTGGTCAAAAGTGACTCCAAACCATTCGTGTAAATATACTTACGGCATGCGCTCGGCTTGCTGGAACTTGGCCGGCGCACTGCCGTGCGCATAGATTAGGAAATATTATATATTATTATAATATTAGAATATTTTGATAAATCATCAAGGCATAAAAATATGATTATTAAGCATTTTAGTAAAAATAAAAAAAAAATAAAAAAAATAAATAATAAAATAAATATAAAAAACATTATTTAAAATAGTTATTTGGTCAAAGAAATAAAGAATAGAAGTGTAAAGCTTTTATGAATTTATATAATCCTAGATAATATCATTTAAATTTATGATTTATTAATTAAATTTATAAAATAGGACAAAGGAAATAATAAGGAAAGAATAATATATAATATATAATTAGTTGAAAAAAAACAAAAAATTTTTATTTAATATAAATTTGTTAAAATTTTAAAATTTAAACACAATATTTAAATTTTCATTTATTTGTTTTAATTTTTATTTTGGCACAGATTATTTAGAAGAAATATTTATTACATCCACAATAGCTTGGGCAAAGGCAGGATGGTTTTGGGCATCCGCAGGTTTTTGGGCATCCACATGGAGCAGTAATTGTTGGTTGGGGAACAACAATTGTTTGTTGACAAGGCAAGTTTTGAGCGCATCGGTTACATCCACAGGTCTTTACAACTGGTTGTGGTACTTCAACTTCGATTTCGACCATTTCTTCAACGGGTACTTGGATGTCAACTCTTTTGTTTTCGCATCGTTTGATTGGGATCATGGAAGCATGGGCATGAGAGCAACCACGTTCTTGAACGTGACGGTTGCCTGCATCAGCATCTTCCCAGCGTTGGTAACGAGAGTGACCTTCTTCGAAAGCATGAGCATCAGCTCTAAATTCACGCTCATCTTTTTGGTAGTCAGCGTTTTCTTCAGCAACAGGGATGTTTTCTACAACTTCAACGGGTACATCGATTTCTTCATTGATGTATGAGGTAACTGGCACCTGAACTTTTTGGTGGCAAGTTTGTGGGCAGGTCTGGGGAACAATAACAGTTTGTTGGCAAGCTGGTTTGGATGGTACAACAAAGGTTTGTTGGCAAGCTGGCTGAGATGGAACAACATAGGTTTGTTGGCAAGCTGGCTTAGATGGAACAACATAGGTTTGTTGGCAAGCTGGCTTGGATGGAACAACATAGGTTTGTTGGCAGGCAGGTGGAGCTCTGAAGCAAGTTGGCTTTGGTTGTGAGCAGCCACATCGTGGAGCAAAGGGAAAAGCAGCTGCTACAGCCAAAAGGGCCATAAGAACGGCAAAAGTCTAAAAATAACAGAAACAATATTTTCGTTAGTTCAATTTGCTTATAAATTATTTTTTTAGGATTACATAAATTAATTATAAATGCTAAATAATAACTCATTGGATTGTAAACAAAATAAAATTATATTGAATATACATTTAGTTTAAGTTTACTTTTAAAAAATATATTTTAGGTGATGAATTTGTAAAATTTGTTTAGTTATTTGACGTTTTATTAAATAGGAAATATTATTATTTATGAAATATTTATAATTATTTACAAGTATAAAATATTTCAATTCTGATATTTCATATCACGTATGAATTTCTATCTATGTATAAAATGAATATATCTATAAAATTAATCCCTATCATTTATATTTGCATTCTCTCGTTCAAAAACTAAAGTTATCAAAATAAATGAAAGAAAGTGATAAAAACATTTAATATTGTATAATTTATTTTAATAGTAAATTAATATTTTTAATAAATTCATAATAAATAATATTTCCATTAAAAAGAGTATATTTATAATCGCATTTCATTTTTTAAATCATAAAATAAAACATATTATAATTTTCGAATTTATTCAATACACTTTATAATTTATTCATTATTGAATTTAGGTATTATTTTATTGTATTTTTATTCAATATTTTTATTTGTTTGTTTTATATATACAAAATTAACTCGTTTCATTTTGTTATTTTGAGATTGTATTTGTAGATGTAGTATATATAATGGTATAAAGTTAATATTAAATTCTAAAGTAAATATAGAAATTGTCTAAATTGAATAAATTAATTCTTGTTTTAAATATATATATATATATATATAAATTATCATTTTAAATTTTATTATTTTTTTAGATTAAGGTATCAAGTTAAAAAGTAAAAAAAAAAATCTTTGACGATAAATGAAATTTCTCAAATTATTTAAATTAATAACAATTAATAAGTTTTTGATTTTAATAAAATAAATAAATTATTTAATGTCCTTTTAATTTTATTCAAAGAATAATTTTCATATTTTATATAGATAATATATATATATTTAAAGATAATAAATAATGAATTATTTTACCTTGTATGCCATCTTCACAGTGAGTTATTATTTATTTAATTTGTTTAACTTAAACTGATTCCTGATTCCCAAGTGGTCCTTTTTATATAAATGACTTTGTTAAAGGTAAAATTGCTTGGATCTTATCATGGTTTCCGGACGTGCGTTTTATTATCGGAAAAATAAATAACTGATGAAGAATTTCAAGTTATTCTGATAGTCTTGTGATAAATTATTTTAAGAAAAAGTCACGTTTAATCTTAATATCTTTTTATATAAATGAGGTGTAAATTAATTTCAACTTCAAACAACTTCCGAGATTCGAAAATGGCTTTCAAGGTAAATTGAATTTGCTATTTAATTATTTAAATTAATTGCATTTTTTTAAAATATATACATATTTAATTATAAAACATCAAATTGAAATAATTCATTAATCTTTATTATGTTTTTGTTATAGTTCGTCGTTGCTTTTGCTCTTTTGGCTGTTGCCGCTGCCCATCCCCATGGTGGCCAATGCGGTCAACAAGGAGGAGTTTGGCCTGGAAAAGGTCTTTTGAGCCGTGGTAAACTCTTAGGAGGAAAATACTTCGGTGGTAGTGAATTCGAACTCCCACTCAGTGGTGAGATCGCAAGAGCTGCCGGTTCAGTAAACAGTGGAGGTATGGAACAAGGAATGATCACCGGATACAGCAGTGGATTTGCCCCAGAATATTACATCCAAAAACCCTCTGAAATTGAAATTTCTCTCCCCGTTGTCCAAGCTGCATCTGCTCCTCTCTCATTCTCTGCTCCTCTCTCATACTCTGCTCCTCTTTCCGTCTCTGCTCCTCTCTCATACTCTGCTCCTCTTTCCGTCTCTTCTCCTCTTTCCGTCTCTGCTCCATTTGTTGCTCCAGCCACTTATGCCGCTTCATCTCCATGCACCCAACGTGTTCAAGTTCCAGTCAAATCTTACATCAACGAACAAATCGATGTCCCCGTTGAGGTCGTAGAAAACATCCCTGTTGCTGAAGAAAATGCCAACTACAATAAAGATGAGCGTGAATTTAAAGCTGATGCCCATGCCTACGAAGAGGGTCACTCTCACTACCAACGATGGGAAAATGCTGAAGCTATTGACCGTGACACCAAAGAATGCGCCAACCTTCGTGGATACTCTAGCTGCGTTCCTGTCACTCACATTGAACACGAAAAAGTCAATGTACCCGTTGAAATTGAAGAAATGGTTGAAGTAGATGTTGAAGTTCCCCAAGTTCAAATTCAACCAACCTGCGGAGGAAATTACCATATCTTACCCGCTTCTGCCCCATCCACCGTCTATGTTGAAGAAAAACCACAACTCCTTCTTCCCCAATATTACGGTTCCGCTTCTGCTCCTTTAGCCATCCGACCTGGTATGTCTGGATTCGGTCTCTCCAAACCAATCGGTCTTGGCCTTCCCAATCCATGCGGATGTGGATTCTCCATGCCCAAACCGTGCGGATGCCCCAAACCATGCGGATGTGCCAAACCAATCCGTCGCACCTGTGGTTGCCATATGTAAATTCAAACTCAAATTCAAATGTTAAAAATTTAAATAATCAATAAAATTTATCTGATCAACCTAAATGGAAATTTTTATTTATACTTTTAATTACCTTATTATTTTTAAGAATTATTAAATATTAATTAATACTGATTATATTAATAAGTAAATCATAAAAGATACATTTTGAGAGAAATTACAAGAATTTATTTAGAATTAGATCTTATTGATATTAGATTCAATTAGAAATCTTCTTTAATTTTGAAAATTTCTAATAATTCTTTTTTTTTTTATTTTTATTTGAATATTTACAAATATTAAAGACAAGAACATTATCTTTTAAATATTTCTAATTTTTATATTTCTACTGATCATTTAATGTTTTATGAAAATATCTTATACAAATGCATAAAATTAATTGCATTGAATATATATGAATATACATTATTTGTTTTAATATAATTATCATTTAATTTATATAATATTAATTTTTAATGATTGAATTTGGATATTCATTATCCAATCCATATTATTCAACCATCCATATTATTATTTTTATTATTTCCTTATTTATTTAAAAAGTACTTATTTATACTTTAATTAATATTGATGATATTTCAAGTGGAAATAGTTTTATGTTTTTGTTTGATTATTATAATTTTAAAACAATGATGATATTGAAAACAAAAATCTTTAAATTAAAAATTTATAGAGAATCGATTTTTAATCATATTTATTAATAACATAACTAAAAACAACGAAGATTTTCTTTTTAAAATTACTGTGTTATTGGTAATATTTTCGCATTATTTACATATATATAAAAAATAATCATATACTTAATAAAAAATAAATTTTTATAAAAATAATTAAATTGAATATTAATATATACAATATTAAATATTTATATACTTGAAATTGATTTTCTTAAATAAAATAATTTATTAAAGGTTTGAACAAAATAAAAAATATTAAAAATCAAATTCCTCTTAAACTTAAGAAGGTTGTTTTATTATGATCAGTATTAGTATTATTATTAATATTAATATTATCCTCTTACAATATAAGAGGATAATATTATTCTCTAACCATAGTATTATTTCTAGAAGGCTTTATCTTAAATGCCATATACCTACATTGATATCTAACCAAATTTCTTTTAAATAAATAATCTAATAAATCTAAATATCTCAATTTTGACTTAAAACATTTTTATTAATTTTTATAATGAATAAACGTTAATATGACATTTCTAAAAAAATATTTATTATAAATAAAGCACAAAATAAGTTATTTTTTTTAAATTTGTCGTAATAAGACAAGTATGAGTATTTTATTTGTTTCATTTTTTTTTTCTTTGAGAAAAATTAAAAATCATTTGATCTCTTTCTTTAATCAGTCTACATAAAAAGAGTGAATTGAAATCAAAGATACAAAGAGATCCAATTGTATTATATAATATTGAAACACAATATTGATTTATCATAAACATTCATATGTGATTTTCCTGTATTCATTAAATTCATTGTTTGTTTTGTGAAATTCATTAATTGCATTTTAATATAAAAACAAAACAAACAACGAACATCATTAAAAATATTTGATTTTTCTTTTATAAAAATTATTTCAATATTTTTACATCAATAAAATTTTCTTAAATAGTATGTTAATCCTACGCATAGATATTACATAAAAGATTTTTATTGAATTAACTAATAACAAAAAATATAAATATAGTTTATTTATATATTTTTAAAAAAAATTTACTTATTTTTTATTTTAAAATATTCTTTTTCCTAAAAACAAATAAACTAACCCAATATTTTTTCACTCCTGAATATTCCTTATTTATTTACTAAAAAGGAATAAAGATTAAGTATAAACTATTATAAAAATAACTATTATATTATTCTAGTTTTAATAGCCAGGGTCAAGGCATATAAAACTGCCACAGGGCAGCGCCTAGAAAATATATCGACCGAAATGGCGATTATGTAGTAAACTATAATCAATCTTAATATGGTTTTATATATATATAAAAGGTATATTTATAAGTAAACACTTTAGTAATCTATTATTCTTATTCCACTATAACTAAAATTCATAGAATCCTTTAATTTAATGAAATTAATTTTCATTTAATTTACTCTTTAGTTAAAGTTTCAGATTAAAGGGAATATATCTATCTCTCTTGTTATAAACTGGTATAGTAGGCAACTTCAATGAATTGTATAATATACTATGAAAGTAAGTTTTGATCTTTAATATACTAACTTGTTGATGTTAAAATTACAATTTAATCTGAATGATTAAATTATATACTCAAATCATTCAGGTGAATACGTTCATTTGTTAAGCACTATTCCGTTAAAATTTGGCAATTTTATTTTAAAAATAATAAATTATCTCATAATAGTAATAATATATTTATTAATATAATAATAATCCGTATGTATCTTTAGTAAATATATATTTGCATTGTGTAAAAGGGTCAGTAATTTTTAATAATATTTATTGTGAAAAATATTTGATAAATAAACTATATATATAAAAAAAGGTTTTTGTCTGCAAATGCTCAGAATTTAAAATTAGCGTTTCATGATCTCTAGAATCCGAAAGTGACTTTAGAATTTTTCATGTCTGACTGTCTGTCTGTCCGGAAATTGTGTCTATATAGACTCAAAATTGGCTGAACTGATTTCGATGAAATTACATCACAATATTCTTGCATATATCTATTTGAACATAGGCTATAAATTTTATTAATATCTAATAAATAACTGCATAAATTAATTTTTTAAAATTTAATATGTAGACGTTCTTTTTATTGTATTCTTTGCGCACACCATGTCTATATAATCTTAATAATTAAAAGAGAAAATGTAGTCACAATGTTAATGTTTTCAGTGTGTTAAATAAGTTAAAAAAGTCAATATGATTAATTGAAATATTGTAAATATTAGAAAAATAAAATAAAAATATAAATATTATTAACATTCTTTTTTTTGTATTCTTTGCGCTGCTGAATGACAACATGTTTATATCAAATTTTTAAAAATTAATTTTAAACAATTATTTTGCCTGTTGTATTATAGGTGATTTTTTTTAAGTTAGTGATTGTTTTATTATCATTTATTATTATGTTCTATAGTATTCACATATAAAAAAGAATTTCAAAACTATTTAGCTTCTAGAAAATAATTGTACTTATTAAAATTTTATGAAATATTTCATTTAGTCTAATGATGAAATCTAACCTTTCGAAACTCTTCTTAGGCCATGATATTATTTCTATTGCAAGAAGTATTCTAGAATTTTAAGTATATAACTTTTAAGGAGTTGAAATTATAAGATTTCACTTCAATGATTAAAATTTGGTCCCTTAATTATGAAATAACTCTCTAATTATTATTAGCCAATATTGTGAGAAATATTTAGTAGTTTAATTTTTAAATAAATATAATATAATAAATTATGTAATCTGATGATATATAAAGTATATCTAACATTTTATGCCCATCAATCAATGATATTTAGTTTTGTGTAGAATTATATAGAATTTTAATACATATTAACAGAATTGATTTGAAACCTACGTGCGCTTATATACATATGCAAATTATAGCCCAAGTATTATTTATAGTAGGCTACCGAAATAGAATAATAAACAATATACGAGGACAGATAATTCTGTAATTTTTTAATTTCCCGTCTCTTAAATGAATTGGCAACACTGCTCCAGTCGGCAGGCAACTATCAGCGGACTCCTGTTGAAATTTGAACCAGCTGGGTCCTTTAGTTTTTGTTTGACATCTATTAATAGAAGACTATCTTGTGATTTGAGAAAAAAATGGAAAAAATGAATTTCTATAAAAATTCCCTGATCCGTCCTATTCCTAAATCTTATTTTTTGGAAGGGATAAAAAAATTAGAGAAACGTTGGAAGAGGTGAATAGAGCTCAAAAGAGACTACGTTGAAAAATAAAATAATTTTTTATCCAAAAACCTGTATTTCATTCAAAATGTCACGGACTTATTGACCTCGCCTCTAAGTATTATAACAGTATAAAATAATTACAAATAAATTAATTATTATTTTAAGAAATTAGTTAAATCTAGATATTGCTTAAATTGGTAAAGTACTAATTCTTGTATCCAAACCTAAAGAAATGACTCGGCGGAAAGAGATTTGACTCCAACGATGAAATCAGCTCACAAACAAATATCTATTTTGATGTCCTCAACAAATCTTATTTTTTGGAAGGGATAAAAAAATTAGAGAAACGTTGGAAGAGGTGAATAGAGCTCAAAAGAGACTACGTTGAAAAATAAAATAATTTTTTATCCAAAAACCTGTATTTCATTCAAAATGTCACGGACTTATTGACCTCGCCTCTAAGTATTATAACAGTATAAAATAATTACAAATAAATTAATTATTATTTTAAGAAATTAGTTAAATCTAGATATTGCTTAAATTGGTAAAGTAAATATGTATTCTATAATAGAAATTTTCCTACAATTTGCCTTCATATATTTTTCTTTTATTAGATTCTGATAGATTGAAATAGTGTGTATCCTTTATTTAATTTAATTTATTATTTTATAATTATTATATATTGTCTGTGATTAATTACTCTCTTCCCTACTGCTAGTTTTACATTATGGATATTTCTGAACAGAAATAATATCAAATAAATCAAACGCTTTAGAATATTTTCATTGTGTAATGCACAGTTAGTTAAGTGAGAACTTTGTACGAACACTACATAATATTTAATGCAAAATGTGTTAAAGTTTTTTTTAAATAATACACATATTTTTCTATACATTTTTCTATTTATAATGTCAGAAAAATGTAAACGCCATCGGGCGCTTTTATCAAGAGCTTGCCTACTTACAAATAAATAATTTTAAATTTTATTAAATTTATTTATTTTTATTTATTAAATTTTTATAACCGCCCAACATCAGCGTCATTTACATTTTTCCGTCACTGTACAATTTATGATATCAAAAAAAAAAAAAAAATTGAAACAAATTTAGTTTCTAATTTTTATGAATCTCTATTACAAGTAAGATTACTTAGGCAGACTAATAATAAAATAGTAATGATTTTATTTTCCTTTCTAATATTTGCATTATCGAAAGTAGTTGTTCAAAATTAGTCAATTATTATTTCAGTAATAATAATATTTAAAAAAAAAACCTATAACCTTATTATTTTATAAAATATGCACCTTTATATAAAGAAAGGTGTATTGATTATTGTTTCTTTTAATAAAATATTTACTATTAAAGAGAGTATTTTGTTTTGAACAAATAGAATTTTTTTCTTATAGTCTTTCTACTTTTCTTATAAATAATGAAGAAAAAGTTTTCAAGTTAGAAGAATAAAATAAAAAGAAGAATTGAATCCATTTGAAAGCCAATTGATTTCTAACACTCGCTTTGTTCTTATCCACTGGCTGTTGTTCAGCTCGTTGGTTGCAACTGTGGCAACATTGGACGTTGCTCATTCACCATTTGAATAAAAAAGGACCAATTCACAGAGAGCGACATCCACCCACCCCCATCATGTAAAATAGAGCAAAAGGAAAGTCAGTCATTCGAGAAATGTTACGCCCTTGAAAAGTGCTACATAATGTTACACATTTTACTTAAGACTATTCCTGGGCGATCCACTCAAGTCCATTCAAAATAAACAACACATAATCTCATCTACTACTACTACTACTAGTATTACAAAAACATTTAAAAATAAAAATAATTATAAAAAAGAAAAAAAAATTATTTATTTAAAATGTTCATTAAAATAAAGTCCAAATCTTGCAGGGCCCGGTATAGAGGGCGGTAAACCGAACATTTGTCCAGGGCAGCAAATCTGAAGGGCGGCATTTTGGTTATGGATGTAATCAATTTTACGAATATAGGGGCGGGGATTTTTTTCTATTGCCCGGGGCACCGATAGGGGCTGTTTCTTGTGAATTCACATGCTTACTTTGTTTAATAAATGAAAATAAATAAATTTAAAATTTATAATAAAACTAATTAAAGTTAAAATATAGACTATAAATATCAATCAATCTATAGTTATATAGTATACATATTAATATATTTTTTTCTAGAAATATATAAGTATATAATATATTTTTTCCTAGTAAAATTCCAATTACCTATAATAAAGTTTATATAGATACATTTTTATTTTTATTTAAACTGAAAAGTGAAATATTTTCAATATTTGATTATATTTGGTTATATTATTTTGAAATGCTAGTTATGTCTAAGCAATGTATATAAGTACAAAAAGGCTAAAATAATTTTTTTTTATAATTGTTATTGGTTAATTTATATTAAAATATTTAAGAATTTTAAATAAGCTTTTCAGTACTTTTAATTAAAAAGAATTATTTTTTTGGAAAAAAAACTTAATTTTTTTGTAAATATAATTCAAGTTATTAATTAAAAGTATATTTTTGTTATTACTTACAAAATAAATATCAAATAATAATCAATATTAAACATATATATATATAAATAATTTATATTCATGGATGAATATCATTGTACTGAACCATTTTGCTTTTCTTTCTTTCTGGAATATTGCCATCTAATTCTACGAAAAAACGAGTTGTGAATGTTTTTTTTTTTTTTTTTTTTTTTTTTAAATTCAACTACGCGTATCTGAGAATAGAGTGAAATTACTAGCCACGAATAACTTTTGATTTGACTTTTTTGAAGAAAAAAAACATACTAATTTTAAATAAGGAGAAAAACAGTTGTTAATAATATTGTCAATATGGACTATATTTATGGTATATAATGTCAATTTTTTTTATTTAATAAATTCATTATACATTTTGAACAACTAATAAATGAAAATCCTCTATTATTATTTAGTAATCTTTTAATAATATCAGTATAAATAATAATAATAATAATTGTTTAAAGACAAGATAAGTAAAAGTTTAATTGTACTTAAACTATAATCAAATAAATGAATATTAAATTAAAAAATATCAAAAGTATGCTTAGTAAGAATAAAGGATGTAACTATATAAGCTATATATTCATTTCATTGACGTTATCAAAATATATTTTTTTAATGTGATTTAGATTTAAAAATTTTCAAAAATTTAAAATTTTAATTTTTGATGATATATAGTAATATAGATTTTTCTGCTTTAATTTATCATAATAGATGTTTTTTATTTTTTTATTAATATAAAATTGAGGTCAGAACCATTTTTTTTTTTTCTAAAGAAATATTATTAAAATAAAGTATGTTTTAATTAACAAAATAAATAATTACATTAAACGGATAGAATTAAATAAACTATTAAGTCACTCATATATAATATTTTTTAGTTCCATTTCCGATGAATCTGAGCAGGCGCCTTAATATTTCATATTGAACCTTAGTCCGATTAAAATAATTAATTTTGTTCCATGAAATCTCTCTCTCTCTACGTGTTTTTTGTCGTTATGGTCATTTAACACGGCATTCTGAAGTTGCAGAATCAATAAATAAAGAAATTAATTCTAGAATAACAAATTGGTTGAAAATAATAATGTATTTTCTTGAAAAATAAATAAATATTTTAAATTTTTATAGAAAATTGAATAAATTTTAATATTTTATATAATAAATAAGTAATAAATATCTATATTAAATAAAAATGTACTTTGCTTAAAATTATTTCTACTTTTAGATTAATTAATTAAATTTAATATCAATTAATGATTCAATCAATTTAATATTTTATTTATTGATGGTTTATTTTCATCAATAGTATCTAATTTGTTTTTTAATTAATAAATTAAACATTTCTATCTTTGAAGTTAATCTGAACCAGTTCTTTGAGATTATAGTCGAAATTTTTCATAAATAAAAAGACATTTAAATGATAAAATAATTAATACATTATCCGTATTTTACCTTAATAAAAAAATTGAGAGATTATTAATATGGTAGTGAAAAATAAAAAGAAAAAAAATATATTATCTTTTAAAGAAATCATCCACTTTTATAATATAATAATAAAACTTCATTAATTATCATTCCTTCTCTTTTCCCAATTAAAGATATAGTCATGAGGGATTTAAAAAAAAAAAACTTCTACGGAAAATATTACAAACAATGATCGTATACTAAGTCATTGTTAGTCCTAACCTACTGAATAATAAGATCGAATATTCATTCTCTATTTATTTAATATTCAATGCTATTTCAATAAATTAGTATTTTTTAATGAAAAAGATAATTTAAAAGAGTTAATGAATATTTAGATTTTGAATCATTCGAACTTTAATAAAAGTTTATTATATAGTATTATTTTTTTTTATTTATATATTTAGTAAAATTCCCATCACTTTGTGAAGTTTAGGCTACATTTAACATTTATTATAATAAATAATAAATAAAACTATTATACATAATTATATATAATTATATGATATTAATATAAAATCTTTTTTTACCGACCGACGATAATAAGGAGGTATTGTTTTCACACCAAATTTCACATGTGGAGATTTTTACATATCTCCACGAATCAAGCATTTTCTTAACAGAAAAAAGTATTTTTAGCATGATGTCTGTCCGTCCGTCCGTCTGTCCGTCCGTATAGATGTGTACAGCCTGAACGGCTCAACGGATTTTGATGAAATTTGGTATATTTACTTAATGCATCAGTGGGATGAATTGATCCACTTTTGGTGCAATTCCGGAAACCGGAAGTGGTAGTATTAGCGATCGACGATAGGAAGGGAAGGGTTATTTTCACACCAAATTTCACACGAGATTTTTTTATATATCACCACGAATCTCATTGGTTTTATCCTCGAGAAAAATCATATGTATTAGTTTTTTCTTGATTTAAAATTATATGACGTCATCCAGCCATTCATGACGTCACAGCCTGGTCTTACATATATATTATAAATAAAATAAAATTAAAAATATTTATGTTATATGCCTATCTGTTTTTGAAGTGAAAACTTCTTTAGCGGCGTTGAGCACTTTTGCGGGATGGGGAAAAAATATAGATTTCGCGTGAGATTCCAAAACGACACCGACCCGACCGACCGACCGATATACGCATGCGCAATACGCCAGAATGTTAGACACTAAACTTCTGATACATTCTTTACGAAATTTTACATATTTGCCATATTAAATATTATTATTTATATTTACATTAATAATCAGTATTACTAAATTATGTATATATAAAATAAAATATTTTAATATATTATTATGTGTTAAATTATATTAAATTAATTTCTAATATATTTATATAATTTAAAATTAATTTCAGAATATATATATATATATATTAAATTATATACTATATATAATATATTATATAATATATATTTTAATAAATTAATTTTTAAATATGTGTGTGTGTGTGTGTGTGACCGTAAAAATAAAGATATATGTTTGATAATTTTTCACATGATTAATAATTGTATAAAACTGCTATATATAGAATTTCAGCCTGATAGAATCGCTGAAAGTACCAGAATTAATTTTTTTACACTGGAAATCTCACGCGCCAACACGTGACGTGGTGCCATCAACAAAGAGCCAAACACTCCACTATCCACTCGACTATCTCGCAAATTTGAATTTGATTAAATAATATTTATTAATTTAAATTAAATTAAATTAATTAAATTATAATTTAATAAATATTATTTATAACATCAAAAACATCAAAATCTCAACATCGAAAATTGAATTGCTGAAAGTACCAGAATTAATTTTTTAACACTGGAAATCTCACGCGCCAACACGTGACGTGGTGCCATCAAAAGAGAGCCAAACTTTCCCTGGTTTAATAAATATTATTTATTAATTTTAATTTATAATTGAATTAATTTAATTTAATTTAAATTAATATATGTTATTTAATCCAATTCAAATTTGCGAGATATGCTGAATATGCTTTTAAATAAAAAAAATTTTCAAGAAAGTAATTGGAATTATTAATATTAAGAATCAATAAATAAATTTATTAAATATACATTTAAACATGTAAATTAATCTATATATAAATTTAATAAATATTCAAACAATAATTGAAACAATATAAATAAAACGATTCAATATTTTACTTACATTGTGATTTATATTTTTATTTTTATTACAACTATTATTATGGGTATGTTATTTTTGGCAGTTTAAAAAAAATTAAAAATATTAATAAAATTTATCAAAATAATAATTTGAAAAGATTTCCAATTATTTTTATTTATTTATTGTAAATTTTTCAATGTAACCATGGTAACCATAAATAGACTTTTACCAAAATATTACTATTTAAATTAATTTTGGATAAATTAATTTTGGATTTAACTACACTAAAACCTTCCCTGGGACGCCCACAACAATCCCTGAAAGTTTCATCGCAATCGGACGGGTAGTTTTTGAGTATTTGACAGACACACACACAGACAGACAGACAGACAGACATATATATATATATATTCATACACATCGTATTTTTAATATTTTTGTAATAATAATCAGTTTGCTGAAAAAAATAATTATGAATTTTATATATATATATATACGTATATAAATTTCATTTTTCTCGTGAAGCTGGTGCGCATTCCGTCTGCTTTCAAATTTCTTACGCACAAGTTTTCACTTCTGTCGGCCAGTCCCACGACTGCCAATTCGACTTTTTTTATTACATTAATAGATATATTAAAATTATTTGAAATTGTTTCTGTAGCTGGAAATTAATTTTTCAAACCGTCGGTCGGTTCGGACCTGGCCACAGGTAAACTTATTTATTTATTCTATTATTTTAAAATGTATTATTTGTAAAGTATAATTATATAAAATAATATAAATCGATTTTAATTAAGTTAATTGATTTTATTTGCATTTCAAAATTGCCATTTTTTTACCTGTAACCTTAAATATAGGAGGATATATGTTATATGTATATACATATTAATATCTAAAGACCCCCTTTCAAAGTAAATAATATTTATTGATTAGTCTTTAAATTAATACGCAAATATGCATATAAGGGGATTTTTTTAAAGTTAAATATAAAACAAGTTTTCGAATAGCGCAAATATTTTTTTTAATATTAGTAGCCACCTGATCCATACTTTTTTCATTCTTTGTCTTTTAGATAATATTTTTGAATAATATTTTCTTAGTCATTATGTTCATATGAAAACAAAGTTATCCATTTTTACAAAAACAATTAAAGTATTTAAATTTATATTTTACTAAAATTATATAATATTAAAAAAAATATATAATAACATAAATAACATCAAAATATCATAAAACAATCAATTTGCAGTAATGAATTTCTAATTGGTTCAACTTTTATCACGTTTAAAATATAAAAGTTAACAAAAATATGGAATCCATTTTAATGTTATATTTATTTTCTATTCACATACGTAAAAATCTAATACATATAACTATAATTACTATATATGTATAAAAGTTCTTCTTCTTCTTCTTAGCCTTATTTCCCACGGGGTGTGGGGTCGGCTCTTCTCGTTAATTGGCGCCAACTAAATCTGTTGTTGGCGTCGTCTGTAGAGAGACCAGATGCCATTAGATCTCCCGTTATACGGCAGGACCAGCTGGTTTTTTAGGCCTCCCACGCGGTCTTTGGTACTCAACCTTCGATGACGGTGATGATGGTGTTGACGATTTTGATGTAGCTGTGGACGATTTGAGTGAGGTTGATGGCAATGATGCTGATGCTGACCGATGTGACGATGTTCGTGTCGGTGATGATGTCGATGTGGATGTGGATGTTGGACTATCTTCTTTAGCCCACCTCGTCCATAGGTGGATAACCCTAACCCATTTCTCGCATCGCCCGGGTGCTGGCAATGCGCGTCGCTTGCAGGGGATGCCCTAGCCGTTAACCGTATAACATTTCTCCATTAATTGTTGATGCGACGCGAAGATGATCCAGCCGGCCTGTCGCTACAGCCTGACGCGTGACTATATATGTATAAAAGTTAATTTTTTTAAATGACCTAAATTTCAGGTTTCAAAGGAAATTCACATTTTAAGACCCTGATTAAGAAATAAAAAATTGAAGTTTATCTAGGTATATATATGTATGTGATCGTTTATATAGAAAGTAGAAGAAAACACAAAAAAATATAAAGATAAAAATTTCATGATAAAATGTCTCTAGCTGAGATTGAATGTATCGATTTACTTTTAAGATTTTAAAGTATTATGACAAATAAATATTAAATTAAATCAATTTAATTTTAATTATTTTTATAAATTTGATTTATTAAATAATAATAAAATAAGAAATTATTCAAGCGATGTGTGCCACCAGCAATTAAATGCTGACATTGATGATTCATTAAGATAGTATATGCAAATGACCTAATTTTACTCATATGTTTATATAAATTGTTATTTCAAGCATTTTCAATATATTAATTAATCTATTAAAAAAATTAACATTTTTAACCAATATTTTGGTTAAGTTTACTTTAATATATGTAAATTAACTAAAGAGTATATAAACCACTAAACAGCTTTGAAGCAGGATTGATTATATACGATCCCAAGTATTAATATGCATAAATATATGATTTAATTTCAAGAAGCGTAAGGTTCTACAGTATATCATTCACCTGGATGCAAGTCAGCCATTTACATTCATCTGCAACAAATGTTTGGAATTAATGATTAGTTTTTAGCTCATCCCCTCTACGTTTCCTTTTTTATATTCTTTCTCAGTAATATTCAAATATAACTATAAAATAATTCAAAAAAGTTATAACTTTGTCAAATTTATAATTTATTTATAATTGTGTATTATGATAATGGTAGCTGAATTTTTAAATATTGATAGATACGAAGGCAGGTCAATAAGTCCGTGACATTTTGAATGAAACAGGATTTTGGATAAAAAATTATTTTATTTTTCAACGTAGTCTCCTTTGAACTGTATACACTTAATCCAATCTTTCTCCAATTTTTTTATTCCTTTCAAATAATAAGATTTGTCGAGGACATCAAAATAGATTTGTTTGTAATAGTGAAATAGTAGAAATAGACTAAATCCGGAGAATAGAGGGAATGAAGGAGCAATTTGTATCTCAGTTCATGGATTTTCATGGAAATAACGAGGTAGCCTGCTATTAATAAATGTCAAACAAAAACTAAAAGACCCAGCTGGTTCAAATTTCGACAAGAGCCAGCTTATGGTTGCCAGCTGAATGGAGCAGTGTTGCCATTTCTTTTAAGAGAAGGTCAATTCAAAAAGTCACGGACTTATTGACTGCCCTAATACTATCAGGGATTTTCAAAAGAAGATTTAATACATTTAATACTTATAGATGTTAAAGCTTACAGATGTTATGATAAACTTGTAATTGAATTTGATCAACAATCTTTCTAATAATGAATATTACATTACCGAGATATTTGAATATTACTAGCTTAGATTTTAGTTTAAACTTTGTCATATAATGGATCATATATTGAACTTTAATTAAAAATTCAATTCTAATCCATATGTTATGTAAATATTTCTAGGCTAAAATACATCATTGTTAAATTTACAAATACCTTTTCTTTTTGATTTAATTAATAATCGAGGGAATAAATTCTAAAAAAATATGAAATTATATTATTTTATTTGATAATACTTTAAAGGACGGTTGTTGAAATATAAAAAAAAATCGATTAGAATTTATTTATTTTAAAAGTTTATAATAATGACTTGTTAGCATATATTTTATATGTCATTTAAGCATATAGCATAATAATAATAAAGGGTAGGTGTGTGACCAACACCATTATCATACATATCTTCCCTATGTCCATTTATTATAATATATATATTATATATATAAAAGGAATAGAATTTTTACATAAAGTTAAGAAAAGAAAAACAAAAGATTATTAAAAATAATATTCAATAATATTTTACGACAATTGATGGCAGTAGTATAAGAAATAATCGATATTCGTTTTATCCAAGGTTTATTATTTCTTCTTTTGAGGCTAAATCCAAGCATTTGAACTAGAATGGTTGACACTTTAAAAACAAAATGGAAGAATGAAGGAAAAGTAATTTATTAAAAAGAATAAATTGAAATACTTTAATTATTTTTTTTTTGTGATGATTTCTTTAAATATAAATTAAGATATTAAGATTGTACAATTTTGGGTTAGGTATATCTATCTATTTATAAATACAAAATTGTATCAATTCTATAATAAATTTTGATCATGATATAATTAGGAATTAAGTGTGACAGGATGTGAATAGAAATGGTATTTTTTTCAATGAAGATGGATAATAATCAAAGGATTAATAGATCAAAATAATTAGACATATATTTATAATATATATTGGACGTTGATTTTTATCAATAGATACAATGCAAAATATTTGATTATTCTTTACAAAACATTATTTTATACAATACATTATTTATTATTTAAAGTTTTATGGTGAATATATATTAATTAATTCTTTTTTACACAAATTATATATCAGACATTAATTTTTTTTTTTTTTTGGATTAAAATTTTATATACGTATATGTCTATATTATAAATTGAGCATGATTATATGATTTGGAATTCTATTTCAAATTCACCATTGTAATAGAAATAAAAATATCATACGAGTACATAATTACAAAGACTATTAGATTAAATTCAGTCTATAAATACACTATATGGTTTGTAAATTACAAAGAGCATAAACCTCTATTCAAACTATTCCTATATCATTTCTAAATGGTCCTTAAAGCAAATCATTTTTCAGTTGAATTGTAAAAAAATATCTAAATATTCCTCATTAAAATATAAATTATTTTTTAATGATGAATATTAGGAATGACGTTTATAAGGATAAAAGATTTGGTGATTATTATAATATTATTATACATACATACCATTGCCATTATAAAAAATGGCAGTAGGAAATATTTCTATCTCTTTGTAATTATCTGATATTAATATAAACAATTAAAATATAAATAAAAATTAATATGATAAATAAATTATATCAGATTTAAATAAATAATCGTATAAGTATTTAATCTCAAACACTTTGTTAAATTTAATGAACAAATATTATATTAATTTAATTTAAATATTCAAATAGATTAAATATTCTTCAATAATAAAGTTTATTTTCTTGATTATTTTGTTTGTCTAAAATCAGTGTAATGATCAGAAAAAATAATTTAAAAAAATAATAGCATGAATGGAATCCTGAATAGGCATGTTAGTGATGTTTTATTTTTCAAAAAATGTAATGAATTTGATTAAAATTGACTTTGTTAGTTTTGTATAAGATTGACTTCGTGTTGGAAATTACTAAAAGTCATTTTAACTAGAAATTATACGAGTATAATTAATTCTTTACTTAAACACTCTAACAATTTCAATAATTATTCATGACAATATTCTTTTAGTCACAATTTCGGAGTGATATTTGATAATAACCAGTGGTGTTGTGCTAATTTTTTTTTTTTACCGGAACGCGTTCCGGAAAAACAAGCCGGTTCGTTCCGGTTCGGGTTCGGTTCAAACCCTTGTTTATAATAATACATATAACAATACCTCCCTTACTATCGTCGGTCGGTAAAAATTCGTCAAAAATTAGAAAAAAAAAATCAGCAATTCTTTTTAATTTTTTTTTCAATACGTCAGCCAATTCTTGTTTCAGAAATCATCTTTAGTTCCGGAACGCGTTCCTGTCCAAAAGTACCGGAGCGTTCTGCCTCGACAACACCACTGATAATAACACACATTGATACCTTCATAAGGAGGTTATAAAATCTAATAAATAAATAATTATGTTAAAAATTAAAAGGAATTCAATTGGATCTTTATCTATTCTTGATTTTTTTATTTAATTAATTTTTTTATTTAATTAATCGATGAGAAATGTTAAATTAAATAAAATATTTTCTGTTTTAATATTACAAATATTTCCTTTAATACCATTCTTATTATTATTAACAATAATTATTTTCCTTATCTTCAATCTAACTCAAACTAACTCAATTTACTTATTTACGTTCTTGAAGATTTTATTTATTAATAAAGGTCGTATCTATTTCAAGAAATCGGTTTTAATAAATTTTTATATTTTTAGAGAATTTACTATTCTTGTTCCATAGTTTGATATCTAAATGCCGCTTCATTTGACACTTCATAATTTAAAATTAAATAAAAAATATGAATTTATATTGAAATTTTGCATTTTTTAAATTCAATTCATCCATTTTTTAAGAATTATTGATAATTATATTAATTATATAAATATACTTTTTATATTTATAATGGAAAAAAATTTAATATTTATCTTACATCTACCTATTTCGTTTCTTTATAAAATCAGAAGACAAAACGAAAACAACAAAAAGATTTAATTAAATTAAATGTTAATTGGGTAAATTTAAATAGAGAATTCGAATTAGCAAAAAATCATTCAGAGGTATTTTAAGGATTCTGATTTGATTAAAGTACAGAAGAATATGCTAATAAAGAATCTCGTCTTGGACTAAAAACAAATTCTAATTTAAAAAAAAAAAATAAAAAAAAAATAAAAAAACATAATAAATCTTTATTCTCATTAATGTGTCAAGTCGCTAATTTGTATTTCTACACTTGATAGTAGTTTAAAAAAAAAAGAATTCCAACATGAAAAGAATCGTTTTTTTTTATCAGCTTCAATATAAATAATTAAAAATAATAAAAACATTTTTAGTTGGTTGTTAATTTCAATAATTAAATATTCATCAACATTATACCTTTTTATTCTTATAATTCAAAATTCCCTTTTAGTAACTTTAAATCTCACCTCAGCCTTCAACTGCACCCGTGACGCAAGTTATAATAAATTTGCCTAAAGCTAGTTAACACTTCTAAAAAGTAATGTAAACTTATATTAAAACGTTTGAAATTAGATTTTCCTATATAATTATAAAAAAAATGAGACAAAAATTTATATCAAAATAATTAACTAAACTATTAATATTTTTATTATCAATTCTGGTATATATTTGATATATGAAAATAATAATATTCAAATTTATATATTAAATCTAAAAGATTATTAATCATTTCAAAAATCAAATATTATTTTATGAAGGGTAATATGCAATTTTTGGCTTATTAAATCAAAAATATTTGAGTTTATCAGAATTGACTATATTTAATTATATTCAATTAAATATTCGAGCAAATTTAATTAAATTTTAACTAAATATTATAAGATTAAAACTTTAAAATTATTAATATAAAATATGTATGAATTCGTCGAAAAAGGCTAAATTATATGTTTTGAAAAATTTATAAAAATATAGAAATATTTCCTCTGTTGTCTTATTTGAATTCTTATTTATAATACATATATTGAATATATTAATAATTAAAATAGTAATTTTTTTATATTGTAGGACAATATTATTTTTTTAAACATAATTTATAAGTAATATAAGTACAATTATTATTTATATTTGACAAATCCTTATATAATGTGTTTAATATTTTTGTACTAAATGTTTCTTTTAATACCACAATTATATACCAATACACATACACAATATGCAGTCTGAAGCTTCAAACAATTATCACATGCTTGATTAAGGGTTTTGAAGCACCATTGCTTATATAAAAAATATTAAAAAAAAAACACATGAAATTATCTTCAGGTTTGATGTTGATAATCAAATGATTTAAAAAAAATAGTAGTATATGCTAATTTTATATTTGAAAATCCATATATATATATTTGATTATTTGATTATTTAATAATAAAACATATATTATTTTTATTTTCTGGAAAGGTAGAATGATAGTACTAATTAATAATATTCAATGGTTTCAAATTTCATAATTATTTTAAGCAATGTTATACTACATATATAAATATTGAAGTGTCAGCAAAGATCAATAAGAATATATTGCAATTCATAAGAATATTGTTCATTTAAGTTATTCACTTGTTTGTTTTTATTTATTTGTACTTAAAAAGTTTTAAATCTCAATAAGAAAAATAAAGTTCAGTAAACTTTTACAAATAAACCATCTGGAACAAAATTATTGGCAAATATTCCACAAAGATATTTCGATTAATTACAAATATTATTATGTATTATAAAAAATAAATCTTAATATTAATAATGGTAATTATTCAAATTGGTCACCCTATTAAGGATTTGGATAAAACATAACCTGTGGGTTCCTTTTTTTAATTCGAAATAAACTTGCCTTATGCAATTTTTGCGGGTCGCTTCTAGAGATAAAAATTATTAAAATTTGCATATAAATCCATTGATATTCTATTTAGTTACATGTTTTATTAATTTGCCCATCAGGGGGTTCCACTAATTTTTTTGTTTTTTTTTCAGTTCATATAAGATATAGAATATTAAAAAAATAATTAATTAAATAATTCCCCTATATCCAAACCGAACCGAAAAAACCGAAAATTAGGAATACGTGAATAATTAGTGAATTAGTTAATAAAACATTAATTAATGACATAATATTTCTAGGTTCATAATAAGCTAATCTGACAAATTTTAATCCTTTTTATCCCGTATACTAGAAGCGATCCGCTAAAATTGCATAAGAAAAGTTTATTTGAAATTAAAAAAGGAACCCACTGGTAAATAACACTGGTAATAAACATAATTTTATTGTTAAAATATGTCAATATTAAAATAGATATAAAAAAATTTACGGGAAGGATAAATAAATTATTTCTCTTTTGAGTAACCCAATTTTAGCTAAAGATTTAAATTTAAGAATGCCAGACAAATAAACCTTACTTTACTAAAGGGCACTCTGAATTTTAATTTAAATTGATTTGAATCCTATTATTATAAATTGTTATTATAATGAAAGCTTATGTTTTTAAGGGAGAAGAGTTAATTAGTACAATATATACAATAGTATATACACTATTCGCAAGCAATTGAATAGACTCTGTATATGGATTCATTTTTTTATCTCTATCTTCATATTGTGTGAGTGAATAATATAGCTATATTAATGACTATACTTAAATATATAAAGTGATGAGACAGATATATATTATCACTCACATCCAGGTTTTCTCATGCCCTTCATATTTTTTTTTTCTTTTTGTTTTTAATCATTTAACAAGGTATTTTATTTGAAAAATCACAATCATTAAAAAGTGGCATCATAAAACCGGGGAAATGTTTTTTAAAAATTCCAACAAACACACTTAAAACACACATAAAAAGAGCTTTTATTTTATAACATTATATATTAGTAGTAATCATATAGTTAATGTTCATTAATTTCTTTTATACATATTAAGTAAGTATAATATTTTTTTTTCTCTTATTTTTAAATATTGTCTACGAATTACATATTAATTATAATTACTTTTATCAGCGTTTCCCAAACTCTGGTCCGTTATATAATTAATTATATTAAGATATGTGAATTATATTCAACTATTAATAAAAATGGAAGATGGAATTAAGTCTTTTTTTTTTTTTGTATATTTTTGAAAATTTTGATAAGATATTATTTCAGCATTTAAATAAATAAAATATATCAATTTTATAAGTATATATATATATAGTTGTATTTAAATAAAATATTCCTATAGAAAAATAAAATATTTTTATACTTACATTTATCTGATATCTTTTTTTTTAATTTTATTATTTAAAATCTGTTATATAGGTATGAGAATAAAGACAAATTAATATATTATTTATATATTTTAATATTAAAAATCTAAATAATAATTATTATTTAACAAAAGGAATTATTAGTTATTAATTATAATCTAAAATTTTTAAAACGAAATAATATTTAATTGAGGTAACCATGTTTTAATAATAAATTTCAAATAATGCATAAATTATTATATTTTATTTTGAAAATACTTTTGTGTTCATATAAATAAATAAAATTTAAAAATATATTTTATTTTAATTGTAATATTATATAAATACATGTACAATCAATTTTTAATTTCTAAAATATTTCTTCATTTTCAAGCAATATGATATTTTTTTTTTATTTTTAATGATTGATATTATTATTACGATATAAAAGTAAAAATGATAATTCATATTATTCAATTAAAAAAATAATATATAATTTTAAAATATTTTAAAATATGTATCCGATTGTTTGGGAAACCTTATTTTATAAATAATTCCATCGATTTATATATATATATATATAGGAAATATAAATAATATTTATTAAACACTATGTTAAATAAATTAACAGAGGATTAATAATATTATTCATTTTACTTTCAATTCATATACAATGACCATTTTATAACAATTAATATATGGTAAATTCATTCAATTAGGTATATTCTAAGCATATAATATCATATATATATTTAAAACACAATTAAGAACAGTCTTAAAATTAGATCAAATTATCAGCCGGCGGAAACTTGATAGCAAAGATCTGCATTAGCTTAATACTAAGAAGGGATATACTTTGAAATGTCCAATTATTTTACATTTGATGAAACAATTACAAAAAGATTGAATATTCTTAATCAATTATTTTTTCTTCACAAAAACAAAAACATTTACAAATGAAACAAAATAAAAAAATGAAAAAAAAACCCGATTTTTTCATTATTGAAAAAGTTTTTTCAAACAAAAATAAAAACGATATATTTATGTATATTTTGTTTTTTCTTTTTCTTTTAATTTGTTTTTATCGTTTCAATAATTTTGCAGATGATCCTCTCAAAGAAAAGGAAAAATTTCAGCCACTATTCGATTATGAATCGTTCATCTGGTTCAATGAAGTAGTGAAATGGTCACTTTCGGATACATATCCTCAGATTCAGGGGCCGTATCTCAGGAGGGTCTTCGACAATCCGATTCGCGATCCCCTAACCCATCCTCCATGTCGACGACCACGGTACCATCAACCGTCCCATTCCCGTTTTGTTCCTGTTCTCGTTCAGAGCAGCTTTCACGACGGTGGCTGAATCGTAGATAACCACGTAATCGCTCCAATGGATGGCTTTGGAGAAAAAATATAAAAACCACCTGTTATATAAAATCAGAAAAATATTTTTCAATGTAATATTGAAATTACTAACCGATTGGTCCGCCAGGCAACGAATAAAGCAGGAGTTGTGCAGGTGGGGACAAATGCCAACCAGACGATGAACACGTAGGCAATGTCAAAATGGACGGAGTTCTCGTAGGTCTCATTCACCCCCATTTTGACCACTCTAATAAACAATCGGAAAAATATTCTTAAAATTCATATATATATATATATATATATGTAAATACATATATGTTCATATTTAAGGGGGTTTCTTTAATTATTTTTTTCTCAAAAAAGAAAATTATTTTAAATTGAAAATTAAGGGTCAAATTGCAATAAAAAATTTAATAATCTATCTTTCTATCTTTGTGTCCCTACGAAATTCGAAAGTCCTTGGCCTCAGTAACCACATTCCTCCAACCGTCCTTATCCAAAAATAAATTAACATATCTATATTAAGAATGAGTTTCATATTTTTTTATAAATAAATATCATTAATCTATAATTAAGATGCATTTTATCGCAATAATTTATTTAAAAAAATAATTTTAACAGAACGATTATGAAAATATATCTATTCAAGAGTACAAATGCATAAATATTTATTTATTATAAAAATTATATTATATAAAATGGGCGTGGGTTCTACGAGTGAATATAAATTGGAGTGTCCCTCTAAAAGTGTTTGGAGCACTACCACTGACCTAAATAACAAATTGTTTTTCACATATTTCATCCAAAAGAATCCATATCGAACAAGAATATAGGGGATTTTATTGGTAGCTAGGCTGTCAATTAAAGTTGAGCTTCAAGTACAAGAATCATAGGGGAATAACACGATAATTTAACGATTAATTGGATTTATGAGATACCACTTTAGAAAACAGCATGTAAAACTAATATTGATAAAATTCATAATTTATTATTAATGCGATAAGCTAGTAGACAAAATGAGTTGTTACCATAGAAATGTGTATCTTGAGAATAACTCATACGTCGTCTAAGTATGCATCCAATAAATCATGTTTTCTGCTTTTTTTATAGAGATGTTATTATCCTTTGTGATAATTTGAATTGAATTATTAAAATATTACAACTTATAATTAAATTATTTTATGAAGTTTATATTATCTTATATTTTATGAAATTTAATGTTTAAATTGTTTTTAATTATAATACAGACTACTTTTGCTGATAATTAAAAAAACAAACAAAAAAATCAAATTTTAAATATAATCTACACTTAATTGAATTTTTGAGTTAATTTCTATAATTTCAACAAACACATTATAAAAAAATATGTTCGTCAATGAGTCTTTATATTCTTTAATTAAATATGTTATCAAATTGTTCTAAACATATGATTCTTAAATTATATTATATACATTCGTTTTTTTTTATATTTCCCTAAAGTGCACTTGGTGGTTTACCAATTTGTTTTCCTATATATAATTTACTTCAAATGAATTAAAGGCTCGTTAGGAGTAAATAAACAACCAAGGAAATAAATATTTAATTAGCCAATATTCATATTCCTATGTTTTTTAATATGTATTCATGTTTGTTATTTATTTGCATAATATATTAGAATGTTAATCTTACCAAAATGAAACTAAATATAGATATTTATTTATTCAATATTTTATTATTTCAACATTTCAAACACAAAATAAATTTTTTTAAAAGAAAATCTATTCTTGAATCTAATTTTTGAATTATATAATAGTCAAATAATAAATAATAGTACCTATCGTTTTGATCTTAGAATTAATTACCAGTCTTTAGAACTATTTGCACAGACGGATGATTTAAGTACTTGGAAGGTCGGAGATCAGTATCTTTCACTTCAAATCACTAAAGGAGAGAGAGGAAATGGAGATAGAATTATTATTAGTAGTAATAGTGGGAGACGAGTGGGAATTTATCCACTTCATAGAATTATATATAAAAAAGTTTGAAAACATTTGAGCAAAATGATATAAATAGAAAAATCAGAAGAAAATAAAAAAAAAATTTTAATAAAAAATATTCATAGACATAAAATATTTATATTTAAATCTAGAAATTAATTCAAATCCAATTATTTTGCGGGTTTTAGTTATTTTTATTATTTATTTATTTATAATTTAAACAGAGTTGAGTCCCTTTACAGCCCCCAAGATATTTGTTTAATATTTATTTATTTATTGCAAAATTTATCATTTTTTTCCGGGTTGATTATGAATTAATTGTCTTCTTAAAATCGGATTCTGATACGATAATTGACAGTATGATGTGCATACATATAATAATAATACATTAATATTTTAATAATAATAGATATTAACATATTTAAAGTAATTTTTTTTTAAACCAAGAAAAATAATTGTAACATGTATTTTATTATTTAAATTCAATTCACAATTATATTTATTTAATGTTTATTATATAATAGGTTAGTCGATTACTGACAAAATTACTAATAAACTAGAGTCGACTCAAAGGGCGATTTAAGGAGCATTCTAAATATATTAAAAGCAAGATAGAATTAAGATTGAATATATATATAAAAAAAAAAACAGAATTAAACAACATAACAAGAGAAATAGGGAAATTAAAATGGAAATATGTGCAGGTCACATAGCAAGGCTAAACGACGAAAGATGGGCGAAGGCATTGACGGAATGGTGGACTATCGAAGGAAAAAGAAAACAAGGAAGATAACACAAGAGATGGTACGACGATATTATGAAGTTAGCGGGAAATGTGTGGGCAAGAACTGCCAGAAGAAGAGAATTTTGGAAAATGGGCCTGATAAATAATTAGTATTTCTTTATTTGTATTATATGTAAAAAAAGTATTATAAACAGGCTTAAATAAATAAATAAAATTTAATAGGAATAATTCTTTCTAATGACAATAATGCCCTTTAGTTAAAGAGTATTAATTAATAAATAAACAAGGTGCATGTATTAAATCATACTTAAATATATTTTAAAGGGAAGAATTCATTTGATGGATAAAAAAATAATTAGTATGTTATGTATGATGCTCGTATACTATACTTATCGCTGTCTACCTCTATTTATTAACTCCAAGTGGTAGAATTATAATTTCAAAACATTGTTTCCCCTTTTACTAAATAATAAATGATCTCGTTCATCTTTGATTTTCACAAGATAAGAAAATTACTTCATTCGTTCGATTTAATGGAGAGGAAATGAGTGTTCCCTGTCTGGATAGATATAAAAGTAATCATCATCATTATTACAAACATTATCAATGATCATTTGTGAATGGAGTTGTTGATATGAATAAAAGAAATATTTACGATGAGGAGGAAAGATAAAAAGCCAAACAATCAAATATGATTACCTGAGCACCATTAAAGGGCAGATACAAATTGCAAAAACAGTCACCATTGCTATTAAATATTGGTGAGTTCTTTTCTCTTTCTCTACATCCAATTCGGCCTCGTAATATACGTCGTAGCCACTGAAACGCCCCGGCGGACGACATTCATTTACTATCCTGAAAAAAAGACAAATAACAGTTATTAATAATGAAATTGAAAATGCAATATCCGTTTTTCTAATAAATAGCATTCTCGAAATGAAACCAAAAAAATAAGACTTTTCGGTAAAACGGTTAATATTCAATTAATTAGGTATTTTAAAAGCCAAATATCTTGTAAGCTAATTTCTGAACCAAACGAGACATCCATTAGAAACGTTTTATTTTTACTCTAATAGGATTATAAAAATGTATATTATAATTAATTACAAATAATAATAATATCAATTCATTTAGTCATTTATTGATATTTTGTTGAAGTTTAGCACTCAAATTGTTTCTTTAAAATATACTAAATGTATTATATCAAATCCAAAGATTTAAATGGATTCATAAAGAAGCTCTTCTTTGGAAAGAGTCATTGTTAAGCGTCACTATTGTTAGGTGAGAATTCTTAAGATTTGCTTTAAACACACATTCACCAAAGTTGCCTTTTGGATTTCATTTCTTTATAAAAGCTTCTTTAAACTTCCAAAATTAAATAAAAAATCGAGTGCGCAATGCGCATCTTCTCTCCCATATTTATTTCTTTATTTATTTTGATTTTAGAAATTCAGGAACTAAATTAATTTTATTCTGCTTTTACATTAACTTATAAATTATATATCTAATCTATTTTAATTTTATTATATATACATATTGTGTATATATATACGTAAATATAAATATCTTTTAGATCTCGATAAAGTTCTTTAAATATATTTTTAAAAATTACATAGTTTTAAATTCGCAAGTGTCAATCTATAATCATTTTTACTGACCGACGATAGTAAGGAAGGTATTGTTTTCACACCAAATTTCACATGTGGAGATTTTTACATATCTCCACTAATCATGCATTTTCTTAACAGAAAAAAGTATTTTTAGCATGATGTCCGTCCGTCCGTCTGTCCGTCCGTCCGTATAGATGTGTACAGCCTGAACGGCTCAACGGATTTTGATGAAATTTGGTATATTTACTTAATGAATCAGTGGGATGAATTGATCAACTTTTGGTGCAAATCCGGAAACCGGAAGTGGTAGTATTAGCGATCGACGATAGGAAGGTAAGGGTTATTTTCACACCAATTTGTCATCCAGCCATTCATCACGTCACAGCCTGGTCTTACATATATATTACTAGCTGCTCAGAGCTCCTTCGTCGCTCTTCACATCTAGACGGGGGCTCCGCCCCCTGTACCCCCGAGTGGTACATAGTATTTGGTGGTTGAAAGTAGTAAAAGGTTTTCATCCATTTTGTTTCAAACAATGTATAACATAAAACATTCATTTCTTATTGTGTGATTATTTAAAATATATTTTAATTTATTTAGTAAATTAATTATATATATTATTATTGAATATGTTATATCTATCTACTCGAAAGTTCTTGGCAGCTACAACCACATTTCTCCAAGTGTCCCCGGTGACCTCATCTTTCTTTGGCCAATAAATGCTGGAAAGAATAATCTGAATCTACTCTCATCTCCCAGGGTCATAGACCATGCGTGGCTCAACGGTACTCGAAAGTTCTTGGCAGCTACAACCACATTTCTCCAAGTGTCCTTATCCTGAGCCTCTGTTCCATCTCTCGTACGTCATTCCCTGATGTACTCATCTTTCTTTGGCCCATAAATGCTGGGGAGAATCCTATTCTCAAATACTCTGAATCCACTCTCATCTTCTAAGATCATAGACCATGTCTCACACTCATATAATACAACAGACAAAATAATTGTTTTATATATTTTAATTTTCATTCCCTTTTATAATAATTTTGATGAGATAAGCCTCTTTACTGCATGATAACAGGCGTTTTCCGATTGCAACTTCGATTTCAATTCTTCTCAAATATTATTATCCTTCGTGATTACATTCAATTTTTCTACATATTCAAATTCTACATTTTGTATGTTAATACTGCTCCTGTTTGTTTCTAAATATATTTATTTATCATTATTAATTTCAAACCTCATCTCTTTTCCTACCTCGATTAATTTTTCCTCGCTATCTGTAATTGCAATTGCCGAATCTCCTATTATATTTAAGTCGTCTGGGTCACCTAATATTTTACAATTGATTTCCACATCTTACTCTTTCTTTACTACCTTCAAGATAAATTTTAAGATCAAAATTTGAAAAAGTTTATCCGGATCTATTGAGTCATGCGTAGGTTTTACTAAAGTCTACAAATAATTAGTGAACAGAGATATTGAATTCGCGGTTTTTTTAATATCTGTCATAATGAAAATATCTTAATTAATGTTGATCGATTTGGCATGAACCCGCAATGATATCGTCTAATATTTCCTCCGCCTATAGTTTATAAGTATTGTATATGTTATAATAGAGTATAATATTTCTTGATCATTTCATTTCGATATTTTAATTTCATTGTTTGATTTTTATTGAATATTTTTAATTATAATAAAATTAGAGAAAATGCAAAGTTAGAGACTTGAGACAATTTATAAAAATTAATTTATAAAAATTAACGGTATAAAAGTATTGATAAAACTAAAGATAAATTAACAATATATACATTCATTAATAGTATTAATTTAAATTAATGGATTTATTTGATTTTTTATTATTAAGTTCATTTATTAATTTTTTTAGATCATAGTTAATTCCCTCCCTTAAAATAAAAGAAGTACCTATTCAAATATGGAAAGAATAAATACAAAATAATTTAAGTTAAATATGATTTAAATATTTTATTATATTAATTAAAATGAGAACTTTTAGAATAAATTATTTAATTGAAATGATATTTGAATATTAGAATTTAAAATAAAAAGTTAAAATTTATAATAATTCTTTGATTGCTAGTTATATACATTGTGTAAAATGAGTCCGCCAGTCAGTGGGCCACGCCTGGCTCTTGAATGAACAACACGGAGAACTATATATAAACTTTAAATCTCTCTCTCTCCCGCTCACACACACTCTCACCTCTCTCCTCATCCCCTCCACCTCTCATTTCTTAGTTATTTCAATTTCCACAAATTGTCTAATTTTTAAAATATTCACTAATTTACTTTCTATTTTTATTCTTTAATCCTTAAATAATATATTTTCTATTTTATGTTAAAATGTAAATAACTTACATTTTAACATATTAAACTATGACAGCAAAAAAGTAAACGAATTACATACATACATACATACAAACAGTCTCCTTTATATATATAGATAAATAAAATAAAATTAAAAATATTTATGTTATATCCATATCTGTTTTTTATTACATTACTAGATATATTAAAATTATTTGAAATTGTTTCTGTAGCTGGAAATTAATTTATTTCAACCCGTCGGTCGGTTCGGACCTGGCCACAGGTCAACATTTGGTTTTTGGCTTTCCATAATTAATTATTTAAGAAATAAAATATCACATAATATCATAGAAATATGACTGAAGTATATTTATGATACTTATAGCTATTATATATGTATATTAAAACATATATATAAATTATTAATAATTTTATATATGTAGTTTAATTGATATTCTTTTAAAATGATAAATAAAGAAATAATATATAAACAATCTATTTCTATTATAATATTAAATAATTGATGATTTTATTGAAAAAAAATTAAAATTAGTATTTTTAGAATAAATTATTTGATTTGTGCGTACGGTTGCGTTACTTGAATCGTCAAACTTTATAAAACTCTTATTAAGGGTTTTTTAACAAAAATTACATTTACGTTTTTTTGAATATATGTGCATTGATTGATGATCAAACATGGTACATGGCTCTTTCTAGCCTAATAATGAAAAAACAAATAGACATGAGCGAAATTGGCTTCACCTTTCAAAATATTCTCGATCAAGATCAATACACATTTGCATACGTTTAAACCAATTTTCGAGGCACTTTTTCCACTCCGATTGAAGTAACTATTTAAAAAAAATACGTTTTGAATGCCTGAACAGTTAAATGTTCATAACTCGGAAAATATTTTGAAATATTATAAATATATATGTATTTATAAGTATAATAAACAAATAATAAAGCAAATTTCGATCATAACTATTTATTTTTGTTATAAAGTATATTTTTAGTGTACAGAATAGGGATAATAGATAAGAATAATATTTATAATTACCCCATTTAATCCACACAACACATTACTGAACATGCTCAAAAAATTATTGTAATTAATATATATATACTAGCTATAAATATTTTAGAGTACCGATTGTGTGCTAAATATTTTAATAAAACAATAATAAATGAACTTCGATTCGTCAGTCTCAATGCTCACCACTACACCAGTTAACATTTGAAAATTCGAGGGCAGGTCAATAAGTCCGTGACTTTTTAAATTTCCTCTCTTAAATGAAATGGCAACATTGTTTCCGTTCTGTCGAAATTTGAACCAGCTGGGTCTTTTTGTTTTGGTTGAACATCCATTAATATCCGACTACCACGTGATTTAAAAAGAAAATTTTATGAAAATCCATGAATTGGGATATGAATTGCTCCCTCATCCGCCCTATTCACCGGATTTAGCCCCGAGTGACTTTATCTTGTTTTCAATCCTGAAGAAATGGCTTGACGGAAAGAGATTTGACTCCAACGATAAAATCATCTCACAAACAAATACATTTTTTGATGTCCTCGACAAATCTTATTTTTGGAAGGGATAAAGAAATTACTAACCTATACGAACCTGCCAAGGGTATTGGAAACTTGCAAATTACATAAATGAGAAAAATAACGAATACAAGTGAGTGTAAGAACTCTGCAGGAAAAGAAGAGTATAAGACACATAAAAAATTAGAGAAACGTTGGACAAAGTGTATATATGTATACTAAATGTCCAAGGAGACTACGTTGAAAATTAAAATAATTTTTTATCAAAAAAACCTGTGTTTCATTCTAAAAGTTACGGGCTTATTGACCTGCTCTCGTAACCTCTATTTTATGAAAATAAAATTAAATATAAGTAATTTGACTATAAATATTCGTCACAAAGAGAGATAGAAACTTTTATTATCCAAAAGAGATACCTGACATTTTTGATAGTTTATGGGGTAAGGAAGAAGTTAAGAATGATGAGATATACCAATAAAGATTATTAAATTTAAATTTGATTATACATATACGACATTGTTTTTGTATAAACTATTTTTTACTTATAGAATTGTGTGGTGTCAGATAAATAGGAGTAAACTATAAAGATATTTTTTGATGTAATTGTCACTAAGTGATCATTTTTTTTTCTTGTTTGGGGGGAGGGGAGGTAAGGAAATGTTCATATATTGCATATTTTTTTCAGCCTTTATAATTCAATTTCTCAGTATCAGTAGACATAAATATGGGGTGTTGATCAAAAATGATAGTTATAAAATAAAATCATGTTAATCGAAATATAATTTTACAATTAAATATTAATGGTCAGGTTTTTTTGCACATATTTTAAAAATATCAATTTACAACAAATATTATCATATTTTAAAATTAATTTAAAGAAATAAGATTAGATATCTATGGAAAAAATGAATGTTTTCATAAAATATTTTCTCAATAAATTTGAAAATATCAATGTAATAATTAAGGAAAGATTTTTGGAATTGATTGATAATAAAACCTTTAAAAAATTTATGAGACGCAATGAGATATAGAAGAGTTAATTTATTTGATCATTTATAATGAATAATATCATTTTTTTTAGTTATAATAATATAATATGCAATATATGAAAATAATTTTAAACATTTCAAAATATAAATTGCTTTAAATTTAACATAAGTATAAAATAAATTTTATTAAAAAAAACTAAAACTAATGAAATAAATATATAGGTAATCATATGAAATTGAAAATCACCAAAAATTATAAATAAAAAAAATATTTTAATTTTGTCATCATAAGATTTGAGTAAACCTCGAATAACGTCTTAAATGTGTATTGTAATAATGTTATAACAAAAGTTTTATTAAACAAGAAAGAATACACATATAATTAAACAATTTTACATAATTAATATAAATTCATATAAATATCATAATCTACGATATTAACACTTAAAATTTAAATTTAAAAAGTTTAGCAGCATACTTCATATTACTATGATAACAAAGTTTAAAATAAAGAAGTTAAAAAAAAAATTTGAATTTTAGACTACGACTTTAAAACGTAACGACGCAATACGAGATGCGTTAAATGAGATTTGCCTGTATGATAATCAATAATTCAGAAAAAAAGATTATTTAAACACAATTATCAAATATTATGTATTTTATTTATTAAATGCTTAAATGTAAAAAATGACACAATTTCAAAAGGTCATATCTAAGTAAATATTGTTATTTATTAAATATAAATCATCTTGTTCGAGTTCCATTTGATACATTTCTAAATTGTTCCATTTTTTTTTTATTTATTATCGAATAGATTTATTGCTATTTGAAAATGGATTTAGGTAAACCCATCTTGAAATGCAAATTCATTTTAGAATATTACTAAACAAATAAAAATGTAAATTTTGTAAACATTCATTCATTCATCTATGGACCTTTTATACAAATTCGTCCAAGAATATTCCGATTGCTTATACGCAGCAAAAAAGACTAAGGAGCACCACTCTATTCTTCAGTTAGAAATTATATACTTATAATACTCAATACCGTCCACCACAAAGGAGTAGAAATTTCAGTTGGGGCGTTAAGTACAAGATCAATCAAAAGCCTCCACTAGGAGAATGCTTTTAGCATTAAATTATATTTCAAAATTTTAATCTCTTCCAAATCATCTCAATTATAAACTATTTTCGAAAACTTTAATACGACAAAGACAGATCAAAAGAACGAAACCCTTCTATCGATCTGTCTCTGTGAGTCTACGGAACTAGAAAGTTCTTGGCCGCAGCAACCACATTTCTCCTGAGCCCCAACCATCCAACTCCTACCCTCTCCCATCTCTCTTCCGTCCCTTCCTACATTGTCCACCCACCGCGTCCTTGGTATTCCCCGCAATATTTTTCGCCATTCTTTCCTCTCCTATTCTAGCCACGAGTCCTACCCATCGCAGCCTTCTCGATTTTATAACCCTAACTATATGTGCAGATACAAAGAGGTCATGCAATTCCTAAAGAAACCCTTAATCTTTAGAATTACTTTCATTTTTGAAACTTTTAGAAAATATTCTGAATCAATAAATTAAGATAATCGATTTACCAATCCCACCCGAATTAATGATAGATATAATATGATATGTATAAATATGTTTATATATATATATTTATAATATACTATTTATAAATATTATTAATAACCTCTCAGATTATATATACCATTATCGAATTAGCATTTTTTTATTTAAAAGTGATAATTATAATGAAAGGTATTATTATATCAGATTTAATCATTGCGCAATTTATTCTTGTTAATATTTTCTCTGACCATCTAAGAAATATCTAAATGTGGTCAAGAAGACAAAAATGTTAAATTCATGTACCTAATACCTAAACACTGAAGAAAAAAAGATAATTAAGATATAGACTTCTGAGAGAGATATTAAATACCAAAAATTAAGATTAGGTCATGCTTTAAAAAGCTTTTTGACCGAAAAGATGATTAAAAAAGTTTATTTAAATTTTTTAAAAAAATAAAATTATTTATATGACAAAATATATAATTATAAATAAATAAATATATATATATAAAATAATTATTTTAAATGTATTTTATTTTTAATATTTGTTAGTTTTAGCAAGGCCATTTGATATCAGAATCAAGTATGTTTGTTGTTTTGTTATATAGTCATTGATACTATGTTCAATTTATTTATTTACTATAGTATAATCCGATGTGGCTATTTTATAGTCACTTTATTAGTTTTAGAATGTATTTATAATTATTTATTATATATTAATTGCTATTATATTTTTATTATTTATTTAATTTTTATGGATAATGAAGACAAAGTGTAAATCAGGCCCGTAATTTCTATAACAATAATTATTTTATACAAGTTATAAAATATTATAGATAAATATTATTATATTATATTATAAAATAAATGTAAATAAAACAAACTAACCAAATTTCTTAGTTTAATTGGTTAAATGAAGTAGTAAGTAATAATTTAAGAAAATTTCCAACGTGAATTGTACAGGCTTAGAAGTGTTAAGTTTGAAAGTTTTCAGATTCAAATAAGGATTTAAAGAGGAGTTGGTGAAAAAGAATGATAGAGTGGGATGAGGTTAAAAAGGAAGGAAGAAGAGAGGAAGTCAGAAGTAGAAAGTAAAGAAAAGATTAATCAAGTTTTTTTATAACTATAATTGGACAAATGAGTTTATTAATTACTTTTCCTTTAAAATATATTTATTATTATAATAATTATTAATATTACTATTATTATTATTATTTTTAAATTATTTGTAAATTTGAATTTTTTTCATTAGAAATAATAATATAGGGAATTATAAATAAGAAATTCAGAAAAGAGAAATTCCGGTTAGGTTTAATTATCAAAGTCATCTAAAAAATTTTGGTTCATCTGTAAAATTTAAATTTGAAATTAACAATTTAATTTTTTTTTCAAATAAAATTTTATATTCAAACTCAAAATAATAGAAAATAAAAATAATTTATAGTATAATCTATACGAATTGTATTTTGCTTACACACGATTGATTACCTCGTATTTCATATTTTGCTTACGCTTGAATAAGGTATCCGATGCTAAGCAATAAAATATTCTTCTTCAAAAAAAACTGCGTACATATGAATTATAATATTTTTAAATGTCAATCAACTTTGACTAAAAATTAATAAATGATAAGAAAACTATTTTAATTTATTTCGTAATTAATTAACTAATTTTCAAGATGAACAAATAAAAATTGAAATTGAAAATTTTATTCTTTGTATTATTTTGAAAGTCAATGGTAATATTTAAATAAATTGATATAAATAATTATCCAATTTTAAACTAAAATATACGAGGGCAAGCCAATAAGTCCGTGACTTTTTGAATGAAGGATTTTTTTATTTTTTAATATAGTCTCCTTTGAGATCTATACACTTCGTCTAACGTTTCTTCAATTTTTTTCTTCCTTCCAAAAGATAAGATTTGTCGAGGACATCAAAATATGTATTTGTTTGTCAGATGATTTCACATCGTTGGAGTCAAATCTCTTTCCGCTAAGCCATTTTTTCAGGTTTGGAAACAAGAAATAGTCACTCGGGGCTAAATCCAGAGAATAGGGCGGATGAGGGAGCAATTCCTATCCTAATTTATGGATTTTCATGGAATTTTCTTTTTAAATCACGAGGTAGTCTAATATTAATGAATGTCCAACCAGAAATAAAAGACCCAGCTGGTTCAAATTTCGACAGGAGTCAGCTGATAGTTGCCTACTGACAGGAGCAGTGTTGCCGTTTCATTTAAGAAACGGGATATTAAAAAAAAGTCACGGACTTATTGACCTACCCTCGTTTTAAATTAAAAAATATGGCTTATTACCTGTTAATGAACATTAGGACTTGATCATAGATCATAATATGAATGTAATATAGAAAATAAAGAATAAAAATTAAAAACCTTTGGTAAAATAACCTTAAATATGAAAAGTTAATAACATAAAATTACAAAAAAAATATTAAATATCGACGATTATTATAAAGGCTATTAATAGAATTGACTAAATCTAAATTTATTTATAATAAAAAAATGTATAAAAATTAAAACGAAAATTATAAAATTATAAAATTTATATAGATGCTAAATTGTGAACATTTTGATGGAAAAAAATTTGAAAAAATTATAAAAAAAAATGATGAAAATGGTATAAAAAACGAACCCCATTAATCTAAATAGAGAGGTAAAATCAGTTTTTTTATCAGACAGGGAGTTTGATTAAAATGAAACGAAAGATAAATTCGCTTGAGAGAAATCAGTTTTGTTTTATAGAGAGATCTATATTAATCAAATGACGTTGAATATGTGAAAATATTTCACACCTGTCTTAATATTTATTTTATACCTGATAAAATTTTAAACAAAACAAAACAAGAGACAAATGTTAATTAGTTTTAGCAAGTGACAGTTCTTTTCAATTAGTTTTAGAAACGTTTTAGAATTTAATTTATTTTTCTTTTTTTTTATCTCACCTTACTTTAAACGCGTTGGCAAATTAATAGAATATTGAAACATTTTTTTAAATTTTTTTTTATGAATTTTACAAATAATTGTTAAGTTTATCTCGTATGTATTGTCTAAGATGTGTGTTCCATTAGCTAATTCATAAATATTAACTAGATATGATTAATAATACAAATAATAGATTCAAAACATTGAAACGAGAAATTATAATTAGCAAACTTTTCGCTTAATATTAAATTATACATTGATAAAACCATAAGTTGATGTATGTCGAATGGTAATATCTAAAATTTAACGGTAACGCCAATTATAAAATATATGTAAGTATATGATATGTTTGAAATAAAGTGATTTTTAATGTTTTCTAAATTTATTATTTTAATAATGACACAACTATACAAATAAATATAATATAAAAAAATTAAAATGAACAATTAAATAATATAATAAAATTTAAATATAAAAAATATTTAATATTTTTTTTTTGTAAAAACTATCTTTTTAAATTTCTTTATTTTTTAAATAAAAAACATTTGAATATGAAAAAAATTAAATAGATAATAATAGCATCTTCTACCAGATTGATTAAAATAGTTTTATGGATATATATCATTTTTACCAAATTAATTCACAATTTAAAAATAATTAATTAAACGAGGTTATCATGTTAGTATGTTAATATTACATTAGTACTTTATATTAGCAATAGTTTATAAAGTAATATTTAATAATATAAAATTTTTTTGATAGTTTTGAACTAAAATAATGCAAAAATTGTCCAAAAAAAGATCAATTCCCTTGTGAATCTCGGAGAATACATAATGTGGAATTATATAACCGCAATGCATTCCCTAACTAAGAATCCCTTGAAGATATGCTTAAGCAATACCGTGTTGGGAACAATGGCAAAGAGAAGGGGAGGGGTTTTACTAGAATGAAGTCCCAAACTACCACTTAAGTGTCCATAATGGGTTTTCCCCTCAAACAAAAAACAAACTTAGAATTATAAAGTCATGAAGGTGAGTATCGGCTTTATATGGACGAGGAAAGATTGACGAGAAAGTTGTTTATAAGGAAAGGAATTGGAAACGGTTAGTACTCCACTTGGGTGAAGATAAATTGGATAAACAGATTTAGATACATTCGAGTCCAGTAGTGCTAGAGTTATATAGATACGAATAAAATAATAATTAGACCAAACATAATAACATTTTATTAGTATTAATAAAATAAATCTCACTTTTGTACAAAGGACAAGGCTTTTCTAGTCATTTTCTGACTTAGTAATAATATGGGAATCTAATCTTAACAACCTTTATCTTGATTTTCTTGATCGAAGGCCTTACTTTTTATCAAATAACTTCTAATTTTTAGTCCAGAGGCTCGGTCCCATAGGCCCCAGCAAGAGAAATTTACTTGTGTAGCCCGAAACTTGAACCCGAAGATATGAGGTTTATTATAGAAATTTTTTTCAAAAATTTAACAGAGAAAAACAACATTGAAAAAATTGTAAGCCAAAATTTGTTATTTTTTAATAATATCAGATATATATTTTATTAATTTTAAAATTTTCTAATAAAAATTGGAAAAGCACATTCAAAATGAAGAAATAAAATATAATTTCCAAACTCACCTGGATTATTTTAATAGTTTTTTGTTGAAATTATACAGTAAGTAGGTTTTATATATAGGTATAAGAGTAAATGATTTAATCCTTTATGAATAAAGTTTAGAACCCTCTCAACCCTTTGTTTAATGTGGGTACATTTTATAATCTGTGAACTTTCATTAATTTGTTTGGTTAATCTCGTATTTTAAATATCTGGCATTAGTTATAATAAAAAACTTTATTGTTAAATGTATAAGTCAATCAAAATTCTCTTCTGGTGATTATCCAAGTCCATAAAACATGAAAATTTAAGACATAATAATACAAATAAATATAAATATTTATCTTTAATTAAATTATATTGATTTGAAATTATATTGAAAATATAAAATTTTGAAAAAATTATAACGGAAATTTGATATTATAATTTTAGTAAATATCTATAAGATTAGATTTTGTATAAATTCTATTGTTAAATAAAGAGCCGTACTTAGGATAAATGATGCATATGGCAAATACAGATCTTGCGCCACTATTGTGATATTTTTTTAGGAACAAAATATTTCATCTTGCACTTTACCATTTTTTAAAATGATTCTCTATTGATTATGTAGTTTTTTAATACCTATATTTATATCTATATAAATATTTCTAAGTTAGGTGTTTTGTCGCGCGCCCCTTCAAATTGGCGCCCATCGCACGTGCCATGCCTACTTTACTTTAATTACGCATACCTTAGTTATGCCACTGGTTAAATAAGTATTTATTTTTTGAATATTTTATTATTTTATTATTCGATTATTATTAAAAAAAAAATTACCAAAAAGTATTTATTTGTATATAAACTTATAAAAATAAATATATAAAAATAATCAATGGATGACTTCTTTAATAGAATCAACGTGCATTAATATAAAGTTAATCGAATTCTAGAAATAGATGCCAAAATTTCAAATAAAAGTTCAATTTTATCTAATTATATCATGCGTAAATCATTCTATATAAAATGCATGAAAAGCAATTGCAAAAACAAATATATTTTCCTATTTATCATTTATAAAATTTTACACTCCATGCTCTTTTGAATTTTATTTTAAATATATTTAAATGACTGACAAAAAAAAAATAGATGAATTAAATATTATAATAAAATTGAATCCACTTTCATGAAATGAAATATCAAAAAAATAAAGATATGGAAGGGAAAAATATCGTTTTATTATTTATTATTATTAAATAAATTCTAAACATTCACAAAAGAATATCATAAAGTGTGAAAAAAATGTTAATTAAATTAGAATCTCCATCAAATATAAAATGTTAAAAAAAAATAATTCAATTGGAATTGAACTGTTCTTTTAGTTAACTGGTTAAAAACAATTTCAATTTAATCGATAAATTTGGTGGGGGTGGAGAAGTTTTTGAAGAGATCTATCTTCTCTAACCTTTCATTTTGTTGAATCTATTCATATGTATTTTTAATAATATAGTTTTTGGTTATATCAATAAAGAATATAGAAAAAAATGCATAATAGCTCTACGAAAATCAAATTGGATATTCGAAATCACATCAACCACCAACCCACGACGACTGCATCTGCATGCTCAGCGTTAAGCGTTCTTTTGATTTAATTTAATTTTCTGAAGGTATTTCCTAATAAAATCTGACGGAATGAATTAGTGGACTTACTTGAGTGCTACGGTGTTGGGCGCTCCTCTAGGACGGATAGAAAACAAAAAGAATCTAATAAATATTCTCTCCTAATCATAAAATCGCTTGTTTCTAAATAATATAGGAAACAAAATTCAAATGTATTTTATTTTTTCTTCCCTTTCACTCTCTTTATATAAATATATATTAATAATCATAATAAATTATCAATTCAAATACATATTCATCAAATGACAACAGGAAGATGGTATCACATTCAAATTAAACTGAATTTTCTATATAATATTTTGAATATAAATATAGAAAGAGAGAAAAAGAGATTGAAAAAATTTAAATTGAAAAAATATTCTCGACCATAGTGATATTGATAATAATAATAATAAGTTTAAAAGAAAATTTAAATTTTTCAAAATGAAAATTTTTTTTTATAAAATATTTCAAACAAACATGAATAGGATAGTTTCATATGTTTTATATTTTTAAGTAAAATATTAAAATAAGCAATTCATGCAAAATGAAAATAAACCGTTTTTGTTCATCTTTTTTTTTATTTATTAAATATTTACAAAAACTATAGTTAAAAATTATGTTGTGAGTCTGAACATAAAATAATTTTTTAATCGAGAATTTTTGTAACTTGGAACTATAAAATAATATTATCACATTTTCATTATTAAAAATAAACAGGACAAAATTTATAATTTTGAGAATAGTTTTGCTTTAACAACTTTTAAATCTATGGATATTATGTGGTAACTTAAGCGGAGGATAATTAACGTCACTCCATGTGATAATATTCTTAATTTTTAATAATTAATTTTTAATTACTTTTAAAAATAGCTTACGAGGATTTGATGTTATATTATAAATACAAAATCTAGCAACTCCCTTAACTATATCTAAAAATCCCTTTTATGTCAAAATTGGTAATTATAAAGTTTCCCCTACTTCACTACAATCAAAATTTACAAGTGAATTCCTTGTTTTATTCTAAGAAGCTTTTTCAAATAACAAAATCTTCGGTCTCTTCTTGTTTCATAGATAAAAGTTATTGAAATTTTAATATTAAACGTCAAATTCCATCGACATCGTTACTAATTATAGAATATGATTGGCTGATTTGAAGCAGTATGCTGAAAAAAGACCTACATACATAGAGAATATAATATTTTTTTTAAAAAAAGAAAATCACTTTCAGTTTTAATTTTTCTAGGTATAACAAGTTCAGACTTGTCCATGAATGACTTAGCTCACTCAACTACGACTTAGATTATAATTCGGGGCCGCTTGCGGCCCGTCGTAAAGCTGACGCAGGAAGAACGTTGCATGACGTCGCGATATAATCTACCGGCGGGTCATCTACCCGCTGAATTCGCTATAAGGACTTTTTAATTAATTAAAATTAAATAATATGCTTTCGTTAGCTTTACGACGGGTCGCAAGCGGCCCAGAACTTTAATCTAAGCAGAAGTTTTGTGTGACTAGAAGAGACCGACCCTTTTGTTATTTGAAAAAGTTTCTTGCATAAAATATGGGATCCATTTTCAGTTCAAAATATTTTGATTGCGACTTAAATGTAGTTATTTGGAGAAAAATATTTCCAAAAACAATAGCTTTAATTTATTAAATTAATATAAATCTGTAAATCCATAAAACCAAACAATTTGCTTGAATTAATTCGAGCCCTCAACTTGCACATTTAAGCTCTATTAAAATTAAATAATTTCAAAAGTTTTATAAAATATATTCGATAGAAATATAAATAAATGAGGTTATTTTAATATTAAGTAATTATTTCCGCTTAAAGAGATCTCCTGCAAGGGGCATCCATTCTAGGGGAAAAATTTAAACTAGATAATATTAACTTCCCCTTAAATTATTAAATCAAGTCTCTTTAGTGGCATCATTATTTTCTGATGAAATTATAAAATAAATTCGAGATAAAATTATTGACTTTATTCCAATATAAGAAAATAAATCAATTAGAAATAAATATTTCAATATTTCAATAATTCATTAATATTTCTGTGTGAATTCTTTTTTTTTTTATTCCAATTTATCTTTTTTAAAAAAAGCACGAAGACCTATGATTTTGAAATGATATTGACGGGAAAAATCTATATTTCATAGAAAGAAGACATATTGATGGTTTAAAATAAATTGGAAGGTTATAGGATAAGTCTCAGCAACAAAAAGTATCTGATAAAAAAGAGGCACCTCATTTCTACAAGTGATAGACATTATTTGAGAAAAAGAAAACCAATTCAAAGATTTATTCCAATTAATCATTAATTTTATCAAATAAAATCCATATTTTATATCATATTTATATTTGTAAAACAAAACAAAAATGAAATAAAATTTTTATGTGTTCAAATATAAATGTATTCTAACTTAGTATGTCCACATTTTTTTTATATAATATACATAAAATTTATCTTTATAAAATATTATTTTAGAAAATTTATGAGAACTTTAATATATGATAGAGGTTATAAATTAGTATCATAAAAATGGAAAGTAAGTATATATATATTTGAGTGATAATATATGTATATACATTTTATAAGCATGTTTGAATATCCTAAAAAAAAAGCTTTGAGAAAGGATTTCTATAAAATGATTTCAAAAGTTGAAGTTAATATTGTTTTTTTATTTGCCAATATATAGAAGGCAATGAAGGGCTTTTGACTTCACTGAATTAAATGGTTCAAAAGAGAAATTTTTATTTCGAAATAATGTGTCCGTTTATAATGAAAAAAAAAAACTATTTAAATTGAAATTGATATGAAGTGACGACTTTTTTTTTAATTTCCATTTTTTTATAATTTAAATACAGTTAAATAAAAAAAAGCATTTATATATTGGTGGTTATTATTATTAAATACGTCTATAACCCTAATATGGAAATATATTTTAAAAAATTAATTTAAATATTTATAATAAACGATCGTTGCTAATTTTTTTTATTGTAGAATGAATTAAGTCCACTTTTAATAGATTTCAGAGATTACTAAAAATATTAGTATTTTTAAGAATTGTTTAAAATTTCAAAACATTATAAAACAACCAAAACATTTAATTGTTTACTCTGTTTATATTAACACACTATGAGCGGGGCGGGTATTTATACCCGTTGCGGGGACTGCCACTTATAAGCGGGGCGAGTATTTATACCCGTTGCCACTTATATGAGGGATATATATTAGTTATCGTTTAAAATAAGTAATTTTAAGTGAGACAAGGGAAAATATATATTATATAAGTGACAACGGGTATAAATATCCGCCCGCTTATAAGTGGCAGTCCCCGCAACGGGTACAAAAACCTGCCCTGCTCATATAGTGTGTTAAACGACAAATATTAGATAAATATAAATTCCTCTTTTATTTAAAATCTCTTACAGAGGAGTATTCTTTCTCATTTTCAGGAAGTTAACAATAAGTATTTAGAATTTTAAATGAGAATTTCATAATTATAAAATAATAATTAAAACAATATTAATATTAAAATCATACTTAATGTATAATAGTTACTTAATTCAATTTCAATTCAATTTTCTTTTGTTATATTAATTTTAGTGACCAGCAATATATTCTCGAAATGTTATTATGTTATGTATTTCAATTAAACTGAGTCATTTTTTACCTGATCAAATAATCCTAATAATAAGCTCAAATTCTTTTTAGATTTAATGATCAATCAAAATAATAAATTAATTTATTAAGGGCCTTATTGAAATTATATTAATTTTATTTTACAAAACATATTAATATGTTAGTAATAGTGAATCGATTCACGCTTAACTAGGTAATATTCATTTAGAAAAATAATATGAAAAAAAAATAAATGTTTTATGTACCGTATTAAACTTGAAAAAGGAAGGCTTCCCCTTTAGAATGACATTTACCAAGTAAACTAATTAAAATTTTAATCAGGTGAATGATATCAATATAGATATATATTCAATCAAAATAGAAATATAATGATCTGACTTTTTAAAACTCATCATGTTTTAAATATAATAGGTCGTTAAAATGAAGATGGTCATACGGTCTGTTTGAGAATTATATAAATTTAAAAAAAAAAAACCTCCGACTTTTGTAAATCCTCTACATCAAGTCAGTTATATTAAAAATCTGGAGTGTCTCCACTCGACTTTTAATTGGATTAATTAATATATTATATTTAAATTAAATTATAAATTAAAATTAATAATTAATATTTATTAAACCGGCGCGTGTTTGGCTCTTTGTTGATGGCACCACGTCACGTGATTGCCAGTCAACGTGTTAAATTTATTCCGGTACTTTCAGCGATTCAATTAAGCTGAAATTCTATATATAGCAGTTTTATACAATTTTTAATCATGTGAAAAACTATCAAATATATATCTTTATTTTTACGGTCAGTTTAGAGAAAAAAAAAAAATGAAAACTTCCCAATTTTGATCCGGATTAATTCCGTTCTATATACCCTAGCTAGAGACTTCAACCCGGGCCCACGGGAATGTGGATTAACACAGTTAACCAACACCCTACGGGGCGTCATTTTATTATATAAATATAATAATATAAAATAATGATATTAACATAAATTAGTGCACAAAAGAAAGAAGTAATACAGATGTATCTTATATGGTAGACAAAGTCACCTTGTAAATTGAAACAAGTGTCTCAGGGGTTCCAGAGACGATATACACTGGGTTAGGAAGCTCAAGGAATAGTTGGGGAACCAATTATATGTATCAATGTGTGATGTGCCACATCTACATGAGTATGAGCATTATTATGAAAGAGTATAACCTCTTGTAACAGCATGCTACTTATGCTGTTATTGATATTCTGTCTCACAAAGTACATAGCAACAATGACAGCCCTGTCCGTAGATAACCATTCCAATAGTAGAGGCCATCGACCTCTAATTGTAAGAAACATACAAATATCATTAATCCATTTTTCAAACCGACCCTATGCTCACTTTCATCTGCTTGACCAATATAATTAAAAAATAAAAATATGTATGTGAAAATTGATTTTAGTTAAATCTTCTACTGAAAGCAAATAATTACATAAACCTTCTTAAAATCTAATTATCACTTGTAGTCCCCCCTCCTCAGAAAGCAAAATATTAAATAAATTGTTAAAAGATTAATTGCAAAAAGATGGTAATAATTGCTTTAATCATAAAATTTTCTGAAAAATATACCTTTTCTGTTCTAAATAGAATATTTTAACCTAAACTCTCAAGATTTTAACGAGTAATAATATTTGAATATATTATTTATTGTTTTAATTATTTTGTTTGTATATTTTTTTTAATAATAAATTTAATAAAATAATTATGTTTCCAGGTTGTTATCGAATATTGTTTTGTTGAACATATAAATATTCAAACACAAAAATAATTTTTAATTTTTAAGCTAGAATGGAGGTTGATGTGCAAAATATCTTATATTCACTTTGTTAAGACCATGAAAATGCGATTTCTATTGGATATAGTATATCTTACTAAGATTATAGTGAGATAAGTTTATTAACGATTGAATTAAATTGGATAAAATTTTATTATTAAATTAAAATTCTATAGTCTTTTAAGATGGAGATTCTAAAGTTACAGAAATAATAATAAAAGATATTATATATTATATTATTCTGATAAGAATTTATCAGTTTATTTTTTTTTTCAATCACAATTGATGATAACCTTTTCACAGATCAGTAAAAAACATTTTATTATTATGACTCCCGGCATCAAATTGTTCAAAACACCGAATGATAAAAAGTAAATTCAATTGGAAGTGACTATTAAATTTGAAATAGAACGTACTCAAGGGTCTGTCTATTTATATTGTATTTTACATTATATCCCATTTTTGATATCAGCATGTTTAGAATAACAAAAAAATTCACAATGTCGAGAAATATCTTGGTTATTTTATGAAAATGTTTATTGCGATCGATTATTTGATTACCTGGTAGCCAGAATGGAGGCGGCGGAAGATGCAGCACTTCCTCCTCGACAACCACGGGACCTGGATTCGTACATAATAACGGCCAGAGGACCCTCCTGAGACTTTAAATACTTCGACATGCGCACGTAGAGGTAGGAGATGAGACCCAAAGGGAAAATATACCTGTAAAAAAAATTTAAATTAAATTTAGAATATTCAAAATTTTGTTGTTTTTTTTTTTAAATTTATACCATTTATTCATATTATACATTTTTCTTTGTAATAATATTCAAGCTCTCATCTAAGATATATTTAGATGAAAAATAAATATATATAATCATATTAATCTATCTCGGGGCACTAATGTACTCGAAATTTCTTAGATGAATCAACTACTTTCCTCCAGCCATCCCTGAGCCACTTCAATTTCCTCGCCATGTTCATACTTCACACCTCGTTCTCGATTTTTTACTGATTTATAATTGTAATAATTGAAAAATCCATATCAATTTATGTTTACCTTTAGAAATAATAAATTAACTAAATGCGATTTAATTTTTTAAATCCTCTTTCATTACTTTATAAAAATAATCGGATAAAAATCAAATAAAGATCATATTAACTTTATAAATTTGAAATTGACAAGATTTTATATTTATTTTTCATGACACGGATTTAAAAAGTGATTTATAAATTGAACAATGAATTGGAATTTATTAAAGCAAAATATGTTCGTATTTATTATTATTTTCTTTTATAATAGATTATTATATGTTAAAACAAAAAACAATAGACGTTTTTTTGGCTATTTAATTATTTAGCCTTTGAAATTGTGATAAAAGTGTTTTGATAATAAATAATTAACTATTAATTAACGAAGTTTTTTAGTTTATAAAAAATTATTCTCATAAATGCTTATGATTAATCAGATGTATTATAAAAATTAAGTGTAATCTGAAAAGTTTTTAAGTTCTATAACCATGGAAAATGTCAGAATACAAAAAATAAATTTCTCAGTCACTAATCAATGATTAAATATTTAATGAAATGGTCTTTAGATCAAAGTCATTGAATTAGGGCTTATATAAAGATTTACAGAGTTTTCCCCTTATTTAAACACAAAGAGATGTTTTCCATCGGTGGTCATACTATAAATTATGATATGATAAAAATGCTATATTTCTTCTAAGCTCAGTTTAGCAATCATATCGGTTCTTCGTTGCTAAGCAACAATTCATAATTCTTCACAGTTTAACTTTTATGACTAAACAAGAATAAATTCATTGCTTCGCTATTTTATGTGAACTCATTTTAAATAAAACATTAATTCATTCTATTATGAATTTATTTAAACATTCTTTATCAGCATATAAACTAGTAAAATAACAACTATTACTGAAAATAAAATCTTGGGTTTGCAATTTTTAAGCTTAAAATATGTAAAACAAATAAATATAAAATTGTTAATTTTTACTATCTCGAAAGAAGAGATAGTATTGCGATCACGAAAATTTTCGATGTTGAGATTTTGATGTTTTTATACGTTTTGAAGGTTCCTGAATCATTTTCACTAAGGTTGAGAAAAATGCCTGTGTGTGGGGGGGGGGGTATGTAGACAAGATTACGAAAAAACGGTTTGAGCTAGAATAATTTGGTACACGGGCAATTCAAAATTTGTAGCTTTCTATCAACTTTTGTAGTTCATCCGGAAGAGGGTCATTATCCTTGCCACTTTTTCATTTTTTTTTACCTCTAAACTGACTGTAAAAACAAGATATATGTTTGATAGTTTTTCACATGATTAAAAATTGTATAAAACTGCTATATATAGAATTTCAGGTTGATTGAATCGCTGAAAGTACCAGAATTGATTTTTTAACACTGCAAATCTCACGTGCCAACACGTGACAAAGAGCCAAACATGCTCTGGTTTAATAAATATTATTTATTAATTTCATTTTATAATTTAATTTAATTTAAATTAATATATGTTATTTAATCCAATTAGTCGAGTGGAGACACTCCAGCTAATTTATTTTATTATATTAAAATAAAAATTTTAGATTTGATTCAAAATATATTTTTATATATAATAATAGTTTCATATAAATTGTAGCTGAATAAAATGATTAGTAGAATGATTGCTTGATGTGAATGATATTATTATTGAAAAAGAGAAACAAATAAATTTTTAGAAAAAACAGCTAAAGAAAAAAAAGATTTATTCATATTGAAATGAGAATAATGAATGAATTTAAAATATTTCAAAAATCACATATATAATTTTAATTAATATTTTATTAATAAAAATTTCTCAATGCGTGGACAAACATAGTTGGAATTGTTATCTATTGTTGAATGAAAAACGGTAAAATAGGAAGACAATATATAAATATATAATAGATATGAAAGAATTAGAGAATGGAATTTGAATGGAGGAGGTTCAAGAATAGTGAAAATTGGAGAATTGTGATTATTATTCGAAACCTTTCGAGATTTATTGATATTTTAGAATATAATATAAGTATATAAATTTTAATTTATAATAATACTATCGAAAATTAGCTGGAATGTCTCCACTCGACTATCTGGCAATTTGAATTGGATTAAATAACATAATATTTATATTTAAATTAAATGTAATTAATTATAAATTATAAATAATAAATATTAAACCAGCGCATGTTTGGTTTTTTATTGATGGCACCATGGCACGTGTTGGCGCGTGAGATTTGAATGAATGATCGATTCTATTTTGATGATGATTGCACTTGAAGTGAAGTGAAATAATAGAAATAGGCAATGTGATGATCAGTGGCGTAACTAAGGGGGGGGGCAGGGGGGACATATGTCCCCGGGCGCCAAATTTAGGGGGCGCAAAATTAGGGAAGCCAATTTGGAACAAAAGAAGAATTAATATTTAAAGTTAAACTGTATTTTGTGTAAGCCAATAAATATTATTTATACGCTTATTAATATCTGTTAAACCTGTTTCGTTATTCGTCATTAATATTCTTTAAAAAAAAATTAAATTAAATATATATATATAAGAAAGGGGGCGCTAATTCTGAGTTGCCCCCAGGCGCAATAACCTCACGGTACGCCACTGGTGATGATAAAATACAATTAGAAATATACTATAAAATATATAATATAATATAATTATAAAAACCATATAGTAAATATATTAGTATAATTAATTACATATTTATTTTACTTTTACATATTTATATAGCTATGCATTTTATAGAAAATTAAAGACATTCTTTAAGTAAATTTGAAAAGTGCTCCTTTTAAAATGATATTTCTGTAAATAGTCTAAAGTTAAAAATATGTATAAACACATATATTTATAATTTAGGATGGAGAGGAATAGCGAATTACTTAAGAGAGTCAAACCAATCATTTATCCACTCAAAAAATATTTAATATTGAGAAGAGAGCAGGCCATTCTGTCCCGTTTCAGAATAGGTCAATGGAAATCTGAAAGAAAATACCACTTGGCGCATATTTGATATGAGAGACACCGTTCTTGTCGAATGCTCATCGTATAAATCGGCAAGAAGGTTATGAATATCATATTAGGATAGGTTGAAAATTTTGAGAATTTGTTTTTTTCTGGATAGGTTTAATTGTTTTACAAAGTATTTCATTATTTATTTAATTAATTTATTTATTAACTATTTATTTATAAATATAAATTGTTGTTTTGTTGTTATTAATTATTGTAGTATAGTTTATTGTAGTTACAACTTTTTTACTATCTCGTAAGAGATAGTATTGCGATCACGAAAATTTTCGATGTTGAGATTTTGATGTTTTTATACGTTTTGAAGGTTCCTGAATCATTTTCATTAAGGTTGAAAAAAATGTCTGTGTGTGTGTGTGTGTATGTGTATGTGTATGTATGTAACCAAGATTACCCAAAAACGGTTTGAGCTAGAATGATGAAATTTGGTACATGAGCATTATTCCAAATTCGTAGTTTTCTATCGACTTTTGAGAAATGTAGCTCAACCGGAAGAGGGTCATTACCTACAACGTTTTGATTTTTTTCCTCTAAAGTGACCGTAAAAATAAAGATATATGTTTGATAATTTTTCACATGATTAATAATTGTATAAAACTGCTATATATAGAATTTCAGCTTGATTGAATCGCTGAAAGTACCAGAATTAATTTTTTAACACTGCAAATCTCACGCGCCAACACGTGCCATGGTGCCATCAATAAAAAACCAAACATGCGCTGGTTTAATATTTATTATTTATAATTTATAATTAATTACATTTAATTTAAATATAAATATTATGTTATTTAATCCAATTCAAATTGCCAGATAGTCGAGTGGAGACATTCCAGCTAATTTTCGATAGTATTATTATAAATTAAAATTTATATACTTATATTATATTCTAAAATATCAATAAATCTCGAAAGGTTTCGAATAATAATCACAATTCTCCAATTTTCACTATTCTTGAACCTCCTCCATTCAAATTCCATTCTCTAATTCTTTCATATCTATTATATATTTATATATTGTCTTCCTATTTTACCGTTTTTCATTCAACAATAGATAACAATTCCAACTATGTTTGTCCACGCATTGAGAAATTTTTATTAATAAAATATTAATTAAAATTATATATGTGATTTTTGAAATATTTTAAATTCATTCATTATTCTCATTTCAATATGAATAAATCTTTTTTTTCTTTAGCTGTTTTTTCTAAAAATTTATTTGTTTCTCTTTTTCAATAATAATATCATTCACATCAAGCAATCATTCTACTAATCATTTTATTCAGCTACAATTTATATGAAACTATTATTATATATAAAAATATATTTTGAATCAAATCTAAAATTTTTATTTTAATATAATAAAATAAATTAGCTGGAGTGTCTCCACTCGACTAATTGGATTAAATAACATATATTAATTTAAATTAAATTAAATTATAAAATGAAATTAATAAATAATATTTATTAAACCAGAGCATGTTTGGCTCTTTGTCACGTGTTGGCACGTGAGATTTGCAGTGTTAAAAAATCAATTCTGGTACTTTCAGCGATTCAATCAAGCTGAAATTCTATATATAGCAGTTTTATACAATTATTAATCATGTGAAAAATTATCAAACATATATCTTTATTTTTACGGTCACTTTAGAGGAAAAAAATCAAAACGTTGTAGGTAATGACCCTCTTCCGGTTGAGCTACATTTCTCAAAAGTCGATAGAAAACTACGAATTTGGAATAATGCTCATGTACCAAATTTCATCATTCTAGCTCAAACCGTTTTTGGGTAATCTTGGTTACATACATACACATACACATACACACACACACACACAGACATTTTTTTCAACCTTAATGAAAATGATTCAGGAACCTTCAAAACGTATAAAAACATCAAAATCTCAACATCGAAAATTTTCGTGATCGCAATACTATCTCTTACGAGATAGTAAAAAAGTTGTAACTACAATAAACTATACTACAATAATTAATAACAACAAAACAACAATTTATATTTATAAATAAATAGTTAATAAATAAATTAATTAAATAAATAATGAAATACTTTGTAAAACAATTAAACCTATCCAGAAAAAAACAAATTCTCAAAATTTTCAACCTATCCTAATATGATATTCATAACCTTCTTGCCGATTTATACGATGAGCATTCGACAAGAACGGTGTCTCTCATATCAAATATGCGCCAAGTGGTATTTTCTTTCAGATTTCCATTGACCTATTCTGAAACGGGACAGAATGGCCTGCTCTCTTCTCAATATTAAATATTTTTTGAGTGGATAAATGATTGGTTTGACTCTCTTAAGTAATTCGCTATTCCTCTCCATCCTAAATTATAAATATATGTGTTTATACATATTTTTAACTTTAGACTATTTACAGAAATATCATTTTAAAAGGAGCACTTTTCAAATTTACTTAAAGAATGTCTTTAATTTTCTATAAAATGCATAGCTATATAAATATGTAAAAGTAAAATAAATATGTAATTAATTATACTAATATATTTACTATATGGTTTTTATAATTATATTATATTATATATTTTATAGTATATTTCTAATTGTATTTTATCATCACCAGTGGCGTACCGTGAGGTTATTGCGCCTGGGGGCAACTCAGAATTAGCGCCCCCTTTCTTATATATATATATTTAATTTAATTTTTTTTTAAAGAATATTAATGACGAATAACGAAACAGGTTTAACAGATATTAATAAGCGTATAAATAATATTTATTGGCTTACACAAAATACAGTTTAACTTTAAATATTAATTCTTCTTTTGTTCCAAATTGGCTTCCCTAATTTTGCGCCCCCTAAATTTGGCGCCCGGGGACATATGTCCCCCCTGCCCCCCCCTTAGTTACGCCACTGATCATCACATTGCCTATTTCTATTATTTCACTTCACTTCAAGTGCAATCATCATCAAAATAGAATCGATCATTCATTCATTCATTAATAATTTTGTGCAATATCGGAAAAGATACTTGATGTGGAATAGAAAATGGCAGAATCGAAAGGTTAATTGATCAAATGAGAAAAAACTCAAGGCTAATGGAATGGAACTCAGCTGTTATCGATCTTTCTATTTCTAACATTTTTAAATTTAATTATTAAAAAAGCTTTCGGGAATTAGCATGACTTATTAGCATCTATGTAATCAAATTAGAATAAGAGACTTTTACAAAGAAAAAAAAATGGTAACATAAAATATTGACATTACAAATTGGAAAAAAATCCTTATTTATTCAACTGTGTGAAAATTTTAAAAATCTGTTTAGCCCTAAATTCATTATATATATATATATATAGCAAAAAGATAATATTCAATTATTTTAATAAAATTGATTTTTTTTTACATGTAGGTAGAATAACATTAAGAAATTAAAATTTAAAAAATTCAATTAAATATATAAAATATAAGAAAACCATCCAAGTACGAAATGAGCTGATAATATAAAAAGGTAGGTAATATAAGGATATTGGGAGAAAAAATATACTAGAATAGAAATGGAGATAACTAAGAACATTTTGAGAAATTTGGTTTCTATGAGAATGAGCTTTTTTATCTATAGGATTATCCTCTAAATAATTTTTTTACCAAATGATTTATATATAAATAAAATGTTAGTTGAATTATGAATATCATTATTAATTTAAATATCTCATTAAATAATTTCAAAACTTTATTAATTATAAAAGAGTTGTTCATTTATTGTGTGCATCTTTCTATTGTATTTAAACTTTTGATGAAAAGATGTTGACATTCACTGGAAGTTTATACTCAATTTTAAAACAACAAATGATTTGAGGCTTTAACACCCCAAAGCAAGGAAATGACGAAATATTAATATTTATTTATACATTGTCAATCTTAATTTAATTATTTGTTTTAAATAAAATTGAAATTTCAATTTAGTTATTTGCAAGTTTTATCATTAATAATTACATTCATGTCAATCACTTCATATTTTTGCACTTGGTTTTATTAAAAAAAAAATAAAATTTTTATATATAATTAATTAAAACAAAAACAAATAAGCAATTTGTGAATGAATTTATATCATTTAAGAAAAAGTTCTAGATTTTAAAGCACAAATAAAATTGATTTATTTGATTATAGCAATTCGATCATCCATTTTAAATTAATATTTTAGTAATTTTATTGAGTTTTGATATGTAATATTCAATTGGAATTCATTTTTAATCAAATTTAATACATAAATCTATTTTTATGAAAGAATTAATTTAAGGTAGTTTGTGACCCAAATGACTTAAACTTGACCCTATATTTTTTATATTTATTAGAAAGATTATAATTAAATACACCTATAGAAAAAAAATCAGATTTTTTTTACCAGATAAGAGATATAATTAATTAAAGTTATGCAAAAATACATGAGCTCTTATGAGTGTCCTTGTTCAACACCTCGGAAATTGAGGGTTTGTAAGAAATTGACACACTTGACCCCATAAAAAAACTTTCTAATAGATAAAACGGTATCTCAAACATATACTGTAAAAATTTTAAAACGATTTACCACATAGTTTTAATTTAATTAATTTTTTTAATATTAACATGTGTTCTTCTACCTCTGTTGTTTATTCGACTAAGGTAATGGCACCAATAGATGACATTTTAAGCGCTCTTGTCGCTATTTTCTTTTATAAAACCGAAACTATACGTCTCACAAAAAAAATCTTTTGGTTATTATAAAGCTTATCTTACCTTTTATCACCAGGATAAATATTTTAAACTTTTATATGAGTTTAATAGGAAATATAATTTTTTTTCAAAGTAATCAAATGGAACCTATAGATGACACCAAAAATTTTGGTGGAACCTAATGATGACAATTATGGAACCCAAAGATGACATCTACTTTTTTTCACTTCGCTTGCTCTCTTTATCTTCAACTTATTTATTTACAAAGTAAAACATCTTTCCAACACCTTGTTGCTGATTTAACTTTAGTTATAATAAAAAAATCAGGTTTCATATAATGATACATTAGATATATTTATTGTGATTAATTTTATTTTTAGCTGATTATTATAATAAAATAAAAAATTGATTTTAAACAAATCTTTTTTTTAATTATGCATTTTTAATTATACATTGAGAACAGAGTAATTTAAAAAAAATTTCAAAAAAATAGTGTATGAAGTTCTGGAACAGAAAAAAATTTTCTGACAATGAGAAACACAGCGTCACCTTTAGGTTCCTATATCAATTCAGACATGCAACTTGGTGGAATTATATAAAATTATCTCCTCTTTACAGCTATTAATATAATAGATAATTTTTTTAAAAACCTACTTATAGCTGACATTGCTGTCATCTATAGGAAAAACAATTTTTAGGGGCACCTATAGATAACACCGTTGATAAAAAAGATACTTTTAAAAATTAGGTGTTTAAATTGAAGTGATTTATATCTATATTAAGTCTATTTTATAATGTAGTTATTAAATTCTTGATAAATATGAAAATAAAAATATAAAATACTAATTAAGAACATTAGTTAGCTTAAGGTTATCTTTAAGATTTGTTGAAAAAATCAATTGTTGACGATCCGGTCTGCTTTTCAAGTTAAAAGAAAAAAAATAGGGCGACTTATTGTATTGTTGTAGGATATCTCAGGTGGTGGAAAAGCATAACTATCATTTAAAAAAAAAATTTCCGCGTATGTTTTAAAATTTGCTTATTTTTTTAGTTTAAATTCAAAAGTGTCATCTATAGGTGCCATGTCATCTATAGGTGCCATTACCTTAGGGGAAAATGGCGGCTCCAGCAAGCGCGATATAAGTTCAAATAATAACTAAAATTTTTTAATATACTTATAAATGGTACAAAACAATTAAAGAATATTAAACATTAATAAATATAAAAAAATATTTGTTATACTTTTTGGTTCAATTATAGTTTATTATAGTTCAAATTCCAACCTAAAAATCATTTAAAGTTGATACATCTAGTTACACCTGAGTACTAGTCAATTAATATTTTATTTATTACATTATTATAATTATAACTTATATAAAAATGAATCGAATAAATTCTTATGTGAATTTTCATTAATTATTATAGCATGCTTTGGATAATTATTTGTAAAGAAAAAGTTATTTTTATGACTTCGGAATGCGGAACACAAACTACCTTAAGTAAGAATTATCTAGGAATTCTATATTATAATATAAGCAGGTATTTCTTATTTATTTGTCCCTTTTAATTTAAAAAATGAATACAAATTTACATAATTGATATTAGATGTATATACATAGTAATAAAAGTAAATAGGAAATCAAATTGGTAATATATATTTAATGTTTTTTATATAGATAATCGGAAATATATATAATAAATAATAAAAATATATTCTCAGAGAAAAATCGAGCATATTACTGTTAACATCCGGCAGAGTTTCTCAAATGTCGTAAAAATTTGTTAATTTATTTTTCGTGAGAATTATAAATAATTTTTATGAAGACTGAAAGACATGAGGTAAACACATGATTGAGTAAACTAATATAATCGCCTGTTAATTATGCAACCAGAAAACAAAAAATTAACATTTTAAACAAAATTCCTTATGAAATTGTAGGACTAAAATGAATCTTTGAAACTAATCTCTTTCTTTTATTGATCTATTCATTAATTCAAAAATTAATAATAACTATAATTCCCCACTAATATTACAATTAACAAGATATTTTTCTGTTTAGAATATACTCATATTGTAATTATTTGTTGTTTCTTTAGACTTATACTTTATATATGCAATAAATATATAAATATAAATTAAGTAGATAATTAAACTTTAGAAAAATTTATCTTTGCAAAAAATTTAGGTTAAAATGAGTTCATTTGTAACTCTAAGGTTTTCCTTTAAGGTGGTAAATAGGTAGTTTATGGTAAGCTTTATTCTACAACCTTTTTTTCTTTTTTTTTTATAAGAACTCTTTTTCGAAACCTTATCTACCTTCCATATAAAAGGAAAATTTATTGGTTCGTATCCTACGCTTTCGTAAATGAAAGTCACGCCGCACCCAGTCAAAAGGCTTTCTTAAGGTATATCTAATAGAAAAAAAAGAATAAAAATTGATTTGCCTCTCAGCAATAAGAAGCTATGAAGCTATATATTGAATTCCATATCAAATTGATACCATTCCTTTAGAATAATCGTCGAAAATGTGTAAATGTCAATTTACACAGAGAGAAAATTGATAAATGAAATAACGACATCTGTTAGAACAATCCATTGTATATATAAATAAATGACAGGTGTGAATATTGTAAATGGTAAACTAGTAACAAATGTCTAATGCTCAACTTTTTGTGATCTTTATTATAAATGTATATATGTTAGTAAAATTATTAAAATATATGTTCTTTAATTCATTGTAAGAGAAATAAGTGAATGTCAATTAATATTAGTAGATAAATGATGATCATGATATTAATAATGTAATATTATTTTAATTACGAATTCAAAAGGAGATTCTAATAAATGAATGAAACAAATTTATTATACCTACTTAAATTAAAATAAAATACCTAAAATTTATTGACATAAATTACTTTTGTTGCTATTTTTTTAATAAAACCAATGCTAATACTAATAATCTTCTTCCTAATATTTGTCCCTTGCGGGATTGGATTTCTTTGGACAACCTCTAAGGGTCCTGTCCATCAATACTACGAGTTAAGCTCTTCATCCTGAGAGTCTGATGCTGGAATGGGGGGGGGGGGGGGGGGGTATTGAAGGATTTTGAATATTGAATTGGTGGGATTTGGGAATTTTGAATATGGTTTGGGACATGACTTCATCAATTGAAGGCGAGGAAAAGTCGTGACTTGCGTGAGCAGGGTTGCTTCCCTGAAGTGGAACAATCTCTATCGGGGTCACAGAGAGTGTCCACCCGCTACTCATGGAGATGGGAAAAAATTTACTTTAAATTAATTTGATTAAAAATTTTGTTTCTCGAACACATAACGCCTGTGGTTTGCTATTTGAATGGACTACCTAATAAGCTATCCTGCTCCCCAAACGCTAATATTAATAAATTAATATATAATAATAACAAATAATAATTTTCATCTACAATAAAATAATTTAATTGAGTGATAAGAGTAATTTCTAATTTCAGCATATACTATAAATAAGATTTAAAACAAGTAAAAAGAAAATTTAACAATTGTCACATTTAAAATGCAATATTTAAAAAATAAACATCAAATCTATTTATAAAGCATCAATTTAAATACATATTTGATTGGTTAATTAATTTTTAGTTTTCTTTTTTTTCTTTCTATAAGTATTTAGGCTTTATTTAGGAATATGTATACAAGGATTCATTCACTTCTTACAAAAGTACCTCAACTGTTATTTTCTTACATGTGAAGATGTAGAAATAGAATATCGAGAAGTAGAGGGTTATTCCCGCCCGGGAATTCCCGGGAAAACAAAACAAATTATTTTTCATGCTGATTATGATGCCGATAACGAAATCTTTATTTATTAACTGATATAATCGTAATAAATATAAAATACAAGTGTATATGCATACATTTGTCTTTTGATATAATTTTTTTTCCTTTTCTTTTTTCTCTCCCTTTAATTTTTCTTTATAATTTTTCTATTTTTGAGTTTTTTACAGTGAATTCTGACAGACGGCAGTTGACATTGCCAAATTATTTTGAATTTAACTTTTTTTTGTAATATATATATAGTTATATATATCTGCACGTGTAATAGAAATTGGCATAAGTTATAACTGTCAATCAACTTTTAGACCTAAAATTCGATTTCACAAGCTTGGGTCTGTTTTAATTGCCAAACCTGACACCTTTTGGTAAGGGTTCTTTATAAAATAGTTCTTGAATAGGTAACAATAATAAAATACACTATTGCTCTTGACCATTTGGAAAGAGAGTAATTCTTCTCTCACCCATGAAATTAACCCCTCTCCATCACCTGCACCTTAACTTAAATTAATATAAATAAGCTGTCGCGCGTTCAGAGCGAGTAAGGTAAAGACCTAATTATATTTTTTGATAAATAAATAAATATTATTTTTTTATTTATTCAAGAAATATATATACAATCATTCTGTATGTTATTTCAGTCTGCCTTTTTGGGTGGTGACAAAAAAAATAGCAAAAATATCCAAAAAGAAAACAAAAACAAAAAACAGCAAATCATATTTACATAATAACTAACACTCTGTAATCAACGATCATAAATGTCTTTAATCGAGGACTCACATAATCACAGACTCAGAGTTTAAGTTTTCCATCTTTTTAGATATATACAGTAAAGAAAAACCAAAATAACAAAAACAAAATACAAAAATAATGCCAAAAAAAATAAATCGAAAATAATGCAAAAAACAAAACAAAACACAAATAAACAAAAAAATAAAAAAATAAAAAGGAATAACTAATCGTTACTCCTCTAATATGAAGGATCTCAGTTTTAGGCGACATTTCCCTTGATTGCCTCTCGTTTCTAAGAGGTTATTTTCTAAACAAGTAAAAGAAAATAATTATGTTTATGTTATATCCGTGATTGCCAGTCAACGTGTTAAAAAATTAATTCCGGTACTTTCAGAGATTCAATCAAGCTGAAATTTTATATATAGCAGTTTTATACGATTTTTAATCATGTGAAATACTATCAAACATATATCTTTATTTTTACGGTCACTTTAGAGGAAAAAAATCAAAACGTAGTAGGTAATGACTCTCTTCCGGTTGAATTCCATTTCTCAAAAGTTGATAGAAAACTACGAATTTTGAATAATGCCTGTCTAGCGAGATAGGTTTTGTTAATAAAAGATATATTGTATTTTTAAATATAAGAATATTTATTATATATGATAATATATACAGATGAACTTATAGGTGAGTGAGTATACTGCTTGCGTGTGTTAATCGCTCAGCATTGGAATAAAAAGTGTGTGTCGTTTGACCTTGATTTGTAGATCAGCTGTTCAAAGCTAGTAGAGTGCTTTGAAGTAATGACACCAGGGGGGTTTCTTCATATTAATATATGAGACTAATTTTAAAAATACAACACAAAATTTATACCATAATTTTATAATAAATAATTGAGAATACTGTCTAATATGAATAATAAAATTAAAATATTTATATTAATATAATAATTATATAAAAAAATGATTTTTTAATATTTTTTTTAGATAAAATGTCATTTATAACACTGATTGAATCTTGAAAAATTTAGATGATTTATTTTTTAATAAATCTTATATATATATCTCATCTCATCTATTTTTATATTTTATTATATATCTATACATCTATGCTATATACATGTATTTTACTTATATTATACAATGAGAGTTAGCTCGTTTAGGAAGGTGGAGGACATGATTTCTCCATTTAAGGAGATGATAAGAGTGAGTGGAGAAATTATGAGCTAACACATGACAAGAAGGTGAACTAGACTCTGAAATAGATATCATCTTCGCAAGAAATATCTACCCGTTTTATCCTTTTATCTAATTATATTAATTGAAGATGAAACAGACTAAACGCCTCCATTTTAATCTAAATCAGAGTTTGATATTATTTTGTAAAAATCTTAAAAGATGAAAAAGTTAATGTGGGATCCGGTTCCGATTTTTTTTTTTTTATTTTTTATTTTTTTTTAAAAGACTAACGATATAGAAGATTAAAAAATTCATTACAAGAAAAACAAAAATTACTCAGGCATATTTTTATTAAAAATTGAAACTTTATTGTTTTAGCTATGATTTTTTTTCCTTTAAAATGACGGAAGACGGTCTTGTCAATGTCTTAACATTTATTAAGGTCCCAGTCATTATTAACGCATGTCGCTTCGATTTCTTTCCCTTTTTTTTATTAGAAATACAGATATGTCAAAGTGTCATTTTCGCTCCCTTAACCCAACAGCTAATCATGACTAATTGATTCCATTAAAGCGGAGAAAAATATAAGATCATTATGAATAAAGTGAATATTAAATGTTTATTTTATAATGATCATCAACTGGAAAATTAATAAAATACAAATTTTAAATATTAATGAATCTCATTAAATTGAAGAAAAAAAAAGATAAAAAATATAAATGATACTAATATTTCATTAAAGACTAGTTTTGTATCTTTGATAATTTTATTTACTTTGTACAAATGTTAAACATAATTTATCGAAAAAAAAAAATAAGAAACACTTTTCTCAAATTAAATGTATTTATATAGAATCAAAGAGAAGGTGAATAAATTAAATGGAAAAATCTTCTCTAAGAATGATATATCCTTGAAGGTTAATTAATTTAATTTGTATTGCATTGACTTCTAATCATAAAAAAATAGCATGTATTAAAATAATAAAATATTTGGAGAATTACATTCAAAGAAAAAATAATTCAAAGATTCATATTTATAGAATAAGAAATAGAGGTCAGCATTCTTTTCACAAACAATGCCCGGAAATCTTTTCATAGATATTTTAAGATTTATATTTTATAGAAAGAAAAGAAAAGAATATAACAGTCACAGACGAATAAATTTGCATTGACGCTAAGGAATTCTTTTTTTTGAAAATGGACCAAATTGTTAGAATCTGTGTATAAATATAATATCAATAGCTTTATACAACCAAGCAAGATATTAATTTTTAGAATATCCTTTCTAAATAATGTTTAAGTTGAAAATGTTTTATAAAAATCAGATATAATATTAATGAAATAGTTAGAGATTGGGACTAACATAATTCAAACGATTAATTAGTGTTATTATTATTATTATTATATTTATTACAATAAACGTTCAAGGAGAGAAGCTACAACAATTGAGGGAATAAACTATCAGAGAGTGGAATTAGAGGAGGAACAATCCGATTTTTGATTGGTACTATCTTCATTTAATAGATGAAGGTAGTATTAACCAATATCAGTTCTGCAATATGTGTCTTATACTCTTAGTTTACTGCAGCATGAAGCATATTCGTTATTTTTCTCATTTATGAGATTTGCAAGTTTCCAATGTCCTTGGTAGGTTCATAAGTTAGTAATTTCATTATCTCCCTTCCAAAAATTACGATTTGTCGAGAACATCAAAATAGTTATTTGTTTGTGAGATGATTTCATCATTGGAGTCAAATCTTTTAACGCTGACCCATTTGTTCAGGTTTGAAAACAAGAAATAGTCACTCGAGGCTAAATCCGGAGAATAGGGCGGATAAGGGAGGAATTCGTATCCCAATTCATGGATTTTCATAGAAATTCATTTTCTTCTCAAATCACGAGATAATCTACTATTAATGGATTTCAAACAAAAACTAAAAGACCCAGCTGGTTCAATTTTCGACAGGAGTCAGCTGATGCCATTTCATTTAAGAGAAGGGATATTCAAAAAGTTACGGTTTTATTGATCTGCCCTCAAGTCCACTTCCTTAGATTATCCATGTATTGGACATTAAGAGTTCAAGAAGAGTGGAAGGAATCTTCTGACTAGAATAGAAAGCTCTGAATAAAAATATAATTGATAAAATATTTTGTAAAAATTTTAATAACTCATAATCATTTCCATGTAATTGAAATTTTTTATTTATTGAATAAATCATTTTTATGTACCATATAATGAAATCATATCAGATATGCGTTTTTGCCTGTCAATAGATATTAAATAAGTAAATTAAATTATTCATAATTATAGCATTAATGAAATTTTGTATTGTAATCATGTCGTTTGGATTGATGATGATAGAAATGTAATTTATTGAAAGCATTGCTCTATTATGAAAATTGTTATAACTCTTTATAAAAAAAAATTAAAAAAAAGAGAAATTAAAATATTTTTCAATAAATTTATATATATATATATATATATTACAATCAGATCAAATTAAACATATTTAAATAAATTGATTTTTGCATACAGTAAGACCCCTATTATCCGGGATTCCAATTAACCAATTTTTATTTATATTTCTATTTTAAATATGCATGTATACGTGTATATAGGTATATACAAAAATTTAATTTGAACTTTATTTATTTTTGCTCCAATACAAATTATTAATTGTTAATTAATAAAACGTTTATATAGACATTTTTGAATGCAAAAAAAGGTTTACATGAGATTTAAACACAGCTAATAAAATTTTGTCCAGGGTCTTCACTTTTCTGTGGACCACCTCTGTCATTATTACTACGGATAATGGGAATTATACTTAATTTCAGTATTTTAAATAATGAAAATTTATTTATTAATCAGTCAATATGTAAGATTAACATTTACGGTAATATTGTAAAGGACTATAACATAATACTAATAAAATTGTTTATCATATATAGTATAATAGCTATGAAAATAACTCATTGTAATAATATTGTTTTTGTTCTGAAATGGGCGAAGTTATATTCAATAAATACATGTTCATATGCAAACCACACACAGTGCTTGACTCTAAGCAAGCTATGGAGTTTGTAAGGATCATTATAAACATGTATTTATATTCTAAAACGATTTAAATTCTGAAGATATCTTTTTCATATAAAGGAAATTTGATATAATTCTTTTTAATTTAATTCATTTTTATTAAATATTTTGAAGAAAAAAAAGTCAGTGAATTTTAATTAATTCAATATTCCCTCTTACATACCTTCTACATAGTCAAAGTCAGTATTTCTTAAATTCACTGTTAGATGCTTTTTCTTAATTTAATAAGCTAAAGAAAAATATTTTCTCATCTCAAGAGATCATTATTTAAATTAAAATATTTTTATTTCAAGTTACGATTAAATTTTTTCATATACATGAATATATATTATAATTATAATTTAAGCCCATATATAATATTTTTTCTGTTTCAAAAGTTTATTGTTGGTTAAAATTTATTATTTAAAATTTTTTACAGGAAGTATGTTTGTTTTATTGAGAGTAAATTTTTTTTTAAATAAAATATCTTAATTTTAATTTTAATTTTGCTGAAAATTAAATCAAAAAAAAAAAAAATATAACAACAAATTATTCAAAAATTATTTAGATAAATTGAATAAACAATAAATATTTACTGATCAAGGGAAAAATCTCTTATAAGGAATTATAATATAATTTTTTTTTTTAATTTATTTAAGAATTTTTTGTTTCTTCTAATTTAAACAATCAAGCTTTTTATTATAAGAGATAAAATTAATTAATTGATTGTCTCTCCCATCTAAATGTGTGTCAACTGAGGAAGAAGATTAATTGATTCGTTGAGATGTAAAATGGTTTTGTAATTAATTAGAAATATGATAAATTCCAGAATAAATATATTATATGTATAAAATTATATAAACATCACAAAATTATCTTTTAAAACATTTAATTTTTTTTTTTTTTTTTTTTTTTTGTGAAATTTGGAATTTTGTAAATTTTTTAAAATGAAATAAAAAAATATCTGGACAATTTTTCAAAAATTATTTAAAGAATTATGTTAATAAATATGAAAAAATTCGCCCTATATAATTATACTACTCCATAGTTTATTACTATATAGCTCAAAAACGGATTATTTGATTCTTACAAAATTCAAGCTATTTTTCAACATAATGACCCTCTACAGTTATGCACTGGTTTCATCTTTTTTGCAGGTTCCTAATTCCCTTGGCGAAGAATTCTTTCGGTTTACCCTTAAGTCACTTTTGAACCACTTCCTTAACTTCTTCATTGTTATCAAATCTTTTTACAAGTATGGCGTCTTTGAGTGGTCCATACAGGTAAAAATCAAATGGGGCGAAGTCGGGATTGTAGGTAGGATGAGGTAAGACCTCTCAACCCAATTGTTGAGGCTTATCACGGGTCAGCTTAGAATTGTATATATATATAATTAAGCTTTAAGGTTGACAGATACACTAAAATAAATTCTAAAAGTTAAACAAGGATTTATGAAAAAGTAAAAAAACTGAATTTTTGATTTTAATGTTTCAGTGATTTCATTACCATTATCTTTAGTGTAACAATATTTTTTATGGTGTAAAACGTTGAAATTTAATATAAACCATTATATATGATTTATGATAGTATCAGAAGACAATAAGAATCATCATAATTTGCTCTTTTTATATTTTCAATTGAAAAATAGCTTTCATATAAAAGTACAATATTTTTAATATTAATTTAAAAATCTTTTATCAACAGTGATTTTGAGACTTAAATGAGAACTGATAGAAATTTTTATTAGTTGATAAATTAATTCCTCGAATATTTTTTTATTTTGATAAACGAAAATTACATCAGTATATCAATTAATGATATTTCTTACTTAATTAAATAGTAAATGTTTCACTTAACGTGATATTGCAAATTGACCAGCAGAATTAAATTAAAAGGTTGGGAATTATATATAAAAGGTATCCTATTTTTAGTCCTAAAAATGCCTCTTTAATAAATTCTGGATAAAATATCGATCCCTATAAATATAAATAGACAAATATAGTATAAAATAATAGACAGGTTCAGAAACGAAAAATTTGCGCCGTTCCTCTTTTTTATTATAAAAATAATTCAACTCTTCAACATTTTAATATTTTAATGTCATCTTGGTTTTTTCTATTCTTTTTGTTTTTTTTTAACCCTTTTACCTACTCAATTATTTCTTCTCCTTTCTTTTTCTTCTCGTATAATTCATTTTCAATTTTTAAATTCAATTTCTTCATTCAATTTTTTCTTCACCTTTTTAAAAATAATTTTATCGTTTTCCCCCAATGCATTTTTCATCTATATGATTATCACCTTCTTCTATCTATTTTAGTTTCCTTTTGTTCTTAAATAATCATTACCTGTTTATATAAAGAGAAGAATTCGGTTAAAAAAATATTGTCAAGAATTTCTCTTTTCCTTACATATAAATATTATATTAACATTATACTGTTATTATAGGTTTAATTGTATAGATTTTCAATTTTATAAATACTCTAATTATTCAATTAGGTTAAATATAAAATTTCTCTCTCATTTTAAATATTGTCTATTTATCATTTTAAATGTAATATTCATATAAAGTTTTTGTCTGGAATAAAATAAATAAAGGTGATAATTATAGGAGATATTCATTATGACTTCTTTCCTAACGAAGACTTTTCTACTGGCCTCTTGAAATTTTTCGTAGCACGTGTTTTAATATAAAACAAAGACATTCGAAAAACTCAAATGGAATTTCTTGAACAAGAGAAGAGGATTGAATGTTGAGAGCGAGGGTGTATGTACCTTCTCCTTGAAAACACTTGCCCCCACCCACGTAGTCGGTGCAAACATCGCTCTTCTGCAAGGGCGTAAATGCGAAATAATCACCCCATCCATCCGAAACCACACTATCTCTTACAAAAATATATAGACCGGAAAAATCCAGATAAAAGTTATGTATAAAAATTTTAAAAAATACCAACTTCAAAATAATGTAATCAATTATTATAAATAAAGTATTTTTCATATTTATAAAACATCTGGAGTGTCTCCACTCGACTATCTCGCAAATTTGAATTCGATTAATTAACTTATATTATATTTAAATGAAATTTAATTAATTATATATAAAATATAATTTAAGTATAATTAAATTGGATAAATTATTTAATTAATTAAAAAATCTATGCGCACGGCAGTGCGCCGGCCAAGTTCCAGCAAGCCGCGCGCATGCCGTAAGTATATTTACACGAATGGTTTGGAGTCACTTTTGACCCCCCTGTATCTCAGTGCCTATTGCAAGTACAGAGATAAAATTTTATCTACGTAGTCATATACTAGAACTAAAGCAGTATGCCAAATTTCATAGTTATAGCTTCAGTGGATCCTGAAATATGACCCTGTGAAAATAGCTTATTTTGGAACTGATTCACTGATTGGTCAACAAAATTCTTAGGGTATTTCCAATTGTCCTAGCGCTATGAAATTTGGCATACAGGTCGTGTGTTATAAGTAGGTTAACAAAAAATTATGAAATTTAAGAAATCGGTCAAGCTTGAGTTGTTATAATCGAATATCAATGCGATTTTAACGAATTCAAACGAATTCATTGGTTTTGTCAGAAACTAATCAAGCTAGGACTTCGAAATTTGGTACACCGATATTATTCACAGTTTGTAGATTTCTTTTAAAATTTGGTCAAAATCGGTTAACCGGAAGTGGTACTTTACCTACACTGGTTGCGTTTACCTTTCAAGTAAAGTACCAGTTTGCTTCGAGATATTTGCTTCATATTTTGTATATAGATTTAAAAATATGAAAAATATTCAGATACCAAATTTCATCATGATCTGACTACCGGAAGTGACATTTTACCTATACAAGTAGCGTTAGGTGTAAATTATAAATATATATAATAGTGTTAAACCATTTTACTTTATAATTTAAATTAATGTTTGTTTATTTTTATTGTTATAACTTAACAGTTTCTATATAATTTTCAATTAATATTAATAGTTCTAATTATTTATTATTCAATACAAGTTGGAAATTCAGAACTATAAAATAAAAGAACAAATAAAATTATTATATTTAATATATAAACAAATATAATTTTAATTTAAAAAAATTTGCAATTTTTTTAAACTCAAAATTACTTCAAAGGCTAAGAATGGACGCGGGCGCGGCACAAAAAGGAAAAAATAGGAAGCTTTCTTAAAAAAAAGTATTGAAATCTAATCAAAAACATACCTGTTAAAAAGGGGGCCAAGTTCCTATCGGCTATTTGTTTGCCTAAAAAAGGGTTCAAATCCATCCCAATGCCAAGTTTAGATGCACTTCAAAATCATTCATAATCATTTTTATCAACAGCCTGATCCACTGGTAAACATTTGGCATTCCAAAGAATCGCCACCACACCCAGTCCTCCGCCTCCTGCATCCAGGCACGCCACTTTATTCACGTCAACGGTCCATCTTGCCGAAATTCACTTTACCATACACCCAACTTAAAATATGGTATAGTTGTTAAAATACGTACGTACATGGTTTAAAATATCTAAAATTATAATACTTAGAAATTTGAACTTGGCAGGTTTTCGTATTGTACGTAACACTAGGTTAATTGTACAATTATATTTATTATTTAAATATATAAATTAACCTGCTAATTCTAAGTATTAAAATTGTAGATATTTTAAACCAAGTACCTACGTATTTTAACAACTATACCATATTTTAAGTTGGGTATATGGTAAAGTGAATTTCGGCCAGATGAACCGTTGACGTGAATAAAGTGGCGTGTAGTGTGCCTGGATGCAGGAGGCGGAGGACTTGGTGTGGGACTGAGTGTTTTGTACAGCACGAAAACCTGCCAAGTTCAAATTTCTAAGTATTATAATTTTAGATATTTTAAACCATATACCTACGTATTTTAACAACTATACCATATTTTAAGTTGGGTGTATGGTAAAGTGAATTTCGGCAAGATGGACCGTTGACGTGAATAAAGTGGCGTGCCTGGATGCAGGAGGCGGAGGACTGGGTGTGGTGGCGATTCTTTGGAATGCCAAATGTTTACCAGTGGATCAGGCTGTTGATAAAAATGATTATGAATGATTTTGAAGTGCATCTAAACTTGGCATTGGGATGGATTTGAACCCTTTTTTAGGCAAACAAATAGCCGATAGGAACTTGGCCCCCTTTTTAACAGGTATGTTTTTGATTAGATTAAATTTACAGTATATAGTATTGTTATTTAATTAAATTAATTAATTAACGTAAATTAAATTTAAATTTAAAACTTTTACACCTTCATTTTTGATTCAAAATTTAAAAATTTAAAAAAATTAATTCGTGTGTTTGGCTCTTTGTTGATGGCACCACGTCACGTGCTGGCGCGTGATTTGCAATCGTGTTAAAAAATTAATTCTGGTACTTTCAACGATTCAATTAAGCTCAAATTCTATATATAGCAACAATTTTTAATCATGTGAAAATTTATCAAACATATATCTTTATTTTTACGGCCAGTTTGAGGGAAAAAATGAAAACGTGGTAGGTAATAACCTCTTCCGAATGAGCTATCTTTCTCAAAAGTTTATAAAAATTACGAATTTTGAATAATGCCCATATACCAAATTCCATTATTCTAGCTTAAACCGTTTTTTAGTAATCTTGTCTACACACACACACACACACACAGAGAGAGAGAGAGAGTCAGACAGACATTTTTCTTAACCTTAGTGAAAATGACTCAGGGACCTTCCAAATGTATAAAAACATCAAAATTTCGACATCGAAATCTTTAGTCCATCTCTTCGAAAGTCTTCCGTGGTTCCTCCTGTTCTCCATAGGGTACCATTCTGTAGATGTTTTTGTTCATCTGTTGTCGTCTATTATTACAATATCCATCTCATTCTTCTCATCATTCTTTTAATATAGAAGTTAATATTTTCAATTTTTAATCTTTTGTAAAGTTTTTCTATATTCACTTTATTTGCTATTTTTCAGTATAATATACTCCTGATCATTGATATTTGTGTATTAAAGTATGGGGCACAAACCTGGTCTCTTACAAGAAAAAGAAATAGGAATGATCTTGAAACAACACAATTATTTTATTAAAGGCATTAATAAATTTTAATTTATTAAAGATGTTTACGACATCAACTAAATTCTTAATATTTAATATAAAATTTATGAACTGCTTTATCGTTTACGTGGATTTATTTTCGTTTTCTTGTTTGGTATAAGTAAAGAACAAAATACAACTAATGATACATAACGAAAATTATTGATCTTTGAAAATTTTTATACTGGAAGATGATCTCGTTAAAATTATTTTTATTATTTTAAAACTATTTTTGTTTAGATAGAAAAGAAAAATTACCTCTAATAACAAACATTTTTACTATCTTCGATGTCGAGATTTTGATGTTTTTATACGTCTTGAAGGTCCCTGAATCATTTTCACTAAAGTTTAGAAAAATGTCTGTCTGTGTGTGTATATGTGTGTATGAAGACAAGATTACGCAAAAACGGTCTGAGCTGAAATAATGAAATTTGATATACGGGCATTATTCAAAATTCGTAGTTTTCTATCAACTTTTGAGAAATGTGGCTCAGCCGGAAGAGGGTCATTACCTACCACGTTTTCATTTTTTTTCTCTAAAGTGAGGATAAAAATTAAGATATATGTTTGATAGTTTTTCACATGATTAAAAATCGTATAAAACTGCTATATATAGAATTTCAGCTTGATTGAATCGCTGAAAATACCAGAATTAATTTTTTAACACTTTGACTGCCAATCACGCGTCACCACGATTGGTGGTGTCATCAACGAAGAGGCAAACAGGCGCTGGTTTAATAAATATTATTTAGTAATTTTAATTTATCATTTATAATTAATTAAATTTAATTTGAATATAATATATGTTATTTAATCCAATTCAAATTTGCGAAATATTCGAGTGAAGACACTCCAGCTTATTCCATTTAAATGTTAACTTAGTATCTGAGAGTTATTATTGGTAATATTGTACTATACTAATATATTTTAGTAAGAAACAGTCGCAAGGTCAATTCCAATTGAAAGTACACTGTACAAGGGTTAGAATTAGTATGGATTTCGTGATTTGGAAATGCTCGAACTCAAATTAACAACCTTGCTAGACAATCCCTTCTCTTGTTAAGGGTCTTCTCTCAACTTAGTTAAAGGGAATTCAGAGCCTTCATGTTGAAACATGTAAACTGATTAACTCTATTTCTACTAATAGGATGGAAATAGGGTTCTTAACGTTTGGCCGCTCAATCAACCGATTTCAATGGGTTTTGATTCTTATTGATATTCTGCCAGGTGGAAAATACCTATATTAGATATACGTATATATATATTAAAATGTTACAAAAAAAAAAATTATTTTCTTATTTTTATTGAGACCGTTTAAATTTTAATGAAAATATAATTTAAGATTCCAACTTAAGGATAATGTAAAAAATATCTTTCTTAACGTATTAAAATATACTATTAATTATAAAGGTTTTTGCTATTTTGAATTATTTATGCTTAAATATTCTTCACTTTTGTTTTGTTTTTTTTGTTTGACTTGTATTTAACAGATTCAAGAAGACTTCATAATTTATATTTTCCACTAGGGCTCTTATTCATATTTTATATAATTTATTTTGTTTGGCGGAATTCATTTTAACATTTTGTTTTTGCCCTGAGACGAGCGAGTGTTTCCTGTTCAGATTTTAATTTAAATTATTACGCTCCCTTAACATTTATTTTATTTATAAATTGTTTATATTGAATCTAGCTATTGTTTTAGTTAGTAATTTTGAATCTGCCCTTGAAATTTCAATAATAATAATAATCATTATTATCCAAATTGAAAAGCACTTGTTAAGGGTGGTTTCGTAACGTAGCTATTAGTATTTATTTTTATCATTTAATATTTCCAATGTTTTAAATAATAATAAATAAATAACACAATAACCAGACCAAATATAATCAAAACTATTAATAATAAAATATTATATGAATATTAAATTTATTATAATAAAAGAAACATAAAGTTGGTTTTGTGAATAAAAGTTCGAGCCTATCCAATAATTAACGTTATACTCAGTTTAAAGATCTAATCACACGCAATAAAAAATAAATTGATATTTAAAAAAGCGGGAGTGTCCTCCCCTAGACTTTCCCGCATATAAATAGGTATAAAGAGTTGTGAATGAATATTTAGAATGTGTAAACTTGGTATTGATAATTATTGATAATTTAATTACTTTAATTTTATTTTTAACCATTATCTTGAGAACGATAAAACATAAATAATTAACAACAATAAAAATAAACAAACTAATTAATTTAAATTATAAAGTAAAATGGTTTAACACTATTATATATATTTATAATTTACACCTAACGCTACTTGTATAGGTAAAATGTCACTTCCGGTAGTCAGATCATGATGAAATTTGGTATCTGAATTTTTTTCATATTTTTAAATCTATATACAAAATAGGAAGCAAATATCCCGAAGCAAACTGGTACTTTACTTGAAAGGTAAACGCAACCAGTGTAGGTAAAGGACCACTTCCGTTTAACCGATTTTGACGAAATTTTGATAGAAATCTACAAACTGTGAATAATATCGGTGTACCAAATTTCGAAGTCCTAGCTTGATTAGTTTCTGAGTAAATTCGCTCACTGACAAACATTACATACATACACACACACAGACATATATCGAATAATGGTATTTTCCGACTCAGGGAGGTCTAAAACGTCAAGATCTATCGAAATTTCGAAGTCGAAATTTTTGACGATTCCAATACTTCCCTTATACGAAGTATGCGGGAGAGTAAAAAGTCAAGAAAAAAATAAGTTGACCTGTGGCCAGGTCCGAACCGACCGACGGTTTGAAATAAATTAATTTCCAGCTACAGAAACAATTTCAAATAATTTTCATATATCTATTAATGTAATAAAAAACAGATATGGATACATAAATAATAAATATAGACATTTTTAATTTTATTTTATTTATAATATATATGCAAGACCAGGCTGTGACGTCATGAATGGCTGGATGACGTCATATAATTTTAAATCAATGAAAAACTAATAAATATGATTTTTCTCGAGGATAAAACCAATACAAAGTGCATGATTCGTGGAGATATATAAAAAAATCTCCTTTGGTGTGAAAGTAACCCTTTCCTTCCTATCGTCGATCGCTAATACTACCACTTCCGGTTTCTGGAATTGCACCAAAAGTTGATCAATTCATCCCACTGATGCATTAAGTAAATATACCAAATTTCATCAAAATCGGTTGAGCCGTTCAGGCTGTACACATCTATACGGACGGACAGACGGACAGACGGACGGACAGACGGACAGACGGACAGACGGACGGACAGACATCATGCTAAAAATACTATTTTCTGTTTAGAAAATGCATGATTCGTGGAGATATGTAAAAATCTCCACATGTGAAATTTGGTGTGAAAACAATACCTCCCTTACTATCGTCGGTCGGTAATTAAAATAAAAAACCTTAGTTATATATCAAAAAGTTGAAGTCAATAATATAAAAAGTTAAATATATATATATAAATTTTATACTTAACAATTTTTTTGAAAATCCAATAAAAATCCTAAAATATGTCTAAATCTAAGATCTAATTAACTTTATATCAAAGAATAATCAAAATTTATTTTATAGATTTATGACAGCATAATTTTCTTCTTTATTTTATTTAATAATGTATATCAGCAGATTATTTGATATGTTTATATGGTTGAAATATCAAAAAACGTGTTACATTCTCCCTTACCTCCCGACTCATTATCCCAGAGAGATTTAATTAAACTAAACGTCTAAGAAACGCGAAACGAAAGGAATGTTACAATTTTCACCTTTAATACCTGAAAGTGTATTAAATTTAAAGTGCAAAAAGAATTGTATGTCTTTTTTCATTATCATTTAAACATCAGTACTTATAAAAATAATTATTAGAAAAAATATATTTAAAACTCTATATGAAATATTATAATATAAAAGTCATATATGTAAATTAAAATAAGTATTAATTCATCTTTAAGCCCAAAATATTGTCCAGAGATTACAATAATATATACATAGTATTTTAAAATGCTAATTTTTGTTAATATAGATTTTATAGATATTCATCTGAATTGAATTTATTTGATTGAGAAGTCCATTTTCTTGTTTACTGAATGATTCTTTGACTCCATTTTTCACTCTAAATGGTTACTTTATATATATATATCTTTTTGAAAATTGCCAATATATCTATTCGAAAAATTGTCAATATTTTTTATTTTAAATAAACATATCCATATAGAATTTCAATCTTTTAGTCTAAGCCTTTTGGTATCGATTTTATATCATACTTTAACTTTATCCAATATGCCCGTTTTCATATTTTTCTTTTTATCCTCGTTTAAATCCAAATAGTCACGTTTTTTAAAATTATACTAGTAGAACAAAATTAATCAATTTTTCTAATTATTCTTTTAGTTCTATATCAGTTATAAAAAAAATATTTGAATTTTTTTTTTAAATTTAATCGTTATATTTCTTTTTAATTTTTAAATAAATAATTCATTTATCTATCTTTCGTATATATCTCTGTGGTCTGTGGCTCTACGGAATTTGAAAGTTCAACTACATTTCTCCAAGTGTCCCTATCCTGAGCCACAACCATCTAAATAATTAATTTACAATTATTTTATTTACAATAATAATATTAAAATAGTACATTTTATTTTTTTAAAAAATAAATGCATTATTTGTTATTAATTGTTTCATGACCAGGCTAATATTATTTCAAGTATCTCTATTAGGAAGTCATAAATATAATTAAAATTAATCTATAGAACCAATTGTTATAATTTGAATCTACTTTAATAAGTTTAATGATTTGAAATTCCTATAAATCAAAATTGATTATTTTCTCCCTAAGATATTTTTAATTTTTATAAAGTCTACTCCCTTCTAGTTTAATTCTAAATCGCAAACTGTTATCTTATATACCAGGGGTGGCCAACACGTCGACCGCGGTCGACCGGTCGACCGCAAAGGCTTTAAAAGTAGCCCGCGAAGCCAAAGTTTGAAAAGTTAAAAGGTAAAGGACATGATATTTCCATGGGAGAGGGAAGGCAGAAAAAATCATGAGCTCACGTGAGGGCAGGAACGCCAAACCCTGAAATAGAATTCTTTTCTACTGGGATTATAGAAAAGAATCTACCCGTTACCCAGGATATTATTTTTAAATTTATTAAAAATTAATTTTACATTTCATGAAACTTATTCAATTTTTTCTTATTGCTTCATATATAAAAACAATAAAATTATTTCCTTCCTTTTCAAGTAATTTTTATGTTATTTTAAGTTATTTATTTTTGAATATAAAATTTGAAAATAGAATAGAATAGCAGGAAAAATGTTTCAATGTTATAATTTATTTTGAAAATAAAGTCAAAGGCAGTTGAATCTCATCCATTGGGGGTAAGCAAGAGATTGCTATGCTGTCCCCTTCAAGGTCACCGAGAAGCAAAGCATTGGAGGTGGGGGCGAAATTTATTAAATATATATAATTAATATATCAGTAAAAAGTTAAAAATCTATATTTTATAAAATTAAATTTTTATTTGAATCTTTTCTAAAATTTATTAAACTTCATTTAAATTAATAGGAATAAATAAATTTACAATTAATTTTTGATTGAGGGATGATTTCGGTGGTGACGCCGGTCAACGTCTTCGACTGGAAAGGGAATGCGAACTGAATCCGCTCGAAGCTCACCGGCAGGCAAGCAGGCAGGCCAGAAGAGGGGTAGGAGGTGAGAAGAGGTGGCGGAGGGGGGCCACATGGCGGCAAATCTTTTCAATCTGTCAAAATTCAATAATTAATATTTAATAAACGAAGGACGGTAAAATTATATGATAGTAGTGAAAATGAATCTACGTCTCATGATGAATCTATTCGTATAGCTTTTATCTGTTGTTATGAGGCAAGATTTTTGTTGAACTGTAAAAATAAACCAATGTTAAAATTAATTAAAAATTTCCATTTAATGATACAAAAAATCAATTTTATTTAGAATCTGGCTAAAATTATGGTCAATAGATTGGTCTTGGTCACTATTTACAAGATTTAGTCAAAAATTTTAATAAAATGAAAAACATTGATTTGATTGGTTTTTCTAATTCTCCAAAGTGTAATATAAATATGAGTTCCAAATTTTTACTAATATGAAGCGTTGAGGAGGTGGGTCCTCTCAGAGACACTTAAGACATGTCTCACTCGTGAATATACGGGGTTTTGCTAGTCGAAAAAGTGACGTAATCTGGATATATTTGAATTAACCCCCCGAAGGGGGGTTAATTCAAATATATATAGGAGACTCTTTAGAGTCTCCTATAAGAGACAATATTTCAATTTTTTTTTTCTTTTTAATGAAGCTATTCTAGGTATTCTCCTTCATCCAAATAAATTTGATTTTTTGAATTATCAGGGGAGTGGGGAGGAGGGGAGAGTAAGATTAAGGGAATGGATGGAAAGGCGTCAATGGGTAAAGGACATGATTCCTCCAGGTAGAAGAGGGATTTAAAAGAAATCATGAGCTCACGTGAGGGCAGGGACGCCAATCCCTGAAATAGAATTCTTTTCCACTGGGTTTATAGAAAAGAATCTACTCGCTACCCGGGATATTATTTTTAAATTTATTAAAAAATAATTTTAGATCATAATCATCCAATATGTTATTACATCTTTTATATATATATTACAATATATTTATATTTTTCTTATCCCGATAATTTATATACTTTTTATCCAAGGGCTTCCCTTTCTCAAAACACCGTTTAGTCCTAGACTACTCTACTCTACCCAAAATTCGCCTCTACCTCCCTCTCCTCTCATATCATATCCGTTCCAAAATGAAGTATTTATTTTAATTGAAGTTATAAATTTAAATGAAAAATAACAGCCCTTCCATTTACAATTTTTTTTTATTAATATTATTATAATAATTAAAACTAACATATCTTTCATATATCTAAGAACATATATAAATATATTATTGATTTAACCTTTCTATATTTTAGTATTTGACTATATAATTAATAATATATAATTTATCCCCATTTTTTATTACAATTTATTACAAACATATTATATATTTTAATTTTTTTATTCGTTGATCAAAAATAATATAAATATAAAATATATTTATTTATTACATAATAAATAGATTTTGGAAACTAATAAGCAAAGATAAATATCCAAATATGTGGACAATGGTTGCTCGTTTCAATTCCTTCTTTGGCTCCACTATTTATGTGAATTCGCATTTTTTTTTATATAAATGCGATCAAAACAAAACATCGATCGCAAATAACAGATTTACATTTAGAGTCATGCTTAAGAATTGCTTTAAGTTCATATGAGCCAAATTTTGAGAAAGTTGCTGCTCTTATGCAATGCCAGGTTTCATCCAAATAAAAATTGTATGCTTAAAATTTGTTTTGTTCGTATTTATTTCTTAACATTGTATTTTTTAAAACTTTAATAAATATTGTTAGAATTCATAAAATAAAAAATATATCGTCGGCTTAGATTGCAAACCTGCTAACTCATATTCAGCATATTTTGCACAACTTTCTTAAAACGCATAAATTTTTTGCTTGTCACGTGATTTCAATTAAATAGGTGCAAAATAGCGGTGTTTCATAGCCAATGTAAGGTGTTTTTCTCTTTCTAATAGCGTGAAAATGTAATTTTTAACCAAAAGTGGAGGTTTGAAATTTAAATCGGCGATATAATGACTTCTTTAATTATATTCTAAAATTTTAAAATTATTTGCCCATATCCATAGTCGACCGCAGACTATATTTTATTGAAAAAGTAGCCCCTAAAAGCTAAAAGTTTGCCCACACCTGTTATATACGAAGGCAATTCACAAAGTAGGTTACGTTTTGGAATTAAGACAAAACTAGTACAGGAAAATGTTTTTTATTATATACATTTGAAAGAGCAACTAAAATACTATTTTTCTACATAATCGCCAAAAAAGTTGAGACATTTATCGTAGCGATGAACGAGCTTCGAAATTCCTTTCTCATAGAAATTCGCCGCCTGAGTGTTATAAGTAAAAGAGGGGGAAAATGTAAGATCACTCAAACCTATTTTTAAATTGTCAAGTATATAAAAATAGAAATATCATTGAAGATAAAATGTATTTGTTTTAAATGTCACACACAATATTCCAATATTTATCAATAAATTCCTTCTTTGGTATTTCAAAGTTTTTGAATTTTTCTAAATTTAAACTCATCGAATATTTTATTTCATCAACCAGACAGAATAAAAAAAATGTTTTTAATCTGTTCCGTTTTTAGTCAATTATATTTTGTTATAATTAGCTTGAATTTAAGCAAATGTATAAATTTCGTAAAAATATGAACTTATTTTTATATCTCTTTTTACTTCGGTAAATACATTTAATTCATTTTCATTTCAAAATTATATCTCATCAAATATATATATAATTCTTTAAAATTAAATATAATTAAATTTGATATATATTTATTTTTATTTTGTAGCCAAACATAATTCATAAAAAAACATTCCCTTATTTAATTTAATTGAATTTTATTTCTTAATTTGATTTTTCCTTCTTGTGTGTTTAATATAAACGAAGCTAATTCTATTTGTTCAAATAATGTTCAATTTGATTATAAATTTCCACATCGTTCATTTTAGGTATTAAGTATTTATAAAATAATTAATTATTTTCGAACATGTATGATTTAGATCCATTATGAGATCAAGTTGACGAAGTAAGAGAGGGAAGCGACTGTCACCTAGGGCCGGAGGATTGTATGTATGTTTCAAGAGTACCGGAATCGATTCGGAAAATGGCAACTTGTTTCAGTCCTGGTAGGTTAAAAATATATGATTTAGTCAAAAGGATCTATAAGGTCGTCTTGTTCAAATGAACAGACTGAACTTACTCTCAGGGACTGCATCTGATTCAGAACTAAAAAATGTTTCTGCACTAGATATTTTATCTAAACAAATCTTGAAGCTGCATATCACACTGTTATTAATTATTATTCGAAACAACCAAAAACCCAGACATTCTTCTGGAAGTAATTTTCATTTAAATACATTTTATAAGTTTAGTGTAGCAACATTTTCAGAAATAAACAGAAAGAATTTGTGAAAATTTAAATAAACTTTTTTGAACATATATTTATACAATGACCACATCAAATATAATTTACAAAAATTTTTATATTCATTCTACACGGTTTTTCAATCAATTTTCTCTTTAATTGCTAACTGCCTCTCTTTAATTAAAGTCTTTCAGATTTAATAAAATTTTCTTTACGATTTCAGTTAATGGATGAAAAACCTTCATATAGATATAAAAATTACGTATTCTTTTTAGTAGATATAATAATTTTAAGCAATTCAATTTATCATGTGAATGTAAAAGTAATGAACATCCTGTGACATTCGATCAAGTTGAAAGCATCAAATCTCAAAAAGATGATGAATTAAGAAAATGTATATTATGAATTAATGAAAGAGGAAATTAAAGATAAAAGAGGATAAAGACAAAAGACGGTTGGATAGCTCTTGAAGAATGTCATAATCAAAAATGAAAAGGGGAAAATGAACATTTTAGATATAATCATAAAGAATTAGCTGGAGTGTCTCCACTCGACTATCTCGCAATTTGAATTGGATTAAATAACATAATATATTATATTTAAATTAAATTTAATTAATTATAAATTATAAATAATAAATAATAAATATTAAACCAGCGCATGTTTGGCTTTTTGTTGATGGCACCACGTCACGTGTTGGCGCGTGAGATTTGCAGTGTTAAAAAATTAATTCTGGTAATTTCAGCGAATCAATCAAGCTGAAATTCTATATATAACAGTTTTATACAATTATTAATCATGTGAAAAATTATCAAACATATATCTTTATTTTTACGGTCACTTTAGAGGAAAAAAAATCAAAACGTTGTAGGTAATGACCCTCTTCCGGTTGAGCTACACTTCTCAAAAGTTGATAGAAAACTATGAATTTTGAATAATGTCCATGTACCAAATTTCATCATTCTAGCTCAAACCGTTTTTGCGTAATCTTGCCTACATACATACACACACACATACACACACACATACACACACACATACACACACACAGACATTTTTCTCAACCTTAGTGAAAATGATTCAGGAACCTTCAAAACGTATAAAAACATCAAAATCTCAACATCGAAAATTTTCGTGATCGCAATACTATCTCTGGCGAGATAGTAAAAATTGATAGAAAAGCATCGTTGAATTTTAATTGGGATCAGGATTCCGGTTTTGTTTACAGAAAAGACACAGTAAAAGTGGAAAATTGCAATTAAATAAATATCATTGTTTTATTTATTTATTATTGTTATTACTTAAAGGCCTTATTTAATTTTATTCGAGATTGTCTTGATTATTATGTAAACGTAACAATTGAAAACATATTACTAAAAATTATGTAAATATGTATAAATGAAAACAGTTTTTTTTTAATTTTTACCGACCGACGATAGTAAGGGAGGTATTGTTTTCACACCAAATTTCACATGTGGAGATTTTTACATATCTCCACGAATCATGCATTTTCTTAACAGAAAAAAGTATTTTTAGCATGATGTCTGTCCGGCCGTCCGTTCGTCCGTCTGTCTGTCCGTCCATCCGTATAGATGTGTACAGCCTGAACGGCTCAACGGATTTTGATGAAATTTGGTATATTTACTTAATGCATCAGTGGGATGAATTGATCAACTTTTGGTGCAAATCCGGAAACCGGAAGTGGTAGTATTAGCGATCGACGATAGGAAGGGAAGGGTTATTTTCATACCAAATTTCACATGAGGAAATTTTTTACATATCGCCACGAATCATTCATTTTGCATTGGTTTTATACTCGAGAAAAATCATCTTTATTAGTTTTTTCTTAATTAAAATTATATGACGTCATCCAGCCATTCATGACGTCACAATCTGGTCTTACATATATATTATAAATAAAATAAAATTAAAAATATTTATGTTATATCCATATCTGTTTTTTTTTACATTAATAGATACATTTAAATTATTTGAAATTGTTTCTGTAGCTGGAAATTAATTTATTTCAAACCGTCGGTCGGTTCGGACCTGGTCACAGGTCAACTTATTTTCTTTCTGATTCTATCAGGATTACTTTTAATATATTTGACAAAAATATATTTCTATTTTCATTTGTTTTTTAATTTTTATAAGTGGTGACTGAACATTTTCTTTGTGTATGTATATATAAATATTGTTTTATAATTTAATTCCAAAATCTTTTAAATAGCGAGGATTAAATTCATATAATTTATAACAGAATTGTTAATAACGCTCTAGGGCTTAAAATCAAAAAGTAAATATATTAAATAGGGATAATAATAATACTTATATGAAGTGAATTTAAAAAAAGAAAAAAAAAGACTAAAACATATAACCATAAATAACTACAATCTTTCGCTTTTTTTTTCTTCTCTCCCACTCTGAAAATTGAATAGCACATTTAGTTAATGGGACAATAGGCTAGACTTAACAACTTGTCCTTTTCACCTGCTTTTTCTTCGAACAAAAGGCTTCACTTAAATGACCTCGTCACTAACATCATTGACATTAATGGTAGAGTATTATAAAAAAACATCCTTTGTCCATCGCAATTATGAATTGATTCCATAGACTAACATTTCAAGGGTAAATGTCTAGAATAAATTTCATTTTATTATTAAATTAATAAGATTAATTTCAATTAATGACTTCTAAAAATCAATTTTATAATATTGTTTGATATTTATAATTAACAATGGAAAATATAGTTTATCAGAGAATATATGAAATTATGATTTATTATTATTATTTGAGTTATTGAACTTACTCAGCCTAAGCTGGTAAACTTTTCCTTACCTTTTTGTTTTTTTTCTTTTCTTTTTAATGGGTTAGGCTTAGTCGGTGCGAAGAGGGATTTCAAGGACCTCCCATACCGACTTAGAATTACAATAACACTCAATTGATGAACCTTCATACAATGTGGCAGGCTTGTAGGAGAAAAGCCATCTGACCCACTCTAACTCTGGCTGATGGTATACTCAGCTCCTTCATGACTACTTCTCCCGATATGATTATAGGGTAAATGATAACTCTCTCTGTCAAGACTCCAACAATTTTCCAACTGAATCGTGACTGCCTCGTATTTGGTATTTTCCGCTTTCCTTTTCTTTATGTTATGTGAAAGGGAACGTCTATGTCAATTATTGCTGCAGGTTTAAAATTTTTTTTTTATTAGAAAATTATCTGGTCTATTATTGATAGTTGACGGTTTTGTCAGTTAGTACAGGCTTGTTTCCAGTAGAAAATTCTATTAACGCTTTTTTCTATTGCTGCTGGATTTTATTTATAAAAAACTATAATTTTGTTTGGATCCAGCAGGCCGTACTTTAATCCTAGATGTTGGTGAACAAGGTTCACCCACTGATTATGCCTCCCCATCTAAGCCGTTTCAGAGAGGTTCGAGCAACCAACTAAGTGCTTTTCCCCACTATCGACATCTATCTTCAATTTTTGCTTCGCGATATACTTCTCATAAGTTCTTGTTGACCAGAATGAATGACAAGTATTTAAGGGCGAGTATTGAAGAAAAAGGAAATTAAGCTAGGGAATTTTTCCTTGATCTTTATCAGCAATCCTGTGTTAACGGTTTTGCCAGGATTTAGTAGCTCATAATATATTATACCCATTTCGGTGGTTTCCCACGCTCATCTTTTTCACGTCAAAATTACCACTTTTAAATTTTTTAAATCACTCGAAGCATTGAGTTTTATCAAGAGCATGTGCACCGTATGCTTCGACAAGCATTCTATGCGATTCTGCAGCAGTTTTCTTCAAATGATAACAGAAAACCAATGACGTCCGCAAATCATAGTTCGTAGGCACAAAACTTGACATGATTGAGGTTATAGAAAAATAAATCGGTGTATGAAATTTAGGTTATTGTGTGTTGACCAACTTCGTCAGCTGTTAGAGGGAGAAGATGGCACTACAGCGTTCTTACGGTCTTTAATTGATAGCGAGCATCTATAAGGAAATTCCGGTTTCATGCTTCTACACCTGGCAAATTAAAAAAAATTGTATTTGTATAAATTTTATTACTATTAATCAATCAAATATAAACTTGGGATTTGCGATTAGCTGATCATGTGAGAAGAGTGAGAAAGGTAAGCAAGATTCTTGGTTGGTAGTGGGAAAACCAGTTGGTAAACCATCAGTTTGTAGACCAAAGATAAAGGAGAACACCACCAAGATAAAAGAATTTCTTCTGAGGAAGGAAGACACAGAAAAATTAATAATTTCGAAAACTCAATGGACAAAAAACAAACAATAAATAAACCAATTAATTTAAATTAATACTATAAATGAAAATAATCTCTATCATTAGATTTCTTTAAATTTCATTATAATAAAATGTATTCAATAAATCAGTGATAATAAATCTATATTAAGAAATATTAGGGCCCATTATAACATATACAATAAAATATATAATTAATTTACTGATTAAATTAAAAAATAAATAAGAACACGAAAAGGATGAATGTTTTAATATACTAATAGAGTCATTGAAATAAAATAAATGAAAAAAATTATATTACATACAGATTTTCAACCAAATACTACGGATCATTTCGGGGGTACAGGGGACAGTCGAAGGTGGACTGAGCAGATAGTAGTTAAATAATAATGTTATAATAATAATAATAATATGAATAAAATGAATGCAAAAATTTAATAAAGTTTAATTTTAGGAATAAGACAAAAAGACAAAAAAAAAAAATCAAATTGAATAGAAGCTAAGAGAGTAGGATTTGAAGAATTCATGAGATGCTCTTTGTCGCCAATATTGAGTTCCGGTAGCATCTGTCTAGGCTATTTCAAAACAAATCTGCTTTGGTGAATTGAGAGTTAAAGCCATAGTCTATCTTTGATATAGTGAGAATATGATTGTCAGACAATGGAGTTGAAGAGTTATCCTTTTGAATTTGAAAATTTTATTAAGTTTCTTTTTTGAATCATTTTTTTAACTCTTGTATTATTTTAATAATAAAAAAAAAAATTAAAAAAAAGAATGCATTCTTCAAAGAATTGAATTGAGTTCAATTTCAAATATTATTTTTTTAGATCGATTTTATTATTATATATTATATATCCTATTTGAAAATAGTGCTTATTTCACATTTAAAAATGTAACTTATTTGTATTGAGATTAAAACTACTAAATGGTGTTTTGACTAATGGGTGTATTGGGAAATTGTTAAAATCATTTAACCAAATTGACAATTGCCGGATGAAAACAGGGTGATTTTATATGTAGTTTACAACTTCAAGCACATTGGTAATTATTTATTATTTTTGCAATATATGTGTGTGATTTCAATAAATAATTACAAATGATTGAAGTTGTAAACTACATAAAGAATTACCTTGTGAATACAATAAATCAAGGATGACCAATATGAAGCCCAGCTGGATTAAATGAATATATGTATATTGTAAATGTTACTTTTATTATACATATTTCCAAAAGAACATTAAATCATATAATATATCTTTGCTATCATATATTTTTTAAATTATTAATAATAGATATTTGAAATATATTTTTCTTGTTTAATTTAAATAACAAACCAAATAAATAAATAAATAAATTATAATAAAATAAAAATTAGATTCATGATCGAGCAAGAGATATTATTTCTTAAATTTAAAAAGGTTGACCAATTGTTCATTAAATATAATCATTAAAAAAGTAAAGTTATAATGAAACTTATCAAATTTTTAATTATTTATTTTTACTATCTATAACGAAAATTTTAAATGTTGAGATTTTGATGTTTTTATACGTTTTTAAGGTTCCTGAATCATTTTCACTAAGGTTGAGAAAAATGTCTGTGTGTGAGCTAGAATGATGAAATTTGGTACATGAGCATTATTCAAAATTCGTAGTTTTCTATCAACTTTTGAGAAATGTAGCTCAACCGGAAGAGGGTCATTACTTACAACGTTTTGATTTTTTTTTCCTCTAAAGTGACCGTAAAAATAAAGATATATGTTTGATAATTTTTCACATGATTCGCTGAAATTACCAGAATTAATTTTTTAACACTGCAAATCTCACGCGCCAACACGTGACGTGGTGCCATCAACAAAAAGCCAAACATGCTCTGGTTTAATATTTATTATTTATAATTTATAATTAATTGAATTTAATTTAAATATAATATATTATGTTATTTAATCCAATACAAATTGCGAGATAGTCGAGTGGAGACACTCCAGCTAATTATGTTATACATATCTTTTACAAATATTATATCAAAGAATATTATTAACTCAATAGATTATTAAGAAAATTGTATTTGCATAAAATTTGCAATAAATTGGAATGATGTATGAAAGTAAAAATATTTTCTTCTCAGACAAGTGAGGTTTTTTTATTAAATCTATATTTTTTATGATATCAAGGCAATTGACTTCTCTAGATTAAATTGTATCCATTTTCACTGAAGAAAAATAGATATAATTCAATAGTGGGCTTTTATCACCCGCTAGGCTAGAAGCTCTAATATTATTTGCCGAAAAAAGGGTCTTTTTCATCCTCAACTCTTGGTCCTAAGAAAGGAGCACATTTTTGAAACAGCTATATTTATAAAGGTTTATCATAAACGATATAATAAAAAACCAAATAAAATCAAATAAATAAAACTTTCAAAGTAAAAGTGATGCCTATGACCAAGGGGTAAAAATAAGTAATATTTTGATGAAATTGAATTTAGAGAATAGTATTTGTTAGTAAATTTGATAGAGTAAAGTGAGATATGTCCTCTCCAAGCATTCCAACTTAAATGATTAATATTATCTTTAATTAATTGGAAAAGCTGAGAACTTAATGCAGAGACCAATTAATAAATTCATTGGCACCTTTGCTAATCTATACTATTCCCATGTACGCCAAGCCATAATCTAGAGTGGGTGTGTCAAACCAATGCCTGCTTAGCAGAGATTAGTCAAACTCAGCTATTAAGCAAGTACTAATCGGAACAGTTTGATTAGTGGTTCGAGTAATCAGATAAATTTTGTCCCAGTCTTCTATCATAGTGAATTTCAAATAATCTGACAACACATGACATTATCTTTATTCACATTTAGAATCACGCAATATTTATACTTATCAATTTTAATGTGATTTAAAAGATATATTAAATATTGGAAATAAAAAAAAATTAAGTCTTGTAAGTTTTGATCCCATCCCATCCAGGTCCATATCGAGGTCCAGAACCTCTTGGGTTCTATGGGACTTTGTATAAGGTCGACAGAAATTAAGAGCAAAATTTATTGTTTCGATTACTATAAAAAAAGTAAAGGATTTCTTTACGAAATAAAAACTAAATACAAAAGTCAACGGATCTTGATAGTTCCCATAATAGTGGTATTTATTAAAGTTATATTTATTACAATTTGATATATTTATATAATCGTATATGTTTTAAGGTATTTTTTAGAGAATTTCCCATTGAAATAAACGATTTAAATAAAATACCATTCAACTTAAATAGGTTTTTTGTAAATTAATAATTTCCAATAATTCTTAATTAAAAAATGTTTGATAATATTTATTAGTTCCATTTTGCGAAATATGAGAAATTTATTATTAATCAAAATTTGGACTTGATATCAAAAACATTATCAATAAATTTCAGCTTCATACGTCCTGTTAATTTTATCAGTTAGGAAAGCTAAATGATTTATGAAATTGTAAATTTATAAAATATTGAATTTAAGTTTTGATAAATAATATTAGCTCTGCTACCACTAATGTAATAAAAATTTTGAAATTAATAAAATTTGTACTCTATTAAATGCTCTAAGCTAAACTATTAATATATTATAGATCAAAAGAATAAGGGACTATTAATCGAGAAGATAGTTTGAAAGGGCTCAACTTAGAAAAAATCTTGAGTGATTCCACTCGACTATCTCGGAAATTTGAATTGGATTAATTGACATATATTATATAAGTTTAAATTAAATTTAATTAATTATAAATTAAAATTAATAAATGTATATTAAACCAGCGCGTGTTTGACTCTTTGTTGATGGCATCACGTCACGTGCTGGCGCGTTATTTGCAGGCTTGTTAAAAAATTAATTCCACTACTTTCAGCGAATCAATCTATCTGAAATTCTATATATAGCAGTTTTATACAATTTTTAATCATGTGAAAAACTATCAAACATATATCTTGTTTTTTCAGTTTAGAGGAAAATAAGTTGACCTGTGGCCAGGTCCGAACCGACCGACGGTTTGAAGTAAATTAATTAGCAGCTACAGAAACAATTTCAAATAATTTTAATATATCTATTAATGTAATAAAAAACAGATATGGATACATAAATAATAAATATAAACATTTTTAATTTTATTTTATTTATAATATATATGCAAGACCAGGCTGTGAAGTCATGAATGGCTGGATGACGTCATATAATTTTAAATCAAGAAAAAACTAATAAATATGATTTTCCCGAGGATAAAACCAATACAAAGTGCATGATTCGTGGTGATATATAAAAAAATCTCCTCATGTGAAATTTGGTGTGAAAATAACCCTTCCCTTCCTATCGTCGATCGCTAATACTACCACTTCCGGTTTCCGGATTTGCACCAAAAGTTGATCAATTCATCCCACTGATGCATTAAGTAAATATACCAAATTTCATCAAAATCGGTTGAGCCGTTCAGGCTGTACACATCTATACGGACGGACAGACGGACTGACGGACAGACATCATGCTAAAAATACATTTTTCTGTTAAGAAAATGCATGATTCGTGGAGATATGTAAAAATCTCCACATGTGAAATTTGGTGTGAAAACAATACCTCCCTTACTATCGTCGGTCGGTAAAAAATGAAAAAGTGGCAAGGTAAAGTTTGACAGATTAGCTGGTTATGAACGCCGAAATGTGTGCAGCCATTAAGTAATGTTTTATTGACTAATTCACTAATTATTCATTTATTCACTGATTTAAAAAAAAACCTGAAAATTAGTGAAGCGCTTTAGGAGCCAAATCAATAAACAATTATAAGATGATAACTAAATTGAATTTATATTGAAATTTTAATAATTTTTATCTCGTAAACTAGAAGTGACCCGGAAAAATTAAATAAGGAAAGTCCAATGGTAAAGTTTTATCCAAATTTATGACATGACAATTATAATCTGTACGATTACCACATCATCTTTTGTTTTAATATTTTTGCATTTTTTTTTTGTATAGTTCTATGTCTATTAGAATATTTAACAAATAATAACTTGCAAATATTTTTTTTTCTTATTTTAATAATATTATTTATTAAATAAAATTATTTATTATATATTATTTATTAATTCTCTGATACTCAATCCGGGAAACTGTTTAGGATCAATAAATTTTGTCTAAAGCAGCAATTTTATAATATTATTTTCTAAAAAGGAGTAATTTCATTTAAAATCTTTAATAGAATCAATAAATTATACTTGTGTTTTTATATACCTATATATATGGGTACTTTTGTTCCTATTTTTTCAACTACAATTGAGAAATCAAAATGAATTTATATATATCTTTGTTCCTGATTTTTTTTAACAACTAGTTAGATCCAAAAAATACCTTGTTAAAATTTGATCCGGTCAAAGATTAAATAATGAAAGTGAAAGTCATAATGAAATAAACTTTTTTAATTTATTTTCAACAATTTTAATTGTAAAAATGTGAATATGTATATATTTTTTGTTAAAACATTTTTATTTAAAAAAGCTATATAAGCAATTTCTAATGGTTTCTTTTTTTATAAATGATTTTTAATTAATTTTAATTTCGCAAGTTATAATTTTTAAATACTTAAATTTTTCAACAAAATAAAAATTATATTAAACAATTGTCTTCATTATGTTTCATTTTTATTTATTCTTTTGTCTTGCTCTCATATTTAATATAATAATAAATCAAAATTTAATTAAATGATAAAAATTAATATTTTTGTTATAAATGAGAAGTAATTAGCTACTCCAATTAATTCATGTCAAAATTAAAACATTTAACGCCTCCATTAAATTTAGTAAATTTAAAAATATTGTTAATTGAAATCATTTTTATCTGTCTAATCATTTGAATTATTTATTTGTTGCTAGTTTCATTTAAGTTTTCAAATCTTATCTTATTAAGCTAGCTAAAATTGTTTGTATATATAGCCATGGGTTCTCAAAATCCGCTCTAACGATTTTTTTGAAATTCACACTAGATATAGTATTATAAAGAAAAATTGAGTTTTATTGATCATATCTCTGGAAAAATACATCTTCATTAGTTTTTTCTTAATTTAAATTTATATATGGATGACATCCATATTGAAATTTGACTCCCGCCTTTTTTTAAAGGATATTGTATTAATATTTTTTTTATATTTAAAATATTTTAAAATTTTTTATTTAATTTCGAAATAAAATTAAAAATATATATTTTAATAATATTTTATAATTATAAATTACGATATATATTTAACATTCTTCCAATAAAATAAAATATTCTTGTACTTAGAAACATACCTAATAACCCCAAGTTCCATTCATTTTAATCAGATTGATGCAATGATGCAACAATTAATAATTGTAATAAATAATTAAAGAATTGTATATCAGCTCGGTGTCCCAAGTATTAATATTACCAGCCAAACCCAATAATAATGAATTATTTTTTTTTAACTTAATTACCGAGCCGAGGCTTGGGGTCCCGGTACTGTATATTAAAAGTGAATTTATTATGTAATTTTACCTCTAATATGTTATTCTTAATTAAAGAGAATATAGATTTATGAAAATAAAAAATATAATTATGTATTTATTGATTATTTTCTTTTTTATTAAAATAGAAAATTAAAAAAATGTTTTAAATTATTGAACACTTTAATAGGTTGAAATGAATTCATTTAAAATTTTTTTTGAAAAAACATAAATAAATACATATTTTCTTTTATACTGTGTTTTACAAGTATCTATTCATGTTATCAAAATATTTTTCACTAACTCGTTTTATCTAAATACAAAATTAAACTCATGCGTTAATTTTATTCCAAGAACAGATAATTTTTTTTATTTAAAACCAACTCTCCATTCCAAATTGTATATTCACGGTAATTTCCACCTCTTGAACAATCCTGTTGATATCATAATTATGAAATTCGTACAATTTTTTTTCCCCTACCCTATAACTTAAAATAATTATCTTGGATATCTATCTTTCATATGTAAATTGTTCATTCAATTGATAAACTAAAACATATCAAAACAAAGTGTATTATTTAAATTACCTTAACATTTATTTTATAGTCGTAAATGAAAAAGACAAAGTGAATTTATATTGTTATTGTTATTTTCCTTTACTAAATACTGAATGAAAATTGCTCTCTTTTTTAAATTCTTTTTCAAATGACAATAAAATAAACATTTAAATAAAATTAAATTGTAACTCACGTTTAATAAGATAAAGAAACGCCCCTCCCTCCTCCTTCTTCAATTGGAAAAGTGATAAAGAAAACAAAATGGGTCTTAATTTAATTAATTAAATAATTTTATCTTTTTTATACTCGGATGGAGACTAAAGAAACAAGGATTTTAATGAATGTTAAATAAACATAAATATTTATATATATATAATATGGAATACTTGGATTTAGAAAAAATTCAATAATTTGTATATTTACAAATTATTTTACAAAAGAGATTTTTATTTATTTAAATTTTATTAATTAACTATAATCTTTTTAATAAAAGATAAATTAATGAAAGGGGGTGTTGTTATATTTAAATACAAATATTCTTTATAGAAATATAGAAAGATAGAATATTCTTTATAGAATCCTTTGAGCACTCCTACCTCTCATTAGAAATATTTTTTTTTAATATAGCGATATATGTAAATCATTTTATTTGTTTTGATTTTTCTTTAAATTTTATAAAATTCCTCAATATTTAATTTTAAATTTTAAATTTATAGATAATAAAATAATATTGAAAGTTTTAAGATTGTGTAGAGGGGATATTTTAGGATGTACACCAGAGGTGGGCAAAAGCCGGCCCGCGGGCCGGATCCGGCCCTTTTGATTATTTCATTCGGCCCGTTGAAAAAATTTGGCTCTTATTTTCGATTTTTCGTTCAATATGGCTCTAAAAAAAAGGTAAATAGTGTTTTCGAAATATGGTCACCCTAGTCCTCCGGCCCGGGAGCCATTTTGAAAATATCATTTTGGCCCGCGCTTAAAAGTATTTGCCCACCCCTGATGTACACACTAGTAGTTAGTTTTCGTTAGTTACACATTCAAACTAAGATTAAGATTCATCAACTAAATCATATTGTTGAAAGTCTCTAAATAGTCTCGGTAGATGAACAAAGATGTTAAATGACGAAGCATAGAGGATATAATGGATGCAATAGAGACCCACTAGAGAAGATCTTTTTACTTTGTATCATGTAATTCTCAATTATGCAATTTATATTCCACGAGCATAAGCTTTTAATGTTTGTTTATTTTCTATTCATAACAAAATTAAAAATTCCATAAGGCGTGTTATGGTCATAAAATCCTTATATTTTTAGTTATCCTTGGTTATTTTATTGCCAATCAGAATCATTAAATTAAAAGCCATTTTACACATATTAGGAATAATTAATTATAAACATACATAGTAGACAAAATAATTTTAAAATAACAAGAATATTGCTAAAAAAAGATTTTATTTTTAATTTATATTTATATTTTTATTTATTATCATCTACAATATACAGTATTAAAGAGATTTTTATTAAATTAAATTTTTATTTATTAATTTAATTATATTATTTGTATAATTTATTTATTTAATTAAATAAAAGTACAACGTTTCGACTGCTTATCCTGCAATCGTTATAAAGTACCGTAAGGTTGCAACGAGCGGACAAAATACACCTCTCCTCTTTTCCTAAATAATACATTCAATTATTCCCTTGTATTCCAAGTCTTAATCAGCTTCCTCATGGCGTGTACTGATTTTTATTTAACTTTTTCAAGGAACTTACAATTTCTCTAACACACTGATATTATACTTTCCTAAAAATATCTTGAGAGGTACTGCAATGTTTTTGATGCCGATCCTATTGCTTGTTCTTACACAATTCGGGTCGTTTTTGTTCTTCTTCATACATAAAGTTCAAGCTATTAAGTTATGTTATTTAGTTCATTTAACTTGAAAATAAATTTCACTATTTTTCAATCGTTTATAGCATGAAAAGTTGACTGTTTGGTAAAACACTTACCTTGGTCTTGGAAAAATGACACAAACACTTTTTATATTAGTTTTTTTTTACAAGTATCATTTAAAATTTCACATTACAATAATTGTAGATTTTCTTTTAAACATCATTTAACCGCTTGCCATCTCTAAATTGTCAGCTACCTGACTTTATAACTAGAAGACATTCAAGTGTAGTTATTTTACAAGTGACTAAAAACAATCTAAAGGAATCTTAAAAATATTATTGTCGTATTATATTCAATATTTTCTTTTCATATTTACTTATAATAATGTTATATATATTATTATATTATTATATTTTATTTTTATTTTTATTTATTTAGAAGAGTAAGATGCGGGAATCAATTATCAGAAACTTTCGAAATTCGGAATGGGCTAAAACAAGGAGACGCATTATCACCAATTTTATTTAATTTAGTTCTGGAATATATAATTAGACAAATTGGGAAGAGGTCAAACGGAATCGAATTAAACAAAAAATTCAAGTATTAGGTTACGCAGATGACTTAAATATAATAGGAGATTCGGCAATTGTTATTAAAGATAGAGTAGAAAAATTAATTGAAGCAGGAAAAGAGGTGGGACTAGAAATTAATAATGCTAAGACAAAGTATTTAGTAACAGAGAAAAGAATAGTATTAACACACAAAATCTTAATATACAAGATATAGAATTTGAAAATGTAGAAAAATTTAAATACTTAGGTTCTGTGATAACGAAAGATAATATTCGAGATGAGTTTAAAGCGAGGTTACAATCGGGAAACGCCTGTTATCATGCAATAAAGGGGCTTATCGCATCAGAATTATTATCAAAGGGGATACAAGTTAAAATATATAAACCAATTATTTTGCCTGTTGTATTATATGGGTGGGACGCATGGTCTATGATCCTGGGAGATGAGAGTAGATTCAGAGTATTTCTGAATAGGATTCTGCAAAGCATTTATGAAAGAAAGATGAGGTCACCGGGGAATGGCGAAGATTGTATAACGAGGAATTGCATGACCTCTATGCATCTCCAGATATAGTTAGAATTATAAAATTGAGAAGGCTACGGTGGGCAGGACACGTGGCTAGAATGGGAGAAGATGGAATGGCCAAAAACATATTGGTAGGAAAACCGAGTGAGAAACGTCCCCTTGGAAGACCAAGGTGGGTGGATAATGTGGGAAGGGACGTGAGAGAGATGGAAGAGGATAGGGACTGGAAGGTTGTGGCTCAGAATAGGAATACTTGGAGGGGTGTGGTTGTTGCGGCCAAGAACTTTCGAGTTCCGTAGAGCCACAGAGATAGATAGATACATTTATATAATATTAAACATAGATAGTTTTTTAATTTACCGTAATTATCCAATATTTTTTAAATAGTCTTGAACATTTTGAAAATTTTCAATTCAATTTCTTTACAAATTGAATTCTATAAATAAAGATATATTGTTCTAATTGTGAAAAACATAATCATAATTTTTTATTTTTTTATATTTATTTTTGTATAATTTAAGAAAGGATTAATAAATAAAACAGTTATACATAGGAGTATAGAAATTGTTAGGCACTTCCTGTTTTATAATAATTATAATCGTAAGTAATCCATTCTGGTTCTAAAACTTGTGGTCCATTGGCATTGGAATTTAACAGTAAGAAACATTTATATAAGTCTAATAGTATATACAAGTCCTAAAATAGGTTGATTATAAGATAGCATTAAAACGCTTTTAAAGAGCGAGATAGATATTATACGAAAGGATGTTACCTCTAGAACCATTAGCTAGCTATATGATGAATTAAATATCATCAAATATGATTACCTTCTTTCTTCTTTATATCTATCCTGTCCTACTTATTTTATGTTATCCTATCTATCTCTTTTATTATCCTCATTCAGAAGTTGAAGTTCAATTTTAATCAGCACAAGTAAGAAGAAATATGAATTCATCTTAAGTTTTAGAAAAAACTCCTTAAATTATAGAAAATATAGCGATGATCTTCATATTATATACTCAATAAAGTGCTGATCAAATTGAGTTGGAAACTACAAAGTGGCCGTATTTGTTTAGCCTCTGTTCCATTGCAATTGAGAAAGGTTGATACTTGTTAATGTGAAGACGAATAAAAACAAATCGTTGATATTGTCGTGCTAAAGCCATGGCAGAAGAAATATTTGAATTAACCAAAATAAAATTCACTTATTTTTATTTTAAATTTTACATTTTATTTATTTATTTAATATATAACTTATTTACAAACGTCAATCCTAAATAAATAATAGAAAAAAATACAATATCCGCAAATGTATGCTGCATAAAAGGAATCGCAAAACGGAATCACAATAAACATAAAAAGGGAAAAAGAAAATAAATATAATATATGTAAAATTAAATAGTAATATGAACAAATGTTTTTCTATTGATGAATTATTCTCAAAATTTTACCTACAATTTTTTCTACATTATTAAATAAATTTCAATCTCATATCCATTATGGAAAAAATTTAAAAAAATATTTAATAGACTATCTATCTTGCCCCACTGTCTAGTAGTTCAGCTTGAAAAAGTTAAAAATTAAATTTGAAAAGTTAAATAAATGAATAAATTACAATTTACTTGGAATTGTTTCTTCTAGAAAAGAAAAATATTTAAATTGATAGTGAGGTTTGGTGATAGAACTATTTTCTAATTTTGTTTACAATGAACTCTGGTTGATTTTTTGATATTCGCTTTATTACTGACTCTTTAAGCTTAATAAGTACCTAAAAGAAGATATAATAACTATTAATAAACACCGGTTACGCGTAGATTAAATAAAATAATGTTTTAAACATAATTTATTTTTGTAAAATAAAAGTTAGTTTGGCATATTTTATGTGGTTGGCCATTTCAACCTGCACCATACACACATTTTGAAATTTGAGAACACATGATGTTAAACTTAATATCAGAACAATTATTAGTATGTATCAATTTAAAAAGAAATAGTTTAAATTTCATTATAGGCTAAAGGCGCCAGTGTATAACTGTGAACGAGTCTATGAAAATTAATTAAAAATCCTTCCAATATAATATATTTTTGATATGTTGTATTCCATAAAATAAAGCAAGAATCTCTGCAAACTGTAATGGCCGACAGTTTATTGAGGGCTTTTTAGAATAAGAATTAAAAACTGAAAGATGGTAAGTTTATAAGCAGTTCATATCAATATTAATAAGTGCATTAGATTTTTATCAGTTCACATTGTATTTATTTTTCACTTGATTCGGTTGAAATCTGAACGTATGTATTGATTATTTTTACCGACCGACGATAGTAAGGGAGGTATTGTTTTCACACCAAATTTCACATGTGGAGATTTTTACATATCTCCACGAATCATGCATTTTCTTAACAGAAAAAAGTATTTTTAGCATGATGTCTGTCCGTCCGTCTGTCCGTCCGTCTGTCCGTCCGTATAGATGTGTACAGCCCGAACGGCTCAACCGATTTTGATGAAATTTGGTATATTTACTTAATGCATCAGTGGGATGAATTGATCAACTTTTGGTGCAATTCCGGAAACCGGAAGTGGTAGTATTAGCGATCGACGATAGGAAGGCAAGGGTTATTTTCACACCAAATTTCACATGAGGAGATTTTTTTATATATCACCACGAATCATGCACTTTGTATTGGTTTTATCCTCGGGAAAATCATATTTATTAGTTTTTTCTTGATTTAAAATTATATGACGTCATCCAGCCATTCATGACAGCCTGGTCTTACATATATATTATAAATAAAATAAAATTAAAAATATTTATGTTATATTCATATCTGTTTTTTATTACATTAATAGATATATTAAAATTATTTGAAATTGTTTCTGTAGCTGGAAATTAATTTTTCAAACCGTCGGTCGGTTCGGACCTGGCCACAGGTCAACTTATTCTAATTTTGCTCCAATATTTTGTTTGTTTTATTATCATTGTTATTTACTGGACTGCAAAAAAGGAAGAACTCCAGTGTAGCAGTTTCATTTATTTCTTAAAAAAACTTAAAATTTTAGTATTTGTAGGTAATATAAAGACACATTGCTCGAAGAACAGGTAAAATCTTAGTCTCTTAGATGACCCTTAGTTTTCATAAAACATTCATATTAAGAAATATAATTTCTACCTCTTCAAAAACGATCACTTTTGGAATTTTCTTGCTGAGAGAACTTTTCATGTATTCCCCTCCCTTACCAGACAAGTAATTAACGACATCTTTTCAGTGTTAAAATGTACGACTTTGGATTCTGAACAGTTTTTGATCATTAGAAATTCATTGTAAAAGACTGGAACTGCATTTACACTAGTACCTTTTGTTTCAAAATATTTTCATTAAAAATTCAATTTACCACTTATCGAAATTTTATATGACATTTACTAAGCATGTTCTAAAAATAAAAATCTTAAAAATTCTAGCCTGCTTTTTTTAATTGAATCAAAACACATCTCTTGATTGTGCTGCACTTTCTCTACATCTGTAAGAACTAAGATCAACATTATTTATTGGAAGGGAGGTGAATTACGAAACTTGAATACGATAATTAAATTTCCTCAAGTTTACAAAAATTTACAAATAAGAATTTAGTTACATAATATAATGTGGAAGCTGGCTAAATAGACATACTAATAGATCTCGAAGATCATTCAGGTCTAGAAGTTCTGTCTAAAATTGATTAAGATAATGATATTCCTTCAAATTCTAATGTTATCATCTGCCAACCCCATTGTTATCTCATCTTATTTGAAATCTGTCAAGCATCTATTATAGTGGTTTAGAGTTTTAGATGTATAGTAGCTCAAAACGATAAATATGTACAAGTAAGTCATTAATCGGCACTTCATTGTACACAAACGGCTAATAACTCATATTATTATAGTAAACTTCACAGAGTTTCAAGTTAATCCAGAATGAAATCTTTATAATTAAATAGAATAAATCCAATTAATCTGTCATTTAAAAAATAAATAATTTAATAGACATTAAGTATTTTTTCAATCTAAACCATCCTCTTTTTATAATATTCTAATTTTTCTAACATTTACTAGTAATTTAAATGCAATGAGAAACGGTTGTCATCTAACCAACATAATGGGTGACGACACTTCAATTAACCAAAAGACAATTAACCTTTCGATATAAACTGACTAGACTAGAGAGAGATAACATCGATTTCCTCAGTCTTTTCGCTTGAGGCTTGATAATGGAATCAGATCTGAGAAAAACAGCTACAATACTTATGGAAGAAAACATATCCCAATTAATAAATAAATGGAAGCTGGTCCTATTGTGGTTTGTTTTATAAATTAGATTAAATATTGTATCAATTTGTTTGTTTGTCCTTTGGATCCATTAACTAATAGATAAAAAATTAAGGATTTTAATTTAATTATAAATAATTAATTAAATTTTTTTTCAATAGCTAATAAAATATGTAGCGATTGATAATATGTCTCAATGATAAAAGATTTATCATTATTTTTCGTAACAAAAATTACAAAATTTTAAATATACTAATTTAAATTTTAAATACGAATGGGCTATAGTTTGTTTATACTTGAAACAATTAATAAAAAAAATTAATAAATCAAATATTTTAAAAATTGAAATGTAAGAAGATAATTCTAATTTCTTCTTTTCATCGATTTATTTTTTATTTGTGTGTGTGTGTAATGAAATTGGATCCTTTGAAACCAAAAAGACCAAGTCATTTATCATTAAAACATCAAAGTGTTTCAATATTCAAATTACATCATTAATAGTAGATTTAATTCAAAGTTAATGTTAGAAGGAAATCTATTTTGATTGCTCCTCTTTTGTTGCCCTTTCATTCGTTTATAAGAAAAATATCGATGAAAGCCAATAAACCTAAAAAGGAGTCTCAAGCAATTTGGCGCCACGCCTCAAGCGGAGCGGTTCTGTCGACAGTTGATAGCAAACGGAAGGAGAAGAGATATGTTATTTCGTTGAAAATGGAATCGCTTTAGAGAAAATTGTAAATATATAGTAAACGTTTCTCTTAACCTTCTAACATTCAGGTTGGCGGGAAACAATATTTCATTAGGAAACCTCCAAACATCTTTAGTCAAAAAGTATTTTCGTAAACGTTACATTAATATTATTATTATTATTTATGCAACTATATATAAATTTTGATTGCCTTTTGAGGTAATTTTATTTATTTGTTTTTAAAGTCTTTTTTTTTAATTTATTTACTAGTACTTTTGTACTACACTTATAATTTTTTTCTATCTTTCTTTGTAATTTATGTTAGGAAAAAGGTAGAGCTTTCTTTTACTACTTATTAGTTCTACTTCTATACATTATTTATACCTTCTCACTCTAATTCCCCTTCGATTTATTATCAATCCCGTGGTTATCTAATCTATCTAATTTCCTTTGTATTAGTAGTGTCCACTAATGATTCCTTTTTGATTTCACTTTTATCAAAATAACATATTTTTTAAAAAAAAAATATTTTTTCAAAAATTATTTATTTTATTCATCCTATATAATTTTTTCTAAACTAATTCCAATTTATTATTTATACTAAATATCGAAATTGATATGGAAATTTAATTCATTTGCTAAATTAAAAGAAAATATAGTTGAAATTGAACGGATATTATTATTATTATTATTATTATTATTATTTTTTTTTTTTAGAGAAAAATTAATATTAAAGCAGAACACTTATTTAATAATAGCTAGTCAAAGAAAATTAAACAGCAATTTGATTTAGAATAAAAATTTAATATTTATAAATATTTAATAAGTATTTTATTTTTTTTAAGTTATATTTTTTTAATTTTTTTAATTTCAAGTCACCAGTATCTTCTCAAAACGATTAAATTTCCAAGTTGAATAATAATTATTTTAAATAAATTTTCTAATTTATAAAATTTGTGGTAAATTATAAGTATATTACTTTAGAAAAGTTAAATATAAACCGCTGAATGTCCTAGATAACTTTAAACATTTAATTTAATTTAAAATGTAAAATAATCATATATTAAAGACTATAAATCTAGATAAATAAGAAGTTTAGCCACTTATCTTTTAATGCGGACAATTCATTTGAGTTTCTAGTTTACTTTCATGGATATTTATGTAGGTTTCTTACTATAATATTATGTATTGTTAAACAATTCGCTTTAATCTTCAATCATGAGGATAGGTAAAACATCATTTTGAATTCTTTGAATTCTAATTCTTTTTTTTCTTTGAAATTCCAAAAAAGACATCAAAGATGGTAGTTATCATTATCATATAAAATAAAAATTCAATTGAAACATTTTACAACAATTTTTAAATATAACGAGGATTATAATTATTTATATATTATTCGCATATATATATATTGTAGGAAATTTTAATAAAAATGTATGTTTTTGTTGATATTAAATGGAAGTTTGTTCTGAAAAGAACAATTGTTTTGGAAAGATGGAGCTCGCATCCGAGCAGCATCGCGTTCAATTTGCAAAGAACGGAACAAGTCCCTTGTGGAGGTTTTTATAACCTTACTCAGAACAAGTGAATCCATTTGAGCCAATCACAGACGAGAACGCATTTATGTTAAATATTTAATTAGAAGAACTTATATTTAGATTAATATTAATATATTAAGTTAGCTAATAAATATTATAATATATGTGAATAAATAAACCCTATTGTAATAACATTTATGTATTAATTAGTATAATAGAAAATGTAAAAGCTATGCTTGGTGGTAAAACCAGCCAATGAGCGACAAGATTGAATATCCCTAGCTAGTATTTAAAAACGGACATGTATCGATATTCACTCAGTTGACCAGTTATGTCCGAGTTGACCATTTATGTCCGAGTTGACTCACTTGCCAGTTGACGAGTTGATCAAGTTATGTCCAAGTTATGATCAAGCCTTGATTTTGTTATGATAACTTATATATATATTACTGGTTTACTCATGTTTATGTTAAGCAAGCATTTTATGTTTTATGAATTTGCTACATTTATGTAATATTTTATTAAAAGGATTTATGCACCCAATTTATTGAATTATCATTTACGAATATCTACCTTTAAAGAAGAAGAAAGAAGAAGAAAAATAAATAAATTTTTCCTACACAATATATACATACATACATAGAATATGAATTTTTATTTATAGGATCGCTCCTTTTATCCGCCTAACTAAAAATAGGATAATTAAATTAATTAAATATATTTTTTATTGAATATAGGTATAAATTTATTTATTAAGCAATTATAAAAAAAATTAAAAAGTTATTTTTTAAAAAAAATTATTAACAAATGCTTCTTTCGCACTCAGACATAGTAATCTACAATTTATTATTTATGGTATTCTCAGTAAACATGATTTAACATGCATCCAATATACAGAGATCGAGTGGATTTTATGCAGAAAAGCCTAAAGGGCCCTTAAACTTTATATTATTTACATATGTATATACAAATAGATTAAATGTTCATGTCTCTCTAAAACTTTTGACCTACATGATGATAAACCATTTCATTTCCCCTAAAAATCTATATTTTAACCACTATAATAAATGACAGTTGATTTTTGAATTCTAAATCAAATTTTTTTTCTACTAGATTTATGTTTTGCATTTCTCACTTTTTCTCTTCTCAATTTATTAATGATTTTGATTCAAATTATTATATTTTTTAAAAGTATCTTTTTTTTAAAGAATCTTATTTTATTTATTTTTTTTTAATTATGTTGATTTGTAATGTAACATAAACATATCAAAGATTATGAATTGATTTATTTTTATTTGAAATACAGTGAACACTCTATATAAGAAACTCTTTTGAACCAATTTCAATAAAAAAGTTTCTATTGAGAAAAGTTGCTTATAGGGAAAAATTGAATTTAAAGTACAAAAATATTAATTAATTTATAAATTAATTAACTGAAACTGACAGAAATTCTAGTAACTATTCTAATTTACAGAAATTAACTTCAATAGCAGCTCAAATCACAAAGATATTCCAATAACAGAACTTTTTACAATTTGAGGTTATATTGTTGTAAACAGCTGTCAACTCAAATATTTAGCTTTAAAAAATAAGTTGCTTATACAGAACACTTGAACTAAAAAAGTTGCTTGTATAGAGGTTGCATATAAAGAATGTATATATATAGAGGTTGCTTTTATAAAACATTCATTTGAGTGTGATTATTTTATTTTAGGATTATATGAAAAAGATGTAAGGATTTTGAAGATGAGAACTGGAAAGCTTTTTCTAACAAGAATATCCAATCTTTTTCTAAATATTAAATTAATTTCTATTTCTTTTTTTTTAATATATCAGATTTATTTTCTTGTTATAAGCAATATTTAATCATATTGAATCAATTCATTTATTTATGGTAATAAGAAATGATGAAAAAGGGAAAAAGAGAAATAATTTCATGATGATTAACATTTTATGGGAAGATCAAAGAAAAGAATAAGTTACGAGATCATTCATTTCTTGCAATAAAAATGTTAAAGCCAAATATGATCTTAAATCATTTATGCAAGATTAATTAAATAGATTAAATTATTATTGCCAAAGATTTTGACTCACCAGTTAATAAAAATCTCTCCTTATTCAAATAAATTTAAATAAAATTTTTTAAATAAAGATTTTGTAAAAAATCTATAATAAATTTACAGATTATCAATTAATTTTTTTTTAATTTGTTAAATTAATATTACGGATTAAATAAATTGACATATAAGAAATGTATGGGATTATTTTTACTTACATGATTACGAAGAGACCTCGCATGTACTCTTGCATATCGTCGATCAGATTCGCAACACAGATGCCCACCCCCTTCAATTGCTCGCTCAGTGGGCCTTTGAGGTATTTCTAAAAAAACATTAAATACGAACAAATTAAATCGAGGTGATTCATTCATGCAACGTACAAGAATTCGATTTCATTTGCTTAATCCAACCATTAATTTATATCGATTCGAATACCATCAACTATATTTTCAAATAATCTTTAACAGTTACACATCCATTAATATTTAATATATGGATGATCATTTTTTTAAGAGGATTATTTAATTTTCTCTTTAAAGATGAGTTAAGAAGGGGGATCATTTCCGTTTGTTTTTTTTTTACCTTTTATTTTGTAAAAAAATGATTGGTTGTCAGAGTCAGGTGGTTTTGAAATAAAGTTTCTCTATGGATTTGATTATTTGGCTGAGTGCCTTTTTTATACTTTTAAGAATTTCAAAGATACTTAAAGAAACCATTTTTCATTAAGAAGAAATAATCTTTTTTTAAACAAAGATACTAAATAACAAATTGAACGTTGTCATACATCAAATTAATTTTATTTTCATAATAAATATTTAATTATATTTGACAAACAAATTATTAATTATAAAATAATAATTTGCCTTAAATGAATATCTGAAATATTAACATCAATTTTTATTTTAGTATAATCTGGTTTAAAAATAATATTTGATTCGTTTGTGGTAAGTATATCTACTTGATATGAAATGAAAAACTACTTTAGTTAGTTTACAAGAAAGTACATTAAACGACATTTTAAAGCTCTTTCAAATTAGCTTTGTTTATTTGTAGATAGAACATTTAAAGGCCAATTTCCTAAGTAAAATCAGAAAGAATTTTCTCCTTGTTAAAGATCATGCTATAAAAAATGACACAAGTGTTCTGAAAATCAAAGCAAATAAAAAAAGTGAAATAAAAAGACACAATTTACATACTTTATTATTTGCATAAGAAATATTGTATTGTTTAAATATTGTTCTTTTAGTATTTTTTTTTGTGATATTCGAGGTTCCGGGATCCAACATCTTGTTCTTGAATCATTAATATTTAAAAAGGGCAAGGAGTAAACCAAAAAAGATGAGATATTAATAAAAATGTAAACTTTTAGAGGTTGATTCTCAAGAGAATTTAAATTAGGTTTCTACTGAATGTTAGAATTTTATGTCTAAAGTTATAAATACAAATCAAAATGAGAATTATGTGAACATTCAGTTTTGAAAATACAGTTTAATTATATTATTTTATAATTTATTAAATTTTGATTATAGTGTTAAAAAATAAGGTAATAAAAATTTAACTAAAACTAATTAACTCTTTTTCAAAAGATAAATTTATTAATTGTTTAATATTTGAACATGTTCAAAATTATTGATCCAATAATATTCCAATTAATATTTCACTTAGTTTATCAAAAATCACGGATGACGAACTTTTTTCCTTGTACGTGTCATAAACTTTATAAAATAACTAACGTGCCAAAGAAATCAAATAAAAAAAAAAATAAAATAAAAATAAAATTTGTTAAGAATTTAATTTAAAGGATATTTCTATTAAATCTTGAATTGCCCTAAAAAGTATGATATAAAATAGAAATTAATAGAAAGTTATTTGTAAAAAAAACTTTATTTTTTCCATTTAAAATAGCTATCTTATTTAATTATTTTTAGTCCATATAGAGTTAATAGTATAGAAACATATCCTTTAGATTATTTTTCTATATTTTATAATTTAAAAATTAACTTTTCGTTATTATTTTTGAACTTTCTTTAAATTTTAAAATTAATTCGCATCTTTCATTTAAATTCCAAATTATTTTTTTATTACCGACCGACGATAGTAAGGGAGGTATTGTTTTCACACCAAATTTCACATGTGGAGATTTTTACATATCTCCATGAATCATGCATTTTCTTAACAGAAATAAGTTGACCTGTGGCCAGGTCCGAACCGACCGACGGTTAGAAGTAAATTAATTTCCAGCTACAGAAACAATTTCAAATAATTTTAATAATCTATTAATGTAATAAAAAACAGATATGGATATAACATACATATTTTTAGTTTTATTTTATTTATAATATATATGTTAGACCAGGCTGTGACGTCATGAATGGCTGGATGACGTCATATAATTTTAATTAAGAAAAAACTAATAAAGATGATTTTTCTCGAGTATAAAACCAATGCAATGTGAATGATTCGTGATGATATATAAAAAAATCTCTTCATGTGAAATTTGGTGTGAAAATAACCCTTCCTTCCTATCGTCGATCGCTAATACTACCACTTCCGGTTTCCGGATTTGCACCAAAAGTTGATCAATTCATGCCACTGATGCATTAAGTAAATATACCAAATTTCATCAAAATGGGTTGAGCCGTTCAGGCTGTACACATCTATACGGACGGACAGACGGACAGACGGACGGACGGACAGACATCATGCTAAAAATACTTTTTTCTGTTTAGAAAATGCATGATTCGTGGAGATATGTAAAAATCTCCACATGTGAAATTTGGTGTGAAAACAATACCTCCCTTACTATCGTCGGTCGGTAAAAAGTATTTTTAGCATGATGTCTGTCCGTCCGTCCGTCCGTATAGATGAGTACAGCCTGAACGGCTCAACGGATTTTGATGAAATTTGGTATATTTACTTAATGCATCACTAGGATGAAGTGATCAACTTTTGGTACAAATCCGGAAACCGGAAGTGGTAGTATTAGCGATCGACGATAGAAAGGGAAGGGTTATTTTCACACCAAATTTCACATGAGGAGATTTTTTACATATCATCACGAATCATTCACATTGCATTGGTTTTATACTCGAGAAAAATCATCTTTATTAGTTTTTTCTTAATTAAAATTATATGACGTCATCCAGCCATTCATGACGTCACAGCCTGGTCTAACATATATATTATAAATAAAATAAAACTAAAAATATGTATGTTATATCCATATCTGTTTTTTATTACATTAATAGATTATTAAAATTATTTGAAATTGTTTCTGTAGCTGGAAATTAATTTATTTCAAACCGTCGGTCGGTTCGGACCTGGCCACAGGTCAACTTATTTTTTATGTTAGTTTACTGTTTGTTTGTATACTTTGAATGGGATAAAAGAAAATATGTATATAAAAATAAATATAATTTATCAAGTATATCGCTAAATATATAATTAAGCGAGTATTATAATTATTGCTGCGCAGGACGTGTGACTCGAATTAGTAAGGAAAGGTTAATAGAAATGGGAAAATCAATTGGAAAGTAATCTGTAGATTTACCAAGGACACACATGCTTGACTGGCATTCGATTAGAATGATAGAAATGATGAAATTCGATAGAAGTTATAATCGGATAATAAATTATATAAAAGTTCTAAAAGATAATATAACAATATAGTATCTATAATATAATATAATATATAATATTTTCATAATATAGGTTAGACGTTTAAAGAATTAATATATCTAAACAAAATACTATTACAAATGATATTATAAAACATTCGATAATTTTGAAATATTATTGATAATAAATTTTTTCGCAATAAAATATAAATTTACATATTTATTTGTTTTATACATTATATAAAAATGTATGTACTAATATTAAATATTAAGACAAAGGATGAACTTAGACAAAGAAAACGTCTTGATGCAAGGAAATATTTAATTCTATTCCAAGTTATTATATGAAGCAAATATCCCTGGAGAATCCGTCTTAATAGGAGAAGTGAAGGAATTTCTGCCGTCGTTTTATGATTCTGATTAGAATCTATTCTAGCTGTGGAATTTAAACTCCCAAGGTTTCAACGTGAAAATAACTTACCGAATTCGAGAAAAGTTTAACAGATAAATAAATAAGTTGTAATTACAGGGAGATTTAACTTTATTCTTAAACGAATGATAATTCTTAAGACAATTCTAAAACTTTACCAATGAAATTTATATGACAATCATGTTTACTTAACTACAATCTTTTTTAATGACCATTAAACGAAGGTTATTTTTTTTTTGTTTTCAAATGAAAAAAATAATCTAATTATGTCTATATTGCAATGAAATAATCAAATATTGGTTAATTTCAATAATATATAAGAAATCCAGGTGATGTATGTGCGGATACTTTAAAAATTTAAAAATAATCTTTTATTTTAAGTTGAAAATCAACTTGAAATTTTTTTCATAATTTAAAATCGGGTTGGAAAATGAATCACTTCAAACAATTTTGAATTAATTTAATTGACTAATTACTACATATAATTTACCTTAGTAATATATTTTGAATCACTTGAAGAGCAACCTGAAGATAGGCAACCAGCTTGGCATTCTACACTATAAGATTTTCTCATAAGGGATTGTAAAACAAATATTTCCCATTGAAATCATACATTTCTCAATATTAACTAAAAATCTTTAATAAGAGTTGATGTTTACACCTCCAGTATATAATTTTAAATATCATATATATTCTATATAGCTTTCCACTAACAAATAATACACAATACAAACATTTTGAAACTTTTTTTTTATTTTTCGTATTTCCCAACTGAAGCTATTCTAACCGGTTGTTTTTTTAAGCAACATTACTCTGAATATGAGACTATTTAAAAAACTCATATTTTTCATTATAATTAAATTTTATAATAGAAAAAATAAAATATTAAATAATTATTCTATAATTATAAAATTTATTGTAGGTTAATCCAATATAAAAATATTAAAAAGCTTGTAGTTTATAATTAATTATATAGTTTTATGAAATTTAATTTGACTGAAATAGCAATTTAGATTGTTTATATATTTCTTGTTAGATTAAAAATGGTTAATTAACAAGAAGAAGGCTTTGCGAATTGAAAACTTTTATTAAGTTTTCATAAGAAATAGAAATATGAAGATAAAGATGCCAAGTCGTTCTTCTTCCTACCTATGTTAATAAACAACCTAGTAATCATAAAAGAATATTAAAATTTTTATTTTTATATAAAAAGAAGTGAGATATTTTAATGAAATACAAGGTATTGTATCCTTTATTCACTTTTATAATTTTTATAAAGTATATATATGTATATAAAAATTGAAAATTCTCTTTATTAACTTTTTTAATAAATTTTATATTTACGAAAAAAGACAAAAATGAATTTAGATAATTAATCACAGTGTAATTTTTCAAAATTGATAAATGTAAGTAATAGGTATTAGTGATAAATATTTCCCATTTATCAAGATCTATTTCTATTTGAAAAGGATCAATAAAGTATTCGATTAAACATTATTTGTTTTCTCACATTTATTGTTAAAACATGGGATCTTTTTATATATGAAATTATTTTTTAAAATATGATCTTTTTATTTTGATCGAATAAGAAGGAAGAGTGGTCATTACCATCTCGGTTTTCAAAGGAGTGATTTAATAAATTATGCGAAAAGTAAATAGAATAGTTATATCGAAAGGATTCCTTTAAAATACAAACTACCGGATTTAGATTTTTTATTTATTTTAGGTCTCAATATTAACATGACATCTATTTTATGTATGATTAGTTATATTTCAATAAAATAATTGATATCTACTTGTATCTATTTCTTGAGTTTAATCTAATACACAGAACAATTGTTTAAAGTATGTAGACCATTAAGCCGTTCATCTTTACTTAAAAAATAAATTATCATTGGTATCATAATGCTTTCATACAGTCAAAAATGAATTTAAAAAATAAATAAAATTTAATATTCATTAAATACTTAGAATTTATATTTTAGTGAAAAATGGGATAATTATTTTAAAACTTTTATATTCTTTTTATATTGAGTATTTTTATTCTCTCTCTCTCTCTAATAAAACTAAAATATAATTCCTATATTTTAGTTAATTTAAATTTAAATTCGATTTTTGTTGTACATTTAACTCAATATTTATTTTTATTTTTCAAGCTTATCTATATGATGTAAATAAACACTTTAAAACAAGAGATATTTTATTATTTAATAAAAAAACTAAGAATATAAAAATAATATCTAGGAGTAGAGTAATAAAATAAAAATGAAAAAAATACTAAGTTATGAGAAGAAATAGTATAATAACAATAGGTATATAAAACCACATCGAATATTATATCGCGCGCGCGCGTATATTTATTTAATTAAATTTATCTTAAATACATTTTTATCCAAATACAAAAATATAATCATATTTCAATGGTTTGATTAATTTAAATAATTCATAATGAAAATAATTTAACTCATATACACCTATCCACCGATTTACACGGTACTTGTTTTACACGTTTTCGCTTTTACACGGTTTTCCAAATAAGTTTTTTTTTTATCGCACTCTACTAAATGCTACTGTGTACACATCTCATGGGGAATCCCGAGCTTATGTGCTGACTTGCTGCACATGCACACTGTATCTGTATTTCTTCGCATAAAATTAAAGTTTTATCTACGGAAAATTGTATTTGAGTGAAAGTTTCACAGTTTCAGAAAGATTTAATTTTCCATATTCCAACCTTCGATTCCGAAAAAAAGAATGAGAGTAATTTCTGATAGTGATGAAGGATAATAAAACACCTTTGGTTTTATTTTTTGTTCTTCTGTTTAATGTATTGTAATTAAATAAAAAGACAGTGTTTCCGTAATATATTACATATTTTAACCTGTCAATGCATTTTATTTTTATTTCTGTGTACACCTAAAAATATTGAAAAAAATCACAACTGTTAAATAGCAAAATTATGCATCTTCTGCAAGCTTTTCGATTTACACGGTTTTGCCTTGAAAATTTTCAATTTTCGATTTACACGTTTTTCTCAGGAACGTATCTACCGTGTAAATCGGGGGATAGGTGTACTATATATATATTTTATTGTACATTGGATTCTTAGCCAGCCTTCACATTTATTAATATTTATTTTATAAATAAGTTAAAAAAATTATAATTTTATTTACAACAGAAAATAATCAAATTTTTACAAATAATACATATATAATTAATTTTGATATTTAAAATGTAATAAAAGCTCAATTAAAATTTCAAAATATATATGACTAAATTTCACATTTTTAACTAAAATCAATTTAAATATAAATTAGATTAAAATTCAATAAATTTTGAAAAATATAAAATTATTTAAAGTTTAATTTGTAAGATTGATTCTACAAAGATTCAAAAGGTAAATAACAAAGAATTACAAACAAAAGGATGTAGGTGATGTATGTTTTAATCTCATGTCTAACAAATGATGAAGAACTAAAAATAATTCAATGTCTATTATTTACGAAGAATATTTTTATTTGTATATAGAATCAAAATGGGGATGAAAGAGACATACTTTAGTGGTGTGCATTTTTTAATTGGTATTTATTTCCAATTTATTTATATTTATAATGAAAAGAACTACAATTTAAGAGAAGTTTAAAAGAAGATTTAATAAGTATTTGAGCATTGATGATAAAAGCAATAAAAAAAGAATGAAAAGAGGGAGAATTATAATTAGAGAAATTTAATTGAGACTAAAAAGCAAAGAAAAATTAAGACAAGTTAAAAGAAGTGGGATTATTTTTCAGACTAAATAAAAAAAGATTTAAATTTATATGATAATTAATGGAGATAAAATAAAATATCAGAATCTAGGAAATGGAATTAATAAGAAAGTATATATATATTTTACTAAATTAAAGAAACATTCAGGTGTTTATTTTCACCATTAAAAATAAAATGATTTAAATGAATGAATTTAATGATTCTAATCTATATAATGACTATAAATCAAGAATAGATATCAAGTAATTTAAAAAAAAGATAAAATCAACTTCTATTAAGAATTGAAGATCCATTAATAATTATTTTATTATTACTTATTAAATTATAATGATAATTCTATGATTGATTTTAGAGAAAAAAATTATTAAAATTTAAAATATAAGGATTGGAAATGATAAATAATAAGTAGCAAGATTAACTTAGTATTTTAGTATAATTAACTAAGTTTTAGCCAAAGGATGACTAGTAATAGAGATAATAATTGCCTTTACTAATCTTATAAAATGATTTTTGCCATTAAAAATAAAAACTTAGAATAGATTTTATGAATTTTTTTTTTCAATATACCTACTATATTATTTATTTGAAATTTTTTTATAAATTTAAATAATATTAGTATAAAATTTTATAATACCTCAAGATCGATATATGTGATATAGATGGGATAAGGAAGGACAATGCAAACAGCCAGCAGCCACGTTCCCACGGAACAAACAAACCCAGGCAATCGAGGCTTGCCGGGATTTTGAACAAATCTGTATCGGTCGAAAGCAATCAGAAGGAAGGTCAGTGTAGATACATGAATCGGGACATCCTGCAACAAACAGAGCAACATCTCGATATTATTCACAAATCAATCATTATCCTTTCAACTTTCATTAATCTACTTTATTTCTTTTAATCATTCGCAAATTAACATTTATCAATAAAACAAAACAAAAAAAAACCCAAAGACAAAAATAAAGTAATTTTAAAATTAAGTTTTTATTATATTATTTGAACAATTAATATTATAATAAGTAGTATATAATGTTGAAAATTGAATAATTACTAGAAAAAACGATATGTAATATAAAATGATCTTAAAAATATACAACTTAATAAGAATAATTTTTAATTAAAACTCGGTGAAGTTTATTGATATATTTACTTTATGCGCATTTTTCGCTATTTTGACTGTTTATCTTTAGAAGCTTAGAAATTAAAAAGCTTCTTTATGATGATAGTATACATGGTTTACAACTTTCATAACTTGTTGAAATGTTTCTACTAATGACTAGGCGCCTAGGCAGTTAAATCTATAATTTTCATAAAATATAAACTTATTTCACCAATAACATATAATTCACAATATTTTAATATTTAAATGAAATTACAAAGATTTAAGTTAGGCCTATGGATGATTGAAAAAAAAATAGATTAGACAATAATTTTATTTTATTATAAACATAAAGAAATAATTTTAATATATTTTATTTTTTTATAGTAAATTATTGTAATTGGCAAAGTTCAATCCCTTAAAATTATCATTTACCGTGACCGGAAGAATAAAATATAAGTCATTTAACTCCTGGTCTCATTTCTATTCATTTGATAAATAGGAATTGATTAAGATTTATAATTTAAATAATAATTTTGTTGACAAGATCCAATGAAAAATGTTGATAAGTTAAATATTATTTATTATATTGTGAAGTTTTGAATATTATTTTCATGAGTCTCTTTTCCCATGGGTTATCATTCGAAAATGGAAAAGACGTCCAACTCCTGAGCTGAGTTTGCACTCTTCTTTTCTTTTTATGCCATACAATCGTTTGGCTTCTTACAATCGACCTCGCCTTTAATCTTCCCTTTAAATTGTCCCATATGATCATGCTATACATTCACCCGAATTCTCTCGGGAAACATTGAATTTAAGGTCATCAGTGAATTCACTAGAAAGCGATCAATTTCTCTAATTTGAACTTTTCAAAGAGTGGATACACACGATTAGGGACCTCGTGTTATGTTCCTGGAAGATCCCAGTTAATCAATTTTAATACATTCAGTGAAATAAATTTTTTAAGTAAACAAAATTCTTTACATCTTCTCTAGTAAATAATCTATGTATTAATTATCTGAACGTTCTTCATAATCTTATCTTATTATACTAGCAAAAATTATGCACATATATATTTGTATTTTTGAAATATTAAACTGCTCTAAGGATTTTTTTTTGAAATTCACACCATAGATCATTTTTATAAAGAAAATCGATCTGTATTGATTTCACCTTCGGGAAAAATCATCCTCATTAGTTTTTTTCTTAATTTAAATTTATATGAAGTCATCAACTACGTATGCTTCCTTATATACAAAATATATTATAAATAAAATAAAATTAAAAATATTTATGTTATATATAGATATATCTGATTTTTATTCCATTAATACATACATTTAAATAATTTCTCTTTATTAGTTTTTCCTTAATTTACTTTAAATTAGGAAATTTAAATGACGTCATCAACTTCGTCAGATAGCACTTTCGTAAATACAAAATATATTATATTAAATCAAATTACGAGATATATATTATGTTATATCAACAGAACATACTTTTCTGTCTTTCAGAGCATTAATAAGTACGCTTAAGGTGTATATGTCTTATGACTATTTTATGTTTTAAATTATTTGTACGGTGGCTCGGTGAACCAGTTATTAATATAGCCAGCCAAACCCGATAATAAGGAATAATTTTTTAATGACCTAGCGACGGCTCGGTAAATCAGGTACTATAGAATATATATGATATACGATATTGTGTGTGTGTAAATCTTTTATTTATAAATCCTAATGTTCATCATTTATATATATCCAATAGTGAGGTTAAACTAAATACTAAAATTAATTAAAAAGCTATTATAACAATGGATTTAATTATGAAATTAATTATCGAAGTGGAAAAATATGATTAATTTATATATAATATCAGAGCAACAAATTATAATGTTGGTATGGATTTACTAACTAATTCAGAAAGATTAATTTTAATTAAATTCAGTTATGTGTAGGTGCTAAATATAGTAAATTATTTAATTTATTAAATTTTAATTAAAGAATATTAGAAAAATTTTTTATTATATTCTTTTTCAAGAGCCTAAACAAATTTCAAAGGGATGATATTGTCTATGAATATATCATAAAGGAAATATTAATTTATCCTATGTGACAAGACTGACTAAAAAATGAAATAATTAATAGTTATAGTTTAATAAAAATTTTAATAAGAATAATTAATAGTATTATATTTTCTGATATTCGTTTCTATATAAGAACATTTTTTATGAATTTGAATTACTGTACATGTCTAATTAGATGATGATTTTTTTTTTTAATAAAATATCCAGTTTGTCCGATTAGTTTTTTTAAATAATTATTTAGGCAAAATATGTATAATATAGAAAAAGCTTTGTTTAGAATAAAAATTTATTTAAAAATTTTTCGAGATATTAATAATTCTAAAACAAAATTAAACCTGTCATTTATCCTGTCTTGTTTGAAATTGATGATGGTTTCTTTTTATAGTAAATGTGCAACGGTTAGCCCTGACAATTTACTTTTAGTATTTCTAACATGTTTTTGGTTTATAGATTTACTCCAGCCATTTTGCATAGATATCGATTGATTTATGTGTTAATTGTCAATATTTGTTTTATAAATTACTCAATGAATTACAAACTATTTATTTATTTACAATCTAAATTAATTACAAAGATTTATAACCATTCATTTCTTTGTTTAAATAAGGTAGAAAAGATTTATTTTGTTTTATTTTCTTTTTTTAGATAACAAATTGATTTGAGTATATCACTAGAATACAATATATATTATTTTTCTTGACATTTCCGTACCAATATAATTGAGAGCTAATTTGCATGATATTATGATATATTTTAATATAAAGTAAAAATATAAATGACAAGGAAGAGAGTAATTTAAAAAAGAAATTCTAAAAATCCCTTTTTGCTTTTTCATTCACCTTCATGAATCTTTCTTTTTAGTTTTTGTTCTTGCTTCCTATTTGACCAATGAATTACGTGGCGAATCTTTCTTGTGTTAATTCTCAGGCCATTCTTGCACGAAACTAGACGAGAGGCGAGATAGGAATTTCGGGTATCAAATATCTTGATCGATTACAAATCCTTTTCCTGGTATCTATCGAGTTGGGAATCAACAGAAGACGAATCAAGTGAAAGGAGAAGATTAATTTGGGATTCGTAGCGGTGAACCGAATTCTAAATTTAATGCTTTAGTTTCTTGTTGTTTGCTTCACGACAGATATACTGATTAATTTAAGCAAGATGCAGTGAGAGAGATGATAAATTTGTTAACAGCAAATTTATATTTTATATACCTTTTCCTAGGCAGTATGAAGGGTTAAATGGATTATACAATATTTGGATTTATATATATATATATATGGGCGTAGATGATTCAATTTACCAAAATATCCTTAGGAAAAATAATAAATTATTAATGAACATTTCGACCTATTGAATATATAAATTTTGGATAAATTAGAGAAAACATTTTTCATTAATTACCGACCGACGATAGTAAGGGAGGTATTGTTTTCACACCAAATTTCACATGTGGAGATTTTTACATATCTCCACGAATCATGCATTTTCTTAACAGAAAAAAGTATTTTTAGCATGATGTCTGTCCGTCCGTCCGTCCGTCTGTCCGTCTGTCTGTCCGTCCGTCCGTATAGATGTGTACAGCCTGAAGGGCTTAACGGATTTTGATGAAATTTGGTATATTTACTTAATGCATCATTAGGATGAATTGATCAACTTTTGGTGCAAATCCGGAAACCGGAAGTGGTAGTATTAGCGATCGACGATAGAAAGGGAAGGGTTATTTTCACACCAAATTTCACATGAAGAGATTTTTTACATATCATCACTTTGCATTGGTTTTATACTCGAGAAAAATCATCTTTATTAGTTTTTTCTTAATTAAAATCATATGACGTCATCCAGCCATTCATGACGTCACAGCCTGGTCTTACATATATATTATAAATAAAATAAAATTAAAAATATTTATGTTATATGCCTATCTGTTTTTTATTACATTAATAGATATATTAAAATTATTTGAAATTGTTTCTGTAGCTGGAAATTAATTTATTTCAAACCGTCGGTCGGTTCGGACCTGGCCACATGTCAACTTATTTTTAATGAATTTTTATCAGTAAAATAAAAATAAAATAAAAATATATCTAAAAATAATCTAATATTATATTAAAACTGTCCCCTGATAAATTAATGATAATTTTATTTATTATATAAGTGGAAGCCATGTAAGTACTTTGTTATAAAATCTTGGCGTATTCTTTTTTTAGATTTCAAAAGAATATAACAAATGTTATCTTTTCTTGATAGCACCCGTCTTGAAGCATCATACATACATGTATTGTCTAGTAAATGTATTTTAAAACATGGTCATGTGATCAAAGGAACGAAATCATTTTGATTTCCAAATGAGGTGTTTTCATAAGTTGAAGGGATAAGGTTGGTTGGTCATCAGAGAAACGCATACGTCAAGAAACTTACGGAAACGATTTTACCGCTTCTCTGGCATCAAAAGTGAATGAGGGCCCTTAATGATAATGGATAAAGATGATAAAGTACTTCACACATTGGTTGGTATTCAGCCATATAATATCACAAAGTAGGAGAAACATTTTTCATATTCTCTCTATCTTTCATTTTTTTTTTTTTCAAAATGTTATTAAATATTATCATCATCAACACTGGCCATAGAATAAACAGAAAAATAAATGTATATTGAAAGAAATAATAATCAAATTATTATTAATTTTCAAAGTATAGAAAAAGTAAACGCCAAGGGTGGCGCTCTTAATTTATTTCAAATATAAATACACCAATACGTCACTTAAGTGAATTAAGATTTTCTATAGCAAACCATGT